>CM074489.1:9659575-9889575 GCA_037389245.1 Oryzias sinensis | reverse complement strand
GCTGGGGGCCAGCAGGTTTTTGTTATGATGGAGTGATGAGACTGATAGATGGTGGTTGTCACCTACTGCTGGTTTAATCAAGTGAAAGTGTCACAGCATGTAATCCACACACACACACACACACACCACACACACACACACACACACACACACACACACACACACACACACACACACACACACACACGCACACACACACACACACACACACACACATCAGAATCAGTCAAACTCCTACAAAGTAAAGTGCAGAGTATGGCCACATATGGAGAAAACGTTGGATGATATTTTCATGTTTTTATTTAAATTATATTCATTTAAAAAAACGGAAGTAGAAAGTTTTTAGAGGATCTGACTTTCATCCTCCTCTGGCTTCGCGACCTGATTTAGGTTTGGAAACAAGAGACTGAAAAGAAGGAAAAGAAGTGCGCATGCGTGATCCCTTACTAAAGCGGCTGCATCAAGCCGGCACTGCAGCGGAAATTAAAACAATCGCCTTTCAAAATAAAACGTTTCCTTCATGTGAACAACTATTGTCTCAGTTTGACAAACTTTTTAGTCAAACTGGAACAATAGGCGGTTCGACAGGTTGAAGAAAGGTTAGTTTAAAATATTTATTGTTACAAAAATGTTCTCATTGTGAGTCACTTTTATACATTTTTTTGTTTTGTGTTTGGTTTCTGTTCAGGTTCAACTGTAATGTTCAGATTCTGGATTTCAGTGTGATATGATTCAATCCTCTTCCTGTAACTCATTTTTCCTGTTTGTGGCGTTTGGCAATTTATGGATTAATTGATGCGTTCCTATACAAACCCAAACCTCTTGGACTCGTTAAGGGAAGCATCCCTCCAATCATAATTTCTTGGGATTAGTTTACAGTTCCTATTTTTTCTCTTAAGCAGACAAACAAACAGACACTTGAACCCCCCCCCCACCCCACCCCACCCCAGAAATACGGAAATGTTGTCTCAAAAAAGTTACTGGACATCAAAGATGGTTCAACAGTTTTCCTTCCTCAGATTTTGTTTGTACAGAAACTTGGAGAGGTCCGCTTTAAAAATCGATTTTGATATTAGCATCTTCCTTACAGCAAAAATAAATAATAATTGGATCATTAATTAGGTCTGTCTATTGATTTAATGTTTCTTAACCAAGTATGTTTTTTTAGAAATCACACCAGGTAAAGGTTAGAAATAGGGGAAAAAATCAAATCAAATTTTAAAAAGTTCAATTTTTTTATTCATGAATAAAGGGGAAATATTAATGTGTAATTTAGTCGTAGAGTAATAAAAACACGTTTTAAATATTTTGCTGTATTTTAATGTCACGGTTCTTCTGACTAACTCTCGGTGTTTGTGATTTTTTTCCAGACGTTTTGGTGTCAGGTTTGGCTTGATGGGCATTTATTTTGAAGGTCCCCCCGGAAGTGTGCGTCAGCGCATCCCGGGGTGCTGCAGGCTGCTGGACCTACCGGCAGCGGCAGCAGCAGCAGCGGTAGATGCTGTCCCATCACCAGATCCCACCCATCGGGGCCGCCGCGCTCCGCTCCTCTGGCGCCCGCACCATGACTCCCGCATCCCGCCCCGCAGTCTGAGCCGCTCCTAGGACCCGCGGTGTCCGTCGCGCGCATCCAGCTCACCTGCACGAGCATCCAGAGCACCCGCTAGACGTGAACGGCGACCGAGGCGAACTCCACCACCGCGCCGCGCCGCGGAGCTGCGCTTTTCGTCGCAGAGAGAGAGGCGTCCCGCCGCACAGCCGCCACGCACGGTCCCCACCGCGCCGCACCGCAACATGTCATCCACGGGCAAGGACTCGAACAGCGGGCATTACGCCAACTATGTGGGACCGTACCGCCTGGAGAAAACGCTGGGCAAAGGACAGACAGGTGAGTGAGTCTCCGGAGGCGCGCGGCGGCGCCGGGATCCCGCGCGCAGCGCCGGCGGTGCGGGGATCCGGAGGCGGGGAGAAGCCTGGCGGATGCGGATGTTTTGGTGCAGGAGGGGTGGGGGTGGGGTAGAGGAACAGTTTTTGGGGTGGAGGATGAAGGGCTGCTCTTCTGCTGATGATGATGATGAGGAGGAGGATGGTGGTGGTGCTGATGATGGCTGTGCGCCTTTAATCGCTGTTGTCAGGCAGACGGAGCAGCGCGAGGAGGAGACTTTTCTGCTGTACTCTCATCGGCCTCTGCAGGAGATGCTGCGCGCGTGCAGCCACGCACGCACGGTGCCGCAGCTCTTTCTTTAGTGGTGAAGGCATTTTGTGTGTGTGGACTTTTTTCGTTTTGGGCTTCAGGGAGGAGGGAGCTGCAATGAGGAGGCTGCCTGCTGGGGAATCGGTGGTCCAGTGGTCCACTGGACCACTGGACCACTGATCCAAGAGGTTTCAGAATCAGGGAATCCTCTGGGATCGGTGGTCCAGGTCCAGCACAGTCAATTCCAAACTCCTTTGTGGTAGAAGTCTGCTCTGATTTCTCCTTCATGTTCTTCCAAAAACACCAGCATTTAGTCACAGATCGGTTATGTAACCTGCTGATGTTCCATCATGTAGCTGCTGCTGCTGCTGCTGCTGCTGCTGTCATCTGGAAGCCCTCAAAGTCGTTGAGAATGTCAAAGAATTAGAATCCTTTGGAGAACTTTCCCAACTTTTGGTGCTTTTAGGATGCAGAGGACGCTCCTCCAGAACTGCTCTGAACCCGCTGAGCTGTGACGGTTTCAAATCGGACCCGCTTTTACGGCGGGGAGTCCGTCCTCGTGGTTTCTGAGGAGCTTGTTTCCTGCTGGAAACAGCCTCCTCCTCGGGATGGCTGGAAGGAGTTGTGGCGGGAAGTCCTGGTGTTCGGCCACGTTGCTGTGGCGTGGAGAAGCGTCTGCTCGCTGAGGACTTTTGGATGTCTGTGCCCCCCACAGAGGTGAAAAAACATTTGAACAAAGCGCTTCTGTCACTGCTCTTCCATGATCTAACCATTCACATATTTATATTTGTAAATAAATATAAAATGGGCTGAAAATTCCAGATGATTTTCAGCGAACAGGCAGTTTTTGCTGATTTGCTACTTTGGACGGACTCAGGTGTCAGCTGCTCTCTTTTTGCTCACTTTCTATGAAGGAAATCCAGTTCAAAGACACAGAAATACAGAAATGTCTCATATGGAATCATGTTTGTGCCATTTTTCCAAGCGCTATCCTCACAGTTTGGAGTGTAAAACAAAAAAAAAAAGATTTAAAAAAGACGTGCAAACAAAATAATTTTCACATTCTCCTCTGCGCTCGGATCAGAGCAAAGACATGTTTCCAAACCTTACCTAGTCTACCAGAATTTCCAACCAATCAGCATCAACCTTGTTGTCCATGTCTGTGATTGGCTGGCGTTTGCGGCGCGTTTGCACCGCGGGGCTCTGCTCTGTCTCCAGTGGAGAAGAGAGAGAATTTGCCGTGAAAATAGTTTTGCTGTACATATAAGGCCTGCTCATCAAATCTCATATGTATCGTTATCCCGCTGTCAAACGGCGACAATTGCGATAAATGGTAAACGTGAAGGTTTTGTCCGAATTCCTTCCCTACTTACTGCTTAGCACGATCTCCGTTTTCTAGTTCTGTCTGAATCTACAATTCCCAAATCCAGACCTAGAAATTTCCCAGAAGTCTCTGTGAAAACCCATGTGTATCGATGCTCACTAGATTGGCGAATATAGACCACAATGCATTGCGTCAGAACAATTTTTACTAAAAAAATGCATTGAAATGTATTTTCTTTAATAAACCATCAAGGTTTTTATCTTCAGAAGACAGTGGACTCTTAAATAATCATCACAAAACACTCATATCTAAATTTAACTCTATGAAATCACCAATGTGCCAAAACAATCTTATGGCAGCTTGAAGTATTTAACCAATCAAATAAATCCATTTAGGCATTGGACCAATCGGATGGAGCCGTTGTTGACCAATCGGATGGAGCTCTATGATGTTAGATGCTGGCCTCCTATGTAGACGAGGGTCATTTAACGTGTAATATAACTTATATTGACCTTTATTTAACCTGTTGCAGTGAAAAGGAAATGATGTTTTGCTATTTGTTGATGTATCGCAAGTTCTATCGTCATCGCAATATTGATTATTAATATGGCAAAGTGCGTGTTTTCCTCATATGGTGCAGCCCTAGCACACATATTTAAGTTTGAAGTGCAAAATAATGTTTTGGAGCACACAAAAATGTTAAAGTCTTACAGTGCAGTGAGGAGGAATGAGACAAAAATCCCTCCAAATGTCACCAACCAGGTGTGTGACAGAGGATGGGACTTTAACTTTAACTACAGGTATGCCCTGACGACACGCGTTTATAGACTCAATCTGACTTTTTAGGGCAAGAAAAGGGAAAGAAGAAAAAGAAAAAGGGTTTACTAGAGATTCTTCACAATAAAGTTGAAAGATGAGAAAAGTGTGATGACCCAGAATTCTGTGGGCGTTTAAAGGCATCATTTACATGTGAACCTGCAGACATGGAAAGAGTCTGCTCTGTGTGTGTGTGTGTGTGTGTGTGTGTGTGTGTGTGTGTGTGTGTGTATGTGTGTGTGTGTGTGTGTGTGTATCAGGCGATTAAAGCTTTGTTTGCTAAGGAGCTGTCTGGAATTCGTAGTTAGTTAGCCATTGCTGGGAGCTCTGGCTCTGTCCGCTCCGGTTGGGTGACCCAGCTTCAGCCGGAGCTGCGCCTTCGTGCGTCTGCGTTGATGTGTGCGCGTGTGCGGCGCTGAAGCCCTTCATTCTTCTTAGCAGGGCTTTCCCAGGCTTCACGCCGTGCTCCACTTCTGAATGCTGGCCAGCGGTTTCTGCCGTTGCCATGGTTTCCGCTCTCCTCCGGGGGGGACAAAGGCTCCTCTCTTCGCTCCCTGACGGCCGTCTTCTCCGCTTTTTGTCGTCACCTCAGTCTCACACTGGATGCTGGGCCGTCTGACCCGATGTGTCACACAGAGGAAACTGGGAGAAACGGCGTGGGGGGGTTGCTGAACGTGTGAACATCCACCTTTCCACCTGTGACTCCTCCCCCCCAAAAAAACCATTCCAATCTTTGTCCTGCAACGTCTGAGCTGTTTCTGATTCCACTCTATTGGAATTGGCAGCATTTCCACCAAAACTCCGATCTGGATCAACATCCAAAACTGCTTTTATTTGATTTTATTTCTATTTTATTGTTTTATTTCTTTATTTCTGTATTATTTTATATTATTTGTAATTGTTTTTATTTTGTATGCTTTTTTAAAACGTTATCTTATTTATTTTTTATGGGAAAAACCCCACTTTGATGGCCCAAACCCATAAGCAGACAGCTGGGGGCCAAGGATCATGAAGCAGTGGTAATAATGGAAGGTATTAGCCGCGGTTCCACCTGTGGCCCACACTGATCTCTGTGTTTTTCCTCAGAAAAATCCGATTATTGCTTTCAGGTTTTCAGTTGAAGACACACAGAAACCAAAGGGTTCGTTTTCTCTTTTCTCTTCATTTTTGATGAACGTTCCCTCACTCTGCGTCCTTGTGCCTCGTCCCTCCATCCTTTGGTCTGCTCGTCTTCTCTGTGCTTTAAATCCGTCTGATCTCGTTATCGACAGCGAGCGTGGCGGCTTCAAGAAGTCAGGGAGGGGCTCAGAAGAAGAAGAACCCACAGAATAAAGGAACTAAACAGTTCTGTGAAACAAAAAGCTAGTTAGCTGTAAACTATTTCAGAAAATGCTAAGAACAGGAGACTCAAACTGCTGAAATTCAAGCCTTTAGTCCTGCAGGTGTTGATGACTGATAGACCCACTCCAATGAAAGTGGTGTTTCTGCTGTCTTTAACATCTTCTCGTGGCCGTTTTGGTCCAGGAGCGTCTTCGGTTTTGGAATCTGGATCTAAACTGTACGGCTGGATACCTAATGTTAGGTTGAGGGGCTGTAAGCTAGCAGGAGTTTACAGCCAGATGCAGAAGCACAGGTGATGCTGTGGACAGACCGTCTGCAGGAGGAACAAGTCATTGTTGACTCATCAGGCTGGAGCACAAAAGTGGAGCGTCATGCCAAAGAAAACTTCTCTGAAAAAAGAGAAGCAGTTTGAACTTTCTAGCATTAAACTGAGGAGACATTTAGTGGTTAACTGAAGTCATGACAACCATCTGGGGGCGTCACCTAAGCACCAGCGCCGGTTTAATGCAGAAACGGAGACTTTGGAGTCTTCAGCTTTGCTTCGTTTGACTGATATAGTGTTTTATTTATGACCTTATTAGTGCATGTCATTATCACTCAGAAAGCCTCCTTTAGAAAAAAAAGCCCTCTGGCTGTTCAGACGAAGAGTTTTCCGCCGCAGAAATCCGAGAAAGGAGAGGAAGATGGAGGCGTGGAAGGCGTGGAAGGCGTGGAAGGCGTGGAAGGCGTGGAAGTCTTGGCGTTTCTGTTTGAATCCAGTCTCACGTCTGCTGGAACTTTTCTGCATAACAGGGTTTGGGCTGACATGGATTCAGAATGTAGATCACTGTAGACCAAAAACCCCGTTGCTGCAAAAAGACGGAGACGTTTGAATTTGACAAAGAAAAGCTGGAAGCAGCATTTAAAGGTGACGTGTTTTATGGGTCCCTTTGCTTCAGCGGCTCCTCCTCCTCCTCCTGTGATGGAGCTTTCATGAGGCAGAAACGCCGCCTCTGACGTGGACGTTTGGGGCTCATGAGGGCAGAAGACGGGTTTGTTGGGAGGCAACAAAGGGAAGAGATGCAGGCTGATTGTGTGTCTGCTGAGAAGGAAAACCGCCGCCTGCATCTGCTGCAGCAGCCAGCGAGTCCGAGCGGCACACATGAGCCCGTCCTCGCTCCCACCGTCCTGCTGCTCGGACCCTAACGGCCGCCGCCGTGTGCGGTATTGACGTGGAGAATCCCGAGGATGCGTGTGCGCGCACAGATGGCTGCCTCCAGGAGGCTGAAATACGGCTGCATTATCAGCAGGCTGCAGGTGGTGGAGCGCCAGCACTCTGCCCTCATGTGAATGCAGAAGTTTACAGCCAGAATGAAACAGTCGCAGGAGGTTTTCCCCCTTTGTAGTCCTTCAGCTTCCTTCATTTGGATGCATGAATGTGGAAGCGCACACCTCACATTTCTGCTGCCTCATTTCCATCTAGAGAGGATAAAAAAACATCAGCATCCTCTGAAAATGCCAGCAGGCTGCTGCACACCCAGATGCTGGGAATCCATCCAGGCGCTCCCGAGATGAGATCGTGTGTGAGGACTCCTCCATCTTTGAGTGAGTGCAGGAATGAAAGCAGCAGATTTTTGAAGGGGGGGCTTCTGACTTCAGGCTCGTTAAAGTCGATTTTTGCTTCACATCAGTTGAACTTTCTAGAGTTCAGCAGTGAGACACACAGAACATCTGCAAACCGCAAAAGGCTGCAGAACTCCCCCCCCCCCCGTCTTCCAATCTGTTGTTGTCCATTTCGGGGTCATGGCGCTGCTGGAGCCTATCCCGGCGTGGACAGGTCAGGCACGCAACCCCCATGCCCTCCACACAGAAAGGTCCCCCAGCCGGGACTTGAACCTGCGCCACTGAACACCTGAGCCGAAACTCCTCCATGGAGAGACGTCCTGCTATAAATGAGGCAGAAACCCAGCAGAGAACTTTGGAAGTTTTTCTTTTTAGTCCAGAGTCAATAAAACGACGTTTATTAAACTCCACAGATTCATCATCAGTTCAGACGCATCGTGTTTGAACTTGGGATGGGGGGGTCAACCAAGCAGGAGCCCCAACATGCTCTTCTGGTTCCAGGCTCCTCCTCCCTGGTGGGGGCGCGTCTCCTGGTTTCCCTAAACTTCCATCACGGAGCCCCGGCTCTGAGGAGGGAGGTGGACTGAATTGAAGTGAAAAAAATGAGGAATGTCCATGAGAAATGCTTGTTTGGAACAAGAGAAAGCAGCGGGAGGAAGAGGAGGAGGAAGAGGAGGAGGAGGGGTCTTTGGATTGGCTTTCTGTCTGCCTGCAACTCTGCCTCTCTGCCAGGAGGTCATCAAACTTGTGCCGGGTGGGTGTTAAGCCCCCCGCATTGTCCTCCGTCCTGTCTCTCTGAGTCCTTTCGGCTTCCTCCTGCCTCTTCCCTCTCCTTCACCTTCCCATCTGAGGGTTCGGTTTCCACGGCAACCACGGCGGAATGCTCTTTTGTGGCTGCTTGGAGGTACCCTCACTCCACATCTCAGCGTCTCCCACGTCTCCTTTCTCAGCCCCAGAAGGGGGGAGGCGGGTGTTTCGCTCGAGCCATTAAACAATGACTGAGAGCTCCCCCCACCCCCTCACATCGCTCACGTCCTCCGCTCCATCGCTCTGCTCCTCGGCTGCGGTGGAGCTCCTCGGCCTGCAGCTCGCCGCTTCCTGCTTCCCCGCTGCCTGAATGAGTCATCATTGAGAGGCGGCAGCCTTTCCATCTTCCAAACCCGGCTAATGCCTCTCAGTCCGCCAGATTACCCCCAGCTTTATGTTGCAGGACGCGTTCCAGCTATCTCTGCTGAGCTGAAGCTGCGAGAGGAAAGACGGGAGGAATCACAGAGAAATGACAAATAAAGCTGTGGAGCTGCTGGATGGGGGTTTGTTTTTTCATGTTGGGAATCTGCTCCAAGTCTGACTGGAGTCTCGGTTGGTTGGATCCAAACCCTGCTCCCACATTTGAGGTGCGGGAGGAACCTGAGCTCTAAAAGGAGGAGCAGAACTTATGGTGCGAGAGCAGGAAGGAAAACACTTTCTCCTCCTGTGAGGAGCTCCCAGACTCCTCTAAAGGCCCGTCTCAGCCTCCATCAGCTGCTCCGCCTGCCGGATCAAGCGTGCTCCCGCAGACCTGCTCTGAAATATTCATGGCAGCTGGATCTCTTTGCCCTTCCCTCCAGCATTCTCACGGGGCAGAAGAGGCGTAAAGTGCCACACTTTCATATGACAGTAGATTTTAAGGCGGCACACTATTACGGTGGGAGCATTTCAATGGAAGCCTGCTCTGTGGCCCAGTGGAAGAGTGTCTGCCTTCAGTTGCGTTTGATTCCATGGTAGGTCATACTCAAGGCAGAAAGGGGATGAAAGGCTGGATTGGGGAACAAATCAGACGCTGGTTTCTGATGGCGGCTGTGCTCTTCCTGTGGACCAGTCAAACCTGGAAAAATGTTGCCATAAAATCTGGGAAGTAGTCTCTGTGAGCAGGATTACAGAAAGATCTGACATATTGACTCATGTTGCGAGTTCTGCTGTTCTTTCAGCAGCTTCGGATTCCACTTTGATTTGATACTTTCCTAACTGAGCCAAATGGGTTCGTGAGAGAAACTGAAGAATGAAGAGTATTTCCTGGCCAAACTTTCAGTTACTTTTGGTGTGTGGCAAGAAAGCGGCAGCGTCTATACATTTCTACTGCCCTCTGAAGCAGCTCTTCCTCGATCCAAAGCAGATCGAACTGGACAAAGGCGCCGCTCGTCCTGGCCATTGGAATGGAGAGCAGCCTCTGTATATGCTGTCTAAGAATATGGAAGGTGCATCACCGTGCTTGCCGGCGTTGGGACACGGCCAAGGCTGAACCGACCTCCTCGGGTTGAGAGCGAATTACCGCCTGAACGGCGGGAGTTTAATTATCTGAAGGTGTCGCTGGTGAGCGGCGCTGGAACAGAGTAACGGACGGGCCAGAGGCGGCACGTCACGAGCACAGCTGAAAGGGCCGTCCAAACGCCTCCTGGTCAGCGTCTGTGACTGCACCAGGCGTCACGCCTGTCCCACATCTGCTGAGATGGAGGCCCGTTTGAGAGTTTTTCAAAATCCGGAGGTTTTCTGCCTACTGCTCAAACTACGGATGAATAATGTCCAGTTTCACCTTCTAGGCTGGCATCTTGGCCTGCTGTCTGCCTGCTGCCGTGGATCAAACCATGTGCGATGATCCGTTCAGCTGCTCTGATTGGTTCTTTCTGCATGGAACAGGAAGCTGCTGTGGCTCCTCCATCATGAATCTCATCCACGCTCTTCTGTTCTGCAGCATCAGCGACATGTTGGATGTTTACGAGTTCCGTCTGAGATTTACTCCAGTGTTTCTGTCTGCACTGCAAGCAGTCATGGAAAAAAACTCTGTTCTTTAAATAAAGATTTTCTTTCAAACTAAAAAGCTTTTTAGCAAGAATTAGTGTTAGAAAAAACACTCTAGTCACTAAGTCATGTTTTCTCAATCCAAGTTAATATTGCTTATGAAAAACTGTCTAGATTAGATTATTTAGACAGATTCTTGCATTCTCCGCTCAAGAACCCATATTTATTGTGTTTCCTAGCGTGTTTCAAACGCCTGGTGTGACGAACTGAGCGCATCGAAGCGTCAGAAACCCATCAGTCGGACTGGGCATTATTTCACAACGCTCCGACTTGTTTTATGCACGTTAGAAACATGAGTTACATCACTTGTTTATCCCATCCTTATCCTGGAACACGCAAAGACAGCATGATCCGACACACTTCATGTTAACCGTGTTTGTTTATTCACCATCACACCCAAACTTATTTGAAGAAGACCAGACTGATACCGAAACAGAACACCGCTCAAAATCACCTAAACATCCGTAAACACAACCAGGAATAGTCCATCTACAACCAGGAATAATCCATATACAACCAGAGATAATCAGTGCAGCCAGGAACTAATCCATCTATAACCGGGAATGATCATCACAACCAGAATAAATCAAAAATACAACCGGGAATAAATCCGCTCTACAACCAGGAATAATCCATACAACGAATAATTCATCTACAACCAGGAATAATCATCTATAACCAGGAATAATCCATCTACAACCAGGAATAATCCATCTACAACCAGGAATAATCCATCTACAACCAGGAATAATCCATCTACAACCAGGAATAATCCATCTACTACAGAATAATCCATCTGACAAATAATCCATCTACAACCAGGAATAATCCATCTACAACCAGGAATAATCCATCTACAACCAGGAATAATTCATCTACAACCAGGAATAATCCATCTGCAACCAGGAATAATCCATCTACAACCAGGAATAATCCATCTACAACCAGGAATAATCCATCTACAACCAGGAATAATCCATCTACAACCAGGAATAATTCATCTACAAGGCCCTCCCGATTCAAAGATGTTGTATTTTGATAAGAGTGCAGAAAACAAGACATGGCAAACCTGCTTTGATGTCACGGTCAGCCTGCATGGCATCATGAAAAACTACAAAAACAGACTTTAAATGATCTTAAAGGGACATCGGGACAGGTCAGGCCCGTCTTTTCTCTCTGGTCTGCAGCTCCTTTGCTGCATTTGTGGATCAGGAGGAGGAATTGAAGACGTCCAGGTTCTGCAGTGGATCCTTCAGGACATCTAGCTGCTGTGCAGGTGGAGTTGCTGAACAGATGAGCTGCATTTAGATGTGTTGACAGGATACTTCTGTCTCTCCTCTCATTGTATTTCTGATGATAGTTTTAAATATTGCAGGTTCTGCAGTTATAACACGTCCCAAATAAAGCTAAAGGCTTCTCTCTGTTATGCTTGTGGTTTTTAATGAGAACGGATCAGAATAGCTGCACTGAAGATGAACAGGAACTTCCCGCAGGGAGGCTCAGGTGGAGCGCAGGTGGAGCTGCTGCTCCTCCATTATGGGAGGAGTCCGTTTGGTTTGGAAGCCCAGCGCTGGATGAGCTGGAAGAGCGAGTCGGGGAGGTCTGGACCCGAACCCGGATTTGAGTCGGGTTCTGACACACACACTTGTGTCTTCCTGCTGGCCTTAGGGTGTAAAACATGCTCAGCAGAAAAGCGCAGAGCTTAAAATAAAAGTGGTGCATAAAGCTGAGCGCTGCAGAGCAGGAAGCAGCTTCTGCTATATTAGTTCTGAGAATCTTAATTAAGCTAAATGCGTCTCAGAAACGGCCGAAGCAGCAGAGAGCTACAGCTTAGATGTAATAGATGCCTTTCCTGTTTCCAACAGTCCCTCATTGAATGTGCTGTTCTTGTTTACTGACCTTTAAGCTAAAAGAGTTTCTCTGCTGTTCATCTCTGCTTGGAGCAGACGTCCAGTGAGTGGGAGAGCTGGCAGGAAAGGGTTTTTAAATTCCACTCCATCTAGAAGCTGGTCTGACCTGAACGAGGGTCTCTGTTCTCTTGCAGATGAACTCTGGTGCGGTTCACTTCCAGGTGAACGCAGGCCGACTTTCAACCGGCCAAAGAGAGGACATGCTGTGAGCTGTGTGTGTTAGAAAGAGAGAAGAAACGCCCCATCGGGGATCAGAGGGAGGTTTGACCATCTCTGCTGGCTGAAGGTGGTGCAGGAAGCAGAGATGGTCAGAGGACCGGCAGGAACAGCTGCTTTCAGTGTTCTGCTTTGTCCTGTGTTGGTCCGGACTCAAATGAAGAGCTGTTGGAACTGCAGGATTCTTCCGCTTTGATCAGTTCGGTCTGTGCTGCTAACCTTAAAGACCCACTCCAATGAAAACAGTGTTTTGAGGGTTTTTAACACGTTCTTCTAGCATTTTTCTAATGCTGGAGGACAGATATAAAGACAATAAAGCTCAAACTTGCATTTCTTTATTCAAATCATTGTGAATCAACAAAAAGATGCTTTTGGAAAAAGTTTGTATTTGTGACGTAGAAAATACGCCGGGTTGCCCACAAGCTTCCTGCTCCGAACTCTCCGCAATGGGGGGGTCTGCTTTGATTTCCCATCATCCCTTTGTTTAAACTCTCTCTTGCTAGTTTACAGCCCCTCACAACTCCAAACTGTCCAGATGTGCAGTTTAGATCTGGATTCCAGCTCAGGCCATGAAAACACGCATCAGAATGGAGCAGAGCAGGAAGCTTTGGCCCTCCGATTGTAGCAGCTACGTCACTGTTAAAAGCTTTTTCAAACAACCAATAGATTAAAGAAATACTTATAAATGCAGATTTAATATTAGTTTTCTTTATGTCCTACATCATCAGAAAAATGTCACAAGAACTTGTTAAAAACGCCAGAAACACCATTTTTACCGAAGTGCGTCTCTAACACTGAAAGAGTTATAAGTAGCAGCATTTCTAAGTGATCTCCTGTTTGCCGTACTGACCAATCCCAGCTGAGTAGCCGTGCATGACCAGCTACGAAAATTGCAGCAAACACAGGAAGAGGTGCTGCTCTCTATCTGCAGTCCGCTCCCTGTTTCCGTCCCACCTGAAGTCTTTACATGCCGACGGAATCACCTGAAACCCGTTGGAGGTCTCAGTCTGCAGGTGCTTACATGGAGCTATCCGTGGCGAAGGACCGAGCGGTGATGGAGCTGCTCCTCACAACCTGCAGAGATGCAGCAGGAATGTGTCTTTTGTCCTTCACTGACACTCTCCTCCTTTCTCTAAAGCAATCTGGACTTTTCCTGTGAGTCAGCACTCGCGCCTTCCTGGAGTGAAGTGGAGGCAAATTTCCATTTGAAGATCAGCTTTACTTCCCTGCCTGCCGCCTTCCAAAGCTGCAGCTCATTTCGAAGCAATATGAAGTTTGAGATCTTTCATAATAGATAAATAAACGTGCCTGCCTTCATCCCTGAAACCCCTGACTGCAGCGTGACGAGGTGACCGAGCGGCGCTGCCTTCAAGGACACGGTCATGGATGGGAAGTCCAGTCAGGCACCAAAACCTAATGACTTTTTTTCAGTTTGCTCATTACCCATGAGCGCTTGGGGGTGGGCTGCGGCATTGCGCTCTTCTCACTTGTCATTGATGTCCGTTTGAGTCCAATTGAAGCCTCTGAAATCCGTCCAATCAGGTGACACAATCAGAAAGTGGGACAAACGCATCCCACCTCGGGCTTCGGGGGAAGCCTGTGCACGTGCGCTGTAGCGAGCAGGTTCCCAGGTGTGTGCTGGGTAACCTTCAGTGCGGCTGAAGTGCTGCAATACAGCAAAGGCAACCTGAATGCAGCAAACACACCAACCTCCTGACTGTGAGTCTAAAGGAACCAGAGCACCTCTTTGTCATTGAGTCAATGAGCTGCGCTCAGCGGGGTGCTGGAAGCCAAAGGGAGAGTCATCGCAGTTGAGTGGACTTCCACTTCCAAACTCATCGGCCAAGAACGTTTCTGAGGCCGTGAAAGTGAGCACGTCGTGTTCGGGTGGAACTGAAAAAACAGACGTTGAACTGCAGTGATATTCAGACAGGAACGGTTCTGGTTCTGGTTCTGGCAGGATGTTGTGTGTCTACAACCTGTTTTTGACACAGCGTCATCCAGACAATCACTGCTAACTTGATAGAGTTCAGAAGCTGTGGGTTAGCGGTGCAAAAGGGATTAAAGACTGCTGATCGACCGTTAGAACAGTGGATCTTTTTAATAATTATAAATGATAGCATGGTCTAAAAAACTCAACTATTTATTCATTAAAGCTTCATTTTAAAAACAGAAATATTTCAGAGTTCACTTTTTATTTAAATGTGTCTTTCCCATTGACTGCATATGAGAACTGGACTGGGTGACCCCTCCCACCTGGTGTTCCAAACAGGAAGTACCTGCTGGTCCCAAAATCCCACAGACTTCTATAGATAAAATAAACAGCTGTTCCTCAGTCATTCTATTGGTCAGAACAACCGTTCTGGATCTGATACCTTTATTTAACATCTTCTTGAAAATCTTCATTTTTTAATATTTTTTTCTGCAGTTCGAATTATTCAAGTTATAAACTGACCAATCAGATGCCTCAATAACAGTAGATGGCCCTGTATTGAAAATTCGAAGCATTTGATTGACAGATTCCCCTGAGCCCGCTTTTAGTGGTAGAGGTGTGGCCTTCTAATGTGCTCACTCCTGATTGGAAAGAGTGGTTGCCCTAGAAATGTAGACGGGCCAATCGTGGCTTACTGAGGACATCTGGTTCCAACATAGTGAGGGACATATCGCAGAAATATTGCGACTGAACGGACTTCATTTGGTTGGAACCGGAAACAAGGCATTTTCTATGGATGATGTCACACGCGATTGTCCAGTTATTTGTTATACAGCCAATGTTGGTGAGGGTGGTTGCCATAGAAACGCTGACTCAGACAAACTTGGACCCGTCACTGCTTCATAACGACGTCTGGCTCCAACATGGCAGCACCCATGTCGAAAAGAAATGGCTACTGACTGGACTTTATTTGGCTGGAGCTGAAAACTCAGTTTGTCCAGGTCTCTGATACGGTCCATGGTTTTGCCGGTTCTGTCAGTCATGTCCCTAACATCACTAATGTCTCTAAGCTCAGTAACAGACAAAACATACCTCACGTCGCTGACGTCCGTAACCTTCATAATGTCCCTCATATCAGTAATTTCCCTGACTTCAATCATTTTCATAACGTCCCTCATGTGCCTAACGTCAGTAACGTTGATAACGCCCCCCCACAAATCTGTGGATTTAGCTCAGCAGCTGCGTTTGAACATTTTGTCGTCTGAAAAACTGCTCGGTTGTTGATCTTCATCAGGGTGTGTGAGCGTGGCAGTGAATCCTCGTCTGTGTTGCTTTAGTTTCTGCTGATTCCCATGATGCTTAGAGGCCGTGACAGAAGGGCCTCTTTGCTTCATGCCTCAGAGGAATGACATGAAGAAGAAGGCCTGCCTTGCTCTGGGGCAGAACCAGGTCTGTCTCAGCCCCGCCAGGATGGGTTTCACCTCAGCGATGAGGTGGATGCCTTTGTTTTGGTTGCTGTCCTGCCTGAGCACCCAGATGGAGGGAGGCTGCCGGGTGACGATTGGGCCCCAGAACGGCCACCTCCCCTGTTGGCCTTAATCTGCTGCTAATCCGGCAGCGCCTGACGGGCTGCGAGACGACAAACAACTCTGGTTCCCCTCTGGCGGTGAGGAATCGAGCGTTTCATCGCCGCCGGCGGAAGCTTCCGGTCCCTGACCCTGTGCTGCGGGGAGCAGAGATGCGTGTTGAGAACAGCACCTAGCTTTGTCGTCCAAAGATCATCTGTTGTGAAAATGTTAGCCTGGTAATGAGAGGAAGGGGTGACAGGAGGTCATGACCCTCATTACACCACCTGCCAGATGGTCGGGCACCATGTTGGGGGGGGGGTTATTCGTCTGTGAGTGTTAGCATGGATGAACACTCACACGAGTACAATGCAGGGGATGAAGCAGATGAGGCGGTCCAACAGGAGGAGCACCTTTCCATGACGTTTTCTAAGCGGCGAAGGAGTCGAGATGCTAATTGGTGCTCCAGGAGGAAGTTGTCCTGTAGCCTGGCGGTGAACCCTCTCAGGAGTCCGAGCTCGTGTGTCCTCTCTGCCCAAACGCTGTCATGGCCTCGCCTCCCGCTGAGCAGCACAGACAAGTGGGATGGGGTGGGGGGCCTCCAGTGGAGGGACGGACCCAGCTCAATCGCTGTGCTTGACCCCACTGATGGAGCTTTTGTCCTTCAGGTCTGGACTCCACAGTCTGCAATGTTATCACCATGGAAACCTGAGGATGAGAAAAAAATTCATGGACAGAGAGACGCTTTTTAGGAATATAAGAGTCTATGAACACAAAGTGTTTAGGAAGGGATCTAAGCAAAACATCAATTTTTCTAAATAATGTGGGGAAAAGAGACGCTGAAGACATTTTTCCTCTTTTCTCCCTGAAATAATAAAAGGAAATCCTCAAGCCTGTTTCCATGACGGTTGGCTTTTGGTTTTCTTTGCTTCCGTAACCTTATTAACTTCCTCGTACAGTTTTCACATTCACCAATCTTTTACTTTAGTAAATAATAATTTCACAAACAAATATAACAAGAACTTCTGACTAGACCTGCACAATAAATCGCAAATGTATCGTTATCGCGATATCCAGCTGTGCACTACGCATATCGCAAAAGACAATGTTTTAAAACAATCTTATGGCAAAGGGGGCTTGTTTGGTGCAGTGGTAGGGCAGTCAACCTCTAATCGGAATATTGCTGGTTCGATTCCCCTTTGAAGTGTCCTTGGGCAAGACAGTGAACCCCACCTTGCCTCTGGTGAAGCCATCAGTATGGGAATGGGAATGTGGCTGTACAGAGCCTTGGGTTCTGGAGGAAGGTAGAAAAGTGCTATACAGATATGCGCTATTTAAAAAAATCAAATAAATCTCTTTCTGCATTTGACCAATCGCATGGAGCCTCATGTTGTTGACCAATCGGATGGAGCCTCATGTTGTTGACCAATCGGATGGAGCCCTTTTATGTTAGATGCTGGCCCCCTATGTTAGATCAGATGTCAACGTGGGTCATTTGGAGTGTAATTGAAGTTATGCTAACTCTTATTTAAATTAAACTGTTGCAGTGAAATGGAAATTATGTATTTTGACCAGCTCAGTGGCCTTCTGGTTAGAGTGTTTGCCCTGTAAGGTCGTGGGTTCAAACCCATGCCGAGTCATACCATAGACTTTAAAAATGGGACCCAACGCCTCCCTGCTTGACACTCAGCATTAAGGGGGATTGGGGGGTTGAGCCACCACATGGTTCCCGAGCGTGGCTGTGTCTGCAGCTCACTGCTGCCCCAGGGGATTGGTCACATGCGGAGAACAAGTTTCGCACAACTAAGTGTGTCACAGATAATGCACTTTAACTTTAGTTGTTTTGCTATTTGTTCATGTATCACAAGTTATATCGTCATCGCAATATTGACGCTAATATCGCAAATCTCGATGAGTTTTCCTCACATCGTGCAGCCCTACCTGAAACCTGAAACCCTAGAAAAAGAGATCTTATCTCAGAGGGATTTCCTGGTGATGTCAACATTGCAAAGCCTCACGAAGCCACAATTGTGTTGAAAAAGACAGTCTAAAAAGTCTGACATCTGCTGGCCATCCGATGTCATAACAGCTTTTTAAGTCAACAAAACCAATTCTGTTTTTAGAAAGTTTTGATATTTTGTGTTCTGTGATGTTAGTTGGTTTGAAACGCATTTTAATCAGAATTAATGAATAAATAATCATGTAAAATTACATAGTGGTTATTAGAATCTTTGTTTGAGAAAGAAAGACATTAAAACAATGAGAAGTATTCAAGCTCACTCCTTCCTGTTCCAGATTGACAGAAATGACAGAATCCTGGGGTTGGTTCTGGTTCCTTCAGAACTTTGTGTGTTTGGGTCTGTTTAGCTTCAGGCTGCTGTTTGCTTGAACACAAAAATGTTTTTATTTAACCCTAAAAAATCTGAGCATTGATAGAAGATTTTAAAACAAAAGGGACAATCATCACACAAAACAAAACCATGATGGTACCACCACCATGTTACAAGCAGTGGATACACTTTCTGTGGAAATATTTGAATAAAATTTTGGCCGAATCCAAACTCTTCCCCTCCGGTTCTCCCTATCCCTACATTTATCTATCCAAGCAGTAGAGATGTGAAACAAATAGTGTTTTTGAATTCGGACGGCACTAACGCTCGATGACATCATCAATATTCACCGGTGAGCTACGTCAGCACAAAGCAGCCAGCGCTCAGAAAACACACAACATCAATTTTGAAATTTTAAAAAGTCATAACTTATCCTTAAATGTAAACTTCTGTGCTTCAGAGCACACCCAGGTGTAGAAATGCGGTTGTCCTCCACGCCACAGCGTGACGCGGCTGGCCCTACAGGCGGAGGGATACAGGCGTCCATGTCCATTCGCCCTACACTTAAAAAAACTATTTCTTACACCCTTATCCCTTCAAATGCCCCTTCTACTAGAGGGTTGGGGGAAGAATTTCCCTTTAACTTATAGAAGAAAACTTTGGAGAAAGTGTCGTACGCTTAGTAACAGTCTGTCTGTGACAGAAGAGATGAAATCCTCCTCAGAGCTGCAGCTTCTCAGAAAATGTGAAGAGGTTTGGAAAAAGCCTTTTTGTTTTCTGGACACTGAACCAAAATGTTTCTGCTTTTACACCTATAGACCGAGGAACCGGCTATGCAGGGACGGGTTTGGAGTAAAAGTAGTTCACTTTTTAGCAGCACCGCAGAGGAAAAAGCTTCTCATTGACATTTGGATCAGTCTGATTGGGTTGTAGTTTGATCGACTCACAGGTGAAGAACCCGCGCTTGTGTCCGCCATGACAAATCGAACAGGCGCCGTTTCCCATTGGCTGTGTGTTGGGGGGGGGAGTGGCAGGAGCAGGTCAGCTCCTCCAGATTCTGACGAGAAGGAGGTTGAAGAGGCCAGGAGAGCTAAAAATACATCCCAGCATCCTCAGGGCAGAGCCCAGCTCTGTCTCACACACACGCGCACCCACGCACGGCGCCAAGACAAAGGCATCGCCGCCGGCAGATCTGGAACTCGAAGCCAGGTGGGAGGGGCTTAGGAGTGGATGTGGTGAAAGAAAGTGAGAGGAGGGAGCAGCAGGCATGGTGGAGGAGGCATAAAAGCCGCCGGGGGGGGAGGGGATGGAGGAACAGATGAGGATGGAGGAGGGGGTGGAGAACACAGGAGAAAGAGTGGGCGGAGGAAGGAAGTCCTGATTAAAGAAAAGGAATGGAGAAGAGAAGAAGAAAGTCTCCGGGATGAGCCGCCGTGAAACTCTGCTGTCTAAGTCTGAAAAACGATGATGTCATCGTTTGTAATTGGCTGAAATCGCCCATTAGGATTTGATTGGCAGCGCGGCGCAGCCAGTGAGACAGCAGGATGTGACAAAGGCAGCACGGCGAGCCCCGGCCATGCTGGGACCTGCCTGTCACCGCCGGAGCCGGAGCCGGGAGAAGCATTACACACATCATTGGCCAATGACTTCATGCCAGCTCCTGTATTCCCAGCATGCCGCTCCCGCCGGAGCAGGAGCGCGGCGTTACAGCAAAGGTCACAGAACACAAAGGAGGCTGTATTCCTGAAGGACTGTCGGTCCTCTGCAGAGTCCAGCAGCCCCTTCTGACACCGTTTGGGTCGTTCTCTCGCATCACTGAAGTTCTGGGGCTTTCGTTAGTGACCTCGCTTGAGTTTAAGGGAGAGAATAGACATCCAGGAGAACTGGGAGATCATCTAGAGGTGGGGGGGGTTCCCTGGATTTGATCCTTTGTTACTCACAGAGGGACATGTGGAGCAGAGGCTGGACGTGTCCAACCAGCAAAACAGCACGTTGGATGTGATGATGATGCGTTGTGGAGGTTTCTGGCAGATGAACTGGGGGGGCTAAATGCAGTTACATCCATTTGGAACATAAAATGCAAATGTTATCAACCATAGGAAGGACTGCCCCCACTCTTCTACATTTATATTTTGCACATTTCAAATGCAGGTGCTAAGTGACTGCTGTTGTTGTCTTCCTCCATCCCCAGCACCTTTTCTCTGCTGCACCTGGCTCTCACGGTCTATCGGGGTCCTGGTCTGAACCGAGGCCAGAGGGGGTCTGACCTTTACTGCTGCCACAGCAAAAGACGGACGCGACCGCGGCTGGAGGGCTGTTTGCCTTGAAAACCCACCCGGATGAAAACTGGGTTTCTAACATCCTCGTGGGGGATTTTCCTGAATATTTAGGACACGTAAAAAGAAAATTAAGCTTGAAATTGCACCTCTGAGTATTTCTTGATTCAAAGCGTTGTGAATCGGGAGCAGATGAAAAAATGCAGTTTGAAAAATCCTCTCAGCTTCCTGCTCCGAGCTCTCAGCAACGAGGAAGGGGCGGCAGGGTAGCTCTGTCCCAACAGAGACACGTTTCTAATGAACTCCTGCCGCTCTGCAGAAACTAGGTCCTAGTAAATGACAGGCTTTTGGATTTAGGCTAAAATGACATCATTATGGTTGAAAGACACTGAAAATAAATGACTGGTGGGACATTCGTGCAGGTTTTAGAGGTTTTGTGTTCTTCTGCTCTGCAGGTGAGGTTTGTCATAATGTAAAATATATGGCTCCTGTGTGCAGACCAGGGAGCCGTTAGTCTCTCAGAAACTCTGAATGTGGACCAGTCCGCCACAGAAAGTAGTCCCCAAAGAATCCCCTTCGTGTTGTTTGTGTTACTTCTTCTGAATCCTAGTTTCCATTTAGTTGACTTAGGGCTCTTTGTTTGTGTTGCTGCGCGTTAACTCAACGCTGGGAAACATTTTGTTCCTTGGAGGCTGAGGCCGATAAGCAGCCAGCAAAAGGCAGACTGAAATTTCTCCAGGGGGTCTCCTGAGTTTTCAGAGCGAGCGGCGGATGAATACAGATGTTGAAGCAAACAGGTTTGGAGGAGACGGCTGCAGATTGATAACAGCAGATTGAAGACGGACGGGCTTCTAGGGACTCGTGCATTTGTGTGGATTTGTCAGTCCAGACAGGAGCAGCGAGGAATAAACCTCAACGACCGTCGCACCTGAAGGATGAGATCCGGCGGCCTTGTCTGCCCCCACCGCCGCTGTCAGGTCTGATGGAGGACTCCTCCTCCAGCAGCCTGAGCTGAGCCTGGACGCCAGGCCCAGACGTGTGAATTAAACACAGGGGAGCACGGTGTGGGGGGGCGAGCTCATAGACCGTGTACAGACTTCCTATATATGTGAGCCTCACAGCCTCAGGAATGGAGGCGATCTTGTGTTTGCTGATCATTTGTTGTTTCCACTTTCCAGTGGAATCTGTAGCTTGAAGGCGTCGCTGCAACCGTATGACATATAAGCAAAATTCTAGAGACTAAAGCATAAAAAAAACATTTCAGAAAGCAAAAAACCAATTCAAATGGGAAACCAGTGAAGACGACACTGATTGGAGGATGAGGTTTGAGCTTCGCAGAAGAGGGAAGGAGGTTTTACCTGAACTGTGGTGAAAAGTTACAGAAGCAATTAGCAAAATGTTGCTGCAGCTGCTGTCAGAGGCTTAAAGAAAAAAGAACAAACACCATCATCCAATCAGTGATGTCCTGGAGGACCTACCTTTTCTGATTTCTCAATTTTTTAACATTTTCTTTTCTAATTTCTTTTGTTTTCTGAAGCATTTCCTTTTTCATTTTATTTTGGTTTCTAAAATATAATGTTGTGGTTTATTAACTATTCTGCTCTTTAAATTTTGGTTCTAAACTTTAATATATTTTTCAATTGAGTTATTTGAACTTCAGGGCCACCGTAGATTTTTCACACAGCTTATCTATTTGGACAGTTTTTCTTTTTTAACTAAAAAAAAATATAAAAACCTTCAAAGGGAAACGGATTCCTGGAGTTGAATGGATATTGATTTTGAAGTAAAGGTTAATATTGATAGTGGATTTTTTTATAGCCCCCCCTCCCCCCACTGATGTCCTGTTGACCCACAGCTTTATGAGTTATGCAAAACATCGGCGTGGTGACACTTTCCTCCACCTCCTGCTGCTGCTTTTGTGTTCATAACAAAGTGCTGCAGAGGCTTACAGCAGCTTTCACACACGCACACACAACAACCACGCACACACGCACACACACACACACAAACGCACGCACGCACACACACACACACACACACACACACACACACACACACAAACGCACGCACGCACACACACACACACACACACACATTGGATTGGATTTCCCTGCTTCTCAGACCCCCCCTCATCAGAGATGGACATCGCTCTGCTTGTTTATGGTTTCATGCGAGCCTGCAGTCTCATCAGGGGGACGGTGTGGGGGGTGGGGGGGATTTATGGCCGCCTGCTAATCTGAGCTGTATTCAAAGTGTGTGTGTGTGTGTGGGGGGGGGGTGACGGAACGACGACTTCCTGTCTGCTTAATGTGAAGCAACAGCCGCTGTCCTGTCAACACCTTCCTCAGTCACCTCTGAGCTCGTTTGTCAGACTCGTGCAGGTGAGTCCGGTGTGTTGCAGCTGCACCCCCCACGGGGAGGAGCCCCCCAGGAGGAGGAGCCCCCCAGGAGGAGGAGCCCCCCAGGAGGAGGAGCCCCCCAGGGGGAAGAGCCTTCAGGGGCTTTAAAGCTCCAAACCTCAGAAAGGTCATTCAGCTGCTGACCTACATATGGAGGGTGGGGGTGACCATAGTTCAAAGTTGACTCCTGCTTATCCGGGACACGCCAGGCCCGCCTGCACGTCTGCAGCTGCAGGAGGACATCTGCAGGGTCGTCACCTGTGCATGTTAACATGAAGGCTCTGGGTCTGAAGGGCTGAGCAGTCCCTTCCAGCTGTTTCTGGGACGTTTGGCTCCAAACAGGAACAGTGCAGTCTGTAATCAAGCAAACAATCAATGCGACGCGTTAACTCAACGATGAATGTTGCACGTTTGGGAGCTGGCTTGTTTGACATTTCATGAAGAAATATTATCCAGGCACAGATAGGAGGTGGAAATCTCATCACTGGGGAATTTATGTGAGAAGCGGCAAATGTTCTGACATGCTGTTTAACGTATGATGGCGGTGTCAGGTGGTGCTGGCGTAGAGAACGCCCGCGGTGAGGAGAAAGTCGTTCTCGGTCCAGGAGCTGCTGCAGTAAATCAGGAGAAATGCATTTGCATGAAGCAAAGGTTGTGATGCTGCACTTTAGCTCTGCTACACAACTTGACAAATGTTTGCAGGCTGTGCAGATTTTTTCAAATCCGCTTCTAACTGTTGTGATGTTTTTGTGTGTGTGTGTGTGTGTGTGTGTGTGTGTGTGTGTGTGTGTGTGTGTGTGTGTGTGCGTGCGTGTGTGTGTGTGTGTGTCCCCTGCGGCTCGCTTCTCTCTGGCAGCGATTTAGAAGCAGCCATTAGGGGCAAAGTGGCGTTAATCCATCCACCACAGCGCCGTGATAACGCTCTCATTAAACCATCGATCAGCCGCCCCATGGCAGTGGGGTAGGGGTGGGGGGCAGACTTTTAGAAGAAGTCCTAATGTAACAGAAGAACACACGTCCTTCAACATAAACCAGTCATGAGCTGCGTTTACATGGACAAAAGTAATCAGGATGAGAATGCGTGATGTCAACACGCCGTTGGGAACACTCTGACTAGTTCAGATCAGCATTTATCCTGATGGAGATAGCTGGTTATGCCGTGTGAGAGTGAGAGGCAAAGAGCCGCACCACACACGATTTTACTGCTTCCAAAAGCTCACAATGAGAAACACGGTGACTTGCTATTCCGTTCAGTGAAAAAGTAAGAATCTTCCCGTTCTTCCAGAAATGTCCTGTGTTCGTCTTTATTCTCTGAATGTCGCCATGAGGGTAACAGTCTTCACGCACATCAAATGTTTACTTATTTTTTCCGGCAGTGGGCGTAACCTGCATAAATGATTGGCGGTCACCCATGTGTCTGGAGCAGCGGCAAAACACACACACTGCCAAATTACTTTTATTATTGTTTATTATTACTTTTTAATACCCTCTGATGGATTTGAGTGTGGTTTAGGAGGGAAAAAACTATGAAATGAGGCAAAATATAGAAAACATAGGAACGACCCAGCTGGTTTGTCATTGTGGGGGGGAGACGAGAGCCGAGCAGCTAATAATTGGCTGCACTGGAGAACTGTCCGTGTCCCACACACAACACGACTGCGAACAGTCTCAGAGAGGGAGAAGTAAGCAGAGGAGCAAATAGCATTTTCTCCTCTCCGGCATCGACGCCCATCTAGCTGCCACACCCCAAACTCACAGTCCCCTCACTCATGGTGAGGAACTTTACACCCAAGATCCCCCACTTCCCAGGAGTCTTAGGTGCTGAAGGCGGGCCTAACCCTCAGGTTGCCACAATGTAATGAGAGGCAAAGAGCTGCATGCTTATTGGCCGAGAGCTTCGCCACCCCTGCAGAGGAGGCTTCGGACCGCAGTCTTGATTCTGGAGGACCGTGTCTCCAAGCAGAGGAGCGGCTCTGAGACGGTGTGTGAGCTAACAGAGGCGGCTTTGAATGCAGAAATACTGCACAGTCCTGAGAAACAGTGTAAACAATCACAAAAATTTGTGTTTCCAGTGGTGTCCAGACAGACAGACAGACAGATGTGCAGCCGCACATCTGTAATGAATAAATGATGCGGGCTGTGCGTGAGCGTGCAGCCCTGCATGCAGTGCTCAGAGGCTGATGCTGCGCTCTTGTCCTTTAAACTTTAATCCCTGTTAGCAGAATGATGTTACAGAGGGTCCAGACTGCAACAGAGGCGCCATGACGGCCCCTCAACCTGTGCTTACGTCAGCGCTTCAGGGGGCAAATAAAGAGGCTTTCCACCTCTTTTGAATAAACTGATGCCACGGCTGAGTGAGCTTTGCATTGTGGTACATCCACCTGGAACCACAAACACACAGTTCACATGGAGAGCAGCAAAGAAAGACCCGTTCAAGTCCAGTTCAGGTGAACATTAAGCACACAGCTGCCACCCCCCCTTCGAGAGTTAGCAGGACCAGCGGAGCTGCAGCGTTCACTTTCATGCTTCCGAGCTTTTTTTCCTGGAGCTTCTGCCGTTTCACTCCGGTTCTTCTGGGACGAGAATGACGTCAGTTCTTGACGCAAGCGAGGAGTGTTGTGTTCTTCCTCGCGCAGCGCGTGGGGGCTTCTGACGCCGCACAGCTTCATTAATATTTGCCCGCCGCTCTTTGAAGTCCGCTGCTCGGCTGACGCTGCAGGCAGCAGAGCGGGGGTGGGGGGTGGGGGTGGCGGGTGAAGCTGCATCATGGCTGCACGTGGTCACTTCTGCTGCTGGGCTAAATGGGTAAACTTATACAGTGCTTTATTACCTTCCTTAGAGGCCCAAAGCACTTTACAGTCACGGTTCCATTCAAACACTTACACACACACACACACACACACACACACACACACACACACACACACACATACACACACACACACACACAAACCCCCACATGCACACACTGATGGCGACTCCGCTGCAGAACCAGGAGCAATGTGGGGTCCAGTGTCTTGCAGTGTCATGGACACTTCCACACACTGATGGACAAGGCGGGAACCAAACCTGTGATTTTCTAACTAGAGGTCGACCGCTCTACCTGTGTGGTTCATAACCTTCATTGGGGGCTCTGTGGTGGGGGGAGAGCAGCGTCTGTTCTGCAGGAGAACAGGTTTCAGCCTCACACCTGCTGCTCCTCTGGAGGTTCAAAGCTGTGACGCTGACCCTTCAGGTCGCACGCTCCACACACGAACCTGAACTTGACTGACCACAGAAACCAGCTGCTTTTGAGAGCACGACCTCATGGAAATGCTCTTCTCCTGTTAGAGGCAGAAAACTGCAAACAGGAACAGAGCTGCACTTCAGAAAATGTTGAACAGAAAGTTGAAAATGTCATCAGAATATGGAGGCATAAAGTCTGTGATGTCATTGGAAGGCTGCCAAAGCTGGTGGTCTGGGGGTGGAGTGGGTCACGATCTTGGGGTAAATGAATTTGTGGGGATACAGACTGAAGGAAGTGACTTTCTCCATCTCCTTTTCTCTGTAGGTCTCCTAGAGTGTTACAAAGCAGAATCATAATTATTATTTTTTATTACTATTATTTCTGTTTAACTTTAAGTGTCCATCAGTTTTCACCTGGATGGGGGAAATTTGTTCTTCGGATTTGACCCTTCCTCTGGGGGCGCTGGGGGCTGCAGGAACAGCCACGCCCCCAACCATGTGGTGGTTTAGATTCAATTGTAGACTGTATCAGAGACCTGGACTGAGTGAGTGTGACGTCATCCATAGAGAATTGTTTTCTTCTGGTTCCAACCAAATGAAATTGTCAGGTTGGGGGGGGGCTGGTGAGCATGAAGGACCCAAAATGCAGAGACGGGAGGCACACGGTTCCAGGGCATTGGATTTATTTAACTAACCAAAAGTGCTGCAGAGCAGGAAAACAAAACTAAACTAAACTTACTGTGACATGAAGACATGACAGTCAGGGAAGAGACGTTAATGGACCAACCAAGAGGAAGGAAGAGACAAGACTTAAATACAGACAGGACTGACAAGACACAGGTGACAACGATCAGAAGTAAAACTCAAAAACATGACATAACAGGGAACCTTTCAAAATAAAACAGAACTCAAACATGACAGAAACAAGACGAAA
Organism: Oryzias sinensis; assembly: GCA_037389245.1. NCBI lineage: Eukaryota > Metazoa > Chordata > Actinopteri > Beloniformes > Adrianichthyidae > Oryzias > Oryzias sinensis. The sequence continues at coordinate 9,862,675 of CM074489.1, read as the reverse complement.
GCAAAAATCAATGCAAGGAAACCCAAACCATTGGTCACCGTTTTTCGCGATACATGTCATCAGTGGGCAACGATTAGTCCAAGTTCGTCTGAGTCCATGTTTCTATGGAAACCCCTCTGGGCAATCAGGAGTGAGCTTGTTGGAAGGCCTCCCCATCCTTGATCCTGTTCCTGCTGAAACTCCGTAGGATGAGAATTAAGGTCGTAGAATGAGCGGAAACATCGTGTTGTCCTAAAAATGCTACACAATGCTTCTGGACTCTTCGTTTCACGTCCGGCGTTTGGGAAGGGGAGGAGTCTCAGACGGATCCATACTGGCAGATCAATCCCAGAATCCTGTCTCCTGGAGTTCTGGCTTTCCCGGGATTACCCAGAGGAGGCTCCCGCCATGCGTTTCTGTCTGGCCTGGCTTTTGGGGGGTCAGTTTGATGTGGGATCAAGCCCTCTTCCGCCTCCCAACATCCCGTCATCATCCTGCCCAGCAGTTAACGACGACAAGGGGGGGGGGGGGTCTGAGGGAATGTGGAGCAATGAAAGCTTAACTTTCAGCCCCCACCTCCGCCCGCACACGCAGCCGCCTGTAACCCCCATTCTTATGAACCTCCATCTCGTTCCATCAGTTTTCCATCGGTTCCTCCTCGGACTTCAGGGAATCTCGTTGTCCGCGCTGAGAGTGCAGGATATTGAATTGGGAAGAGCGGAGAAGGATAAATGATTGAGCGTGGAGACAGAAATGAAAATGTCACAAGTTCACGAGCTGCTGGGCTTCTTTTTTCACTCGGAAAAGACAAAGAGACGCTGCAGCTCAGAGGATAAACCCCCCCGCCACAGCGATGATGATGACGATGGCGGCGATGAGGATGGAGGACGCACTTCCAGCATATTAACGGAGCAGGGATTAGGACGGGTTGTGTCCCAGTTTTCCGAGCGGGGAACAACAAGCTTGTCAGGGGAAACCCAGTTCTGTCAGCAGTAGGACTGATGAAGAGCGCCGCTGGAACACCTTCACATCTTCCTCACCAAGACACGAGCTGCATTTGAATGATCATCTCCTGCTGCCTGATGGCCATTGGCGCTCCTTCACTGACTTCCTGTCTCCTTGTCTTTGAACCCGCTGCCTCCACATCTAACCTGCGAGTCCGATCCTTTCACCAGCGTAAAAAATGACATCCCCTTCACAAGGACGGCACCAGCAGCGGATGTGTCACAGCCAACGACACAAACTGTTTTTCTCTCTCATTTTGATGGTGTTGTCTTGAAGTTGGGCTGTGGCGTCAGTAAAATGTGAAAATATGGAATCAATTCAGCCAAAACACCTGCAGGATCTAACAAGAACTCAAGCAAACATATTTCTGCAGGAACCAGTTTTGGTTTAAAAACAAAAAGAAAAAGCCCTCAAACCCGTTTTAGTTTGGGTCAGAAAAGGTTTCTGTCAGAGTTGTTCTGATGATGACTGGGTTCTGCTGTGGGGGCAGCTGCCTGGGTGTGTGTTTGGGCCTCAGGGTCCCGCCCCGGACCCTCAGGTCCCCATAATTCCATGCCACTGCCGCAGTACTGAACCCATGTGGAGCTGTCTGTGGTGCTGAAGCAGCACCGGTTCTGGAGTGAAGCTCAAATTTTCTCACAGCTTTTAAAGACAAAGCCCCCCCATGGGAACAGCTGCTAATCTGAACGGGCTGCACTGATTTGTGTCGACTCGCTGTGGCTCCAAATGAAGTTTTAGAGAATCATCTGCATATTTACAGCCCCACTGCCACATTTCTGTGATGTACCACCCTCCCCTGGAGCAGCAGAGTCCACATCAGCAACAGACAAACGAGCGTTCACGCACATTTTCCACTGAACCCCGAGGAGGGTGGGGGGGCGTAATTCGTCTTCTTCGAGACTGGGAAGTATTTATGTAGATTATTGGTAAAAAAAGGAGGTCGGGATGAATGTAATGGAGCTGCACCCACAAGCTGGAACTCCAACTGCCTCTGAGGTAAAGAGAGGCCTAAAAAGCAGAGAGGCTGAGCGTCAGCAGAGCCGATGCGGTTCTGCTGACCCACATGCAGCACACCAGCACCAGCATGAACTGCTGCTGGGCCAGAACCAAGCTGGTCGTCTCTCCTACAAGGAGGAAGCAACCCAAAACTGTGCGGTTTCCCAGAATCCTTCATTCTTCATGTCTCCAGGTAATGCTGATGTTGTGGGGGGAGTTTTGCTCCAGCTTTCTTTTTCTCATTATTTCTTAGAGTGAGCCGTCCCCAAACACGCTGAGGAGCACATCAAAATGTTTGTGGTTTCACATCGTCTTAAATGTCAGCCTCTCCTCGCTGTCCTGGGATTAAATTTGATTGGAGCGTTTACCAGCAAAGAAAGCCCCGTCTGACCTTTGAGAGTTTCCCATCGCAGAGCAGAAGGCTTTTCAGTGGAGCCACACAATCAATCTTAAATGCTGTTTTTTCTGTGCTGCGGACTGGACTGCTCCTACTGGGGTTTGGAATGCGACGTCTGTCGTTGGGATCAGGGGTTTTGTGAGGCTGAACAGCTGTTGAAACCTCTGAACGCTCTTTGAAATCACCGCAGCCGTGGTAGTGGACTGGTAACTGGACATATAAGTGAAAAGTTTTAAGGGGGGAGGAGTTAAAAAGTGTTCATGAGTCTGACTGCAGAGGGAAAGCAACTGTTCTTGTGTTGTGAGGTTCTGGTCCGGATGGACCGTAGCCTCCTGCCCAAAGGGAGTGGTTCAAGTAGACCATGTCCAGGGTGAGAAGGGTGACCCAAACGCCGGTGCTGGTGCCGAGGAAACGGACAGAGTCCACTATGGTGATGGGAGAGCTCTTCAGATCTACAGAAATCTGTGATGGATCAGATCTTTGTTTTTATTCTAAGATCCTGGACCAAATTTCTATGAAGGTTTGAGAATTTAAACAAGAGAAAAGGGAGAAAATGTTCATGTCTGTCTGAGAAAAGTGTATTTATGCAGTGAGGAGTTTTACTGCCTTAAACGTCTGTGATCAGACTCCATGGATTTCACAGATCACGGTTATTTTTAGAACGTAACTCCTGCAATAAACGAGGGAACTCCGTTCTGGTGAAAAGGTAACACAGATAAAAGCGTAGCTGCAGCAGAAGACGTGGAAATTTGCTTTTTTCATTATTACTGGATGAGAAACAGACGTGCAGGACACAGCTGATCAGTTTTAGTGCAAACTGTGAGACGTGAGGAACAGCAGCCTGAAAGTCTTTATTAGGATTAAGACGGGAGAGGATCCACTATTTATTGTTTTTTTAATGGATTATTATATTTTTCCTGACTTTTTGTATTTGAAAATCACAGAGAGAGTTATTTGGTAATTTTTTTATTTCTAAAATAGTGTCTAAAATAGCATCATGGTGATTAAAAGACGACTGGGAACACTTCTACAGTAGATCAAAAGATGCTCGGCTGTAAGGTTTCCCGCCGGTGGGACCAGTGGAAGGGCTTTAGCCTCTTTTGGGAAGCTGTGGTTCAGCATCTGAGGACCAAAGGCTGAAGAGAGAAGCCCTTGTTTAGAAGCCGTCTGGTTTGGTTTGGTCTGTTTTCCCGGACTCGGCTTGTTTGAGCCGCAGTGACCGTCCGTGCTCGGATGTTTTTTACCTCGTGTCTTCGTGGCGTGAGGCATCGCGGCTTCGTCAGGCTCAGCAGCCTGCTGTTACTGGGGACATTTGTTGTGGGGGTGGGGGGGTCTTTATTTATTAAAGGTGGGGGGCTGAGCCCACAGCTCCAGCAGCCAGTTCTTTCGGATCCCGTTTTGCTGCTTTTTTCCGCACCAGCAGACGGTCACGGTGGGTTTGTGGAGCTGGCCGCGGTGCTGACCGGCCTGCTGCCCAACAGGCTGACAGGAGTTGGAGTGACAGCCCTCTTCATCGCGCTCACACTCACGCACAATGAGCGGGAAAGCCCTCCTCTGCACGTCTTTGTGCGTTTTGTGTTGTTGTTTCTGTGGCTCATCAGCTGTTGTTCCAACACACCAAATGAGTGAAGCTGGTCCTCCCCTGCAGCCCCGCCAGCGCCCCCCTCCCTCAGTGGTGTTGCTGCTGCTTTCATCTTCCTCTTCCTCGGGGAGTGCAGAGGAAATGAGGACGGATAGGATAATTAGCCTGGTGGTTGATTGCTGTTAGGAAGCTGGTTTATGTTCAAAGGTGACAAACTCAGACTTCTAGCCCAAAAGCAGGAATCAGCGGTGGATCCTGGAGTTTGACTGCAGATCTGCTTTAGAAACAGCAGATTTATGCTGAAGGGCTCCAGTCATTGAAAAATAGAAGTAATAAACCCTTCAAACTTGTTAGCATAATTGCAATTTTCCTTCTTTTTAAAAGACCTACTCAAATAAAAATGGTGTTTTGGTTGTTTTAACATGTTGTTGTAGCGTTTTTCAGATGATGGAGGACATTTATGAAGGAATTTAGGGCTTAAAATCACATTACGGAATATTTCTTTAGTCAAATTGTTGTAAAATAGGAGCAGATAAAAAACTTCTGTTGAGAAAAAAGCTCTCAGTTGTGACGTAGAAACTAAACTGGACAAGCGTCAAGCTCCCTGCTCTGCTCCATTCTGATGCATCCATAGATCCATGAACGTCTCTGTTTTCCTCTTCTGAGCTGGAATCTGGATCTAAACTAAACTGTCACAGTTTTTGATGCTATGTCGGGGTTGTGACGGGCTGTAAGCTAGTGAGAGAGAATGTAAAACAAAGAATTATGTTTCTGCTCCAACAGTCCCGCCCACAATTCAGACACAAGTTTCGCTCTGCAGAAAGTATGTCCTCGGAAACGACACTAGTTTTTGGATTTGGGCTAAAAACGGCGTCATCATAATTAAAGAACACCGGAAGAGATCCAAAGATGATGGGAGTGGGGCTGTAACAGTAATGTGTTCACCAATATGAAGATAAGTGTGTCATAGAAGCTGCACGAATGTTCTTTTGGTCTCTAACTAACGGCTGATCCGGCCTCCTGTTCCAGACTAAACTGGTAACCTGTTTGATAATAGATCTAAAACAGTCTGCGTTGCCTGAGTGCTTCATTTTTATTCCTTTCTGAGCAACTAAAGCCCGAGTTCTATTCACCTGTACAGGTGGATACGGGCTGTAAGCCGGTGAAAAATGCTCCCCCCTGTATGGGACACGCATGTGGACAGCAGTACAGTTTAGGACGGCTCGGTGAGCCTCTAGAGAGAGAATGTTCGTGCACACTTTTTCTACAGAAATGCTGTGGGCAACAGAATTAATAATATGACATGTCAGGGTAGGTAGGGGTAAAGTACACTGTACTACCAAAAGTATTAGCTCACCTGCCTTGACTAACATGAACTGAAGTGGCGTCCCTTTCCTAACCCATAGAGTTCAGTACGATGTGGCTCCACCTTTTGCAGCTATTACAGCTTCAACTCTTCTGGGAAGGCTGTCCTCAAGGTTGAGGAGTGTTTCTATGAATTTCTGACCATTCTTCCAAAAGGTCATTGGTGAGGTCACACACTGAAGGCCTGGCTCTCAGTCTCTGCTCTGATTCATCCCAAAGGTGTTCTATGGGGTTCCAGTATCCAGTTCATCACACCAGACTCATTCATGTCTTCATGGACCTTGCTTTGGTCACTGGTGTACAGTCATGCTGGAATAGGAAGGGGCCGCTCCTAACGGATCCCTCAAGGTTGGGAGCTTGGAATTGTCCAAAATGTTTTGGTATCCTGGAGCATTCAGAGTTCCTGTCACTGGAATTTAGAGCCCAAGTCATGAAAACAAGCCCACACCATGATTCCTCCTCCACCAAATTTCACATTGGGCACAATGCCGTCCCAAATGAACCAATGTCCTGGCAACCTCCAAACCCAGACTCGTCCATCAGATTGCCAGATGGAAAAGCGTGATTCATCTCTCCAGAGAAGGCGTCTCCACTGCTCTAGAGTCCAGTGGCGGCGTGTTTTCCACCGCTGCATCAACGCTTTGCATTCACTTGGTGATGTGAGGATGGATGCAGCTGCTCTGCCGTGGAAACCATTCCATGAAGCTCTCTGCGTGCTGGACTTGGTCTAACCTGAAGGTCACGTGACGTTTGGAGCTCTGTAGCAACTGACTGCAGAAAGTTGGTGACCTCTTTGAGCTTCAGCATCCATGACCCCTCTCCATCAGGTTACGTGGTCGACCACTTGGTGGCTGAGCTGCTGTTGTTCCCAAACTCTTCCATGTTGTCCTAATAGAGCTGACAGCTGACTGTGGAATATTTAGGAGAGAGGACATTCCTCCGCTGGATTTGTTGTACAGGTGCCGTCCTATGACAGTTCCACACTGGAATTCACTGAACTCCTTAGAACACCTGATTCTGATCATTTGGATGGGGGAGCCAATACTTTTGGTAATATAGTTTATGTGAGGCACAGGCAGGTCGTACGGATTTTCATATTTTCAATGCCCAAAATCCTGGGGACTGCACCAGAAGCTTGTTAGTGCTGTTTGTGTTTGTGCAGCCTGACTGCTATCACGTGCATGCAGCTGTCGGTAAGGAGCCATTACTCACACCTTAATGGCGACTAGAGTGTGTCTTAAGGTGCACCGTACAGCAGCATCACCCATACGTCATAAGTACGTGTAACTGCCATTATCCTGACAAATACTTCATGAATAATGGTACGTTCCATTTTCACAACGTTCCTTGAGGTGGCTGCATGAGCCTGTGCTCCTCTTAAGATGCGGCTGCTCCTCTCTATGACCGCCTACAGACCGAGACAGATCAAAAGCCCACAGCCCCCGCACCGGTCCGCCCCCTGTACAGGTGCCTAACACCAAGGCGTAAGGCAGGGTCCCAGGGATCAGTTCTGAGATCACTTTTCTTTATCTGGATCAATGTGGAATCCGGGGTCTCGGCAGCCAAAAGTTTCCTTTCTGTGCAGATGACGCTGTTTTATGTTGCTATGGCAACGCATCATCAAAACTCTGTTTCCCCCGATGTCACCAGACCGTTGTTTTCCTTTAGGCGAAGCTTTGTTCCCAAAACTAAACCTAGTAAACTGTTTCAATTTTACGGTGCAAGAAGCAGAAACCAAACATTTCCGTTAACAAAGCTCCAGAGAGGTGAAATGACCTCTTTTGTGCCGAACAGCTGCTGTGTTTATTTATAGCTTGAAATTTACTGGGATTCCCTGTACGGTAATACCATCCAACCCACCACTGTGTGGTTGCCCTCCTCTCTGACAGATGTTGTGTAATGTGACCGGCTATAGGCCGTCATCTGAGGTGACGAGGCTCCACACCACCGGCCGACACGCCGCTCTGTCGGTGCGGCTCTGGCTGTCATGCCAAAGAAGTGAGTCGGATGTTTCGGCGTTTGGCTCGGAGCAGCTTTGTTTACGGCGGCAGACCTGAGAGTTGCTGCTGGAGGACAGCCTGAGCTCCGTGCTCAAAGGCTCCTGATGAACGCTGGTCCAAATCCATTCTCTATGAGGGAACCTGTGCTGAAAGCGGCAGGATTCTTCCCTCCATCATTTCTGTCTTTCGTGAACGCTTCTTTCCTCCCTTTCAGTCCTCCATCTTTCCCTCTCTCTTTAGTTTTTTGGGTCTTTTTTCCCTCCTTCCTCCCGGTTGGACTCCCTCTATCTGTCTTGAGCTGGAAAAGCAGCTCAGGATGAGTCATAAGTTTGTGGCTCCACCCCCTCCCTAACCCTCACTGTCCAATCAGGCGCACAGATGAAGTCTCTAGCATGGCGGAGCAGCTCCGCAGCAAAGTGATGAAGATGAGCTCCTTCACCACCCTCCTCCCTGTGGGCCGCTGCTCGTCCGTCTGTTATGTCACATCATTGAGTTACAGTGGCAGCTCCGCTCTTCTCTCCTCATTGGCTGCAGCCGGAAAGGCTCTGCAGATCCGATTAGCATCGATCGGACATTCCCAGAGATGAGGGAGGGGGGAAAAGGTCCTCGTCCAGGCTGTCCCCTCTGACCATTCTCTGCACGTCGGCTCTCCTCCTCTCAGAACTCATGAAGGGAAATGGCTTTGCTCTTCCTCTGGCTCGCCCCGGCCTGTCAGAGTCGTTTCCTTCACCTTCCTCATAACGTAGGTCTGACCAATTAATAAGACTTCCTGTGCTGTGTTCATTGAACAGCCTTTCCTCCAGAGTCTCAATTAGCAGATCAAACCTGATGTGTGGCGTTCCAGAGAGGGATGAGTCCCGGCTCGGCCGACTGGGATGTGGAGGAAAGCCTCCGCAAACTTTTAGACAGTTTGGAAGTCGCCATCATCCGTGTCCCAAACAAACAGAATCAAAAAGAAAAACTGCTGTTTTCATCTCATCTGAGTTTTCATTTTTGCATTTTGATTGGCAGGTGGTTTGTTGGGCACAATTTTCCCTTTTTGAGACTTTTTAGGCCAAAGTCATTATGCCCCTCCCACTTTCACCTCCCAGAATCCAGTTGGTGAATCAGGGATCATCTGTGCAGTAGTGCTTGTACCTTTGTCTCTGTGAGGGGTCTTAAAGACCCACTCTGATGAAAACTGTGTTTTTACACAGCCCTTGCTTAACCTGACATGGGTAAAAAAAAATAAAAAATTCTAATTCATTCCCACAAAATACCTTTGACCTTTTACACGCCCCGTATTTTCAACCGGAAATAAACGTAAACGCTTCCGGTTACATCTTTATTGTAAATAAGATAACTGGTTTAAAGCAATGATAAAAAAAATTTAAATAAATAAATCTGATCTGTAAGCATCCTTTAATGCGTTGTTATGAAATAAACACAGACAGAAATGTGAAGGTATCTGCTGTAAATCCAAGTATTGCTCACGTCTGTGTTTAACGCGTGAATTATTATTCCGGCTCCACGAATTAATTATATTTTTGTCCATGTCAGGTCACGGGCTCAGTAGTTTTTAACATGATCATTTCACATTCTGATAATGGAGGACATTTATAAAATAGTTTTAGATTAAAATTGCATTTTTTGTTTTTTCGATATTCAAATCGTTTTGAATCAGGAGCAGATGAAAAAAATGCACAAAAATCGTATTTGTGACGTAGAAAATACGCTAGATCCACGAAGGTCTTTGTTTTCCAGGCGGTTCCTCTGTGACAACAGTCCCTCCCACAACTTAGAGGCTCGTTTTTAACCAAATCCTTTAACGAAGTGCAGAATCATAATGAATGGACCCCTGGGAACGCTTTTAACCAAGAAGAACCCATCATTTCCCATACAGGAAGACACTGATGACAAAGTGGACCACAGAATAGGTTTCTGATGTTTATCTGGGTTCCTATAGGTTAAACCAGATCAAAGGGTGAATGGAGCGGGTCTTCAAATGGTTCTGTTTGTGGTAGCATCTGAACTGAGATGCAGAAACTGCCATGCCTCTTGTGATCTGGAAGCAGTCCGGAGCGGGTTCTGGATCTCCTGTGTCCGTCCGGAGCGGGTTCTGGATCTCCTGTGTCCGTCCGGAGCGGATTCTGGATCTCCTGTGTCCATCCGAAGCAGGTTCTGGATCTTCTGTGTCTTTCCGGAGCGGGTTCTGGATCCCCTGTGTCCGTCCGGAGCGGATTCTGGATCTCCTGTGTCCGTCCAGAGCGGGTTCTGGATCTCCAGTGTCTTTCCGGAGCAGGTTCTGGATCTCCTGTGTCCGTCCAGAGCGGGTTCTGGATCTCCTGTGTCTGTCCAGAGCGGGTTCTGGATCTCCTGTGTCTGTCCAGAGCGGGTTCTGGATCTCCTGTGTCTGTCCAGAGCGGGTTCTGGATCTCCTGTGTCTTTCCGGAGCGGGTTCTGGATCTCCTGTGTCTTTCCGGAGCAGGTTCTGGATCCCCTGTGTCCGTCCGGAGCGGGTTCTGGATCTCCTGTGTCCGTCCAGTGCGGGTTCTGGATCACCTGTGTCTTTCCGGAGCAGGTTCTGGATCCCCTGTGTCTGTCCAGAGCGGGTTCTGGATCTCCTGTGTCTTTCCGGAGCGGGTTCTGGATCCCCTGTGTCCGTCCAGAGCGGACGTTTCCACAGTTCTAAAGTTCAACAGAAGAAATATCAGCTGCTCGGCTGCTTCTGTCCTTTCAAATGCGCTTAAAAACGTTTATTTTCCAGCAGATCCAAACAAAGGCGTGGGACAAAGTGATGCAGCCCCCCCCCACACACACACACGCAGGGTCTTTATGTTTCTGCTGCATCTTTGAGCCCAACACAGTGGCTCATTGTGACCATGGAGACAACATCAAAATCCTTTTCAGGTCTGGGGAGGGGTCTGGCCCGTAAATCAAGCATGGTTCTGTTCCGCTTCATGCTGATCAAACCTCCATGTCAACATCAGTTCATCAAAACTTTATTTATAAAGCATGTTTTGTACAGTGACATGTTATACAAAGTCCCTTACACTCCCCCACCCCACCATAACCATTATTTAAAACATGTCCAAGGACTCCCATTAGAACTATTTCCCAGGGATCATCACCATGACCCCCCCCCCCCCCCCCACTGCCCCGCCTGAAGACAATGAACACTGAACTGTGGTGAAACTGAAAACAGACCCCACCCTGAATCAGTCTTTCCATCTGTTACCATGACTCAGCACAAACACATAATCCGGGAGAGCTGAGACATGTGTAGCATGGTGACAGGGCGTGCACTGCAACAACACAATCAGCCACACAAAACATCAGATTCAGTGATTCGTTTCTGGAGAGAGGCAGGAGGTCTTTTGAAATTTGCCTCTGAGTTTCGCTTGAAGCAACCCCGCCCCCGTACCCTTGCCAATGCTGAGAGTTCTTTGTTTACACGCCCTCCCACCAAGCTATCGTTAGCAACACAAATGGGAAGCCCTTTCAGGGTTCTGATCCAGATACCAGCTGAGACCAGGAAAACAAAGACGTTCATGGACCCATTTCTCTGCCAGAGGATGACAGAATGGAGACTTTGGCCCCGCCCATCGCAGTTTCTACGTCACAACTGTGACGGCGGTTTTCATCTGCTTCTGATTCACAGCAGTTTGAATAAAGAAATACTCGGAAATGCAGTTTTTAAGCTTGATCATAAAAATGCTACAAGAAGTTAAAAAGCTGCATCGGAACTCTGTTACATGAGCGAGAGTGAAGGCCGGAGAAGGGAGACTGCAACTGGTCATCAGGTTAAAGGCAAAGGAGAACAAATGTTGGGCTAAGTGATAAGGGGGCGGGGTTAAAGACATTTTGAACCCAAAAACTCTAGTTATTTTGTCCTCGTGTACTTTGGTAATCATTTCATTTATTGCTACTTTTCTTTTAATTGTCTTTTGTTTAAAGTGAACAAAGATCAAATCGGAGCAGGACAGACTTTAGCTCTCAGTCCCCATTTTTTGGCGATACTGACACTTTTATGATGGTACCAGACAACGTCCAGTGATTGGTCCGAGCTGGTCTGAGTCAACGTTCCTGGGGCAACTAGTCTCACCAATCAGGAATGAGCTTGTTGGAAAACCACACCCCTCCAACTTGAAAGCAGGCTGCATGAAATCTGTCAATCAAACTTTTGGAAAGTTGGACGTGAGATCATCTACTTTTATGTAGGCATCTTACTGGTCAGTCTATAGAAAATGAGGATTATCTAGAAGATAATCAGATCCAGAACGGTTCTTCTGACCAATAGAGGGACTGAGTAACAGCTGTTTATTTCTCTATGGAGCCAGTAGGTACTTCCTGTTTGGAACGCCAGGGGGGAGGGGTTTCTCAGGCCAGTCCCCACATACACCCCGATGATGGCTCAGTCATTCTGAGTTTGTGGTGTCCTGATGTCAGTGACCTCCGGTCTTAACCTGAACAGCAGACACAGGAAGTTGACTGGCGGCTCTTGAACAGTTAAAATGATAAATGGCGTTTATTTATACAGCGCCTTTCTTCCTACAAGGACAAAGCGCTTTTACAGTCACACACACATTCACACACAGGTGGCCGCTCCGCTGCCAAACACAGGCGCCCGCCTACCACCATTGGCAAGGTGGGGTTCAGTGTCTTGCCCAAGGTCTTCGACTCATGGGCGTGCAAGGCGGGAATCGAACCTGCAACCATACGATCATGGGTCGACCGCCCTACCGCTGCACCACAGCGGGACAGCAGCATCACGAAATAAAAGCTGCCACATTGAGTTCTTCTAGTTTAAGCAGACACTTCCTGTTCAGCGAATGTTTGTGTTAATCATCTGAAATAATAAAAGTGCTGCTTAGTTGAGCTGAGCTGCCGTCCCTCCTTGGATACAAGCTGCCTTTGTTGGAATCAATGTTCCCCTCGTGGTCCGTCAGTCACCTTCTGAGGTTGACCTTTCTCTGCGGGGTCTTTGGCAGACCCTCTGAAAGCTTTGTGACTTTCATGAAGAGCCGCAGGAGGTGTGTGTCTCACAGAAAGGAGCTAGAAAAGGAGGAGTGGGATGATGGAGAGGAAATGCAGAAGAGGCCGGGTGCTTGAAAGTGTGATCAGTCAAGGGGGTGGAAAGCATGCAGAAAAGAAGCAGCTAAAAATAGTGGAGTGTCTCTGAAGGCTGATGGGGGCAGAGGAGGAATCACCTCTGCAGCCTGCGGCTCACAGACTGATGGGCGAGCAGCAAGCTGGAGCTGCTGCTGCTTTGAACGCTGCTGCTGCTGCTGCTCGTCCAGGCTGATTCTGGGCTTTTACACACCTGTGTCTGAAAGAGTCTGCGCTGCCTTTTCATTTCCTTTGTCTGCTCCTTAATGCACTCATAAGTGTTACTCTGATTTGACCTTGCAGACGTTTTGAGAAGCCTCTGGGGCTTGCAGAGCTGTTCAGCCTGGGCTCGGCTGCAGCATAAGCTGCGTCCACGCCGCTGCGTTTGTTGGTCGCGTTCTGGTCGCAGCAGCGGCGGAGGAGCTCTTGCAGCCTCTGCTCCCTCAAAGGTCAGCGCTGTCGAGCCAATTCTCAACTCCTTAACATCCTAATTAGAAAGTCTTCCAGTTCATCTGTGTGCAATAGCTGCATTCATCTGATCCAGTCACGACGACCCGCTGCAGTGGATCGACCGTGCACGCTCCTGACATCTTTCCAAGACGCTGTTTTACGTACAGCAGAACGCTAAGGGGGTTAAGGTCATGACCCCACTGCCCAGGAGGGTGACGGTGGGAGCAGACACCAGGAGGTCTGCTGAGCCGTGGCAATACCCCACTGTCTGTACGTGAGACCCGGACTGAGCGGGTGTGACGTCAGCCATAGAGAATGGGTCACCTCCAGCTCACCAAATGAAGTCAGTTCAGTCGCCAGGACAAAGTTTTGTTGTTGGAGCCAGACGTCATCACTACACAGTAATTGGTCAGAATTTGTCTGAGTCATTGTTACTATGGCAACCACTTTGGCCAATCAGGAGTGAGCTTGTCTGAAATTCACACCCGTACCCCTTAAAAGCCGACTCCACCAAATCTGTCAATCAAATGCTTTGAAAGTTGGATGATGGGGCCAGAAGGCTCCACCTACTTTTATTGAGGGATCTGATTGGTCAGTTTATAACTTGAATAACTACAGAAATCCTCTGAAAAAGCAAGAATGGTTATTCTGACCTAAAGAATGACAGCCGTTTGTAGAACTTTAAGGGATTTCTTGCAGCCAGTGTGTACGTCCTGCTTGGAACGCCAGGGGGGAGGGGCCTGTCAGTCCAGTTCCCATCTACGGTCAATGGATCCCTCATTCATAGCGCCCTGCAGACACCGCCTCTTGGCTCCTGGTTGTGAAGTGTTTGGTATTGATTTTCTGACTATGTCGGCTCTGCGGCGGGGATGTTTGCGTTCTCTTGACCGTGTATGGCGGTGGGCAGTCTGCCGCCTGTCTCTGTTGGCGTGTTGGTGCTCTGACACGCAAACGCAGCAGCTGAATGCTGGACGCGGCCGCAGCGAGAAACTTCCCAGCCCTGATGCTGGCTGAACGAGCTGCCGGCGGACTCGGCCTGTGCGTCCGTGCAACGGTTGGAGCTCTGCAGCTGCTGCTGGAAGCTTTTAGCTCTGGCTGTAAATGTATTTATTTAAATGTTCCTGATATCTTGGTCATGGAGCTCATGTTCCTCCTAATCCTTCATGAGTTTCTCCTCAATTCAAAGATTAGATTGAGGCAGGAACACAGAAAGTCTGCTGGATCAACCATCAATCCAGGAACAATTAAAAACGGATCCTGGGGGATTAAAACAGCGTTAAGGATGGATGTAAAGGTGTAAATGAGGATTGATGATCTTGGTTCTTCCACATTGTCACACGGGCCGTTAGATTGAAATACAAATGGGTTTTATTGTAGCTTTGAGCCGTCCAGGACTGTGAGCTGTTACAGTTAAGGCTACAAAGCTGCAGAAAAGCTTTTTTTTCTCTGCTTTTCCACATTAGACACCACTTTATTTCTCCATCACATATTTGAGGCCCACAATTAGCCCTTAAGGTGAAGGAACAGATGTTCCAGTGTCCTGGCTAAGCCTTAGTCCTGATCTTACAGGTGGATACAGGCTGTCAAACCCGTACGGTGCAAATGTTACCATCATAGACCGCCCGGTGAAAAGAGAGAAAATGTTCATGCATGTTATTTTTCAACCTAATCCTGCAGACTGCACAAGGAGCCCGTTAGTGCTGTTCACGTGACACGTGCACGCTCCTCGCGTGCAGCCTGACTGCGTGGACGTCCTACGGGCGCTTACAGATCACGTTCACTTCCTGTGCGTGCAGCACCATACGAAAGCATTTCCCGTACGTTAGAAGTCCGCGTAACTTAAAGGGCCTATATCATGTTTTCCTTAAGTCTTTCAGAGGAAACTATGTCCATATATCATGATCTATTACCTTTGGCGCACTAAATAATGATCTTTTTATGAAATGCAACTTATGTTTAGTTTAATTTCTTACCCTGAAGTCAGACGACTCGGTCTCTGAGGCACGAGTGTCTGCATTTCGTCCACGAGAACATTCCAAGTTTTGCAAAGATGGATGTGCATATTGTGCGTATGAAACGAAAGTGTATTTGCGGATCATTGCTAACTCCATGGAGGAAGTGCATGTGTTTGTTAACCAGACCAGGTGGTGCTGGCAGCGCAGACCCAGTTTAAATAGCGACTCGTCGCATTTTCGGGCAGACACTCTGCAGGATTACAGGTTACTCCACTAGGGCGGGTCAGTCCATTAACTCACCTGCTCAGCGTCCTATTTAAGTCAGGTGTACAATTGTACACCTGACTTAAATTGTTGATTCTCTCTTACCTTCAGCGCTCATTCTTTGCCCCTCCCTCCTCCCCGGCTTCCACCTGTGGGCTCCGTTACGGGGTTTTGTTACCCGAAAGCGTAAGGAAAAAATAATTATCTTAAGGAATTGAACGGAGCCTTATGCCAAAACGAAGTTGTGAATCAAGTTGTGAATGCCAACCTAAAGATGTTGTGAAATAAATATTCTTCTGCAAGAGTTGTCTGACTGAAATGACCCTTTTGGGTTTGTTTATAGTGAGGAATGAACATTAGAATTCACTTAAAAGCTCCAAAAGGTTTGTTTAGAATGATCTAGGTCAGTGTTTTTCAACCAGTGTGCCGCGGCACACTAGTGTGCCGTGGGAGATGGTCAAGTGTGCCGTGGGAAATTGCCCTCATTATCTGACCTAAAAACATTTCCCATCTCCAAGATATCAGCTCTGTGTTCATCCAAACGAACCCTAATAAAACACTGAGTAGTTAAGAATATAAAAGATCATAAAATATTTTTTTCTTTGTGTTTATTTGTTTCTATTAAAGACATTTTGTTAGGAATGACGGTACCGCGATTTAGCTGCATCTAAAGCCGTTTGCGGAAAAGTCCCGCCCCTTTAACTGTCTCCGCCAATTATTCTTGAAGGCTTAATCACATGTCATCAGTCTGACCAATCAGAAGTGGTTAAAGTCTCTACTTCCTTGTTCCAATTTAGCTCCTAAAGTCTCTCAGTTCTAACAAAAATACCAGCTAAAGCTCGTCTTTAGCGGTGTAGCTTTCCACACAATCCGGTATCAGACCATAGAAAAAGCGAACAAAACAACGAAGCTCAGAGACGCTAGTCTTTCTGCCCTTTAGCGTCAGATTTCACACTACATCTCCCATGATGCATTGGCTTAAAGGGACAGGTCTCCGCGTACAATGAGTCGTCCTTGTTTTACGTCTTGAAACCACAAAGAACACGCATCAAACAGATTTTTATCTTAGAAAAACAGCTGCAACTTCCATCTTTTTCTGCCACAGTTATCACGAAAATGCACGTGAGATTACGGGGGGGGGGGTGGCTGTCGATCAATACATACTGAGTTTTTGGTTTTTTTTTTTTTTTTCTTTGGATGCTGGTGTGCCGCGGGGTTTTTGTTAAGGTTAAAGTGTGCCGTGGCTCAAAAAAGGTTGAAAAACACTGATCTAGGTCATTGAAGGTATCTCTACAAAAACTCATGATACACTTGCCACACGCACGACAACGGCACGTTCGAGTTTCACTTTAGATGTCCGTACAAACCTGAAGGGAACCTGCGAGATTCACCTGTGGTTCCCTCAAGATGCAGCCGCTCCTCTCGACGACCCTTCACGACCCAGAGAACCCAAAAACCTGCAGAACACGTCTGGCTCAACCCCTGTGGGTGACTGTGACTAAGCCTTCAGAAGACGTCTCAAAGTCGAGGCCGGGGGGCCAAATGTGGCCCGCCGTGTCATTTTATGTGGCCCGCGAGAGCATAAGAGTTTTTAATTACTTAAAATAAATGTTTTATTTAGTTGATTACATATTATTTATGTGTAGCTACTGTTGTAATTATTCAATGTTTGCCGGTCTTATGTGTGTGTGCAGACAAATTGTTGTCATCAAACCATCAGTTGGATGCAAGGCTGTGTGCAGCCTTTTTGTAAAATGTTACACTATAATATGTGTTCTTTGCAGCTCAGGTTTATGTTATTTTTCTTTGATCACTTGGACAGTTTGAGTTATTTAAGATTAAGGAGTAGTTACATTCATTTTTCCTTACATTTAGTTACATGTATAAGTTCTATCTGGCCCTTTGAGGACAGCCGCTATGCTGATGTGGCCCTCAGTGAAAATGAGTTTGACCCCCCTGGGTTAGGGTTAAGGGTTCAACGATTCTCTGAGCTCTGGTTGGAATCAATAACATTGAAGATTAAAGAGATTCACAAACAATGTTCCCCTGGAAAGCTACTGGGATTGAGTATGAACCCAAGAAGAATCAACACGCAAAAGACTTTACGTAGAAAATCCATGTTAATGAATCGGTTTCTCCTAAAGCAAGGTTGGTGAGTTTTTGAGGCACATTTCACATTTTCCATAACGTAAGAATAAATGATCTTACCAATAAAAGTTCCATCTTTCTTGATCTTATATCTTTTTGTTTCCTGAAAACAGCTTTTAAATTAAAGAGGAAATGAGAAAACTCAATTGATATTGAATCAAATGAATGGGTTCAATATTTGGCAGCGATTTGCAGCTTTAGCAGATTGTTTTCTTAATAAAGCTAAAAACATATAGAATGGTTACCTAAACTACAAGTATAAGGAAGCATAAAGAGGGTGGAACACGTGTGATGCTGCTCAGACGACACCGTGACCTTTTCCCGTGACATAAGCGTAGCAGACAAAAGGCTGCATTCATGGAGGCGCTTGGTTGTGTTTCTGTTCAGTCATGGAGCTCAGGCATGAGAGGAGCGGGTGATATTTACATGAACCCAGCCAGAATGATGTTACGTAGAGGCAAGTATGCAGGGTTTGCTTTGGGAACCCCACAGTCAGAGACTGTGAGGAGCATTAGGAGGTCTGTGAGGAGCAGGATGAGACCTGTGAGGAGCATGAGGAGAAAGCTCTGCAGTTTCAGTAAAGCAGTATTCAGTGCTGAGGCAGACAGGTGGCGTTTTGGGCTTCACCTCCTCTGACTGGCTCCTCCCACATCTCCATCAGACCTCCAGCACGCTCGGCGTAGGAGTTGGTGATCTCAGAAAAATCTGGTCCTCATCGGGGGAGGACAGATGAAGGCAGACGCCCGCAGGGTGAAAGGTACCTGCAGACGGTGGAAAACATGCCGGCAGAAATCCGAGGTGGGGGGGGGGAGTCCCTCCCCCTCCTCCATCGTCCCTCACATGTCATCCTGCAGCCAATCAGAGCACAGCATCTGGCAGACAGGCAGGATTTGGGTCACAGCAGCAGGAAGCCGAGTCAGCAGAGAGCGTCTCAGAACCGCTCATGGAGGACGGAGCTGAGAAGAAAATCCTCAAAGCGGACTCAGTGGCGGAACCGGGACGTCCAGTCTGAGGATTTCAGCAGCAGGGAACCAGCAACCTTAAAATGACTCCCAGAAGCAGCAACAGCTGTTTAAACTCACTAAACGTCACTTTGTTCAAGAACAAATGTTTCCATGCTGTAAAAGGCTCAGTAAAAAAATCACATTAAAACATGGATTTGAGGGAAAATACACATTTTTCATTTGACTGATTATTTCAGGACTGCATTGATTCAAACACAGAAAACTTTATTTGTTGATGTGACTTCCTGTCTGCTGTCGTCTCTGCTGATAATGGTGATGAATTAAAGGTTTTTCAAACCTTTTAGGAACAAAACCGTCAACATTTCATCACTCCCACCGACAGCTTGGTCCCATCTGCTGCACACTTTCTCACTTTGACGGTGGAGTCGTCCCAAACTGTCCTGTTGCTTCATCATTAGACGATTGGCTGCAGTTAGAGCCCGGTTGGTCTCTTTAGTTCAGGCTGTGGGAGCTGACGATTCAAAAAACTGTTGGATTTCTTCCTCTTTGTGAATCCTGTCATCAAAATTTTTTTTATAGATCATGATTTCTTTTCATTCATGATGTTTATTTATTAACCTTGAAATATTGTTTTAAATTATTCGGTCTTTGGGGGTCCCTTGTCACGTGACGTTTGTCTTTATTGATCTTTATTGGTTAAATGCTATAAATCCTTCAACCATTGTTTTTCTGTTTCTCTTTCTTTATTCCAGTATCTTCCACATTTTTTGCAGCTTAAGTCCTCCAATTGTTCAGCTGTTTCAACTATCCAAATGTTCAACTCTTTCATCTTTTTCCAGCTCTGACTTTTGGTCCTTCAAATCCTTGAACGTTTCCAGATATTCCAGGATTTCCAGGAGTTTTCATTTTCATTCATCGATATAACATTCAACCCAGCATTTTCTTCTGGAAATGCAGCTCCTTCTAGTTTATGCTACTTATAAACATCAAGGAGCTTCCTAATCTCAGAAGCATTTTTACGTCAGAGTGTCTCCCTGAAAAGACGGACGGCGCTTCTGCTGGTGTTTGAGGGCGGAGCCTATTTCATGCATGGTCACATGCTGGCTCGTTGTTCACCAGGAAAAACGGCGAGCTTCACATCAGTGACAAGGGCGTCACAGAAGGAGGTCTGACATTTTGAAATTGGAAATCTCAAACGTATTAGCATGTTCAGTGGCTTCCCGCTGAGCAGCGGCGTGTCTGGACCAGCTGATGGGAGGATCAATTACCTGAGCTGCTTCTCATTTCAATCTTCCTCACATAACAGCAGGATTTATCATCCCTGCATCAACGCCATCCCTCTGACCAAAGTGCCCCCCACCTCTGGACTCCCCCCTCTTTAAATTACTAAACGGAAAAATGTCAACAAATAACTCATTGACCTCATCTTAGTTACTGACCATAGACTGTATCAGAAACCTGGACTGAGGGCCGTCATCCATACAAAAGGGTTTACTGCCGGCTCCAGCCAAATAAAGTCAATTCAGTCGCCATTGTTTGCATGTCAGTAAGCAGTGAGTGTTCCAAGTCAGTCTGAGCCAACGTTTCTATGGCAACCACTTTGGCTAATCAGAAGTGCTCTTGTTGTGAGGCCACACCCCCAACCATTTGAAATCTGTCAATGAAATGTTTTGAATGTTCGTTGTGGGGGCCAGCGGGCTCCACCTACTTTTATAGAGGCATCTGATTGGTCACTTTATAACTTGAATAACTTGAATTGCAGAAAAAACATAATTAAAACAAAAAGGATTATCAAGAACGTGTTAAAAAAAAAGGTATCAGATCCAGAATGTTTCTTCTGACCAATAGAATGACAGAGGAACAGCTGTTTATTTCTCTAAAGACAGGTCTAAAGGATTTTGGCTTCTTTGGATCCCATGGGTACTCCCAGCTTGGAACGCCATGGGGGAGTGGTTACTCAGTCCAGTTCTCATATATAGTCTATGAAGCCAATTTATCATCTGAATTAAAGGACAAACACCTGAAGGTTTGCATTCATCAGTCCAGAAGATTTCTTTTCTGCTCCTGTCGTCAGGAGCAGTAGCTAATGAAGACGCGTTCACCGTCTTCTTTGTTTCTTCCTCTCAGCCCACTAAGATCATTTCTGATCTAAATGTGTCCCATTCGGCTGCTTTCTGCAGCGGGTTCATTACTGTGACGCATGCTGCTTCCCCCTCCGTCCTGGGAGTTACATAAAACCCCTTCTAGAGGAGCTGGACCTTGACAGGATTGTGTTAACAGGCTGGGAGTTGGACCCTGAAAGCTGTGAGGAACGCTTCCCTCACTTCCACTGCTTCTCACTGCAGCTTCTTCTGAAGATGTGGAAGAACAGCGCTGAGATGGACCTTCACATCAGCAGAACAGCTGTTTCTGTCTGCTGTTTGTAAGCTTTATACAGTTTAGGTCAGGGTTCGGCAACTGTTACCACTCATAGAGCCGTTTGGACCAGTTTCCCACAGACATTTTCTGAGTTTTTAAAGTTCCTGAAGAGATTTTTTATGATCCTCTGTCATTTAATGAGTTCCAATGAGAACTATTTCCCAAGAGGCCACAAAACTAGCAAATATGTTGTAAATAACCAGCAGGTAATCCACTTCCCCAATAGATTTCTATCAACAAAGAACAGTCTCTCTCATCTGGATCAGGAGGTTTTGGGGCTGAAGCTGTGTGTTTATTCTGGGATGTCTTGCCACATTTGAGACTTTGTTGTTTGCTAATTCCTCGTTACATATTAATCATTCTGGGAAAGTCGTTGAAAGCAAACAACTCTGCCCAGGTGCCATTTCTCAGAATTCTCCATCGTTGTCCTACCTGGGTCAGAACATGATGCATGGATGACGCTTTGATTCATTTCTCTTTCAACATGTACCGTCTTTTTGGAAGAACTTTCTGGCTAATGTAGCTAACTATGCTAATAATAGCATCTTGTTGGTGTTTGTTGCTAACTATGCTAATAATAGCATCTTGATGGTGTTTGTTGCTAACTATGCTAATATTGTTGTTCTGAGCTGAGCTCAGCGTGTGAGCGCCATGCCTGACAGTGGACTTCTGGAGTCAGACATCTAAAAGTGACTGCTAGCGATGTGCAGTTTTAACTCGGCCTCAGCTGTGCAGATGTCTTAAACACCAGAGTCTTGTGGGAGTCTTTCAGTGTTGACCTGCACTTGCTAATGGTGCCTCTCAGCAGGCTGGAGGATCTGCTGGCAGTGATTTCATGGTTCCAGGCCGTGTATCTGCAGCAGCAGCAGCTCAGCCTGAAGGGTTGTAATGGGCAGAAAAACACTGATGTTGTGATGCAAGGAAAATAATGGGGATATGTCAAACAGTGTTTAGTTTTTATATCCTCCTGGTGTTCTAAAGCTGAGGATCAGCAACTGCCGACTTAAACGCACTTTAGATGGAAATCGTGTTAGCAAACAAACACAAGCTTTTTGAAGCTTTTGTTTGCTCGCTGCAGCCCAAAACTATGAAATCTGCGCCTCTCCTCCTCCTCCTCCACTGCCTCTGGAGGCCTGACCTGTTTTCTTGGCCTTCCTCTTCTGTGCCCCCCCCTCTGCCAAATTTCTGAGCTTCAGAGCACAAACAGAAGTGCTGGTTTTATTAATCGCCTCATTAAAGAAGAGAAGAGAGCTGCTTCTGTCAGACTGTGCAGAAAGAAGGCGAGCAGGAAGATCCGAGTCAGTAAATTTCTATTGTCAGGGGAGTGTGGTGATGGAGGAGGGGGGCCTGACCTTGACACAAATCTCACAGCGACCGGACGCGGTCTGTGTCTAAGATGTGGGCCAGGACGACCTTTATTCTAATGCAGAACTAGAGCAGATGGATGACAGTCAAACCACATGAAGACAGGCACTGATAGGATGTGAAGCTGACGCCGTTCATCATCTGTTGCTAGGTAGATTTCTGAACCTTTGCCTGATTGTTTGTGCTCTCCTCTCTGCTCTTTCCGCATGCTCCCTGCTGATTGGACGGCTCCCTTCTTCACAAAACGCTGATGTGACAAAAGGTAAGCCTTTTTTGGTGCATTTAACATGTGAACTGCTTCTAAATAGTTGTCTGTTTCTGCTCAGTGTTTGCGTGAAGGCACACTCACCAGTCTGACAGGTTCTTTATTTTATGGAGAATATTAATGGGATTGGGACCTGCACGGTTCAAATTCCACCTTTCCGTGTGGAGTCTGCATGTTCTCCAGGTGCATGCGTGGCTTTTGCCCCACAGTCCACAAACATAGCAGATGTTATTAAGGCGAATGCTTACGGTCCCCCGCTGCAACAGGCTGTCCGCATTTGCCCAGCAGACTTTTCACTTTTCTTGGATTGTTCAGAAATTTCTTCTACTTTATTCTTACTTAGATGGACTCTTTGTGTCAGGCGTCTGGTTTTAGAGCAAGAATCGTTTAGACTTCATTGGTTGGTTTTGTTTATAAGTTATGTATTAAATTGTTATGTTTCATTACGACCCCTCAATGTCTTTCAGAGAATAATGCAGCTGTAGAAAAAGAAAACCTCTTGTTTTGCCTCAGATTGGAATCGCTTTGTGATACAGAAGTATTGAGTTTTGCTTTCGTCTCAGATCTGAATCCTTTTCCACATCCTGTCCTGTCCTTGTGACCTTCAGGCGCCTGGAGGATCAGACACTGTCAGGTGCTTTTTTGTTCGTGACTTACAACTCTCTCCCTCCTCTTCCTCAAAACACGTTTATTTGTTTTATTCGGTTCAGAAAATGAACACAACAATCTGTAGGACATGCTCCAAGCAGCTGCTGGGTGCAGACCCCTCCATCACTGCTTTTTTTTTCTTCTGTGCCCCAAACAATCAATAAGTCCTCATAAAGATGCATGAATTAGGTGAACATTTACTCCCAAACAATCAAGGAGGGCTGGAGCTCTGATTAGTGCTGCAGTCTCCAAAAACTCAATTAGAGAGTGCAGAAGCAATCATCAAGCTCCGCCTCCCTTCTTTCAAAGTTTGGTGTCCTTGAGTTGAGAAGGAAGGATCTTTTTTTCAGGAACTGCGAACAAACTTTGATGCACTTCAAACCCTCCTCTGGCTCTAAAACACACAGCTTCTTCAGGAGGCTCCTGATGAACTCGTGGCTTCTGAGGATATGTTAGCGATTGTTAGAGATGAATTCAAAAGCCTTCACACTGTAGAACCCCCTTAGGCCTTATTCACACCTGTCCTTACAGGTGGATGCGGGCTGTCTGCAGGTGTCAAAATAGGCACGCAGGTGATGTCATGTAATATGAAGGTCATGAGGCGCTCAGTGAACTGGACAGAAGTCATTTACTCAATTAGAAATATCTAATTTGACCATTCAAATGGATTAACAGAAATGCTATTATCAACAAACGCAGCTTCATTTTGAAAATGTAAAAGTATTTCTGGTATTGACTTTCATTTTTAATTAAGCTACAGAAATGCTTCCATAAACTCCCAGCAAATATAATAAAAACAACATTGGATCTGATTTACCTGTGCTTTTCCAGACACTGAAAGTTCTTAGAATGTGTCCATCATTCATTCATACTTGGTTATGGCGACTATTGATGTAGCCTCAGCTGCCCTGGAGTAGACTTACAGAGGCGTGGCTCCCAGTATGCGCCTACAGCCCCTCTGACCGTCACCGGGACATTCATACACCAGTGGAGCTACACTGGAGGCAGAGAGGGTGAAGTGTCTGGCAGCTTGCACCATCTCTGTGTTGTTATCAATTCTTAGGTTTATTCACAAAGAGGATGGATGGATGGATGGATGGATGGATGGATGGATGGATGGATGGATGGATAGATGGATGAATGGATGGATGGATGGATGGATTAATGGATGGATGGATGGATGGATGGATAGATGGATGGATGGATTAATGGATGGATAGATGGATGGATGGATGGATTAATGGATGGATGGATTAATGGATGGATAGATGGATGGATGGATGGATGGATGGATTTATGGATTTATAGATGGATGAATGGATTTATGGTTTCGGTTCCCGCTGTGTTCCGTGACTCATTGATTAAAAACCCATTTCTTTTTATTTTTCTTCTTTCTTTTTTTCTTCTTTACCTAGAAGTCTCTCACAGAGCGTATTCTATACAAAAATGAAAATCCTGATCTCAGTTCCAAAAAAGAAAATGT
This sequence comes from Oryzias sinensis, assembly GCA_037389245.1. NCBI lineage: Eukaryota > Metazoa > Chordata > Actinopteri > Beloniformes > Adrianichthyidae > Oryzias > Oryzias sinensis. The sequence goes on along the minus strand of CM074489.1, from coordinate 9,838,302 downwards.
TACAGACCGCGGACAGTCATGCCTGACATGCCTGACAGTCTGAAACACTTGAGCTTCCTGCTCATTTCTCTCTCTCGTGATTCTCAGACATCATTTTCACAGCATCTGTGTTGAGCTAACTCTGGCTGACAAATCTCACACCCATGAATCACTTCCAGTGGCGTCCATGTTTGATAAATGTTTATAGAGGCGAGGTGTGCGAGAGCTGAAGGTCACCGAAAACCTGCTAACACTGATCAGGGGGGGGTAGAGGTGTTTCCGTCATGGTGGTGTTTTCTTCAAGTCCCACTCATCATCTTTTGATCTATTCTAAACTTTTCCACGTGTTTTTTTTTTTAAATGACTACGCCGTCTTTAGCCTAAATCCAAAAACCTGTGTTGTTTTTAGGACATAGTTTCTGCAGAGCTGCAGATCTTCATTAGAAATTCATCTCTGAGTTGTGGGCATGAATGCTGGCGTAGGATTATTTCCCATCATCCCTTTGTGTACACTCTCTCCCTGTGGCTTTGGGCCCTCACAACCCCAAGCTAGCATTAGCGGTACAACAAACATGGTGAGTGATATTGGAGCTATCCATCCAAACAGTTTGGGTCCACCCAGCCTGTTTTTCATGTCACAAATACCATTTTTTCACACATCTGCTTCTAATTTTCAATCTGTTTTTTTTTACATTTTTTACTTGTCCTGTCCAACAGCTGAGCAGACAGATGAGAGCTAAAAGTATCTTGTGTTGGAGATATTTTACTTTTACAACAGGGGTTATGAATCTTTTGACATACCAGAGGTATATTTGAATAAACCCTTTTTGTCAGGCTAAACTTTATTCATCTTAATTAGATCTGTAACAGTTTTTTGTTTGGGGGCAGAAAAGGAGGTGAAGAAGAGAGGGATGTTAGAGAGGGGGGATGTGTGGGAGAGTGACTATGGGGGGGGGTCACAAAGCAATTTTCAATCTTAAATTTCTTTATAAATGTCCTCCATAATCTGAAAAATGCTACAAGAACATGTTTTTTTCATGCTGGTGTTTCCCTCACTGCACTCCATTGGCCAAACTCCCAGCATAGCCAGCTTGAAGACCACGACGCGTAGCTCACATGTTAGTTTTGACCTGCAGGCAGAGCACCCCCCCCCCCCCCCCCCAGACAGTGTGTCTGTGCCGTCATCTTTCCCCGGTTTCCATCTATCCATTGGTTTTTCCCATTTCTTAGCTTCCTTTTTACAGAGGAGCAGATTCCTGCTGCAGACCTGAGTTTAGACGTTGGAGGAGATGGAGGCTGCTGGTTCCGGCTCCACGCAGGAGCAGCAGCGGCAGCAGCGGCAGCAGCGTTTATGGATCTGGGTTTCTGCAGCGCCCTCAGTGAACTGTGGTCCTGCTGTGTGTATTCCACCTGGAGAACGATGCCTCTGCTCATTTTCCCATTAACAGTCAGATTAGTGGCTTCCAGCAGCTCTTTAAACTCAATCAGGTTTTCAATCATGTGTTTAGTCCTTCAGCTTAATTATCAGCCTGTTCAAATGAGAGACCAACGCAGCCGTTCTCCTTCATTTCCGGAGCTCCTCAATGGCTGCTTCTTTTCTGCTTCCCGCTGAAACAGGAACATGAACGACCATCACATTTCTCCTCTCGGAAGTCTGTGTCTGTTTATAGATCCCCCGTTTGCATGTGGAGGCTTGTTCAGTTAAAAATGAGCAACATTTTTAAGGGGCGGGGCCATCTCTAAGGCAACAACAGAATTATCATAAGAAAATTCATCCTCCCCCAGAGCCTCTCTCTGATTAGATTTGTCTTACAGCAGTGCACCATGGGACTTTGAGTGCAAGCACATGATGAATGTTTGGAATCAGGCTCCACAGGGGGAACAGGCGGATGGATGAAGTAGAGGGGGTTTTTGTGAAGCAGCCTCTGCCTGCAGAGGTCAGGAGTCTTGAAGATATTGATCTGATTAGCAGAGAGGATCGATCAGATCTCCTCTGGGGAGAAAATTAATGAAACGCTGTTGTGAAGCAGGTGCAGCTTCCGCTCCCCTCAGAGCGTTTTATCTGCAAACCTTCACGCCAGCGTGGCCGGGGGTTTGTCATCGGCCCGTGGAATCCATCTTTCCTATTTTTGGGGCATTTGGGGTTTCATCATCTTCTTCTTCTGGTCTTGGTTTTGCTTGTGTTTGCACAATTTAGGTGTTCAATACAAAAGAAAAATGGATACAAGCCTTTTTCTTTTACTGCATCAGTGAATAACCCATGTGAAGTGGCTGCAGAAGACTAGAGCTTCTGCCGGTGGGGTTGGAGAAGCATCAGCTGCTGGTGAGAGGATGAAGCTCAGAGTCCTCATTTTCCAGCTTCTCAGCAGCCTGAGCAGCTTCATAAAGCCGGCCTAGAACTGGATTTGGAACGGTTGCTCCTGACACGAGACGCATGTTGACAGTTTTTTCCACAGAACGATTTAGACTGCTGTCTTCACTGTGATGCAAAAACAATTCAAAGACCGCGACAATTAAAAAAGCAAAACAAATATCCAAAAGACAGGATTATGTTTTAGAAAACAAAATTCTACAAAATGAAAGGTAAAAAATAAGAAAAGATACTTCAGAAAACAAAAGTAAAATGTTAAAGAACGAAACACAGTGAGTGAGTAACTGCAAAAGGTAGGAAGTGTGTGACACCACTGATTGGATGATGACGTTTGACGTCAGCCATTATTTGACAGGAATTCTTTTCTGGAATTTGGTTTTGTTTTCTAAAATGTAACGCTGCTTTTTTATATTTGTTTTGCTGTCGTGATCTTTAAAATGCTTTTGCGTGGAGTGATTTGCCCTCCAGGGCCACCGTAGTTCTGAGTGTTTGAGGAAAACGGAAGCATTGCTTTATCTGAGGAGACTGAAGGCCGTCTTTCAGCTCCACGGCCGTTGTCACGGTGACAGGATGTGACATCATCAAACCCATTACTTTCCAAAAGTGGCCAAGAAGGCGGGACTAAAGACCAGGCTGCTGGAGCAACCCAATTAGATTAATGTTGAACTGAGGAGCAACCATTGACTGTATATGAGAACTGGACTGAGTGACTCCTCCCCCCTGGCGTTCCAAACAGGAAGTGGCTCCAAGAAGTCAAAATGCCACAAACTTCTATAGAGAAATAAACAGCTGTCATTCTATTGGTCAGAAGAACCGTTCTGGATCTGACGTTCCTGATTTTTTCATGACATTTTTTCTGTAGTCCAAGTTATTCACGCTATAAAATGACCAATCAGACGCCCCAATAAAAGTAGGTGGAGCCTGGTCGGAACAGAAGCTCCAGACGTCTGTCAGTTCCTGACGGGAATAAAGGTAAACTTAGGCTCCGCCCCCTCACCCTGCGCCCGTCCGCTGCATAAATCAGCAAGCAGACGGTGGGAAACTGCTGCTGTAGCAGCAAATGTCAGAGCTGTCATGACGCAGCTCTGCTGAATAATAACCAGCAGCTGAGTAGATGTTTGTTGATGTGGAAATGTCAGTGATTATTACTTTGGGGGCTGTTTTGGAGCCTTTGCGCTGATATTTAGTAACTTGTAGGCGCAGTAAAAAATGTCAAACATAATGTGTTTTTTATGGTTTTGGTGCTGCATGGCATCAAAAAAGAACAGCTCATTCATGCAGACAGAAACTCCCATTTGAGCTGCAGAGGAGTAATTATGAGACAGAAAAACTGCGGAGGGTTCTGAAGGCGTAAATGGGCTTTCAGTGGACATCCGTCATCGGCACAGGCCTCTGTGGACTCCATGTTGAAACGCCCCCTCCCCGCTCGCAGATGCATTGTGTGCAAACATCCCAAACTGTAATCAGATCCACAAAGCTTCCTGCTGCTCCCATTAATCAAACACGGAGCACTGCACGTCCCAAACAGACCATCCTGCTTCAGGTGGAGACGTTGCTGTGCAGCTGATCGGGCACAACACACAGGAAAAAGGGATGACGGCGTAACAAGTTAGATTTGAACCAAAGTTCTCTTAATTCTGCCGGTTTTTGTTTATGAAGATCTTCGTTCATCCGGTGTCAGAAAAAGTGACAGGATCTGCTGGTGGAGGAGCCAGAATGCAGGAGATTCGGCATGGTGGCAGAAAAAAACATTTAATAAACAAACTGAAAAAGACAAAACCCATGGAGCAACAAAAAGGTGACACAACAGAACAGATGGACTGAACTAGACACTTAAGCAGGGAATGAACTAAAATGACGACAGCTGTGGATCATGATGGACCGGTGTGACTGACAAACCACTACACCACAGAACCCTTCGAAGAGCCGTTTCAGATTCTTAAAGTACTGCACTTTTCTTTTTCCTCTTCATTCTGACTCTGGCTTTGTTCCGCTTGGTTCTCAGCGGTTGATTCAAATTCAAAAACATATAGAGTTATTACTACTCTTTACAGGGAAAACATATGCTTCTGGATGAGCTTTTAAAAAGAAAAGTATTTGTCCGTCCCAAATTCCCAGCTGTTGTAGTTCCTCAGAAGACCACCAGAGGCTGGATGCTGAAGGGAAGTGTTTTATTTTGGAATCCCATAGTAAACAGTAAAAACTGGTTTCAAAAATCTGCTGGAGCCTATCCCAGCAAAGGTGGAGTACATGCACGCCATCAAAAGACCTAACCAGAACTCATACTTGGGAATCATTAGGGGTGTGTTTTCATGATTTATGGCAGGTGGGTGGAGTCAATAAAACTCACCTTCTCCCACCAATTGACCTTAAGCCAAACTGCGGTCACTGCGGTGCCTCTTTCACCTCAGGCTTCTTTTAACTGCTCACAATCCTGTAGATCATTGGTCTCCAACCTTTTTAAGGCCACAGACCATTTTGATGTCAGACACAATTTACACAGACCGGTCCCAACGGGGCAGAAGAAAGTGTTTAATATTAAAAAAAAAACTGTTTTTCAAATTAAAATGCTGCTACAAAAAATGTAGTTAAGAAAAACTGAATTTTTTTTCACAGATGACAAAAATTGAGTCAAACAAAGTTGCTGATTTGTAAATAATTCAATAAAAGCAACCTTTGTTGCAGTTTGTTTTTCATAAAACACCATTATAACATCGAGAACTCAACCCAGTCCCAGAGCATCTTTCAGGGCAAAACGGTTGACCAGGTTTAGTTTTTACACACACCGTTATTCCGTGTAAACTGTTTGCGTCTTGTTTAAACTTTGTTGTGAAGATTTTAACGATAAAAGTGGATGCTAACAACCGGATCCTTACTTTAGCTGCAACCAACTTTCCAGTCTGAATCCACCCTAAGGCTAAATTTGACTCGACGGAGACAATCCGTTGGTTTTTGCTAAAAGTCTAAACTCTAAAATCTGCAGGTCAGATTTTCTTTGGCAGGCTGCTTAAAGGGGTGGATCACATGTCCAGATGCAGGAAGATCTGCCGTCTTTGTTTCTTCTTGGTTCTCCGTCCTTTAAGCTCATTTCCTCCATCAAAGCCCTGATTCCACGGCAGAGTCCCGGCGTCGGTCCCGAACGCTCCTGGCTCTGCAGTGGAAGTCATCATCCGGCTCCTGTGACGACAAGATCAATGGAGCCTGACGGACGTCACCCAGGAGGCAACTTCACTTCTAAGTGGACACATGAAAGACCGCGGGCCCCCGCTGCCCTCAGCTCTGCGTGCCCCCACAGGGAAATCACCCGTCAGATGGCGTGGAATATTCACGCTGCTGAAGTAATGAAGAGCTGCATATGCGCGCTGGCATTTCTGCTGCCGTCTGCAGACCTTCAGTACAAAGTGAGACCCCCCCCAGAGTCAGAGCTTTGATAGAGATGAATGGAGCTGCTGCGTTCACAGCAGAGAGCTGCATGTTGACATTTACGTCAGGTGACCTCGCAGCTGACCCCGCCCTCCTGCCTTTATTAGTAGTCACCAACTTTATTGCCATTTTCTTGAAGTGCCTCTGAGCAATCCTTTAAAGACCAGAGGTTATTCAGGGCCGTCCACGAACCGGAGCGCTGGAAGAAGATGCACTCACAACCCCCCCCACCCTCATTTGCCTGTGATGGACCGGCAGAGACCCCCCGCGCTGTCACTTCCCTGACCTATGAATGAGGCCAGCAAGGATACTCTGTGTTGAAAGTCTCACTCCGACCATCTTCTGATCTGTTCTCCAAGTGTTCCCAGTGGTTTGCCAGTATGGATTCTGCTGTTTTCAGCCAAAACAGATGAGCCAGGGACAAATGCAACAATTGTCGTGTTATGAAACAGAAAAAAGGGGCCAACTGCTTGATCGTTTCTATTAACAAGAACTATTCTGACAATCTATAAATGAACTGTACCGACTTCCATCATTTCTGCCTGTAGTTGCTTTGCCCCGCCCTCGTAATTCCTGACCAATGAGTGAAGAGATCTTTCGTCATGTGGTTTTGTTTACTAGCTTTGGTTCTAAACAGGACAGTCCGCTTGACGGCAGTCTGAATTCAGACCAAACGGCAGGTTCAGGACTCGCTCAGGACCAACAGATGTTTACAGTGGGAATACAGCTTTCATTTATCGTTTATCGTTTGAAACTCTCTCTTCAGGCCTGGTGAGTAACAGTCCATCCATCTTCTGAACCCGCTGTATCCCTTTCAGGGTCACAGGGTTGCTGGAGCCTATCCCAGTCACTGTTGGCTAAAGGTGGGGTACACCCTGAAAATGTCACCAGTCACTCATGATCCAGTTTGATATGTTTTCTCTGCTGGGTAATGAATAGAGTATCTTGACTAAATTAGAGTACGTAGCTTTGTTTAAAAAAAAACCTCAGTGTCTCGTTGAATTGGAGCGCCTTATGTATTTGGATACATTTTGGTTGTGTTTCGGAGGTCAAAGTGGTTTTGAGAGGAACATGGTGTAAATGCTTGGTTGGGTGCTGTTGTGACACGGCTAACATGTAGTGGTGCCGGACTGCATATGTTACTAACCAGGTTGGGGGGTTGCGTAGTCACGGTAACCGTTGTTTTGGTGATATCCGTCTGTTTTTTTGATGGGTTGCAAACACGTTTGGGAGTTACTGTAAACACAGTTCATGAAGTCTGACTGACTGAGTTAGATCCGACTCTTCTGTCTCGCTTAACGCGCACAGCGCAGAAAAGACGCCAAGTGTGCGGCAGTTCAAAGGTCAGCCTGGGGGTTTGATGGGCGAGTATTTACAGAAACAGCTTGGATTCACTCAGACAGTGTTTAATCTGCCTTCATTTCTCTACCGTTAATATCAAAAAAATTATCTTCAGCCACTATTTTTGTAAAATGTGAACATTTAAGTCTGTATATTGTTCTTCAAAGAGCTAAAAACTAAAATAAAATGTCTCAGAGTTTGACCCATTACTGAAAGTGTATAAATAAGAATTTATGATTGTTTTCTTACAGTTTTGTGGGTTTTCCATTTTTGACTCAACAAGGTGGAAGAAGCATCATTCATGGTTTAAACCACAGGGGGCGCTGTGTAAAAGCTGAACTAATGAACAGCTGTCCGTGAGTCTTTTCGTGAACACGCGTGTTCCCCTCAGACGCTGAACGCTCCCCGTCTGTCTTCCAGGTCTGGTGAAGGTCGGCATCCACTGCGTCACGTGTCAGAAAGTGGCCATAAAGATCGTGAACAGAGAGAAGCTCAGCGAGTCCGTTCTCATGAAGGTAAGACGTTTGCGCTTCTGAATGAATGCAATTATATACATCAAGAATGTTGCCTCTGCCCAGCAACTGGTTTTTCAGCAGAAGGTATGAATGTGAGCTTCAAGACTAATGATCTATCAAACCCCTCGGCCAGCAGGTTTAAGCTTTTACCATCATTTTGATCCGCTTTCTGACATCCTAAATACACACAAATGAACAAAACAAACAACCAAACCCATTGTTTATTCTGATAGTATCTTTTCTTTACCTCTTGTGCTATCTTGTGGGGTCCAGATGACCCCACAAGATAGCACAAAAAGGGCCACAAGGAGCTGGATGTGGCTCTGGAGCCCAGAGGATTAAAAGAGCGACCGGGGAAGGAAGGTTTTCAGCCTGTTTGCATATTTAGAACTAAAGACGAACCTCTTTCTGCATGAAATGCCTCACAAACGGGAAGGTGATGACATCACAGACGCCCCTGACCTCCATGCCCTCTTGGCGCCGCTCAGCGCCGTCTGCTCTTCCTCGCTCGGGTTGGTTTTGCCCGTGCTCCTCTTCACGCCCACGCCTCCATCCCACAGGTGGGGGAACTCGTGAGTCACGTAGACGAAGGCGCTTTTCCTGCAGAACAAACAGGAGCGGGTCCTGGAAGCCATTCGGCTTCGGCAGGAGCCCGGTCCACTTCTGCTTGACGCCTTTTCCCCCTTCTGCACACTGAGGCAGGCGGAGCAGAAGCAGAAGGTTGCTGGTTCAAAGCCTCCCTTTGTGAGGTTGAAGTGTTCATCTAAATCTGACTAACCGTGATCATGTAGTTTTGCACGTTTTTGTCCTGTCCTGAGGAACAGAACACGATTTTAAGGTCAAAACTAATTAGTCAAAAATAAAAAATCTAAAAATATAGATTTAGAATAAACTGTATAGAATTATTCATTATACAATCAACTCCAAAAAGAATGACTGAACTGAGGTAAAGCTGTGCTGCAGTCACAGTATGGGGGGAGTCATTTGCAAAAGGCTAAAGGTCACTGTAGTCCACCAGGTGGAAAGGGGAGGGGCTTAGAGGAGCAAAAACCTGCGGCAAAGGCGCTCCAGCCGTTGTTCCGGAAACATCTCTGAAGGCTACAGAAGTTCCTGCCGCGGCAGGGAAGGAGGTCATGTGACCGCACTGAGCCGCTCTGGGCTGTCGGTGCTGATGGGAGCGGCGGTGCAGGCGGGGCTCAGCAGTGACTAATGAGGGTTGAACTCAGCCGTCACCTTTAAAGACTGAGAGTGGCCGCAGAGGCAGCGCCGGCTGCTGATTGGTGGACGGCGGCGGCCTTTTCTGGCAGGACCGAGGCATCGATCGGCGAGCAGCGTTTCTGCACTGCAAGGCCCGCGGCGTCCTCGCCTGTCGGACAGAACCCTCCAGGGCTGCAGAGTAATGAGCAGCGGCTCCGCTAAAGGCATCAGCAGTTCTCCCATGCAGGCCTCCATGGTGCTTCACGCTGGACCCACAGATCTGTGTGGTTCCTCTCAAACTCCTCCCCCTGAGGCTGAGCGCCAGCCGTCTTTGTCACAAGCAGAAAAGGCTCTAAAACTCTGATAACTTCAGTGTCTGACGGTGATTTTTGCTCTGTGACGGCTGAACCTGCGTGAGCCTCCACACACGCACACGGACGCTGGGCTGAAGCCCGCTTGTCTTCCTAGTTGTCGTTCGCTTTCAGACCAGCCGGCTGAAACGAGGCGGCAGATGTTTCCTCAGCTGCAGACTTCAGGTTTGCCTCACCTGCTCTCTCCGAGCTCCGCCTCCTCTCTGTCTGCCAGCGTCTCCTCTGTCTGAGTGGGGGTGGGGGTGGGGGTGGTTCCCTCAAAGCTTTTCTAATCTTTGCTTACCCCAGTTTGGTCATAAAGCCCTAGTTGCCATGGAAGCATGCAGCATTTGGCCTGAGTCGTTGCAGACTGCAGGTTGGATTGCAGATGAAAAAGGCAGAAATGTGTGTGTGTGTGTGTGTGTGTGCGTGTGCGTGCATGTGTGTGTGCATGTGTGTGTGTGTGTGTGTGTGTGTGTGTGTGTGTGTGTGTGTGTGTGTGTGTCTGTGTGCATGTGTGTCGCTGGGTTCTGAGAAACCAGTTTTGTTTGGCGTTGGGGACGTCCTGCAGGTTCTGCGCCTGTTCAAGGCACATGGATGTATGGCCGGCGTGCACGCATTCCCACTTCCTGCCTCGCTGTGCTGAGGTCAGACCGCGCTCTGGGAGGGTTGTCTGTGGAAAACAGAAGCAGGGAGGTGCTTGCTGCTCCTCATCCTCAGCAGAGGTCCGGTTCGAGCTTTGGTTGGACCGGGAACAGCAGCAGACTCTCCACCTGTTTTCAGTTCACGCAGGCGACTTCCTGTCTGCTGCTGCTGCTGATGATGATGATGACGATGACTAAGGGTGTAACGGTACACTAAAATTTCAATTTTAAATTACTTGCAAAATGCATTTATTGGTTTTACATAACAATAAATAAAATTGATCCATGTAGGTGATCTACTTAATAAAATCAGAAAAACTATTAGCTACCAGGAACCAAAAACGTTGGATACTTCAACACAGGCCTGAAAAAAAACATTTGAACTTTTAAGTTTGTTAACAGATTAGATGTGTTACTGCGGCATATCTTTGTGTAACAATGTCAACACACAGCATTCCACTCATCCAATTGTCTTTTCCCTTCTTGGATTCAGACAACAAAGCAAAAGTGTTCCCCCCACACAGCAGAGCATAAGGAGATGGGGGTTCCCCAGCTCTAGCCTCGCGTCTGCTCCAGCCGTTGATACTCTGTCACCTCCGTCACCTGCAATGAGGTTTCTGACCGTTGTCAGAAATGCAGGGAGATCCTCTTCAGGAGTTTCTCTTCCCGTTCAGACCCTCAGAACCTCCAGAGCGAGTTAATAAAAGGACCAGTCTCCGTTCTTTTAGTGGAAACTTCTTTTATCTCTGTCCCGGCAAACTGAACAGCACACTGAACGTGCGCTCCTCATTCCACAACGTGGCGTCTCGGGGAACTCGCGGCTAACTTTAGTTCCGCCTCAGCGCACAGTTAATGCATTTGGGGGTGGGGCGACAAAAAAAAAAACGGTACAAACTTCTGCATGAAACATCTGACGGATGCACTGGGGCATCCTCAGGGTGCTATCATGAGGTCGCCAGTGTTCGGGTCTCACAACATCTTTCCTCACCCAGGCGTTAGCTTGCTTGATCAGCCCGATCGAACCCGACTTGCGTCCCAGCAGCAGTCCACGGATCTGCCTTTTTAATCTACAGCCACCTCATAGCCTTCTCTGCGCATTTCTGAGATTCGTCAACTCACGGACAGGTATTTCTTTTTGGCCGCCCCTGTGATATCTAATCGGCCAGGGCTTTACAAAGGGAACGTCCCGCAAAGCCTCTACAGCCAACTTCTACAGGCTCATAGAAACGTTTCCAGCCTCTTTCCCTGCACCCCTCAACCAGTTCCTGGTACTTAGTGCATTTCCTCTCATTTGCTTCCTCCATATGCTCTTCCCAGGGCACCGTGAGTTCTAGCATGATCTAAAGAGCCACTGCCAGAGCAAAGAAAACCAGGATGGTAAAAAGTGAACTGAACTGAAATTCCGTGCAGTAGTTCGTCAACTGTACCGTTACTAATGATGGGGATGTGAGGCTGCAGGCTTCCCACTGTCGGGCCGTCCAGTTATCTGGGGCAGATCACTGCAGAATGCTGGAATCTTTCAGTCGTCCGACCGATTAGCGGCAGCGATCTGGATAATGGGCGCACCAACTGCTGCAGGTGAACTCTGGTCGTTTGATCCGCAGCAACAGGAAGGGCTTACAGAGCCTGAATGCTTCTGCCTGAGTCCAGCACGTCCGTTGAAGCGGCGCATCGGTGAGGCGAGCAGAGTAGCTATTAAGCGTGCAGAAGCTTTCAGGCGGGATGAACTCGCTCTGGAGTCAGAACTCAGGCGCCGGCTTCAGAGCAGAGTCCTGTCTGGATGCATGATGGATGACTGAGGTCATTGATTGCAGTCTCAGAGAGAGCGTCTGTGCACCCATCATTCACCGCTGGCCTGGATTCCTGCATCTCCCCCGCTGTCGGCATCCTGTCGAGGCTGCGATGGTTCCGTCTCTGGTCATCAGACGTGGAGGGAAAGCGGCTCGTGCTGCCTGCAGTCGCCCGGCGGGGGCTTCTCCCTACTGATGAAGGAACTGCAGACGTTTCCTGTTTCCTCTCGTTTTTTCCTCTCTTTAATCCCTTCCTCTGTGAGCTGCAGTCAAGCTGCTAAAGAACCTTTGGGAAGGGAAACTTTCTCAGCTCAGACAGAGTTGTAAACTGAGAGGAAGAGATTGACGCATAAAGTGAGAGCTCCATAAACAGGTGGCTCATATCCCCGGAACAAACCGGTGATGGAAAGCAACCAGAGAGATCACCAAGCAGGGAAGACGTCATTGATGCTAAAGCTAATGCTACCGAGGAAGAGCTCGACCTCGGTTCAAGAGATTTATCCAGCTCAGTTTGTTGGGGAATGTCAGTCACTTCCACAGAGCGATGTCTGCACAGATAGAGGTTTGGACTGGTGTGGACATGATGGGGGCAGGTGAAGTCGCCACAGAGTGTTGGCAGCCAAAACATTGCTGCCCAGGGCTGGGGTGAATTTTTTAAATGAGCTTCTGTTCAGGCTGGAAGCAGACTGGAGCCAGGAGCTCAGATTCAGCAGCCTGCTGAAGAGGCCCTGGTCGAGGAAGAGGGAGGGGAGGGGCCGCAAAATAAAAACAGTCAATGGACAGGAGTTTCAAAAATTAAAAAGTCTAAAGAAACCCTTTTTAGTCGTTTCAGACTCCCTATAGGACGCGCCATTAAAACCCTCGTGGAAAATCAGCCTCCTGACTGTGGAAGGGAAAGAAGCCAGCAGGTCAGGGAGTTTCTCCAGGACAGGCAGTGGCCTGAGCCTTGCTGGAGTGCAAGCGGACAGTTTCCTTCAGCATCTTCCTCCCGCCATCTGATCCTGATGAGGCCTTAGCGGTGATCCTCGGGGCCCGATCCAGGTTGCTGCATGCCGCGATGCTTCCATCTTCCACCGGGATCTCTGTGAAAATCTCTCCAAAGCGGGAATGTGGGCTGTGCGTGTATAAATGTATAAAAGGTTAGCAACATTTATTGGAGAGATAATTAATGAAGACCAAACTGGCTTTGTAATAGGCAGAACAACCCAGGACAGTATCAGGAGTCTGTATGTAATTCATGCCATAACCAAGGAAAAACTACAAGTAGCACTAATTAGCCTGGATGCTGAGAAGGCTTGTGATTGGAGTTTTCTCTACCAAACCCTGGAAAAATGTGCTTTCACCCTGGAAGTGTATAAAAACCTTTTATGATAAGCCCACAGCAAGGATAAAGATAAATGGCTCCCTAACAGACCGTCTTGAGCTAAAAAGAGTCAGGAGACAGGGATGTGGCATCAGTCCGACTCTTTTTGCTCTTTTTTGGAGCCACTGGCTTCGTTTATTCGTCAGCGTGAGGAACTACAAGGAATCAAAATCAGCGGCAGAGAACAAAATATTAGAACATTTGCAGATGACATGACATTCTGTTGTTTTTAAAAGAAATAAACATTTCCATGCCTAAACTAATGACTCTTCTTGAAGAATTTAACTCATATGCTACAAACTTAATCTTTCTAAAAAAAACCAAATTTTGCTTTTTAAACATTCCCCGGCAAAATAATATTTAGTTATAATATAAAGTAGATAAAACATTAGAGTGCCTTAGAGGGTTTTGCATCCAAAAATCCCTCTCATATACAAGCATGAGAATGTTATAAACTTAAGCATCAACTTGGATATTGGGGGCATCCTGCCCTTTAGATTTTAAAAAAAGGATAAGGATTGTGAAAATGATCATTCTACCTAGGTTACCCTACTTATTTCTATTACTTCCAGTAGAAATACCACCCAAGCAGTTCATAGTATGTGATGGGATGATATCTAGATTTCTTTGGGAAGGGAAAAACCATAGAATTAGATACAGTATGCAACACTACAACGGTCTAAAGAGAAGGGAGGTATGTCTCTTCCTAACTTGAAACTGTATTTTCTGCAGCTCACTTGCTGAGTTACGGTGTTGTTGGTGTGATTACTTTGCTTGCTGGATGCACAGGAACAGGAACATGTTCCGGGACATAAGATTCCAGACCCTCTTAGGAAGCGACGGCGTACCAAAAGATGGTAAAAGCCATTCGACCCAGTAATAATGTTCACAATTAGACTTTGGCAAAAAGTGGCGCAACAACTGAAGTTGAAAAATGAAGAAGAAAAAAAACCCTGAAATTATCTTGATAAGAATTTTAAACCAGCAAAAGATGACTCAACACTTAAGCAGTGGGGTAGAAACAGAACCAAAAACATTAGAATGGAAGAAGGGAATGAATGAAGCGCAGTCCTAGAAATGAGAAGAGGTGCATTCTAGCAAAAGACATCTTAGATTGTTTCCAAACTCTACACCATTCTTGATTCGTGTCAACAAAATTTTTTACTTTATGTGTCAAGGAAAAACGGGAAATGTGCATCGCTGTATGGGATGAAGATTGAAGTCTTCTACCACATCACTGACATGGAGAGAATTCATCTAGAAACATTTAATCTGCTTCTTTAGTACACCTATGATTAAAAGTAAGCTAAAGATGAGGAATCACAAAAAGAAAGACATTTAGACAATGACATTGAAAAAAAAGCCGTTACATGAAGCAAACGTACTATGAACTCGGTCCAAAAGCCACTAAATCTGTAGCTAACAGCAAGTACAATCTATGATGTCATTCACTCAAGAAACTCATACAGAGCCACAAAAAACAGAACATAGTTGTTATCATTATCATAGCATTTTGTAATCACATGAGTATTTTTAGGTATTAAATCTACCTTGTGTAGGAAAAACTCAAAACAAAGGAAATATCCCAACAGGAAGTCGAGAAAGCCATAAGCAGATTTAAAACCAATAAATCTGTAGGTAGCAACGGCTGTCCCACAGAGTGGTATAGAAAATTAAAATCTGAACTGTCCCCACTTCTCCTAAGAGCCCTTAACTATACTCACAAAGAAGGTAAGACTCCACCATCATGGAAAGAAGCACATCCAGCAAGAAAAACAGAGACAGACAAAACTTTGCAAATTATAAGCCATTACACGTAGAATGTAATAAACTTAAGCATCAACTTGGATATTGGGGGGGGGGGGGGGGTCATCCTGGCCTTTAGATTTTAAAAAAGAGGATAACGATTGTGAAAAGGATCATTCTACCAAGGTTACCCTACTTATTTCTATTACTTCCAGTAGAAATACCACCCAAGCAGTTCATAGTATGTGATGGGATGATATCTAGATTTCTTTGGGAAGGGAAAAACCATAGAATTAGATACAGTATGCAACACTACAACGGCCTAAAGAGAAGGGAGGTATGTCTCTTCCTAACTTGAAACTGTATTTTTTGCAGCTCACTTGCACTTAGTTACGGTATTTGTTGGTGTGCTCTCTGTTTACACTCTCTCTAGCTTACAGCCTCTTACCCCCCCCAACCTAACGTTAGCATTTATACATTTCCTCCATCATCAGAAAAATAGCACCAGATGTTACAAACAACAGAACCTCCAGAGTGGGTCTGTAAGGAGCAGCTCAGAGCCTTTCCCAGCCTTCTGCGTTCGTGCATTTTCTTTCTTTTCTGCTTTCAATTTGCTTCCTTCATGTTCCCCTCTGTGGTGCACCAGCAGCCTTTTCTTCCTTTTTTCCTGCTGCTCATTGTCACGGAGCTGTGGTGTCACTCCGCTGCCAGGTTCAGTGTTTTTCCTGAGGAGTTGGAGGCTCTGTCAGACCGCAGACGTTTGATGCTGATTGGATACTGGAGCTGGGGGCTCTCTCCTCTTTCCAACTTCACCCGGACGTCATGGCAACAGATGGCGGTTTGATTACTGCGTGTATGTACCAATTTGTGGCCCCCAGTGCCCCTTAGCCCTGTATCGTGTTTCAATTAAGTTGAGATCTGGAATCAGCCCGCCGTAACCGGAGTCAATTCTCATAATTCATTAAGCCCAGCCCTCGCTCATGGAGGCGCAGAGCTGGAGTCGGCACAGGTCGACCCCCCCAGCAGAGGGTTTTCCAGGCAGTTTGTTAGTGTGATGCCTGCTGGGAGCCCAGTGCACGTAAAGCTAAGCCTCAAATCCTATTCGAGAATCTGATCATTAGAAACACAAATTACCCAGAAGTCCGAGTCGACTGTGAGTCTCTGTGATGCAGCAACAGCAGCTTTTAGTCATTGTTTTTTCTGCTGTTGATGACATCTCTGTGATGACGGCCGCTCCGTCTGAGCTCTCACACAGACCGGGCGTTCCCAGGGCATCAGGTGTTTAGCGTGAGCGACGTGCAAAGACACAGAAAGGACTCCAAAGAGTCCGGGTTCGCATGAATAACGCACGCTCGTTCAGCACACTCAGCTGTTTCTCCCTTCTGCTTATGACGGCGTTCAGCTCCGCGTTCTGGAGGTTTCCTGTCTCTGCCTTTAGTTTGGCTCACATTGTTTTTTTGCAGATTGAATGTGAACAATAAAAGCTTCCAAACCTGTGAACTCTTTGTGAGCTGAGATCTTTAGCTGCCTTTCTACTGGAAAGATCATTTTAGCTTAACGATGCAGCAGACACTTTTCTTGAGCTCAGCCTCCAAACGTTTGTCCTGGTCATGACGGCTCTAACAGACCGTCCTAGAGTTGTTTTGTACTGTACATGTACCACTACTATCCAAGGGCGCTAAACATACGTCACTCCTCCAAATCAGAGCTGCTCTCTCACCAACATGTGGCTTCCAATGCAGACCAGTGCAGAAATGTCTGAGCTTCTCTCATGGTGGTCCCATGTCTGCGTACTGAGGGAATGGCGAGCAGCTGCTGACTCTTCCTGGCCTCTCGAGTCCGCGCCAACAGTACGGTCCTGGAGCGCTCTAGCCCCTACCGTCTGAAAGCTGTTCCAAGCTTCTGTTTCACAGAATCAAAGTCTGCCTTGGGAAAATCCAGGAGACTGTCCCACAGCAGGAACCCGCCGGTTCCCATGGTGGCCCGGACAGCCTCCTCCAGCTGTCTGGGTCAGCCCAGGACCCTCCAGATGTCATCTGCAGTGAATTAAGCGGGCAGGTGAACTGCAAACGTTTGTGTGATGCTTCTGTCTGAGAAGGAGCACTTTTTGGGCATTTTCAATGTCCTAATGCTAAAATAACAGACTATTTTCACCGAACCCCGGAAAGACGGCTCCACTGACAATAATCTGATTCTGAGTCGCCAAAAGGTTCAGAATCTCTTTGTTTTTGAAACCTGTCCGGAAATAAAGCTTCACAAAAGGCTTCACATCTTTCATCTTCAAGCTAGGCTCTGATATACAGAAAACTTTGGTGTTTTTTCCTCGTTAATCTATGACTTTTTACGAGATTTTAAATTGTCAATTTATGAGATAAAAACTTGCTAATTTATGAGTTTTTTTTCTCGTAAATTTACGTCTTAATAGCCGTAATTTAAAAAAAAAAAAGACAAAGAGCATTAGATGCAGATGTCACTAAGTGGGGAGCTGGGTGAATGTATATTTTTAGACAAACGTATATTTGTAAGAAAGTACGTTATCTATTAAAACACCCTTATCTTGTCCAATTATCACGGAGTTCTCTGGAGCGCCGAATAGTTTGGAACGGAATTATTTTTTTTCCGTCGGAAAGAAAAAAAAGTCCTCATTTTCGTTGTGCTGCGGTTTATGCTGTTGTGTTGCGAGTAAGTTTGTTGTGCTTGGGGTAATGCCGTTGCGTTGTTTCTTTTGTATAAATAAATGGGGTGAAAAACAACTCAACTCGAGTGACTTTACACAAAACCAGCACCGCTGCCACCAATGTGGCCTCCTTTCCGGGGTTTAGCATGGGGTGGTGTGGAGGCGTCTGACCGAAGAGCGGAGCTTAGAGACGGATCTCGGACTCATTCTATGGATGAGGCTCCACTTTATCGTATCTGTTTTACATGGCCTCTCTGCCTCACACCCCCGTAAATGTGGTTGAAAATGTGCAGTAAAAAATGCTGACCAGTCTGATACACAGCTTTATATCACGGTCCAGGTGAATACTCCATTCTGATTGGCTGCAGGCTGTGCATTTAAAAGTGATAATGCACGCCTAAAAAAGAAGTTCCGGTCCCATAGCCTAAATGTTCTGTATCACTGCTCTAGCCTAAAGGCCTGTTGGTATTCCAATTAGTAACATGTTTTTAAAGACTGAGACGCAGCAGAACGGATTGTTCCAGAGCTGAAAACATCACATCAGTCAAAAGGAACTGGCAAAAAAATGTTTGTCTTATAAGGGCGGTTTGTTTGTCAGATTTTCTTTACAGTTGTTTGTTTTATCATTCAGTTGCATTTCTTTTGGCCTCATCAACCTTATTATTTCAGGTGATGGGGTTTGATAGTAGCAGAGGGTCAGAGGGTATCCTCTCCAACGGTGCAACGACATTTGACTGCATTTGTTTGTCATACAGTCTGATGATCGATGGATTCATTTGATCTGATAAACATGAGAGCGATTGATTGGCGTCCTGTGTTGGTGTCTTGGCTCAGGATTGACGTGTTCACGGCTCAAACCCAGTCGGTACACCAGCAGAACCCGTGTGATGACACTGGAAACATGTGCTTAAGCTGGCTAAGCCTGTGATCCTGGTGAGCAGCTCCACATAATCACTGCCTGCATTGATCGCTATCGATCTCTTGTGTTTGTTCCTGCTGGAGCTGACTGGCAAACATCTGACGACCAAACAGCCTTCATGGAGCCTTTCTTCAGCCAAGCCAGCCTTAAACGAGACGCGCATCGGCATATTTAAATGATCTGGCAAGAACTCAGGGATTTACTTCCATCTGCAAACAATAAAGTTAAAATCTTTGCGTTTGTCTTGATAAGAGAGACAGCTCTCCTCTTCCTCCGTCACGCAGGAACTCTTATTTTGAAATAACTGCTGTGGAAATAAACTTGAATGAGAGACCGTTTACGTCATCCCTTAAATAAGGATGGGTTTCTGTACACTGATAGAAATCTCTAACCTGCTGGGGACAGCATGACCTTGGTGAATGATTGGTTGGAGGGGTGGGTGTTTGAGGGATCAGGATTGACACAGAGGGTGAACTCTGAATGACCGTGACGTCCTCACTTTGACTCCTCATCTTCCCATGTTGGCACTTTTGATGAGGCGCCTCTCAATCTGCACCGGCAAATGTCACGCTGATTAACTGGGTGCCCAAACAGATGCTGGCCGTAGATCTGAGTGGATCCAATCAGCGGAGGGGGAAACGGCGTCCACTTCAACGAGGACGCCGCTGTAGAGTTGGGTTTTGTCAGGTTTGAACTCTCATTCGGTTGAGGAAGGACAGAAAATCACATCGTTTCCATGTTGATGGTAAACAGACTGGTGCAAAAAAAGAGAACTAGTCAATCGGCATTTACCTGTTCTGTAAAAGGAAAGGTTTTGGAAGACCTTAGTCACATGCACCGGAATCCAATGCCTCCTTGTGCAGTCTGCAGCATTTAAGGGGTTAAAAAAGGAACTATCTGCATGACACACCTGCGTCTCACCTACTTCACCCTTACTTGCATTGAGCGCTCTATGACCTTGATTTTTTGTTCGAGCTTGTACAGGTTTGCCCATTTTTGACGCTAACAGCCCGTCTCCGCCCCTCAGGGCAGTTGGGGCTAAGGCTCAGTGTGTTTCATGCAGCAGAACAAGGGTAGAAGTGGCTTCTTGGTGCTGGTCCGAGTTCTGGAGCTTTCATTTCCTCCGTGGACTTGAGTGACCC
Organism: Oryzias sinensis; assembly: GCA_037389245.1. Classification (NCBI taxonomy): domain Eukaryota; kingdom Metazoa; phylum Chordata; class Actinopteri; order Beloniformes; family Adrianichthyidae; genus Oryzias; species Oryzias sinensis. The sequence goes on along the minus strand of CM074489.1, from coordinate 9,818,845 downwards.
TTGGTCTGTCCTAGGCACTTTACCATTGGGAGTTGGGTCATCTAGACCCACTAGACAGAGCTCTGAACCCTTTTTCTTCAATGATTTGTGATCTTCACTGGTGTCCATGGATTACATGAAATCTTTCCACCTTTGTCATGGTAGGGGGAACACGTCAATGGAAGGGGGGGTCATAGGATAGCAGGATAGCTGCTGCCATGTGATTGGCTGCTGAGCAGGCGTACCTGAAGGCTTGAGTCCCGTCCCACTCTTCCACCCCACCGCCACCACTGTCATGTGTCATAAAACAAACCCGCTGGCTTTGGCTGCGATCGTAAATGTCAGAGTCACACCTCACGAGCGCGGGGTGGGGGGGTCGGTGTCTGTTTACCTTCTACATGGTTTTAATTAGGCGGAGCCGCCTGTGAAGCAACGCGCAGCCAAGATGACTGTAATCAGATCCGACTGCAGGTTGATGCTTCACTTGTGGATCGCTCTGGGCCGGGGGGGGGGGGGGGGCATCCATGGAGATGGATGACATAAGAGACCCTTTATGAAGCCACATTATCTTCAAAACGGGGGCTGCAGATGTCTAAGTGAAGGTGATTATGGGATGTTTTAGAGGCCAGCCCCTTTAAGCAATCACTCAGGCGCTTAAACGGTTTCTGCTGAATCGGCAGATGCTCTGCAGACGAGGAGCCTTCGCTCGGGCGCTGACCTGTGTGTCACGGCCTCCACATCTCCAGGGTTCTGGCTTCAGAGCTTCGGCATGCAGAAGTGATTAATTTCTTTCTTTCCTGCTGTTGGAAACCAATTAAGCACACAGGCTGTTTTAGGACACTTTCATGAGGTTTTGGTTCAGCTTTGAAGCGCCTGTCTCCACACAGGGAAGTGTGTCCGCTTTCAGCCAATAAAAAGGATGCAAAATCCCCATTTGTCGTCTGGCCTGAGGCCCGACCTGTCCAAAGAGTTTCCCAAAGCCAAATGATTTCTTTTATGACGTCTTAGCCTGCATCCAGCAGCGCGGCTCAGCATGACGGAGCTTTGATGGATGTGAAATTGAATTCAGAAGTGTCCGCGGTCCCACGGCTGTCCTCTCTGAGCCGTCACATCAGCATCGGCGTTAATAACGGAGCAGAGCCCGTGTCAGTAGACCCCGCCATCGCCATCGTTGGTATTAGTGGAGGAGGTTCCCACCAACGCCGCCACACGCTCTGATGCTTGCAGATAAGCATGCAAGACGCTTCCAGCAGAAGAGTTTGCTCCTAATCTCTGCAGTTTACAGCACGATACCTTCAAATCCTGTTAATCTACTCAGATCCTAACATCAGACTGAACTTAATTGGAATTAAACGTCTGCAGTCTGGCAGAAACAGTGGTTCCTTCAGAAGCTGCTGGAGGAAAATGCCGGCGCCTCCTGGTCCTGCCTTCTTCAGGCTGTGCAGCTTCCTGAAGTCCTGGTGCGTCAGCACGTCTGCTCTGGTGATGTGGGTTTAAAAACAGATCCTCAGATTCCTCCGGTTTCGGTGTGAGGGCTGACTCATGCGGCTCTGAGGGTTATTTTTGCTGTATTTCTGCTCATCTGCAGAGTCGCAAACATTCATGAGCTGCATCTGAAGTTTCCCTAAACAGCCTGACGCTCTCAAATTCCTCCTCCTTTTTTTCCATCGGATCCTTTCTTCGTCTGTCAGGTTCTCGCGCTGTCATAATGAAACGGCAGACTGATAGCTTGCAGAAGGGGGAAACGGGCGTGTGCACAAACCCTGTGTGGAAGCGGACGTCCTCACGACGTCTTTTCCCTGTCTCCATCTGAAATTCTGCCGCATGGTTTATATTCCATGCACACGGTGAGGCTGGCGGCCTGAATCTGGCGCCGATTTATACTTCTGACTGATGTGTGTGTGCGTGTGTGCGTGTGTGTGTGTGTGTGTGTGTGTGTGTGTGTGTGTGTGTGTGTGTATGTGTGTGTGTAGTTCTAATCTCTGCAGCCATGAAAACCTCCACCTTCAAACAAACCAGCTCCGTATCTTAACAAGGCAAGACAAAGGATTACGTTATGAGTTCATCAGTGAATAATTCATAAAATGCATCTACAGTCATTTTTTACCAACCAAGGAAAATTCCAACCTTTCCCTTTTGTTGGGGTGGGGGGCACATTAAGCAGAAATAACATGGAACAATAACGTCTGGCGCGGTTCTGACTGTTGTTGACTGAGCTCCGCCCACTCCAGGAAAGTTGAGTTACATGGAATCCACCAATGGCACCAGACAGGTGCAAATCAAAGGGACACGCCCCTTGAAATGAACCAATTCTAATGATAAAACGGTCATTTTGGGTTTAACTGGATCATCGACCACCGCAGGCAGTAAAGACTTCCTCTGACTTTCTCCTGACAACCTGATTTGCATTCATGGTTTGTGCAGCTGCTCAGACACAGTATGCTCCATATCAAACCAGATGAAGGAGGTGTGGTTGAAGGCTTATCCCCCTACTCCCCCCCCCCCCGCAGCCTTTTTCCTGGGATTATCACACTTGACTTCAAATGTGCGTTTAAACCTCAGAGAGCTGCAGAGACCCTCCGACGCGCAGCTCGGCTCAGCAGCGTTTCCAGGGTGATGAGGTGAGTGCGGACACTGCTGCGACTCTAGAACCGCTCCTGCGGCGCGGACGCCTAAACTCAGTTTAGCCCGCTGTGGTGCCACATGGCTGCAGATCTAGAGGCCAGCAGGTGGGGGGGCTCAGAGATGGCTGAGCAAGCATCTGGAAAGCATTCACACTCAGCTGCTCCCGCTGACGGGGGCAGAGGTGGTTTCAGGACCACACCAAAGGACAGCTCCTCACGGTCCGCTCAAAGCATCTGCTTTAGAGAAACGCAGCCAAAATGGGTCTTTTTTGCAACTTTACTGGAGGAACAAAAGCACCTGCAGTATAAAGCAGCAGCTGAAAAGTTTCCGCACTGGTATGTGGGCGTGTCCTACAGTGTTCAGAACCAAGATCTTCACAAGACGCTGCATTCACTGCACCTGGAAAAGATGGGATGTTCCTGTAAATGAGCCCTGGGTGACAGGAAGAGGGGGTTTGTGTCGCTGCGCAGTGCTTTTGTCTGCCTGCGCTCTTATTTTGGAATGGTGTGAATGGAGGGGTAGGAGGAAGGGGGGTGTCAGGGTGATGCTGAGTGAGCGATGAAGCCAGGCAGCTGGTGGAGCGCAGCATCTCTCATCTCAGATTAATTCCTGTTTGTTTGATCAGCGGTTCTGAAACGTGGCGTCGCTTTCAAAGACCCTAACTGCAGGGATGACTGGGAGTTTGTCCTTCCACCCTTTTTCCTCCTAAAGTCTTATCATCTTATCGTCCTTAGAATTATTCTCAGTTTTCCCAGTGGTCTTTTAATGATGATGATGCTGTTTTCTAGCTGAAAATAAAAAACCTGTGTCATCTTCTAGGATATCCTTTTATAAATTCACCTCTGAGTTGTGGGCGGGACTTTTGGCATGGTGCAAGTCTGTCCTCACTTCCCAATAACCGTCTGTTTGCACAATCTCCAGCTAGCTTACAGCCCCTCACACCCCCAAAGAAGACGCATGATCGGTGGGCGGAGTCCACAACCAACATGGAGGAAACCCGATCGTTTTCCTCCTGAACTTTATGATATTTTTCTCATTTGAATGAAGATAATTAATAACAAACAGATCTTCTCGTTTTATTCTCATCAGTTTTTTCCCTCCCTGGTCTAACACTAGGTCATTGAACTGGGTCACATAAATCAGGCAGATCTCTCAGCGTCATCGGTGTCGTCCATGCATTGAATTTAATAATGCTACAGAAAAACTTCCATACGAGAGGGAGTGAGAGCAAGAGCAGCGAAAGTGTGTTGGGGGTGTGTGTTTCTGTTTGTTATACAGTGAAAGAGAACTGTAATAAAAGGTTTCCTCAAGAAGAAGATGAATGATTCTGTGTTAACCCACTCTGGAGGCTCTGAGGGTCCAAACGGGCAAGTGAACAAACAAAGGAAGATCCAGAGGAAAGAGAAAAAAAGTAATTGCAGGAAACACTTGATATATTTCCAAAGAAAGAGTTTTCAAAGTTTTAATGATATACCTGAGCTTTTCTTTCCAAACAGTGCCTGTTACACGGCAGTAACATGGCAGTAATGACGCGGGTTAAACAAACATACCGGTAAAAGTCACTGAGAGCAGCAGTGACTTATAGGCACGCGCGCCTCTGCTTAGAGGCAAGCGCTGAGCAGCGTGTGCGCTGGAAGTTTTCTTCCACAACAGTGAAACACCGTGACGCACCGCTAACAGGGCTGGTTTAAAAAACATACTGGTAAAAGTCACTGAGAGCTTTCTTCATCTTCCTCCTGTGCACTGAAAACATGGAAGTCTTCAGTGTGAGATTGGAATAGTGTCAGACAATCTTCACCACTATCACCATCCTTTGTTGTCATCAGTGTCACTCTGAGGTAAATTCTCTCCTGAACTTGCGCTATTCTCTCTTTCAGCAGCAGACCGGCTTTTCCAAATCCGTTGGTGATGGTGGATTTTTTCGCACTGCTTTTAACGTTTGCTTTTAACTTGAAAGCTGCGTCATATTGTAGTGGCAGTCACGTGCACGTTGGGTCTAATGGCACCAAAGGATTGTGGGATGCGGCCAAAGCAGGGCTGAGCATGGATGTTTCTTTTTGTTGCACCATGACTGAAGGGTCTAAGAGCAGAAGTGACGTCCACGCTGTTTGACTACTTTTAGGTGTGTAAAAATAAATGGGCTTATTGCTGGAAATAGGATTATACATTCAGCCTCCTCTCTGAGACTGCTCAAGCGCCTTTAATGGCCGTCGAAATAATGTTTTTATTAGCCGCATCATTGAATAAGCCGCAGGGTTGAAAAAGTATGAAAAAAGTAGCTGCTTATAAAAGTCCAGAAAATACGGTACTAAAATGCAACCAAAGACCACGAGGTTTAATTTAGCAAAGAAAGCAAAAACCGAAGGAGACCAAGGCAGCAGGGGCAGGCCCAATGAGTTATATCGCTAGAGGAGACACGCCCGCTTGAGAAGCCTGGCCAGCCTGGCGGAGCGCGACGCCATCTTGGTGAGGTCGTCGGCGTAATTTAAATTATTTAGAAAAGCCCAACAATAAGTCATTGGGCTAAGTCTCTTTTTATTGCTAAGATCCATTTTTTCCTTAAGTCTGAATCCATTGGAAACCTGCAAGAAAAGTTCAGTCACTGAGTCAGAAATGTATAAATCTAGATTACTATAGTTTAGTCCTAGTATATTGTATATAGGTTTAACAAAATAAAATGTACATTTATGTTGACAGCAAATTATATGTACATCATGCAGCATGTTGATAATAGCCCTGCAGCATCATGCATGTCAACATGTGTTCTAATAATGAAGCCCCTGCAGCAGTAAAAGAAAAATTATAGTATTTACCTGTGAAATGTTCTGCCTTCCTCCTTTCGTGGACCAATTTCTCAGATTTTGGCAGTTGAAACCCACACAACCACACAATGAACCGGTATTATGCAAAAAATGTGTTCACATGCATCCACTGCAGCAGTGACTTGACCTAATCCAAGATGGCAGTGCTGTCCTCCCATGAGGAATCATGTGATGTCTCCTCTAGCGATAGAACTCAATGGGGCAGGCCGAAGAACACATTCCTCCCAAGAATTCAGCCGCCCCTGGAGCAGAGGATCCTGGGAGCTTTAAAACCTCTTTTCCAACCAGGCGATTGGTGGAGACCAGCAGCCTCAATGTGCTCTGCGTAGGGCCGGATTCAAAAACAGCGGTGGGCTAGGCCTCTGTCTCTGCAGGAGCTGTAATTCACACAAAAGCACACGCACAACACACACAAAACAACACGACATGCAACAACACTCAGTACCTTCAGGGCTCGACATAGCCATTTGTCCGCTGGCCCGGTCCTGATTTTCGAGCAGTGCGGACCACAAGACTTTACTTTTCACTTGTCCGCTCGGGCCACTAAAATATCTAACGGTTTATATATTCTTCACCTTTTTCAATAAAGTAAATTTTGCGAAAACGTGTAGATTTACCTCGTCTTCATAATTTAGTTTTTCTGCTAGTCCTGTGTTCAGACTTCAAGGGTTTCTATGGGAAACCTTTGATCACTTCTCCTTCTCTCCCGCCTGCGCGCGCGCGGCTTTCACTGCCGAGCACCACGCGGCACGCGCTCACTACTTTTTTTTTCAAACTTTATTGAATGTAACAATTCAATACAAAACAATGTTAAACAGCAACAAGGAAGGCACAAGCCAGTGGGTTATTATTACATTTGATTATAAATCCGACACCGTCACTGAAGAGAGACTGAAGCATGTCAGACATGTGGAATACATGGCAGGAATAGATAGGAATACGTTGGATGGAGTAATGGGTATAATCAGTAGTATGGACAGCAAGATATTTAATGAATGCATTGAAGATGAAACTGTATCCACTAAGCTTTAAGCTGAATGACAAAGAATCAAAGGCAACTCCAAATACCTGAATTTCAGACTCAAATGCAGTAGAATGTTAAACTACTTAATTTTGTTTTTCTTTACAACACTGTAAGCAGTAAGTATTTCTAGTTAGCTGAATGATCTCAGTTAGACCTGCACAATATGAGGAAAACTCGCGATATGCCATATCAGAGATTAAAATTGCGATAATGATATAATTTGCGGTATATAAACAAACAGCAAAATAACCAAATAACCATTCCCAGTTTAAAAATTATACTCCAAATGACCCACGTTGACATAGGTTACAAACATCTAACATAACAGGGCTCCATCTGATTGGTCAACAATGTGAAGGCGTCCATCCGATTGGTCAAATGCATTGAGGGATTTATTTGATTCGTTAAATGGTTCAAGCTGCCATTAGATTGTTTTAACACATTTAAGGTTTATGATATATTGCGATATTTGCCGTTAGAAGCACCATGAAAACTTCTGAACTAGTGTTACCTACTACACTGCAGTGCTCTCTTCAAAACATCTGAAACAGACTAGAGCAGATTTAAGTTTGTTATGGTCTATTTTCAGTCATTGAAAAGTGTAGAAATAAGTGATGTCACCAGAATGCACCAAATTGCACCATATTAAAAGTTTCCAGGGGGGCATGCCCCCGGACCCCCCTAAAGTTGCAAGCACCTGCGGAGCGGTGGGTCCTGCTATGCGCAGTGTCGGGCCAGTAACTTTCAGGCAGGGCCAGTAAGTTTCAAAAACTACTGGCCCTGTGGGCCAGTGCAAATTTCTGGGCTATGTCAACCCCTGACCTTGGACAGTAGCTCCTCCCACACGTGTCAAGTTTATGAACACAAGCGTCCACCAGCAAATCAAAAGATTTGATTAGGGACTAAAAAGGAGAAAAAACATGTTTTCATGTAATTTTTTGCTTTTCTAGAGCAGCATCCAAAAATCTATCCTCAGAACCCATTGAATGGCATTCAGGGTCACAATGTTGCTGGAGCCTATCCTAGCTGTGGCCTGTCTGTTGCAGGGCCACACACTCACATGCACCCCGAGGGGCAGTTTAGAGACACCAATGCTAACCACACCCCCAACTCTAAATGAATCAAACTTTATTGACAATGTAAAGGGGAAATTGGAGTCTTTTGTTTTTTTTTAAATGTACTTGGTCTTTAGATTTTTTTATTTAGTTTGCCGCTTCCTGGGAGTCCACATAGAGGAGAGCCTGACCTGGAGAACAAACACCAGTGAGCTCCAGGAAAAGGCCCGGCAGAGACTGAGCTTCCTGAGGATCCTCAGGAAGAATAACTGCTGGTGACTTTTTACCAGGCCACCGTAGAGAGTGCATTGACATACAGCATCAGCACTTGGTCCAGCAGCTGTACAGCAGCTCAAAGGAAGACTCTCCAGCGGGTCATCAACACCACCCAAAGGATTGTTGGCTGCCCTCCCTCTCCCCACTCTGGAAACCCCTCCACAGCTCCTGCTGCCTGAGCACGATCAGAGACTCTTACTGTTTGACCTGCTGCCTTCAGGTCAAGCAGAGTACGAACAAAAAAGACTCCAGATCTGTTTTTACCCAACTGCCATAAACATCTTAAACCCGGATCTATTCGTATAAATTAGTTAAGGAGCTTTCTTTATATTAATTATTATTATTAATATTTCTGTGTTTTTTTTAAACAATTTTAACACCTATTGAAGCACTTTTTATTCATTGTATTTATTACAATAAAGATCTAAAAAGATCACTAGACGAAAACTAGAGATTTCAACCACTAGATTTTGCTTTGCAGGTTTAAATGATTGAAGTCTGGTAGGTTTTTCTCTTTAAATAATAGCTTCAGTGATGATTTTTACACACAAAGGGCAGACCAAAAATAATAAACAGATATATTAATATATACTTTATGTATATTTTCTTCTTCCCACCCATGCAGCAGCGTGGACACATCCTCTGAAGGCAGGCTGAGTCCACGCTGCTGGATGAGTGTTTCCTCCGTTGGAATCTAATGTCACGCACCAGCAGAAGTCATTAACGTCGGTTCCCGCCGCCGTGGCTCCCCTCTGCTTTTATTTCTGCTCACCCAAGCGCGTTTGTGTTCAACCAGAGCGCCGCGCTCCACGCCTCTCCGATGTGTTACAAGTGAACCAAAGCGGAGGTTAACCGCGCCACTGCCTGCTCCAGCAAGCGTCAAACCGCACGGGTGCCAAAGCCCTCCAGGCCACTTTGTGTGACTAATGTGATATAAGCCATCATCTGTTTCCATTAGTCCTCAGGGGGGGCGGGGTTTCAGTCCTGAATCGATCCCACCGACTGACTGATTGTGTTTGTGTGTCTGTCTGCAGGTGGAGCGGGAAATAGCCATCCTCAAACTCATAGAGCATCCGCACGTTTTAAAGCTGCATGACGTCTACGAAAACAAGAAATACCTGTGAGTACCAGGAGGACCTGGAGAGCTGCAGGAGGAGCCAGCTGCTCGCCGCTTCCTCCCCTCAGTGTTTTCTCTGAAATCAGTGCACCTACCTCCAAAAAATGTCCCATTAAAGTAAACACCAAAGCCAGAAATGGAGACATCTATGTATTTCTGCATTATGCCAGGCAAACGTATCTTGAAAATCGTATTCAGGGTTGCTGAGACGTAGAGGTCCCCACTGACCAAAGACCCTTTTTTAATTAAACCTAAAACCACCAACACTAGCCAGTAACTGCTAATGTATTCCTTTGTTTTTCTATTTTAACCTATATAAATATAGTAAAATACATGAATTATTTACAACATGGCACCATATTATCACGTCCCTCACTTTTGTTTCCAATACTCCCTTCTTATTAATAAGGGTTTAGTCCAAGGAAATGACATCACTAAGGAATCTAAAATTCTTCACTACTCATTACTTATATAAATGCTGTACAGTTGAAACCAGAAGTGTCCATACGCCACATAAAAACACACACATGCTTTTTTTTCTCTCCCTGAGAGTCTTTGAATTATAATTACACAGTTTCTAGCCAAAACTGAAATCTGTGTCGTGTTTTTAGGAAATAGTTTCTGCAGAGCAGCAGAGTTCAGGAGCAAAACTTCCCATCATCCCTTTGTTCCCACTAGCTTACAGCTCCTCACACCTCCAACCCCAATTTAGCGCTGAACTTCAGAACTGTCCATCCGTCCAGTTCTGATCCAGATTCCAGCTCAGACCGGAAACACAAAGACGTTCATGGATCCATCAGTCTGACAGCAGATGCATCAGAATGGAGCAGAGCAGGGATCGGATTTTACCACCGTACAGGATTTTTCCAACAGCAATTTTCTGTCTGTGTCTGACTCCCAATGATTTGAAGAGAGAAATACTCAGTAATGCAGGTTTAACCTGAAGACAAATGTCCTCCATCATGAGAAAAATGCCACAAGAACAAAAATGCAATAAACACTGTTTAGGGTATTCACATTGCTTTAAAATCCAGGATAGTTCTTCACTGTATAGTTTTTTAAGTAGTTAGGGATTAAGCAGGGAATTTGGACATAGTGTCAACATTTTCCCCTCTCACTGTACAGACAGGGAAGTGTTTTCAGACGTTCTTTGCTATTTTTCTTTGTTTCTATCATCAGATTGACGCCGTCCATCAGGCAGAAATCATATTTACTGTTGATTAGGGAAAATAAACTAATGTCTTAGACAAATGTATATTATATATAATATAATATATTAATATAATATTTCCTGTTTCTTCATGCCGTATGATGCTCCATACTCCAGCTCATGTTGACGTTAGCTTACAGCCTAAATCTAACCCCGTAGCAAAAAAATGAAATATTCTGTGACAGGGTTAACTTGGAATCAAAGTCATTTAAATCAAATAAAATATACCAACAATTAGTTTGACTGCACAAAGGACGGGCAATCACCAATAGGTTTAATACTTCTAATCATTGTCCAGTTATGAGATTGAATTTAAAACAAGCAAGCTAAAAAAATAAATGAAGTTTGATTTGATTTGATTAGAAAGAGCTGAACATTTTAAAAGTTGAATGGTTACAATTGGAGTAAAGCGCCTAAAAAATGGCGAAAGATACTAAAATGGAGAAAGAGAAACAGAGAAACAATGAGTTGAATGCTTTACAGCAGGGGTCCCCAAATCCAGGCCTCGAGGGCCGCTGTGTCCTACATGTTTTCCAAGCAACCTGCCATTGAAGCTCCTTATTGGCTGAGCACACCTGATCCAGGTAATCAGCAGCAAAGTCAGGGAAGGTTCCTGGAAAACCAGCAGGACGCCGTCCCTCCGGGCCAGGATTTGGGGGAACCCTGCTTTAGAGCATTCAACCCATTGTTCTACAAAATGCACCAACCGTTCTGAACGTTATCTGTACATCCAACGTTTCAACCTGATTTATAGCATCGACCAATGAAAAGACCATCGGGAAGGCTGTGAAAATAGAGATGATCGGAGTCTTAACGCGTGTTTTATTCATTTGTAGAAATGTCTTTTTGAGGCCAAACGTTGGGTCAGACTACCCTTCTTTTTGTTGGCCGTCCCGTCCACAACCTGCTCTCCTGGATGTCCCAGCATCATGCAAACGGATGGACTGACATGCGCGGCGTGAGTTGAAGCTTCCGCCTGCTCTGCTCCGCCGTGGAAACATCTGGAGCCCAGCGGAGCAGCACTTCAAGCTCGGCAGGCCGGCTTTAGTTTGGCTCACGTTTGAGTCTGCGCTCCAGCCGCCTAATGCTCTGCTCAATATTTAAATCAGGGCATCGCCGTCTCACCGAGCAGGAATTTGTTTTGCTAATGTAGCGAGGACGGCGGCGGTGGCGAATGATGATGGCACGCCCAAACAGTCCCCACAGATCACAGCCAGCGCCTCTGTCATGCGCGGCGTGATATATATGACAGAGAGACGCTCCAGCAGATCTGCTCCTAAATGAGGGGGGGTCAGGGAATGAGGCAGGAGGTCATGATGGACGTTCAGGCAAAACCACAGAGCCTGCAGGTCCGGGATGATCAGGATTATGGAAACAGACTCTACTAATTCTGTTTAATCTCAGCTTTTTGACATTTTTGACAGAAAAGAAAATCTTTTTGGATCCAAACTTTTCCTTTGTTGCTGCAGTAACTCCCACTTCAAAGCAGCGTCTTTTAAGCTTTCCGTTATGATAAGCACAGATTTCCTCTTTATTATTACAAATATAGACCATTTGATGTAGAACGGGACATTCATGACACGCAGGGACAGAACACGCAGCACATCAAAACAACACGGCGACTGAAGGAAGAGGAGGGTGGAGATGCAACACTTCTGCAGGTTTGATGAAGAAGATTCAGATCAGGGGCTTCTGAACCAGGAGATGGGGGGGGGCAGAGTTTGACCGCGGCAGCTGGGAGGGGCTCCAGCTGACAGGTGGAAACGTCGGATGTACGGATGGCGTTCAAAGCTGTCGGTGCGTTTGGTGACTACCTCCATTGGAAACGGCGTTGATGAACCGCCCGCTCCTCTCTCTCTCTCTCTCTGCAGGTACTTAGTGCTGGAACACGTTTCAGGCGGCGAGCTTTTCGATTACCTGGTGAAGAAGGGTCGCTTAACCCCGAAAGAAGCCAGGAAGTTCTTCAGACAGATCATCTCAGCTCTGGACTTCTGCCACAGCCACTCCATATGGTCAGCTTCCACCCTTTTCCTTCTAGACGGTGTCTCAGTCCAATCCGGTTTCAGATGTTTGCAGACCAGAAAGACCTGTCCGGGTTTGTGGGATAACAGATCTGGTTTAACAGAATCCAGCGTCTCAGAAAACCTTTTCCAGTTTCCAGTTAATCTAAATGTTTTTATGCCGATTTATCCAAAGATTTGACATAAATTCCATTTGTCAGAAACAGACTTGTGTCGTCTGCATAACATCAGGCCAGCGGCTCCGGCTGCAGAGCCTGTTTCTGTTGAGGCGGAGCTCCACAGGGAGGAGAAACCAGCAGGGGTCACTTCCTAACCAGGCTGCTCCTCTTCCTCTCCTCCTGCAGCCACAGAGACCTGAAGCCGGAGAACTTGTTGCTAGACGAGAAGAACAACATCAGGATAGCAGACTTCGGCATGGCGTCTCTGCAGGTCGGGGACAGTCTGCTGGAAACCAGCTGCGGGTGAGTCGCTGTCATGGAAATGCATCTGTGTGTTACTGTTGGTGGATGTGTGACAGAAGGATGAGATGATGATGATGGTAAGGAGAGGGGCGTGTCTGAGCTGCTGGCAGTCCTCAGACCCGCCTCCCTGCAGGATCTCCTGGAGGAGGAGCGGACGTCTTCGATGGAAGTGGCTGCAGCAGGAAGATCTGCTCTGGTTAGGAAGCCTTGGCGTGTTTTACGGCGCCGTGTTTGAGGAGTTCTGATTGACTGCTTTTGCACACATTAGCATAATCTTCATGTCAGCCTGGAAGATGGAGAGTGTTTGCTGTGAGAGGGTTACAGGAGACGAAGAGCAGACGGCTGCTGGCGCTGCTGCTGCTGCCGCTGCTGCTGCAGGTGGAAACAGGCCAGGGAAACCACAGATCTCAGCCCTTCAGGGGAGCTTCCTCTGAAATTGATATTAAAATAAAAATACTGTAAATCACAATTCTAATCAAAATATGTTCAGAAACAATTAAATATTAAATTCGTAGGAAAAATCAAATGATTAATACCAAACTTTGCCCATGGGGCAGAGCAGAGCTGTCTGTCTGGGGCAGCAGAATCTGCCTGCAGTCGACTCTCCCACTCGTTTCTGGGTTCTTTTGACCCGATGGGAACTTTTCCTGCTCTTCATGTTGACTGAACAGAGCGGCAGCATTTGAGCTGAATTAAGACGGACGTTTGGACGTGAAGACGGTGAGTTCTTACCCTTCTGCGGTGAAAGGTGAAACGGAAGCTAGGGGGAGCAGACGCCAGGACATCATGCAGGTCCAACCCTCGTGTTATCAGACTCCGCCCCCTCCTTCCCTGGTGTGTCTGTGGATTTGACCTCTGTGAGTGACTGTCCGTTCCTCCTCTTCCAGATCTCCACACTACGCCTGTCCAGAAGTGATCCGGGTAAGTCCTTCCACACATCCCATCGTCTTTTGCTCTGTGCTCAAAGTGTTTTCTGTCAGTTATGATGCTGCTGCTTTTAGAACATCGTTGATGCAGAGCAGCAGAGGTTTATGAAACATTCCCTGCTCTCCTGCTAGCTTACAGCCCACCCATTATGGTGAGCAGCAGTGGAGCTCTCCACCCCTGAACCAGATTCCAGCTCAGACCAGGAAAACAAAGACGTTCATGGATGCATAGAAGAGATGCTGGGACAAAGATTTACTCAGAAATGTGTTTTTCAGCTCGATCGTCTTTCTGTTTGTCCATCATCATGAGAAAAGAACCTGTTAAAAATACCAAAAACAGCATTTTCTTTAAACTTCTGTCTACAGAAGATTCTTTCTGACCTTTAACAACCCTCAGGGGTTATTTGGAGTGTGTTTGGGGAGCAGTAAAGGGTTTTTTTCATGCAGGGGGAGGCTGCCTCCAGGGGGGGGGGTACCCTGATAGGGTTTTTGCTGACATTCTTGCCCTGTTCATGCAGACTACCTGGATCAGGTGATCTGCAGCGACTAGCTCCTCCCAGCTGCTGCCTCCTTCCGTTCAGAGCTGGGATTAGAAGCGAGTGTGAGATGCTTTGTGTGCTGGAGCGGCTCTCTGACGCCTTTCTGCTTGTGCCCACCAGGGGGAGAAGTACGACGGCAGAAAAGCAGACGCTTGGAGCTGTGGAGTCATCCTGTTTGCACTTTTAGTGGTGAGTCTCAGAGACCCTCAGGCCCCCCAGGTCGGTCCAAGTCGGGGCTGAAGCTCAGTGTCTCAAGTCTTCCAGTATTTGTCTGCTGTTGCTGTGCAGAAACACACTGTTGTGTTTCATCCACGTTGTTTTTGTTGCTCCTGGGTGAATCCTTGAATAAAACTCTGCGTGAAGACAGATTCGAAGTAAAAGCTGTGAAAAGCCTTGAGTTCAGAGAGCTAATTCTGCAGCTGTGGAGCAGAAAACCGGTCAAGTCAAAAGATATATCGATTCCCAAATAAAGACGAAAGGAACCACATGGAGAATAGAAACCATAGAAAACGGTTTGGTCCGTCTGACCCAATGTTTCTATGGCAACCGCTCTCACCAATCAGGAGCGGGCTTGTTGGGATTGGACAGGAGGGGCAGCAGGCTCCACCCACTTCTATTGAGGCATCTGATTGGTCAGTTTCTGACTTAAATAACTTGAACTACAAATAAAATATGGGGAAAAAAATTGAGGATTTTTAAGAAGAGGTTAAAAAATAATCTGATCCTGAACGGTTCTTCTAACCAACAGAATGACTGAGTAACAGCTGTTTATCTCTCTATGGAAGTCTTGGTTCTTCCTGTTTGGAACACCAGTGGGGGAGGAGCCACTCAGTCCAGTCAATGGTTCAGATAATTTTATTGTTTTACAAACATCTAAGTCTAGGAGCAGAAAGTCCTGCTCTTTTCCATTCCCTCTCTCGACCTTCCACCTTTATGCAGACGGAGAACATCTGAAGGAAATGGGAAAAGGCGGATCACAGCTCAGAACTGGAAGTCCCTGCAGAAACGGTCCACAAGAATTCACTGTTACGCATGAACCAAACCATCCACAGAGCATCAAGACGAAAACAGACGCTTGATTAAAATAGTTTATTTAGTGGGCAACTTTCTCTGAAGAACACGGATAAAAGCACAACTGAAAAAGATGCTAAGTTAAAAGTCTAACTAGACGGATGCATTACAGTCAGGAAAGGGAGCAGATGAGATGAAAAACAACATTCTGAGCCCTTTTTATTACAAACAGTGTGTATTTATGCAAACCTGAAGGGAGAAACATCCACCAAGCCTCCTGTGAATGTTCAACACCTGCTGTAGGACCAGGTCACCAAAAACTGCTATATTATTATTACAATGCATGTGATGAAGACCACAGAATTACAACCAGCCCCAGGTGGAGAGAATTTGAATGGAAAATAAAAATGAGCTTCTTTAAAACCACTCGTGTTACTTCAGTTTGTGCTGGAGAGGTTGGGGGGGGGGGGGTCACACACGCGTGTTCTGGGAGGCTATTGGCAAAACATCTTGGGGAAATAAAAAAGGCTTGAACGCTTGAACCTTCACCTAAAACCGTCTGGGTGTCCGACCAGAACATTGTGACTTTTGATTGCTCAAAAAATGATGACGAGATTGTTTTGTTTGACTTCAAAAAAAGTTCCACAAAAGAAAAACAATATTTGTATTTATCATTGATGTACTTATTTGCTGGTTATTGCTCAGAGTCTGTAGTTTGTACCGCTTCCTGTTTTTTTCTGTGAGCCCCCATGACGAGTGAACCTCCCCCTGTGGGATGAAGAAAGTTTATTCAATTCAAACTCTGGAAAGGACACGAGCAGCACCCAGCTGTACCATGATTTGTCAGAAATAACCCCCCCTCTGTGCTCCCACAGGGCGCGCTGCCTTTTGATGATGACAACCTGAGGAACCTTCTGGAGAAGGTGAAGCTGGGGGTGTTCCACATGCCGCACTTCATCCCTCCAGACTGTCAGAACCTCCTGCGCGGCATGATCGAGGTGGACGCCAGCAAGCGGCTGACGGTGAGCGGCTTCTGCTCACCTCAGATGACTGAGCCACACACACACACACACACACGCACACACACACACACACACACAGATGCTCGTTTCCTGCAGTCTGGGTCGGCGCCTCTGGGACCGTGGAGGCTATTTTTAGCACAGGAGCGCAGTGACTAACCCTGCAGCAAGCGAGCGCCGCTTCCCTTCATCTTCTGCCAACATTTCTGTGGGTCTATTATAGAAAGCGACCAAATTGAGCGGCGCTCTTTTCTGCGGTTAGTTTGGCTTGGTGCGGCTGATGAAGCTTCAAACTGGTCTCTGAAAGCCTTCCCGGGTCCTCTTTGCTTTCATCCGCTGCTCCGCTCCTGCAACGGGAAGCGTCTGGCGTTTGGAAGACATGAAACAGGGTTCATGACAGGAAGGAGCAGAAGTTTCTGCGCCTTTGAGGTGTGAGATGAAAGCAGCTGTCCTGCCTTCCCGCTCATCAATACTGCAAAGAGAGACTCTGTCATCCTGCAGAGGAACATGTTTCACCCCCCCCCCCCCCCCAACCACAGTGGAACGAGACAAAAAGATGCAAATGTTGATCATCTGAGCGCCACTTCCTCTGCTCCGTGATAGGAACGGCTTGTTGAATGGCCCATCTGTCTAGTCATAGTGTTACGACTTCACAGGACCAAGAGTTTTACATTTTTGAATAAAAGCCACATTTAACGTGAAACTGATTTAGGAGCGTGGTTCGCAGACCTGTTCCCAGTGCAGGGTTGCCCTTTATCATCGGTTCTGCTTGTAATCTTTATGGACAGAATTTCTAGTCGTAGCCAGGGGCCAGAGGGGGTTTCCTCTCTGCTCTTTGCAGATGATGTTGTCCTCTTGGCGTCATGGAGCCAGGACCTCCAGCGTGCATTGGGGCGGTTTGAAGTGGGATGAGGGTCAGCAACTCTAAGTCTGAGGCCAGGGAAAGGTTGTATGTCCTCTCTGGGTGGGTGGAGTGTCCCTGCCCCAGGTAGAGGAGTTTAAATATCTTTCTTTCAACGAATCATGAGTGAAGGAAGATTGCAGCGTCAGATTGACAGGCAAATCGGAGCAGTTATCCGGTCCGTTGTGGTGAATAGAAAACTGAGCCAGAAAGAAAAGCTCTCAATTTACCGGTCAATCTCCGTTCCAATACTTAGGCTCTGGGTCATGACTGAAAGAACGAGGTCCTGAAAGCAAGGGGCTGAAATGAGCTTCCTCTGTCGGGTGGCTGGGTGCTCCCTTAGAGATAGGGGGAGGCGTAGAACCGCTGCTCCTTCACATCCACAGGAGTCATGGATGGATGGATGGATGGATGGTTGGATGGATGGATGGATGGTTGGATGGATGGATGGATGGATGGATGGATGGATGGATGGATGGTTGGATGGATGGATGGATGGATGGATGATGGATGGATGGATGGATGGATGGATGGATGGATGGATGGATGGATGGATGGATGGATGGATGGATGGATGGATGGATGGATGGATGGTTGGATGGATGGATGGATGGATGGTCCTGTTTGCAGGCTCAGACACTAGTAGGAGATCAAAAGTTTTCCTGTGTTTTTAAGTCAAACTACTCCTGCATCCTAAACTTTAAACAAAAAAGGTTTTACTTAAAAGAGTCTCAGTTCCACTGCAGAAAATAACAAGTCTTCATTGAGCAGCAGTCTGATGTTTTATTCATGACAGGAAAACAGTTTTAAGGGTGGGTTCATGTGAAATAAATGGATCCATGCTAACTGTGGATCAGCACTAAAAACTGGGTGATTTTTTTCCATCAGAGTCAAATAACGACTGTTCAGTTTAACCGAATCGTTAAGAGGAGTGAAGCATTAGAGGAGACTGAAGCCTCTGTTTGCCCACGCATTAAAGGGTCTATATCCTGCTGTTCTTAAGCCTTTCAGAGTAAAATATATCCATAAATATCATCATAAATTACCTTTGGCACACTAAACGAAAAACATCCGAACTTTTGCAAAGATGGATGTTCCTATTGTGCATAGTGTTTAGCCAATCACCGCTAGCTCCACTGAGAAAGTGGGCGTGTCTGTTTGGCTGGGGGCGGGGCTGGCAGCACAGACTCTTCCTGGAAGGGGCGGTTCCTGTGAGAAACCGCTCGTGTTCATGGATTAGGAGGGGCTGCTGCTCAGAGAGCCGGTTTTTAGAGGAATACTCAGAGATGGGTGAACGCATCAAAGTAACGCTTTCAGGAAGTTTATAGTGAGGACTGAACATTATGAAACACTGAAAGCTTAGACAACATCAACAACACACCCACATGTACGCACAAACACACAAACACACATCACAGACTCTGCTGTTGTTCAGAGAACAGCTGTCTGTCATTTTCACAAACTGGATTCAGTTTTTACAGTTTTGTGTTAAGATAATAAAAAGAATTCAGTCTTTTCATAATTCTTTAAGATTATTGTTGGTTTGTTTTTCTGTAAAAGCAGTGCGGCGTCAGCCCTCTGTTCCTGTCAAATCCATCACATGTGAGAACAGATTCTGGCTGTAAATGTTTCTGGATCAGTCTTTCTCCAGAGCTGACACTGAGTCGGGTCACCCTGCAGAACTGGTGTCAGACGTGTTGGAAGTCCTCTTCCGTGCAGAATCCCTCACGTCTGGCTTTGACGTCTCCCTTCTTGTGCTTTTCCCCACAGCTGGAGCAGATCCAGAAGCACTCGTGGTACCTGTGAGTACGCCTCCTTTCATGTTGATGACAGAAAAATGCCGCTGCTGGATTTGCAGTGATGCTAGTAATGCAGCTATTGAAGGTTTGCTTTTTGGCGGTGTGTCCATTAGCGCGGCGGCGGCGGCAGCAGCGGCGCTCACGCCTCCTAATGGGACTTTAAGCTCTAATGGCTGCTCTGTTTCTGGGTGACAGAGAGCAGAAAGATGTTATTAATTGGACATGATGCTGAAGAAAACATCCAGGGAACGTGGCTGGAACATCCAAACTCATCCCGGGTTTTCTCTCATAGTTACTGGAGATACAGAAACGAAAAAACAAAAAACAGCAAAAACAGGAGCAATTACTAAATAAAACATCATTTTTCATTTGGTAAAATATTTAGATTTTGTTTTTTAGCTTTAAATTTACATTTTCTTCATACTTTCAATATTTATTTGTAGTTCACTTCTTTTTTTTTAATTAAAAATGTGAATTTTTCAGATATACAATCGGCTTTATATTTCCTTCAAACTGATCCTGATTTGACCCCATAAAAACCCCCAAAATGTAAAGGGGCTGCTGTCAACCATGGTGGCGAGAGGCTGATGATCTGGGCCTCGATTAGCATTCATTTGACTCCAAACCTTTTAGTGGGTTATGGAGAAATTCTGAAGAGTTCTGACCCGAGTCTAAAGCAGACAGGAAATGAAAATAGACGTAAATGTTTGTGAGTTGAAAATGAAATGTAGAGAACAATAGCCCAAAGACTAACCAACATTTAAAATCCTCAATAAGTAATTTACTGTCTTTACAAGAGTTTCTCTGCTAATTGATTTGGGCTTTTGATCCAATTTATTGGCATTGTTGTGGACAACATACATCAACAGTACTGAAAAAAACACTTTCATTTCCTAAATATCTGCTTGGATCTCATGAAGTCCTTGAAAGAATAAAGCAGCCTTAAACCCGTCTGCCGCGCCTGACTCTATCTTCACTAAACTGACGGTCCAGAAGGCGGGACTGGAATAATCCGCCAGCGGGGCGTTTGTTCTGAAGTCTGACTTTTGCTCTGCAGAGGAGGAAAGAACGAGCCGGAGCCCGAGCAGCCCGCCCCCAGGAAGGTGGCCATCAGGATGCTGGCTGCGGCCGAGGAGATCGACCCGGACGTCCTGGAGAGCATGCACTCTCTGGGCTGCTTCAGGGACAAGGACAAACTGTCCAAAGACCTGCTGTCTGAGGAGTGAGTGATGGGGAGGAGGAGCAGGGGGTCCTCCTCATGAGTCGGCTCACCGCCTCTCACCTGTTTCCTTCTGCAGCCACAACCAGGAGAAAATGATCTACTTCCTGCTACTGGACCGGAAGGAGAGATACCCGAGCCACGAGGACCAGAACCTGCCGCCCCGCAACGAGATCGGTACGTCCTCTCCAGCCGACCGCAGCACATCCGCCGGGGCCCCCCCCCGCTGGTGCTCAGGATCTGTCCTGTTTGGATTTTCATGCTTAAATGAGCCGCAGGCGGCAGGAAAACAGCCTGCAAAGATGTGATGGCAGCCCTCCTGTCTCTGATCGCTTTGTTCTTATGGTCGTCACAAGAAGCAGCAAAATGCTGAGGTCAGCTTCTGAGGAGGAAACTGAGGCTTAGAGATGTTTGTAGACGTGAACAGCAGACCTAAACGCAGATCTGCTGAGACTTTTGTCACCATAAGTCTGAGGCCCCTAAGTCTGTCTGGATTTAAGAAAATAGAAGATTTATCCTGTCAGCAGGTTTTTTTTTCTGGTTGAACTCAGAAAAATCTTTATCAATAGCTGTGAACCATTTTTCCTTTTCTCTGCAATTAGGCATTGATTTTAAAGACCCGGTCTGAAAGAAAAATGGTCTTTTTGGTGTTTTAAAGATGTTCTTCTAATAACGGAGGACACGTATCAAGAAAATTAAGCTTAAAATTGCATTTCTGATTATTTCTTTATTCAAATCATTGTCAATCAGGAGCAGATTAAAAAAATGGCGTTGGAAAAAGCCGTTTTTGTGACGTAGGTGCTACAATCGGCCGGCCACAAGCTCCCTGAGCTGGCATTTGTCTCCTCGCCATTCACTGATGTTAGGTTGGGACTGGGAGGGGCTGTGAGCCAGCAGAAGAGCATTTAAACAGATGGGTGATGGGAAATGTTGCTCCGTGCCGCTCTGCAGAAACTTTGTCTGAGAAAATGACTCAGGGTTTCTTCATGTCGGCTAAAAACGGCATCATCATATTTAAAACACTTTGAAACAGATGAATAGATGATGGGAGGGACTGTAAACCAGAGAAACATCACTGCCGTTGTTGGATTGGGTCTTAACTCCGTCCCGTCACCGGGTCTTCTGGTTGCTCCTGCTGCGGATTTCAGACATCAGCATTCCCCGCTCCTCCCCCCTCTGCAGATCCGCCCAGGAAGCGCGTGGACTCCCCCATGCTGAGCCGGCACGGCAAACGCAGACCGGAGAGGAAGTCCATGGAGGTGCTGACCGTCACGGAGGGGGGGTCTCCCGTCCCGGTGCGCAGAGCCCTGGACATGGCGACCCACGGTCAGAGGTGAGAGCCATCCCACGCCGGCGTGCATGTCAGCCGTAAAACGTTTTTTTGGCGATGTATTTAAGCACAGTTCAGAAAAAGGGGACCAGCTTGATTGGTGGGGGTCCCACCGTTCCGCCTGGCTGCGCCTCCCTTCACCTGACCGAGCGCCACCGTGTCCTGCGGGTCTCTCCCTGTCGCCTGAACTGCAGTTAAATACACGCCACCGTCCTCCGCCTGCTGGTTCTGCTCCACACACTCCTCCTGAGGTCCCACGTGGGCTCTGCTGGAGAGGAGCGGCCTCCCTCTGGTTCTGGGGGAGCGGCCTGGCTGCTGGGGCGCCGTGCAGAGCGTGCATGGAGCATGCAGTGGCAGAGGACAAGAAGCTCCAAAATAAGCTGGAGGTTTCATGTTGGGATGCTTTAGAAATCCCACAGATTAATGCAAAGACGTTCCTAGGCCAGCCAAGGGGCGGGGGCTCTCCAGCCTGTCCTGGGTCCTCCCCTGGGGGGATTCAGAGTCAGAACAGTCAAGGTTTAGATTTTTTGCCACACAGATTCACCTAAAGTTGTGACTGACATCAGGAACTGGCATCCACGGATCGCACAGTTGGAATTTCAGAAACATAAATCATCAATAGAGAGAGGCAGAATGCTGAGAGAGCACGTGAAGACGAGTGCTGTCTTCGTGTAGATGCTACCAAATATTGAAAGTAAGGGACAGTTCTCTAAGACTCCTCAAGGTGGCCCTGGGAAATTTGACAATAGGTTTGGGGCCGAAGAAAAGCAATTTCTACTCGGCACATCCAAATCCTCTACTGTATATGTGTACGTTTGATTCTTTTCATGAATGTTTCACTGATGTACTGTTGAGAAGAGAAGTTCATGGCTGGGGTTGAGTTTGTTTGGAGAAAAACTCTGTGTCTGCTTGAGTTGGATGGGGTCCGCATGCTGGCGGCCGGTCTGCAGAGTCGAGCTGCAGCCCTGAAACGCTGCCGCAGACTGAACCAGCATGTGTGGCTCCAGCATGAGCCGTGGACGTGCCTCTGACTGAGTGTCTGTGCTTCCTGTGCATGCTCCCACCTCTGCTCTCCGAGGTGATCCATGCTTTTTGGTTTTTGCGTCTTTGCATTGCATGTTAGAATTCAGGATGTCCCCTTTTATGACCGCCTTTCTGTCTCTTCATTTTCTGTCTGCCCCCTTCTGTAGCAAATCTGTTTTCAGTAAAAGCTTGGATATCACAAACGCTAACTGCAGCAAGGAGGAAAGGTACTGTCTGCCCCGCCTCTTTCCGTCCATGTGTTGTCCTGCATTTTGCTTTCTTTTGCTGTCAGTCTCTGTTTGTGTTCAGTGAAGAGCGTTTCAGCATTTGACATGAAATATCCAGAAATCAGCTGTTTCTTTCTGACGATCTTTTTGGAAATGCAGGAAAACGTCTGTTTCACGTGAGATTACTGCGGCTCTTCTTCCTCCATGAAGGTTTTTGTCTTTGTTTATGGTCTTAAATGTATGGAGGACAGCACTCTAATGCTCAGATCTAAGCTTAAGGACGCTCTCTCCAGGACCTTTGAACATCTTTCCTCTTTATGAATCATTACCTTCTTAGAGCAGAAACTTTAGCTGTGAGACCTGCCTCCAGGGCAAAATGACGATGGGGGTTTAAACATGTTCTAGTGTCCTGATGATGGAGGACATGCATGAAGAAAAAGAAGCTCATCAAAGCTGCATTTCTGTCTGTTTTTGTATTCAAATCATTGTGAATCCGGAGCAGATGAAAACATCCTGGATTTGTGACATAGGAAGGACGCTGGGTGGGCCGCCGTCTCGCCGCTCTGCTCCATTCTGATGCGTCCGCTTTTAGATGCCTAGATCCACGTCTGAGCTGGCTTTTAAAGCAGCCCAACAGAGGATCAGAGTGGGGTTTTGAACCTTTCTTCTGGTGCTTTTGGCTCAATCTTTACCTTGTTGACAGACATTTGAATGACATCAGGTTTTTTGGGCTCCATTTTTGCCTTTTGCCAGTTTAGCTTTGTTTTCCATCTTCTGCTTTATCTTGTTTCCATGGATCGTCAGCATTAAGATTTTCAAGGACATCCTGATGAGGATTTCATGCGTCTCTCAGTGAAGTCAGGATCAAACCCTTCTTTTCCTCCCCTAAACCTGTTTCTTTTGACATTTTTGCTCAGAGACAGTAGTTCATTTTTAATGACCGTCACATTTTACCGACCAGCTGGTCGTGCTGCAGGTGAGTTCAGAGCGTGCCGTTGGAGAAAAGTCTCTGTGAGGCGTGGAGAGGAGCAACCAGCCTGTGTGTGGCCTCACAGCAGGTAAAAAAGAGAAGGGGTCCGCGTCTGAATGGAGATTAGCATAACTTAATTGGCAGGAATGCAGATGGTGGGATGGAAATTAGGCCTCCAGTCTCTCTCAGCAGCCTGTAATCAGCCTCATCCTCTCATTCGGGAGAGGCATAAAATGAAGTCTGCTGCAGACAAACACCCACAACCTTTAGGTTCTTCATTCCTGGACCGGATCGGGTCACAGTTGATGAGTTGCTTGTTAATGGTGGCTGTAAGCTGGAGGACCGTGTGGAAAGTCTCCATCCATCTTTATTGCAGCCGTCATAATAAATGCTTCTTCACTTACAGTTAAAGCCCCATCAGTCGTCACACTCCTGGAGGTGTGGAGTTTGTTCTCCACATTTGACCCATCCCTTGGGGGGGGGGGGGGGGTGAGCTGCAGACACAGCTAAGCTCAGGAACCATGTAGTGGTTTAACCCCCCAACCCAACCCCTCAGTGCTGGGTGTCAAACAGGGAGGCACTAGGTTCCTATTTTCAGAGTCAGCCACGGATTTGAGCTCTTGACCTACTGGTTTTGGGGTAGACACTCTACCACAAGGCCACTGAGTTGGTAACTTGACTTACTCAGCAGGTCCAAATTGATCCTAACGATTCTATCTGGGCCTTTCCACCGGGTTGACTGTTGAACGCCCAGACTGCACTCATAACACTCCTTTATCATTTGTGCCCAGGAAACGTCACAACGTATTGCTAGTGTGTAGGTGGCGCTGCTTACTCCTTGTAGCTGTGGTCCACCTCACAGCTTCAGCATCATCAGATCCTTAACTTCAGCTCCAGACCGGGTTGAACCTGTTGACCTGGCTGGCCGGAAACAGAACCAGAGCCACCATTGGAGCTGAACCATGCAAAGTTTAGGTCAGAACAAATGGTGTGCAGTGGGTAGGTTCTCAGAGGATTTATCAGGAATGGGCTCTGGTCCTCCCTTGGAGGAAAGATTACGCACCTCCAGACTATTTGAACGGCCAGGTTGAAGAGACAACAATAACCAGAAAGAAACATTTCAACAAGGTTAAAATATCAATTTGTATTTTAGAGCCAATGAGATGTTTGTTGCTCCAGATGTTCCAACAGTTGGCCACCAGGTTTTCCCACATCTCTGGAGGCTTTCTGTCCCAGTTTTCCTGGCAGATCTGTCCCTAATCATGTTTTCTATCACGTCGGCAGCTAGGTGTGCCGCTCCAGGAGCCTTGTGCCTTTGCTTAGCTGTCTCATTTGTCCATTAGGCCAAACTCATGCTTGAAAACCAATCCAAGGCCAATTTTCAGGAAAAAACTGACCCTTTAAGGTCAAGTCCTTCATGAAGCCTTAAGCTACGTTCACACCGACCGCCATTCGCGCTGCAAATTAGTGTTGGCCACGTCTCTTTCGCCGCATATCGAATTCTCTGCTCTCGCAAAGATGTGTTGCTGGGCTTGACGCCACGGCAACGTGTGGGAGGAGCTACCAACTAATGCTGATGACTACATGTCTGTCTGTGTTTATGTCATTTACAATGCATGGAAGATGCACCAGAGAGATCTGGTTACTTTATTCTGAAGAGGTCTACGAAAACATCGGTAATGGCGTCTTCATGTCAGGGTTCAGGAGATCATTCTGAGATTCTCCCGGTACCGGCAGCTTCCCCTCGCGCTCCGAGAGCCGTGTCCGTGAGACAGCCGCCTCCGCCGTGTTTCTGTGACCCAGTTTGAAGTATTGCATTTACCCGACTATTAGGTTTAATGACTCTGATTATATTTTGGGTTGCTGTAACCCTTGTGTTATCCTATGACCCCCCCCCCCCCCCCTTATATTGAGGTGTTCTCCCTACCATGACAAAGGTGGATAAAGGTGGNCCCCCCCCCCTTATATTGAGGTGTTCTCCCTACCATGACAAAGGTGGATAAAGGTGGAAAGATTTCATGTAATCCATGGACACCAGTGAAGATCACAAATCATTGAAGAAAAAAGGTGCAGAGCACTGTCTAGTGGGTCTAGATGACCCAACTCCCAATGTTAAAGTGCCTAGGATAGCACAAGGGTTAAAAGCCAGCTCAGACCAGGGAAAACAAAGACATTCATGGATCTACTCATAGTAAAGTGGATGCATCAGAATGGAGCAGAGCAGGGAGACAAGCGAGGGACTTCCGCCAGCCCCCGGGCTGCTGGCCGGCCAGCAGACAGAGAGCCGCCGTGGGTGCAACAGGCTGGCGACCTATCCAGGGCGTATCCCGCCTTTGGCCAACAGTAGCCGGGACGGGCTCCGGCGGTCCCAGCGGGTTAACCAAATAGATGGTAGTTCAGGCCACTGAAAGCGCCAGATGCCCAAAGCTGAGTCCCTGATTGGTAGATGCAAAGGGGCGACCTTGCCAAAATTCCAATGTTTGAACTCTGGCCTGGTCGCTGGTCGCTCACATCGCGCCGCTGCCAGACATTCGCCCCACGACCTCAGATCGCGTCTATACCATTGACTTAACATGAAAACTGTCCGTCTCTGCCGCGTGAATCTCGTTTGGTGTGAACTCAGCTTCAGGCGGAGGAAGCCTGAGAGCAGCTTTCTGCATCCTCCATTTAAGAATAATGGACCAAAAGTCGTCCCCTTCTGACCTGCTGTGTGCTGACGGTACTGAAGTCCATTACAGCAAGAAAACAGCGGGTCAGGTTTGGATTTGGTGGAGTTTAAACTGGTTTTGTGGATAATGTTTGCACATACATGTTCCATGTTATGTTTGTTTAGTCAGAAACTTGTTTTTGTGTGATATTGAAGACTTTAGCATTATTTAAAAAGGAAACAGAAGGTTTACCGTAATCAAAGTCATGGTCATCAAGGTTATTCAGTGCGCACAAATGAGAGAAACACACACAAAAACACAACTAAAACTGTAAAATTACAAGTTATAACGACTTTCAGTTTAGCAGTGCAGTTGTCATCAAAAAGGTTCTCCTGAGCTTTGAGACCTGATTGACTCGACACACCTCGGCTTTATCCTCCTCTAGGCTTTAATGGTCTTCCCAATAAAAGAAGGCTGTGATGGTGAAGAGTGTGCACTTTGCAAACACACACACACACACACACACTTACGGTGGCACAGCTACCACATGAACCAGACGACCAGCAGCAAAAAACAGACGGTCTGAGATTTTTCATCTTTTCTGTTTCAGAGACTCGCATCCTGAGGTTCAAAGACTAAGTTTAGAGGTTTTACAAATAAAAAGCAAGAAGAAGTCAAAAAGTTGAAAAAGGTTTCCGAGTGCAGATTTCTACGGCTAATTTTGGAGGAAAATTTGTCTTGGAACCCTCATTTATTCAAAGTAAAATGGCTAAAACTGTATTTTCTTTGAATAAATTTAAGTATGAGTTATTCTATAATGTGTTGAGAATGTTAAATTGTTTTACTTATAGTCTTGAAGTGTGGAGTAATACATATAAAACCAATTGAATGCCATTACATTTATTACTTCATTAGGCTGGGAATATCCAGTTTTATTCATGAAGTCAGGGGTGGGCAGAGGTTCTGGCTCGTGGGCCGCAGAGGGTTCTAGACTCTGATTGAAGGGCCGGACCAGGAGCTGATGTGTGGAGCGTTTTGGTGGTCCACCTCATCAGAGAAAGAAATAACATGGAATCTGGATGAAAACGTGCTTGAACTGCTCAAAAGTTGATGGATATCTTTTAAAGCTGAACATTTTGGGTTTTGTTCTTGTTTTAGATCCGATGGATTGATGGCCCTCAGGGAAAACACAAAATTAGAGAAACGCTGCGTTCGTGTGCATGACGATGAACGATCAGAAACATCTGGAAAACAACAAATCTTCCAACATCCCATGAATGCTGAATTACTCTCCACATCTAAGCATTAGAGCAGCATTTATGAGTGGACTCCAGAATTACAGGCAAAGTAAAACCAGATTAAATCATTTAACGGGCCGCATGTGGCCCCCGGGCCGGGGTTTGCCCACCCCTGCATTTGAAGATTTAGCCAAACAGCAAACTTTATTAAGGATGCTCAATTTTACGCTAGAGAGATGCCGGAGAATCCACAAAAGTTATTCGTTTTGTACCTCAGAAGGAGAAATTTGATTTTAAGTTTCAAGTTACTGCTTTAAAACAAACATGTTTTTCTTTTTTAGAGGTTTGGAATGCGCAAAAGGAAATTCTGTAAAGTTGTTTTACTAAACTTTTACTTAAAAAGAATAAATGGGCTCTGAGGAACATGTCATGTGTAGCTAGTGTGCAGTGGTAAAACCAAAAAGAACCATCAGAATTGAGTTCTCCTCACTGCTCTTTTCCAGTCATAAACATGCACTTCTATGGTGAATATGTTCATGTAAGGGGGAACTCTTTATGAAAGGAGCAAATAAACAGAACAGAAGTTTGAGAAATCCTTCAGGTTAGAGCATTTTGATGATTTAAGCTCTTTAGCCTAAAACATTCTGATATGTTCTCATCTTAAAAGGGGGAAAGTCTAAATGCTGACCTGAGTTTCTCTGGAAGGTTGACTTCAAACGTGATGGAGCTGAAGGTTTGGTATTAATATGCACACAGGTTCCATCAGGTCTTTGGTGTTCAAGCACTGCTGTGTGATTTTCACAGCTCATTAGGATTTCTGTTCTCAGCTCGGGTCGTATTGATCGCCTTTCAAGTTGATGCTTTTATTTGTGCGCTGAAGAGACTCAAAGGAGCAGCAATAATCCTAACCACCGTGGGAGGTGATGGTTGTGATCACATTTACCTTAAAGGACAGTATTTACCTAAAGGACGTCTACCTGAACATACACTGAACCGCTCATCATCTATCAATAGTCTGGTTTGGTTCACACAATGATGCAATCACTCAGAAAATCAATAAAGATGATTCAAATAGAAAAAAAGATTAATAATAAAAAACGTTCAGAAGGTTTATGAAACCAGACTTACCTTGTATTTATTATTGGGCGTAAAATGGATGTTTTCACATGAGAGACGGACACTCTCACATAATAAACCATCCCCGAGTGGTCATAGAAGGAACTGCAACACTTGGTGGTTCACATGTCGAGTCTGTGACTGAAGACGAAGCTACGGCTCATGTACATTTAGATGAGCACATATTTGCGGAAACCACTGCATGCTTGTGTTGGTGTGTGTGTGTGTGTGTGTGTGTGTGTGTGTGTGTGTGTGTGTGTGTGTGTGTGTGTGTTCGATGGAGTCTGTGCTTGTTTGATTATGATTTATGCTTTTCATTTATGGTTTCCTATGAAGTGAATTTGTTTGTGGGTCAATTAAACCAGAAAATCCAGAAATAACAGGAGCAGACTCCTTTTGTTCTTGTTGAAGTGTGTGTGTGTGTGTGTGTGTGTGTGTGTGTGTGTGTGTGTGTGTGTGTGTGTGTGTGTGTGTATGTGTGTGTGTGTGTGTGTGTGTGTGTGTGTGTGTGTGTGTGTGTGTGTGTGTAACAGCATTTAAAAAAAAGGGGAGGTCGAGATGGAGGGAAGTATGAAAAGTTAATGACTTGTAAATGAAAAATGGAAAGCTCAGAAAGAGAGGAGGGGGAGTTAATGAATTTTACATTTGATGTGCGCTACAGTTCATGTGTATTGTGTGTCTGATAAACTGCTGACACGTCTGGAAGAAGCTTTGGTTTTTTATCGATTAGATGTTACCATATATTTGAGTGTGTGTGGAAAGAAAACGTGATGTCTTTAATGGAATTCATGGACAAACCCACATCCAGCAGCTTTTGTCTTTTCCGGGCTGAGCAGCGGTCCGCAGGGAGGGGGTGTGAGGACTCTATCATACCTTTAATTTGTGAAGCAGATTTCCATGAGCGACTCCTTTTCTCTGTGGAAGTCAACCCTGCTGTGCTCTTTGAATGTGAAGGTCCAGGTCAACAGCGGCGCTTCCACTGGCCTGTCCACCAGCTCCTCTCAGCAGTCCCAGGGTAAGTGTCTGACTGGCTTCCCACAATGCATTCGGGCTAGCGGGCTCTGCTGGCATGCTCTCATCAGCAGCTCTTCTTCATCTTCATCCCTAAGCTAAGAACAGGTGCAGATCCTTCAGGGTGTCCCGGTTGTGGATCCCACAGAGATGGGTTTCCAGATCCACTGTCCCGGCCAGACAGGCCGCTTGACCTGCTAGGAGGGCAGCACAGTATTGTGGGGAACCGGTCCGCTGCTGGGGGCTGCATATTACCTTATGTTTCCAGGATCTTTACCTTATGAAGAGCGTCAGCAGTGAAAGCCTTAGTCCCAGCTCGTATGGGTGGATACGGGCGGATGGGTGGATACAGGGGCACGCAGGTGACCCACAACTATGTCAAGGTGGTAGACTGCTCGGTAAACTCGTAGAGAGAGAGTGTGCTTTATGGGCGTCCTAAGAAATCCCCCTCCTCATAAGAGTGCATTTGGACTAAAGCATAAGATCCTAACTTCAGTAGTGGAGATGTGGCTTTGTGACTACTTACCGGTAATGTCGATTTTTAAAAACTAGAACCTCTCAGGGCTGAAGATGCTTTTTACCGTCTCTCACGTAATGACCGCTTGTTCAACACCAGCTTAGTCTTGGTCTAAAGCTGGGCTGACCAACAAGCTCAACGTGTGAACAAAGAGCTCTCAGTTAAGGGTTACACAGAGGGCGTGGGCCTCTAAACAGTGAATTTCTAATGAATGGCTGCTGCTCTTCAGAAACTTTGTCCTAGAAAATGACACATGGTTTCTTGATTTTGGCTAAAATCCATCATCATAAATAGAAGAGCAGGGAAACACTTTTGGAAATAGATCAGAAGAGGATCCGGGTGGGATGTGGTGTGTATTTCCCAAACTCCCCTTAGAACAAAGCTGACCTCAGAGCTTACAATGTGGTGATCATCTGTGGGTTCTCTCTGCTCTGAGCTGCCTGATGGAAACACTGCCCCCACTGAAACCACCAGCACCGCTGCACAGCTTCTGCTGCCCCCTTCACGGGGGGAGTGAAGCATCTGTTAGCTTTGGGCCAGGTCACCTGCTGGTTGCGGGGATGCAATCGCATGGTTGTAGTCTTGTTCTGGAGGCCTCTAAACAAGACTCTGTGGGTACGAAGATCAACAGATTGTTCTTGGGTGCATCCCTACTGTTTACGCTTCACGAGTGCTCCACTGCTGCCTCCTGATTGGCTGATCACTTTGCTAATGGCATGTTCTGTTTTCTTTCTTTCTTGCACTCTCACCACGTCCTGCCTGCTAACCTCCAACCCATCACCCGCTCCGTTTCATTTCCTGCTGTGTTGTTGCTCTTTGTTTTGCTGGCATTGAACCTTCATCGGGCCTTGCTGCCCAACCCTCCCGGCTTCCTCATTGGCTGACCCCCGCTGTCATGTGTCGCGCTGCATGGCCAACTGCAGCCCAGCCGGCGTTTTTTTGTCCCACCCCAGTCCCCAGACCTGTGTCAGTCCCCCAACTGCAGCCCCACCCACTCGACCGAGGTCCGCCTAAATGGGGTGGGGCCCCGGGTTCCCAACTCCTACCAGCCAAAGATGGGCTCCCCCCTCATGCACCCCCGCACACAGACCCTCCCTGCCAAGCCCAAAGCGTCAGAGAAGCCACTGCAGACCACCAGATCCAACCCGCTCCCCCACACAGCCCAGACCCCCAGCAACCCCAAATCTGAGCCGTCCACCCCCAGCCAGTCTCTGGTGCCCTTTGTGCCCAACAGCCCCCGGGTGAGGCGCCACCCTCCCCTCACAGTCCCGCCTAAACTGTCCATCCCCCTCTCCCCGGTGCCCCCCATGTCACCCCT
This sequence comes from Oryzias sinensis, assembly GCA_037389245.1. Classification (NCBI taxonomy): domain Eukaryota; kingdom Metazoa; phylum Chordata; class Actinopteri; order Beloniformes; family Adrianichthyidae; genus Oryzias; species Oryzias sinensis. Next base: position 9,787,443 of record CM074489.1, on the reverse strand, counting down.
TCGCCGGCCCCACCTTAACCCTGACCACAACGGCAAATCTGTCCCCTTCACACAGGTGACCCCCCACCCTTCCCCAAGAGGGAGCCCTCTCCCTACCCCAAAAGGCACGCCCGTGCACACACCCAAGGACAGCCCAGCTGGCACCCCCAGCCCGACTCCGCCGCCCAGCCCGTCCATCGGGGGCCTGCCCTGGAGGACGCGCCTCAACTCCATCAAGAACAGCTTCCTGGGCTCGCCGCGCTTCCACCGCAGAAAAATGCAAGGTAGGGGGGGCAGATCTACGGTAGGAAGGTGGCACCTGAAAGGTGAACTTTATGATTTCTTATTTTAATCCGTTTATGAGCGCCAGTTCAAATCTGAGGCTGTTTGAAAACGCTGCACGGAAAAACACCAGACAGAACTTTTTCTATTGTAAATGTTCTGGTCCAGATCAGTCCAGAACCTTTCAGCAAAGACAGATGATGGTAATGATATGTCAGAAGTTTGTTATAAAGGCATTGTTTTCCATGTCATCTCTGCACTGAGCAACCCGTCTAAAGACAGGACCAGGAAGCAGAGTCACATCTGCTGTGATTGGTCTGTGTCTGAGAAAACAGGAAGAGAAAAATAGCAAACAAAAACTGGAACATCTGTTTCACGATGAACAGGGTTGTCCTTCAGTGCAGCACACCAACCTCACTCTGATGGTTTCTAAAGCTTGTGGAGTCTTTCTTAAATGAATGTTTTCTCTTTGTGAACCGCTGATGTTTTCCCTTCTGACACCGCTTTACTCTGATTTAACCCGCCTTTGTCTCTCTCTTAATGCTTTCTCGTGCCCTTATATGGATGTTTGGGGAGCATTTCTATGGCAACTTCATGCAAATCAGAAACATATCTGGACTTTGATGCAAAAACAGTTTAGAGTAAAGGAATAAATAAACAGGCTTGCTTTAGAGAAACAAGTGGTAGAGTGTCCGCCCTGAGGCCAGGACACCAAAGGTTTGATTCCACACTCCAGTCATATCAAAGACTAAGTGTTACCTCGCGTTATTGGTCAAAGGCAGAGACAGAACATTATCCAGGTGAATCATCATAATAGGACTTTAAGAAAACCTTTGTAAATGAGAGCCAACATCAAACCTGAGAGCAAATGCAGAACGGAAATGTCTGTACAGCCGCTGTTTCTGTATCACAACCCATGACCTATGACCTCTGTTTGAATCCACAGTTCCCACCCAGGAGGACATGTCCAGCCTCACCCCCGACTCCTCTCCAGAGTGAGTAATTGCAGCACATCTAAACCTAGAGACACATAGGTAGATGGATGGATGGATGGATAGATGACTTTATTAATCCCACAAAGGGGAAATTTCATTTATCTGTGGCAGCAACACGACATTCCGAAATAATCTATATAATATAACATCAATAAAGGACATCACAAATTACATTTATATTAAATAATTAAAAATATTACTAAATATTTTATGAAAAATTATTATCAAAAATGAGATTCTTATTAAATAAAGAAATAAATATTAAATAAATACAGCTGCAAAAGTGTAAAAAACGTGCCGTCTGCAAAACATGTAAACTGTAAAAAAACATTACAAATTGTTTTTCAAAATACAGAAATAACTAATGAAGTTCACACCAAAAACAAACAACTGTTCAGTAATAAAAAACAATTTAAAATTGAAAAACAACAACTACAAAAAAAAGAAAATGAATAAGTGAGTCAATGAAAAAAACACCCTGGGACCGTGGAGAGTCACTGTAACACAGTGTTGTACAGTCTGATGGCTGTGGGGAGGAATGACCTGCGGTAGCGCTCCTTCTTACACTGTGGGTGCAACAGTCTGGTGCTGAAGGAGCTGGTCAGCGCCTCTACAGTTTGGTGCAGGGGGTGGGAGGGGTTATCCATGATGGATGTCAGCTTAGCTAACATCCTCCTGTCCCCACCCCCTCGATGGATTCTAGTGTGCAGCCCAGGACAGAGCCGGCCTTCTTAACCAGTTTGTTAAGCCTCTTCAAGTCTCTGCCTGCACTGCCCCCCGCCCAGCACACAACTCCATAAAGGACCACTGAGGCCACCACAGTGTCGTAAAAGGTCCTCAGCAGCTGTCTGCACACACCAAACGACCTCAGTCTCCTCAGCAGGTGGAGGCGACTCTGACCCCTCCTGTACAGAGCATCTGTGTTGTTGGACCAGTCCAGTCTGTTGTTCAGGTGAACACCCAGATATTTAAATGTGTCCACGACCTCAATGTCAGAACCCTGGATGTTCACCGGTGACTGTGGTGGTGAGGACCTCCTGAAGTCCAGGATCAGCTCCTTCGTCTTGCTGGTGTTAAGCAGCAGGTGGTTAATTTCACACCAGCCAACAAAGTCAGAGATGACCCCCCTGTACTCCTGCTCACCCCCCCCCCTGATACACAGCCCACAATGGCACTGTCATCTGAGAACTTCTGCAGATGACAGTGGTGGGAGTCATAGGTGAAGTCTGATGTGTACAGGGTAAACAGGAATGGGGAGAGCACAGTTCCTTGAGGTGCCCCCGTGCTGCAGACCACCACATGCGGAGATGGCTGAGGATGATCCTCTCCATGGCCTTCATCAGGTGGGAAGTCAAGGCGACAGGTCTGAAGTGGTTCGGTTCCGTAGGACGAGGTACCTTTGGAACCGGAACCAGGCAGGAAGTCCTCCAGAGGACTGGTACCTTCTCCAGTCTGAGGCTCATATTAAATATGAACAGCATCACCACACAGAGCTGGTCTGCACACTCCCTGAGGAGCCTGGAGGTGATGTCAGGACCTGTAGCCTTCCTGGCCTTTGTTCTCCTTAACTCCATCCTAACCTGATTCAGGGTGAGGCAGAGGGTGGTTGGAGGGTGGGTGGGCGGTGGCTGGTCTGGTGCTGTGAGTCGTTGGGGGGGTCCCTTTGCTTCTGTTGGAAGAAGGGAGGAGTGGACTGCTTGGTGCTGAGGTGGTAACAGCTGGAGCTGGGAGGAGACGCCTGAGCTGGAAAGGTGTGAAGAGGGGGCTGTTTGGATGGAGACTGGGGGCTGAGCAGAATCAAATCTGTTAAAGAACAGGTTCAGTTCATTTGCCCAGGCTTGGTCACCTGTGACCTGGCGACCATTTCCAGCCTCAGCATGTCCTGAGATGTGTTTCAGACCTCTCCACACATCACGGATGTTGTTCTGTTCCAGGCGCTGCTCCAGCTTCTTCCTGTAGCTGTCCTTGCACTTCCTGATGATGTATTTCAGGTCCCTCTGTACTCTGCGTAGCTCCTCCTTGTCCCCAGAGAGAAAAGCCCTCTTCTTCTCATTTAGGAGGGTCTTCAGCTCAGGAGTGACCCAGGGCTTATTGTTGGAAAAACATTGCACTGATTTTGTTTGCACCGTGTTTTCCACACAAACATTGACATAGTCCGTGATGCAGTCAGTGAGACTGTCAATGTCCTCCCCGTGTGGACTGCAGAGAACGTCCCAGTCTGTGGTGCTAAAACAGTCCCCTAGTCGCTCTGTTACCTCCTCAGTCCAGATCTTCACTGTTTTAATGTGTGGTTTCTGCTGTTTCACCACTGGAGTGTAAGCAGAGGAGAGATGGACCAGGTTGTGATCAGAGCGTCCTAAAGGGGGGAGGGGGGCAGAAGTATATGCATTCTTGATGTTAGCATATAGAAGGTCCAGAGTTTTACATACTTGTATGTGGGGAAAAAGCACAGCCTTGTCTGATAACAGAAAGAACCTAAGAAGTCAGTTGATACTACAGACAGTATAAAAGCTTTTGAATACCGGGCTTGTCACGCACGTCTAAAGGCTGATCTCCACTGCTCCATCTGGAGTGCGTATGCAGTCTGTCTGCAGTCTGTCTGCGGTGTGTCTCCGGTGTGTCTGCAGTCTGTCCATTGTCTGTCTGCGGTGCATCGGGGTCCGTCAGCGGTGTGTCCGCGGTGTGTCTATGAGTCTGTCTGCGGTGTGTCTGCGGTGTGTCTGCGGTGCGTCTGCGGTGTGTCTGCCGTCTGTCTGCGGTGTGTCTGCCGTCTGTCTGCAGTGCGTCAGCAGTGTGTCTGCGGTGCGTCTGCAGTGCATCAGCGGTGTGTCTGCGGTGTGTCTGCGGTGTGTCTGCGGTGCGTCTGCGGTGTGTCTGCTGTCTGTCTGCGGTGTGTCTGCAGTGTGTCTGCGGTGCGTCTGCAGTGGGTCTGCAGTGCGTCAGCGGTGCGTCTGCAGTGGGTCTGCAGTGCGTCAGCGGTGTGTCTGCGGTGCGTCTGCAGTGCGTCAGCGGTGTGTCTGCAGTGCGTCAGCGGTGTGTCTGCGGTGTGTCTGCGGTGTGTTTGCAGTGCGTCAGCGGTGTGTCTGCGGTGTGTCTGCGGTGTGTTTGCAGTCTGTCTGCGGTGCATCTCTGGTGCATCTACGGTCCGTCTGCTGTGTGTTTTTGGTGTGTTTGCGGTATGTCTGCGGTATGTCTGTCTATCTGCGGTGAGAGAGAAAGGAGGGCAGCCATGTTGCTGCAAACTGCAAGTTTGTTCAGTTTTTACCTCCCACCCCACCCACACACACACATAGTGCTTAAACATTTGTTGGGAAAGTCGATGTTTCAGAAATAGTTTATAAAGGACAAAACGTCACATACATTTAAGAAGAATCCTCTTCTTATTTTTCATCCTGCAGGCTGGCTAAGAAGTCCTGGTTTGGGAACTTCATCAACCTGGAGAAAGAAGAGCAGATCTTCATCGTGATCAGAGACAAACCTCTGAGCTCCATAAAGGCCGACATCGTCCACGCCTTCCTCTCCGTGAGTCTTCTTCACTTTGATAGATTCCCTCCTTGACCCATCCCACTGTTGGGCTGTGTCATCATCAAAACCTTCATTCCACCAAAAGAAAAAGAAACACTCAAAGATCCAGGCCGTGTGCTGACCACATGACCACATGATGACCGTTTGCTGTAAACCCAACAGAACCAGCAGGTTTTTGGTTCCACACATCTGAACGGTTCAGATTTGATCTGGATCAAATCCGGATCTTTTCCTTTCTGGCTCCGGTGAGCCTCAACAATTGAGAAAAAATATGGTTTTTTTGTTGTTACGGAATATTCTGGCACAATCCGTTTCTCAGATTTTCAGGCTCTTCAGTCTGACAGCAGGTATCACGCCTCAAATCTAAGCTCTGCCGCTGCTGACCGGGCTCTTCTGCTCGCTCCCAGATTCCCAGCCTGAGCCACAGCGTCATCTCTCAGACCAGTTTCCGGGCAGAGTACAAGTCGACCGCCGGACCCACGGTTTTCCAGAAGCCCGTCAAGTTTCAGGTGGACATCACCTACACAGAGAGCACCAGCACCACCAAGGACAACGGCATCTACTCAGTAACCTTCACCCTGCTGTCAGGTAAACTCTCCTGGTGGGGGGACACCTTCTGCTCCAGCCTCACCGGGTCTGAACGCCAGGGTTCTCCCCGCACAGCAGGGGGCAGTATGTCTTCCTTTCATTGGATTCCTCCAAAACATGACGGACAGACGAAGGGCTTGGGGGAACGTAGACAAAGAGGTTCTTTGCAGCTAATAGTGTGTTTTATATTTTCCGCAAAGGCTCATATTCAAAAAGAACCAAATTGTTTACAGTTTTAGTTTTGATAATTCAGACACATCCCTGAAGGCTTCAACGCCTTTGTGAGATGCAAACACAAATTTGTGTCGTTCCACGACCGTTCCACGCATGTCTAACAGATTGTTGACGCACAAACCGCAGACTCATATATCGCGTAGACGGCGTGCATATCTCGTTCAAATGACATGATGCACACGTCACTCATGAAATGCATACAAACGGCGCAGTAATCACACACGCTTCACCGTTGGCTTACATGTTCTTTGCCTGGTGTATTTGTACTTCTGTGGTTTTATTGTGGTTCATTTGTGATACATCTGTGAAGATTTCACATGAAGACAACAAAGGTTTTCACTTTTTCCACGTCTATTCACCAATTTTCACCCACGTAATATGCAAGAGTTCTCTTCTGCTCATTTCTGGTCTACACGAGCTCCTGCAGGCGGTTCTGGCTCAGCATCATCGTCTTCTCTGGTTCCCCCTCAGGTCCCAGCCGGCGTTTCAAACGTGTGGTCGAGACCATCCAGGCCCAGTTGCTCAGCACCAACGACCAGCCCGGCATCCAGCCGCAGATATCTGGTAAGCAAAGTTTCCTCGCCACGCCACCACCACCACGCCTAAAAGTTCCTCCCCGCCCCGTCCATGTCCTCCACGCCCTCACAGCCTCCGCCCCTGCCCCCCCCTGGCATCACGGTGCAGCCACACCACGGCTCCCCTGGGCTCAGCGCACTGCTTTGGCACGTGGCGTCTCCCCGTGCATGTCTCTGCCGCGCAGCACACCGTGCACGCCAACACACGCAGGTCAATCACGTCAGCGGGCGTCCACGCAGACGAGCACAGCCACACGGGACTGTGCGTCACACTCATCTGTCCTCTGCAGACCGAATTAGATCCCACTCAGCAGAGGACAGCCTTCCTGCACACACACACACAGTTGGATTAACCTGAGCCTCAAAGAGCTTCAGGCTCCTCCACAGAGGTTTTGGACAGAGTCTGAGCCTTCAGACGACACTCTGGAGACTTTTTGGTAAATCTGCGGTCGACTCTTTAGATAAACAAATTTTAATATGACGGAAGAAAAGAAAGAGAGACTTTGTCCTCCAGTTGTCTGTTGGTTTTGTTTGGTGCCGTGTTGTTTCCGTGGTCTAGTCTGTGGTTGTTCATTTGATAACGGTTCCCTCTGCTGGCAAAGTGCAGTAACTGCAGCAAAACTCTGGTTAAAGTTTGGCTTTGCAGGCGTCCGTGGCTGAAATTCACCCCTCCCTTTATGAAAGTGCACTCAGAGTCAGCCTCTAGTGTCATTTTCCCTCCAACGTCTGCTTTGATGTGATTCCGACGTGCACGCTCACTGCCACAGAGGGGAACGGTTGTCAGGCACAGCTTCACCCGTCACCGTGGAGATGTGCCGGGTTTCCACATCCCTGTCTCCTGCGTCCCGCCCCTCCACACCTCCCTGCTGCTCCTCATCCACAGCTTCGGCCTGCCGCCTCTCGGTGGACTCAATGGCACTGACCCAAACCCAGAACCACACGCAGTCCAGCAAAGTGGCCGCTGGGCGACAATGGCGTTGGTTTGTGTGTTAACGGTCCAGGCCGCCATTCAGACACGAGCTGGCCAACACCAGAGCGCCACAAAGCATGCTTCTTACGGCCTGCTGCAACATGACTCAGCAAACTGACACAAACCTGTTTGCTGCCATCCTCCGGACACAGACAGCCTCTGATGACTTCTGTGTGTGCGTGCGTTTGTGTCTGTGAGTGTGTACCTATGTGTGTGTGTGTGTGTGAGTGTGTGTGTGTGTGTGTGTGTGTGTGTGTGACAGCATTTTATATTTTGCATTTAAAACAAGGGTGCAAGTTTTCTGTCTTGTTTTTATCAGCAAATTTCCTGCAGATTTTTTTTACGTTATTATGTTTTGTAACTTTCAAATGGCCAAATGAATTCAAATCAAACTTTATTTACAAAACACGCAGCGCACAAACGGTCAGCAGCTCAGTGGGCCTGTTGTTTGTCAAAGAAGACATCCCAAAATAAAGCCATCAGCCTTAAACACACAAACGACAGAAAAATGAAACGGATTAATGTACGTTTTTATTTTTCATTTAAGCGGTTAAAACTCAATTTAATAAAAATGCAGATATAAAGATTTTATGTAATTATTATTATTTAACCAGGAAAAGTCTCATCGAGATTTCCAATCTCTTTTTTAAGGGAGTCCTGGTCCAGACAGTGACAAAAGTAATAAAAAGTGAGAAAAAATGGGCTTGAGCTCCCATGATCCCTTCTTCTCTCACAAAGACAGAAGAACTTTCTCTTCTTAGCGGCTAAAGTCAACTCCTTCTCAACAGCATTTCTGTTTGAAGACGTCAAAAACGTCACTTTGGGCTCAAAATGTCCTCAGAGGCTGAAGGGAACTGTTCCAGCTTTGTTCTGCTCTGAACGCTGAACGTCAGGACGATAAACTAATCTGTCGTATAAGTCAGAAAAATGGGCCGAACGCTGATGCATAAAAATAAAAAAACAATGAGGGGGGGGGTCAGCGATTCCTGCTTGATGTCAGCTCACATGGCGATGAAGTTCGGACCTTCTGACGCTTTCCTCTGCTCTCAGATGGCTCTCAGCGCTCACCTTCTTTGCCCAGTAAATCATCAAAGCGTGGTAAGATGTGGTGGACCCCCCCCCCTCCCCCTCACCCCCCCGACTGGCTCTAACACACCTAATGCCAACACCCCGAAGGCCCGCACCAACACAGCCTGTATGCACTAACACTGTGTGTGTGCGCGCATGGGTGTGCACGTGTGTGAAAGCCATCTCATGGAAACGGATCAGTCAGGACAGATTCTGACAAAGATACTCCTCCCAAACAAGCAGTGGGGGTAAAGGTTTAGCATCTGAAACCTCAGTCACAGTTTGTCTTTAAGCATCTTCTCACAGAGTTCTCTTGTATTTTTGGCCTTTTGGCACCATGATTCTTTTCTCTGAGCTGAGACAGAGTTCTTAAGGCTCCTTTACGCCTCCAAACACGCCAATCCCACAAGTGTTCACTGAGTTTGAAGGCAAGACTGCTGGCAGGTCATCCCAGGTTCTGGACTTACGGGTCGAGTGTTTCCGTTTTTGGGGGAGTGCGTTTATAAAAACAGGATTGCTCCTGGAGGCAGAATCTCATGTGGATCTCTCTTTGTATTTTGAGGGAGGACCCACATCATGACACTACCGCTGCCAAAGATGTCACTTTATTAGTGTTATTTGTCTCTGTCTTTTTAAAAGCTGTCAAAGCTATACAGTTCCAGTCAAGTTCAAAACCCACATGAGTCAGATATCACTGGCTGGTTGGTGAAGCAAACGGCACCCACCGGTTCTGCCGTTCAGGCTCCCATCAGGTGCGTCTTTGTTGGGCATGGCCCACCTCCTCAGCTCTGCTGCTCATCCCACAGGTTGGCAGGATTTCCCTGTTCGTTTCTGAAGAGCAGTTTTACCAAAGAAAAATCAACTAAACACAAGTTTATGTTTAAAGACAAAGGTAAAGCTGTCCTTGACGTTTTGGTCATTGACTGTATCAGAGAACTGCTTTAAGTCAGTGACTAACTCCAATAAGTCCATTCAGTCGCCGTTTTCTGCGGTACAGCCGTCACCATGTTGGAGGCAGACATTGTCAGTAAGCAGTGATTGGTCCGAGTTTCTGTTTCTATGGCAACCACTACCAATAAGGAGTGAGCTTGTTGGAAGGCCACCCCCGTACATGAAATCTGTCAATCAGTTGAAAGTTTGATGTGAGACCGCCTACTTGTTGACTCAGTTTACAACCTAATTAATTTGAACTACAGAAAAAATATTGTGATTATCAAGAAGGTGTTAAATAAAGGTATCAGAGCAAGAATTATTCTGACCAATAGAATGACTAACATGTCCGAATTCCTCCCCTAATCACCATATAGGGCGTTCGCCATTTTCTAGCGCTGTCCGAATCTACAGTTCCAAAATCCAGTGGCCTAGAAATTTCCCAGAAGTCTCTGCGAAAAACCAGTGTTCATTAAGGCTCTCTTCATTGAGGAATATAGTCCACAATGCATTGCGTTGGAACAATTTTTGCCAAAACAATTTATTTAAATGTATTTTTTTAATAAACCATCAACGTTTTTATCTTCAGAAGACAGTGGACTCATAAATAATCATGCAAAACTCTTACATTAATTGGATTTTAATTTTGTGAATTTAATAATGTCAAAAAGAAAGTAGTGAGGGGCACTACATAGTGCCCCACTATCTAGTGTTTTAGTAGTTAGGGGTTAGGGCGGGAATTCGGACACTGCCTATAAGTTTTTGGCTCCTTGGAACCAGCGGGTACTTCCTGTTTGGATGCCAGGGGGGAGGAGCCACTCAGTCCAGTTCTCATGTACAGTCAATTGATTTATTCAAGGAATCCTTTTAAAGCGCTTTACAGAAAGACAGAAACTTTGACAGCATCACAACCAACGTGTTAACAATAGATCTGTTGTGATTGCAAAGGTGCAGGTTGTGGATCCTCACAGCACAAATTCACCTCCTGAAACCAAATCTTTGACCATCTGATTAAACCCTTTAGGAAAAGTGTGAAACCTTTGCTTTCTAGGTAAATTATTGGTGTCATGTATTCAAATACTTTTTTTAGATTTCATTTAAATGTATACATACAATTGCTCGTGGAAATAATCTGTTTCTTTCCTACACAATATTTGTGTGTGTGTGCTTGAATGTGTGTGTGTGTGTATTGGATAACTTGAGGGTAGGTGAAGCTGGTAGAAGCTCAGATGGAAGTGTTGGTACCTTGACATGGATACATGTCATTGTGTGTGGGTCTGGCTCCTAGCACACCCTTTGCATGTGGATGTTTCATGCAGCAGTAATAATCACTGACTGAGTATCAGACTCCTGGAAGTCTGGGAGCAAATAGAGGTAAGTGATGGTTGAAAGAAGTCTCATCTCTCACCAAACGTAACCAATCCAGACAAAGATTTTTTTCCACACACTGAGGCGGCGGGAACACTAACCAGGCACAGCTTTGACGTTCGTTACTGTGTGCACTGTGTTGTTCTGTTGCATGATGGATTTCCTCATGAATGTCTTGTACCACTGACTGGGAGAATCTTTGTCTGAGCAGATGGATGTTGTGACGGATGCTGAAGTGATGGCGGGTTAGCAGGAGCTCTGAGAGCATTCTCACTCACACCGAACCTGTTGAAAAGAAGGTCGTCCCGACTCCAAAGTGTCTAAAAAACAGAAAAAACAACACACACCATTCTGGGAGTTAGTAAAAAAATCCCCAAACAGAGCTTTAAAATCCGTTTTTTTCACCTGCTAGCATTTTAGCTCAATACCACTTCCTGTCTCTAAGAATAAAAACATCATTTTGAGAAATCAAACAAGGCAGTAATGTAAAATGTTCCTTAGAAAATATTTGCTGAATGTTTACGTTAATGTTGGAGTTGAAAGTCAAAGTCGTGTTTGTATTTTTTGCAGCTAGCATAGCTGCTACTAGCATACCAGCAGCAAATCTGAAGTATGTTTAATGTTTTCAGCAGGATTTCAAAAGTTAGTGTTTCTGAAGTCAAGGGTTAATGTTGAAACAACAACAAAAAAGACAGCAAAGTCATCTAAAATATCTAAAATTGACTCTTTAGAAAGTGCCAAAACAGTGAAAGTAACCTTTTTTTTTCAGAAGATAGCGTTCTTATAGATACGGACATCTTAGTTTGCATCTCAACCTAACTTTGTAGCAGATTTGTAAAAACAAGTGAGCACGAAGATGGAATGTTCTCGTGTGAAAGAAAATTTGTTGTGAAACATTCCGGCGTCCGCGGTTCTGTTTGTTGGTGTCAGATGTTTGTGTCAGATGTTTGCCAGGTCAGCAGAGGTCCAGAATCCAACTAAAGAGCTGCCAAAGGCACAGTTTTCTTAGAAAACAGTGGAAAAAGACAAAAAATGTCTCTGAAGACTGTTTTAAAACAAACCAAAAAGAAAAAAAGTGAAAGTCCATATAAAAAAAATCTAATTAAAGAACAAGCAGATAAAGAGGTTTTTATGTGTTTCTAAAAACAGTAACGATTTGGGTCTGCTACTTATTTCAAATTGAATCGGTCAGTTCAAAAGGGGCCCAAGTCCAAGAGGTTTGTTTTTCCAGGAAATGATTTTAATTGCATATCTTAAAGGGAGGCTACACCAAATGATTAATACTTTACCCAGATTTAGCACCAGTTCATAGCTTCCAAATGCTATAATATGAAGCACCTCACTTTTATTTTTTCACAGGACTAGCAAACTAAAGTCTCTGGACTTGTGCCCTTCTTGAATTAAACAGGGGTGCTGCCATATTGGATAACTAGTGCTGTCATCTATGGGATAAAGCTAAACCCATGCAAGAGAGGCCCAGTCCAGGTAATTTGCACTTTATGCATCTTAAATGTCAAGCATAGTCAATCCATTACAACGGACTTGGGACTTTTTCTACACATAATTAGATAACTTTTCCCTTGAAGACCATAGAACATAGAATATCTCTGTTTTGAAAAATTGTGGACTTGGGCCCCTTTTGAACTAACCGATTCAATTGCTGTTGTCATCATAAGTGACCATAAATTAACACAAGTTATAATAAATTAACAAGTGTTGTAGTGAGTTCTTTTGAGCTACCAAAATGTAACATGTGTTTTTATGAATTAACTCATTTAACCATGAATTATCATGAGTTCTCATGACTTCATGAGTTATCAGGACTTATAAACTAACACGTTTTATCATGAGTTGGCATAAAGTAATGTAAATTACCGAAAATTATCATAAGTTACCATGAATTATCGTGAGTCATCATGAATGAACACAATTTATAATGAAATATAGTGACCTGTTAAGAATTACCATGAGTTACCATGGATGATCAGGAATTTACATGATTTCTCACCAGGTCAATTGTGACTTTTACAGTTTTTCAGATATTTGACTTTATGTATCTTAATCTAAAATCAGCATCATGGACACTAAACAGTTTCCAAGAGACAGACCAAATACGGTAGCTACTTGGCAGAAAACTGTAGTTTTTCAAATTATGTAATATAATGTAAAAATCAGGAATTCTTTGCTGGACTTTAGAAAGGGCTGAGGTTTTGTATGAAGCCTCAAAGTGCCTGAGAGCTCCTGCTGGCCCTTCATCCTGCAGGGGAAACTGGGACTCTGAGGTCGGACTTCAGGCCTTCTCGATTGGAAACACTAAAGTGCATCCTGATGTACGGGAGACGCTTCTTCTTCTGGACAGCCCGCAGTTTTCAGAGTCCCCTTTTCTCCTGCTGCTCTCCACTCATGTCATTGCCTCCTCTTCCTCTCCTCATGTTAACCCCATTGCTCATGTGTTGTCTGTTCTCTCTCTTTGTGTTTTGTTCTTTTCTTCCCGTTTGTGTAGGCAGCCCGTTGAGTAACTTCTTTGACGTAATTAAACAGCTTTTTTCAGACGAGAAGAACATCCAAGCGTCGCACTCCCCTGGCGCCCCCTCCACGCCTAGCCCCCCCGCCAAGCATGCCCCCAGCAACAAGCCCAACCAGCCTCCTCCCAATGAATCTAAATGCCCCTCCAGCAAAGAGAAATCAAAGATGGCTGCCGGCAACAGGACGCAGGAACATCCTTAAGGAGCCGTAGCCGTGCATGAGAAAGCGAGACGCAGTAATCGGGTCTGAGGTCGCTTTAGCTCGCGGGGGCTTGAAATCAGACCCGTGTTCTGCGTTTTCTGCTGAATGATGGGAGTGTCACTTTTACCGCCGTGTTTCCGATCAGTAGCAGGTGTAGCTTCGCCGTCCCTGCCGTGTGTCCCTCTCTGCGTCTCGGGGGTCTCTCGGCGGGTGTCTGTCCTCCTCACATGTGTGATGGCTTGACCTGTCTCTGCCACCAGGGATCATCCATAATAGCTATTAACCCCGGCGGCTCCTCCACCACCGTGACCACCAGAGTCCGCAACCTCGGAAAAAGTCAGGGGCTCCCAGGCTCCAAGAGCCCCGCATCAATAGGCTGATTTGCCCCCCACCCCCCACCACAGCAAACATGATGGAAGAAATGTAAAAAAAAAAAAAAAGGAGAAAAAAAAATCAAGCCTTAAGACAGTGATGTTTGTCAGCCCTGCCCACCCCCACTCATTTTTCACTCCCCTGCCCCCCATGGACTTATTGAATCCAGTCCTGCTCCTCAGGATGATCGAAGCTCCTTTTTGGGGTTTGGTGACTCCAAACAGGACCTGGATGAGGCGGCGATGGAGGACAGACACGGACGGAGAGAGGAGCGCCGGCTGGATTGTATCTGGAGTTTCTCCGTGCTGGGGGGTTGACTGTGCACGGGGCCTCCAGCAGAGCTCACCGAATGATGAATTCCCCTGTACAGACTAAGGAGCGCTCCATTTGTACATACATTGTGTTGTTGTGACCTTTTGCTTTCAGGGTCAGCCTTGTTTTGTGTCATCCGTTCAGGCTCGCTCACACCAGCATTTAAACATCGCTTTAGTCAGCCGCGCTGAACCAACCCACGGACCAATGCCGGGCGGGGGTGTCGGTTGGAAGACGTGGATGGAAATATGTCAATCCCATAAAGAAAATGCAGGCCCACTTGTTTTGTGCCCAATGTTTACCAACAGGTGTTCCCTGATTGGTCAAGTCCACAGGAGCTCCGCCCATGTGTCAAAATCCACATGAGAAAATATTAGATGCGTCAGAAAATAGCCTGTAAACCATAGATTTAGTGCAGCATCAAACCCTCTCCTCAGGGCAACAAGCCAGACATTTCTGCCTTTCCGGAGGTTTTTACAGACTTTCACAGGATCTTTTTTCATAAATTATCTATCTATTTTCCTTTTCAGAAACGTTTCATGAAGCAGTTTGGTCATTTTTCTTTCCTCTTTTTGCGTGAGGATAGAACCACGGCTAACTGCGGAATAAGAGGTCCTGAATAGAATCCTGATCGTATTTATTTAAAATAGAAAAACCGGACCTCATTACGAGTTATTTGTGTTCATAAACGAAGGAGGAGTTTGAGTCTGTAGAGTCGCCCCCTGCTGGATCCTAGACGTTGGTTACGGCACTTCAAATCATTTTCTTGAGCCTTTTGGGGCCGTGTAGGTCTGATTGTTAGTAGCCGCATGTGTCGTTGAATTTTTCTCATTTTCTGGTGTGACCAGGCCTGTCGGAGAAGGAAAGCTCTTTTTCTTGGACTCCCTTTGTCATCATTTTTATTTTATTTTTATGTTTGGCGTCATTTTATTGTTCCGGTTCCTTTGGAGTATCTGCAGGTTTCAGACGAACAGCCATGTCTATTTTTGTATTTGATTGAAACGTTTTCATTATTTATCAGTTATTTATGAGAGGGATGTAGAGAATGCTCTTATTTAATGGTGTTTCTGATGTGTTTAAGTTATTCTTGAAAATCCTCTGAGCGTTTGATCCGTTCGCCTCCTTTCTGAGGGAAATTGTGTAAAATATGTTTGGAAAAAGGATTTGCTGTAATTTATGAATGTAGACTTAGACTCTTTGAGAGAAACAAACCTATTCTTGGTAACCCCCCCTCCCCACACCACCACCCATGTGTTACGATGACTCAGCATTCATTCTGTATATAAGCCGATTTACTGAGACGCTCATTTGAGGGCCGACTTTGAGCTGGTTTGCATGTTCAGCATTTGTCTTTTCTTTGCATGTCGTTGCTGGAATTGTTCTCCCCCGTTTCCCCTTTTCTTCTCCCCACTTTCATGTTTTTTGTCCGTTTCTTTTCAAGGACTTGAATTTGCCTTCAGATATTTTTCTAAATTTGAGCCCCCCCCCCTCTTTTCTTTTGGTTACCGTGCATCCATGCATCCTCACTCGTTCTCTCAAAGAGGGGCCTCGCTGGCGATCGGGGCGCTCCCTCAGGCTGAGCAGGAGGCTCGTCAGAGAGAAAAACTAAAGCAATACCTTCCATTGTTCGCTTTGCTCTTTTTCTACTGTGGGAATCCAGAGCACACTGAACGGACTCGGAGCGCCGCCGCTGAGCAGGAAAACCACTGCAACGTATTCCCCTGTGATGTTACTGTGAACAACTTCAGTGCTAAAGGAATAAACCTGTTGACTTTGGACATCTGTGCTTCTCTGACGCTTCTTCACACGTTCACTCACAAACGTGCATCCACAATCGTTCCCAGTGGTCTTTCAATTATGATTATGATTGGTCAAAGATAACCCTTGTTCTATCCTAGGCACTTTACCATTGGGAGTTGGGTCATCTAGACCCACTAGACAGTGCTCTGAACCTTTTTTCTTCAATGATTTGTGATCTTCACTGGTGTCCATGGATTACATGAAATCTTTCCACCTGTATCCACCTTTGTCATGGTAGGGAGAACACCTCAATGGAAGGGGGGGTCATCTAAGATAGCACAAGGGATAAATAAACCCTGTCTTTTTCTAGGACTTAGTTTATGCAGAGCAACCCCGCCCCCCCTTCCCGTTGCTAACAGGTTGGAGCTGGGAACTTGTGGCCCACCCATTCACTGTAAAAGACAACTGGACTGAGTTAGGCCTGGGCGATAAATCGATCAAATGAATTAATTCGAATTTTTTGTTACGGGCGATTTCAAAAATAACGAAATCGAGTTTTTATGTGGCGCATTTTTGGCTCCCCAGAGCTTCCGTAGCGTTAGTATCACACGGCGACAATCGACGCACGAAGCAGCTAGCGACAGCATGGATACCGGTGACAGTGGGAAGTTTGTTCCCAAGAAAGGAATAAAATCATCTGTTGTTTGGAACTGGTCTGGGTTTGCTGCTACAGACGTGGAGGAAGAGACCCCCCCCCCCCCACGCTGCCTAAAGCCCATCGGAGTCAAAGGCTCTCCCGCGCGCTAGCGTGGCA
The DNA here is from genome assembly GCA_037389245.1 of Oryzias sinensis. NCBI lineage: Eukaryota > Metazoa > Chordata > Actinopteri > Beloniformes > Adrianichthyidae > Oryzias > Oryzias sinensis. The sequence continues at coordinate 9,770,964 of CM074489.1, read as the reverse complement.
CGCGCTCAGTCCTCTTAAACACGCACGCGCCCTGACACATACTCATTCTACAACGCCTGTATAGTTAGTTCATTAGTTAGTTAGTTGTTACTGTTATTTGTTAATAAAGAATACTGCATTGTAATTATTACTTGTACCGGTAGATTCATTTGCGACGCGGCCGCCGTAGTATTTTGTGTTCGGCGCGCACGCGGGGTGGGGGTGGGGGGGGGGTCTGACCGCGACTCCTGCTTCCTAATCATCTTCTCCGTGGAGAAGACGGGGTTTATTAATCTAATTAAAACCTTAGAGCCTAGATATGAGCTGTATTGTTAATCCTTTAGAAAATGATGCTACTGTCAAGGTGAATGTTTGTCTCCTTTTAGTCTAGACTACAAAGTGGGACTTAAACACAGCTTAAACACCTTTTTGTTTTGGACAAGTGAAAACAAGTTTAGAATAAGGAAATTACACAAAAGTTATATAAAACAAGACACAATTATTTAAATACAAGTCCAAAAACGGAGTAAGAAGAAAAATCTTATATATCTTTGGTATCTTATACCAAGAGCGTGTTCATTTATTTATTATTCATCCCAGAAATGGGCGTTACATTTGTCTTGGGTTTGATTAAATAAAAGCAACATTTGCTTGAACTTGTCTGCCGTTTGTACTTATAGCTTTCCTTAAGTAGCGTGGGGGGAAATAAATCGGGGAAAAAATCGGAAATCGAATTAAAAAAAATAAAATCGGAGATTTTATTTTTAGGCCATATCGCCCAGCCCTAGACTGAGTGTTCCAAACAGGAAGGAGCCAAAATCCCAAAGACTTCAATAGAGAAATAAACAGCTGTTCCTCAGTCATTCTATTGGTCAAAACAATCCTTTTTGATCTGATTCATCTTTTCAACATGTTCTTGACAATTTTTTCATGATTTCATGCAATAAAAGTAGGTGGAGCCTGTTGGTCCCCCACGTCACATGTTCAAAACGATAGAATCTCCCAATTTTTAACCCTTGTGCTATCTTAGATGAACCCCCCTTCCATTGACGTGTTCTCCCTACCTCTGTCTAGTGGGTCTAGATGACCCAACTCCCAACGTTAAAGTGCCTAGGATAACACAAGGGTTAAATGTCTCCACCATCATCAGAAAAATACCACAAGAACATTTTAAAAACATCCAAAACACAATTTTTGTGGGTTCTTTATTGACAATCATCAAACGTTTTTATGCACACCAATAATAAGAAACCCCTTCATATAAAGCTTCCTTCATGTGAGGAATCCTTTAACTTTTCATTTACACATCAGAGAAAACGACCCAACTGTAATCTGATTACTAAGGCACATCGTGGACACTTTGACCAGTTGAGTTAATTATTTTTCTGTCTTTTCCAAACAAAGAGCGACAAACGTGGAGCAGGGAAGCAGTGACAAAACCTTTAGTTCATCTCTTATTGTGACAGCCACACTTCCTGTTTTCCCATCAAAGTTAGACATAAACTCCAGCATCACGTCAGGATCAGGTGGATATCCACGTCAAAGATGGAGCTTTCAAACCCTCCTGACTCTTTTCCAGCTTAAAATACTAAAACCTCCTGATCTGGATCACAGTAAAGGCTCACAGGAACTGTGCACCTCTACATATTCAAATAAATTAAGAGTATTGGTTCAGGAAAACAATAGTTTGAATTAAAAACACAAACATTTGTCTGCGGAAACGTCTGACCGCAAAAAAAAAGACAAAGAAAAAACGACTACAGTCAAAAACGACAACAGGACAGGGATCTCTTCCACTGTCCATCCTTTCATCGAGGGGATGCATTCATGACCTAAAATAGCATCCAGTAACTCTCACCAACATCGAGGTTTAGGCTGTTTTTTACAGATATACTGGACCTGTTGCAGGCAGGCTGCATGGTTGCCATGGAGACGGAGCTGCAGCCTCCATTTCAGGTAAGAAATCTTCAAGGCAGGTATAGGGAAAAAAAGTCTCTAAATTCTCTACCATCCTCACAGAAATCCTGACAGAAACATTCAAACCACTATTCCCAGGAATTGTCCTGATTAGAGAATTCTGCTTTGTTCTGAGCCAGAACCAGAACCAGGATGGAGATCATGCAGAGTGTCAGACAGTTTTCTTTCCACAGACGTCCGGACAGAAAACGAAACAGCCGGACAGACTTTTGTCAGAACCTGTGGAGGGAGGAGGAGCTGCTGCCGCTCGCCGTCAGTGAACGCATCATCAAAGCTGGGTCTGACATTAACCTCCTTTGAACGGGAAAAGCCAGCGCTCTGCGTTTTTCCCAAACCTGGGACATCCGGTCCGCATCAGAACCGCCCTACCCTCGACAGGAGGAGTGGAGGCTCAGCAGTCTTTGGATCAGTGCTGCCTCCAGGTCTCCCAGGAGGCCTGGAAGGTCCCAGCTGTGGTCCCGGTCCCTCATGCTGGGGCTGGGCGGCTCCCTGTTGACTCCTCCCAGCAGCAGGCGGTGGAAGTCCTCCCTGTCCAGGAGCAGCTCCATGTTCTGGAGGAAGAAGCCCTCACAGAACCTGCAGAGCTCGGCTGCTCCGTGCAGCTAAAAAAAAGAAAATCAACAAGTTACTCGAACCTGCAGCTCCTTTGACGAAAATATTTATGAAAGCTAAAAGTCAAAAGTTTGTTTTTTCCTGTTTCTAGTCAAACTGAAACTAATTCAGATTGAATCCATCATTTTCTGCCGTAGTCTCAGCTGTCCTTATGGGTGGATGTGGGGGGAAATGGGCAAACCTGTGGGGGTCGATGAACCCGGAGACAAAATGTTCATGCACATTGTTTCTATGGGCGACAGGTCGTAGTGAAAACCCGTAACCCACAGGGGGCAGTAGGTCCGATGCAGGCGTGTCGTACCGAAAATTCTGCAGACCGTCCAACTAGTCCGTTAGTGCTGTTCATGTGATACGTGCACACTCTCTGCTGCAGCCTGACTGTTAGATTGTGATGGGTGGATGAGGCCTCGTGAAGCCTTTCGGCTCATTGTCCAAACCGTTTTGATACTGTGTCGAGACTGCAATACTGACTCCTGCTGGACCAAAAACGTCATTGCAGGCAACCAAGTTTGGAGAAACTCTGCAGAAATACTTATTACATTTAATCTAAACACAGTATTGTAGTATCTCATTCCCATGTCTCGCTCAAAAATGTCCCAGCATTGAGCAGGAGCTTTTAATTTTGACAGTTCTGCAGAGCAAATGCCACATTTAACCTCCAAAACATGAAAGGATTCATTTCAAATTAGAGTCTGCTTGAAATGGAATTGTATTCTGATCAAGCGGAAATTGAGAGGAACCCGCGAACAAAAAGCCAAAAATCCCATTAAAACTATCAAATAATTTCACAAACTTCAGTAAAACACCACATCAGACACTTTAAGTTAAGATTCCGTAAAAGAAAAGGTCAAACACAGGCGGGCGGGGAAAACGGGGGGCATGGGAGCCGTTCAACAGCTGGAAGCTGCGCTCATCTGAGGCATCATTTCCCTGCTCTGTTGAACTCACCGCTGGACAGATTTAGCTCCCAATTGACAGAAATGGAACAGAGAAGATCCAGTCATTTTTCAGTATAAATGAAAGCTTAGACTCATAATAAAAAGTAACAAAACCCGCCAAATTGACGCGAAAACCGCCCAAATCAAATTTTCTCCCCAAACTCAAAATCCATCCCCCCTCCCCAATTGGGTGGAAAAGCGCTAAATCTGGCAACACTGCTGGTAGATGCGCTTCCTTGTTTGGCTGCTCTGTGACACACCGACACCGTGGCTGTATCGGTCACGTGACTCCTCCTGGACGCTACGCGCACCGACACGGGGTTTCACTTCATGAGCTCGACCCGTGAGCCGCGTCGTCGGTGTTCCCTGACCCATCACTACGGTTAGAAATGAGGAAATGAGACAATTACAGTGTAGTTTGTGTGGACGTATAACAGACACTTGTGTGTCACGTGCACACTCCCGTGCGTGCAGCGTTTGTGCACGGTCAGCTAGGAGCCAGTCCTCACACCAGCGTCACCAGTGCGAGTAACTTCCATTATCCTGACAAACACCTCCCCATACATTTACCACACGCACGACAATGGCACGTTCCATGTTCACAGCATCACTGGAAGTGGCCGTACAAACCGCAAGAGAACCGCAAGACACGCCAGAAGATGCAGCCGCTCCTCTCTACGACCCTCTGTGGACCCGGATGACCCAAAAACCCGCAGGACCCGTACCCCCCCCCCATACGGTTCATGTGACTGAGGCTGCAGTTTCAGTTCTTAGCTGTGCTGAACGTTAATGACACTGGTTGGTGCTGAATAATTTCAGAGTTCTACACCAAGACGAATCTAATTCGACACATCTGTTCCGTTTTTACTTCTTTTTTTGAAAATGTTCTGGGGAATTCTTTAAAGCAAACAGACAAAATAAACCCGTAAATTCAGCTGCTTTGCATGCTGAATGTTTAATAGACAATTAGTATCCAATTAGAAATAAATTCTTCCTTTTCTCATTCAATTGAAAAGAAAAAAGTGTCATTTTTGAGTCAGAATAAGTAAAGACGAACTAAAGCTTAAGGTTGAAATTAGCAGGAACTTCCTGCTTTTCATGGCGATGGAGTTGAAGAAGAGCTGCTGCACTCGTCATCCACACTTCCTGCAGGACAGCTCACGCGCTCACACCTTTGCGGTCTGGTAGACGCTGACGGCGTTTTCCAGAGTCAGGGTTCGCGACAGCGCCGTTTCGCAGCTTCTCTGCAGACCTCGCAGCTGGAAGAAGGAGGCGGCCGGCAGCAGCTGCGAACAAAGACATTCATCCACAGAGAATCAGCTTCTGTCGGCAGGAAAAGCGCGTCCTTTAGACCAAGATCCCCTCCCAGACTCAAATTCAGTATTTTCCTTTTCCTTCCTACAGTTGTCGGTCTGACTGCAGAAAAAGGAGTCTTTTCTGACTCCAGCCGATCAAGCGTCTGTTCACATAAATGTTGCTAGAGTCTGTTACTGTGAGGACAGGAAGTACTAGGGCTATCAGTTTGGGGGGTACGGGGGCCACATTCAACCCGTCTGATCTCCAGTGGGCCGGACCAGAAACATCAAAGCAAAAAACAGCTTTGTTTTTGTTTTTTCCTCAGTTGGAAAAAAATGCCTCAACTGACATAAAACATTCCTTCACAGAGGCCAATGGATGTCAAATAAAAAGCATCTCATTTAAAAAAAAATGTTTTTTTCAATTATATACAGACTTTTGAGCATTTTTCATCTGACAGTGAAGCAATCCTGATCATAAACTCAGGGAGGGGCTACGGAACAAAATGAAACACCCAAAATGAGCAAATCAATGAAAAATTAAACTAAATTAAACTCGCAAACATTTGACAGATTTTGACAGACTTATGTTGGCAAAAGTCGACTGCTTTTTGGGGCAAAACTCTTCTGCAGCCTTCAGCATTTTTCCATAAGTTCACCATCAGAAAATGGTTTGGATGTTTTCTCCAACATGTTAGCAATAAGGTCTCCATCACTGCTCCATGAGTGACGTCACGGCTGCAGTAAATGCAGACGGTGGTTCTTCAGTCCAGCCAATGGTTGGTAAATCTTCTCTTTTTTCCAAATGGTGAAACTTTTCTTTATGGTGAGTCTCATAGTGGTGCTGAATGTTATTTTCCTTGCGCGCCTGTTGATGACTTACCAAACATGCAGGAATTGTATTCCGCTCCGTGAACAAATTAAACTCTATTTTTCCTGGATAGTTCAGAACTCCGTTTCAACCTTTTTTTCTTTTTGACAACATTTTGGTCATTATTGTGTCACTACTATCATTCCTATGGCAACATAATAGCGGTGATGCTCACGGGAACCAAACTACATCTTACTCAGACACAGAGCTGTTAGGTTTAGCTTTTGGCACATGCAGAGATTTGCTGTTTCACCTGTTTTGATTTTCCTTTGCTCCCCATGGTAGCGGAATTGCGTATTTCGGTTACTTCAGTAAAAGAACATAACGCGCCACAGGAATGGACTAGAAATGTGCTTTTTTTAAAAACATCCTTATAATTTTTACTCTTCATGAGTGGGCCGGATTGAACCATCTGGCGGGCCGGGTACACCCCTGACCTAAGCAAACCGGCTCACCTTCAAAGCTTCAGGGTGAGACACAGTCAGCCCTTCTGTTCCCCCGCAGTACAGGGATTTCATCATCATCTGCAGACACAGAGAACAGTCATCATCACGTCCAGCCATCTGCTTTCTTCTGCTTTTCCACCGTTCTCCTCCATGAGGGAACTCTGGGCGCCTTTATCAAGTCTCCTGCTGTAAGGGGGGGGGCTGTCCGGGCCCACATCGACAAGAACAACGGGGGAGGGGGGCCTCAGAAACCCCCCCCCCTGCGGGTCAGGACCCATGACACAACCCAAACGTGAAGGAAAACCTCCACTGTGCTACCAGGGGAAACTCCTGAAGCTGGGGGGCCGAGTGGGGTCACACTGCTGATGACCTCTTAGCCCCCCTCAGGAAGAACAGAGGACTCCAAAATTCTGAGCTCCTGCTACAACGGCACCTCCCAGCCCATAGCCAACTCCAGGGGTGGGGGGCATGATCCTGGAAGTGGAGGTCTCACCTGGAAGGTGCTGTAGGTCATGTGACTGATGTGAAGGATGTTGTCAGGGGAATCGGCCAGCATCCCGCGAAACCTGTCAAACATGGGAGAAGCTCTGCTGACATTCACCGATGCTTTTCCTGCATCTCATACACCAGTTCAAGCTCAAACCTTTCAAAATAAAAGCGCTTTTTTTCCCTCTCTTTTGTGCACATTAACACATTCAGAGAAAAAAGGAAATAAACCTTTCAGAGGCGGACATCAGCAGGACCCGATGAGCAAAGAACGGCCGGCCCGCCACCATGAAGGTCACGTCAGACATCTCCTTGTTGTTCAGGAAATGAACGTCTGAGCAAAGACAGCAGACCGTCATTCACACACACACGCACACACACACACACACACACACACACACACACTGGCGGGCAGCAGACACGCCTCACCCAGCTGAGTGGACAGAGCGACGTTCAGCGGCGGGATGGCAGGGATGGGGGCGGAGCCAAAGCAGTGACAAAACACAGACGCCAGCAGCTTCATGACCGTGTAGTCCTGAAGAAGGTGAACACAGATGGGGGTGGGGGTCGTCTCAGATCAGAACATGTTTGATGAGCAGACGTTTTAAAAAAGAGCTTCATGTCAGGCTGAAGCTGGAACAGGAAGTGGGATGGCGGCGTTGGAAAAGTTCCCACAATAGAAGAGAGAACAGTTCCAGAACAGCCAAACCAAACAACACAAGACTGTCAAACACGGTGGTGGTGGAATAATGGCGTGGGCCTTTTTTTGCTGTTAATGGACATTGGGGTGCCTGCTGTTCGGTGCGTGAAAAATGAAGGCTTATGCACTCATGATCTGCAGACACCAGTGAACAAGGACCCACATAAAAGTCCCCATCAGTGCTGGAAACGCCAAACCTTTGGCGGGATTCAAACCCCACACTGCTTTGCAGCTGCCTGAAGGTCCTCCGTCAGTGAAGTTTCATGTCACATTCTGTATTTTCTAACCAACAAATGTAAAGCTTTCATTAAAATACTGAAGAAAATTAAACCTGCAAGCGGCTTTATACGGCCCCCACCCCCGCCGCCCCCTTCTGACTCGCCCCCACTGGCTGATTGACGGCTACCTGTCCCTCCCTCTCCTCCTCTGGCCCTGCCACACTGATTAGAGGTGCACAGGTGACAAATTCATGAGAAGGGGGGGGGGTGTTGGTTCTATCTCCATAGCAACCATTTGACATTTTTGTCGCCTGGAAGTATCAAACAGGTCTACGTCACTTTTTCTTCTTTCGTTCAGCCTGAGCCAGCGACTCATGTGTTGAATTTTACCGATATAAAAATGTGCGAGCGTCAGGAGGACTGCCCCTGAACCAGGAGCAGATGGAAAAAACGCCTGTTTTATTCCCAAGTAGCCTCCCAACGAGGAGTGAGGAGGTGATGGACTGAACTCTCTATGAGGGAGGAGTTTAAATCTGTGGAAGGTAATATGGCTGAATTAAGACGGTCAACAGTCACCAAAACCTTACAGACTTCACCTGACGGGAAATTTGGGAAATATCATCAAAGAAAGAATTTTTCCATAATATATGAAAATGGACAAATTTCACACTTTGCCACAAAAGGGCTGCCAAGCCGTAGATTCTGTGGCCGTCCCATAATCCTTTGGACGTCCCTGACGCGTGGTTCTGGTTTCATTAATGTATTCAGAAATCTCTTTTCAGCCACATATGAGAGTTTGGCCTCTTTGACTGTTTTGATGGTTTCTCCCGCTGTGATGTCATCACTTTTCTGATGACATTTTGTCCAGAATTCCTTTTCATCGTGTAAGAGATGTGTTTTTAGGTTTTTATTGACAGAATATCTTTTTCTGGAAATAATTGTCATGATCTGACCGATGCTCCAAACATGCCAGCCGTTGCAGGCTCTGACAGAAGGAGGCGCTGTACCTTGCTGGTCTCCATCATGCCGAACATGAGTGGGATGGCGGTGGAGAGCAGCTCGGGGCCGTAGTCCTCTGTCCTGATGGAGGGGAACTCCGACAGGAGGTGGAGGGTGACTTCTGTCCTGCAGAGCTGCTGGGCTCTGAGCAGAGACTCCAGCCAGGTGTGCAGCCTCCAGGCGACACCTGCAGGAGAGCCGGCAGCCGCTTTTAACCACAACTTTTGTCTTTTTGGGGATTGAAAACAAACAGTTTGGCCACAGAACTGGTCCTCTGACCCATCTCTCTGAGCTCCATGGTCACATCCAGGTACCCGTGCTCGGCGCTGTAGTACGCCGCCTGCTGCAGAGCCTTTACCGTGGCCCTGCACGGCCGGGGGCTCTGGGAGTCTGGAGCTGCAGGCGGCTTGTTTTTCTTTGGCTCCTCCACTCCTTCCGCCAGGATCTCCTCCAGAGAGAGGATGTCCTCCTTCCTGTGCCGAGGCTGCAGCAGCATCCTCCTCACTATGTTCCTGCTCACAGAGACACCTCTGCTCACCGTCCAGCACAAAGCCAAGCACAAGCGTCTCCTGGGAGACTTCCCACCTGTGTCCGTGGGCGGCGGCGTAGCTGAAGGAGTTCATGTCTTCGTACAGAGGGGATGCCAGCGCGTTCCCATGATGCACTCTGAGCAGAGGGTCTGCCCCGTGGGTCAGCAGCAGGCTGACCAGCTCGTAGTTACCTGCAAGGAACAAAGGGCAGGATTCACCCAAACAACCAGCAAACCGTTTGAGTGATCGGTTACGGCCTTCATCCGTCTCTGGCTCCTGCTGTGCGGGATCACAGGTCGCACTGAGAGGTCATCCCTCAACCTGCTGTCCGTCAGAAAGGACCAGCCTTCCACGTGGGAGCAGCTCGGAGAAATCTCCATTGCTGACATCGGCAGATGGCTGAAGGATGATGTCATAGAGGAGGCCTTGGCGGCTGGTCTGTCCAACCGTTTCTCAGAACGGAAACGGCGCTCATGCAGTTCCAGCGAAAACGGAAGGATTCTGTGAAAGCTCAGGCCTGAAATCAGGGGCATAACAAAAACCTGGCAGAGGCAAAAGGCCTGCATGAGATCCCACAAGGTATTAAATAAGGTTTGAATGCATCTGATCAGCATGAAAGAAAGAAAAAAGAGACTTAACAGCAACACGAGGTCAGGATTCAGACCAGGAAAAAACCTCCTGAAAGCCTTCAGATCTGACTGATTCCAAATAGAGTCTCTGGAAGTATTTCTTATGTCTTAGTTACTGCCCCCATTGGCAATAACCAGTCATTCATATTTGAGACTCCTATCTCATTGCCAAGATTCCAGCGTTCCTGTAAAAACCCATTCTACATAACATGCCCCATGTTTTCTGCCCTGTCGTTCATCATTACTCCACTAGGGGCAGTAGGGGGATTTTCCTGCTCGTTTCAAAATCTGCTTCCTTGAAATCTAAAAAACACTAAACGTTTTCCTGCTTTCCTTACTGTCAGATGAAGAATAACTCGTCAGTTGTCATTCATATTTAAGAGACTTTTAAACTTTAAATATCCAACTTTGTTGATATTTAATTCTCTATAATCCACTTCCACCATATCAAAATGTGGGGATAACATTTGAGACAGTGGCTCAATAAGGGACGTATTGGGGGGCCCCGCAGTGCAGCGCCCAAAGCAGCCAGCTCCTAGCAAGAAGCGCATTGTCAGTCATGTGAGTCATGTATTATTTTTTTTTTTAACTTGTCCTGTCCAACAGCTGGGCAGACAGATGAGAGCTGAGGGCCTCTTGTGTTGGACATATTTTACTTTAACAAGAGGGGTTATTAATCTTCAGACAAACCAGAGGTATGTCTGAATAAACCCCTTCTGAAATTTAGGCTAAACTTTATTCATTTTAATAATATTTGAAAATCTTTGGTGTTGGACCGGACGGAAAAGGAAAGGAGGGAAGAAGAAAGAGGGATGTTAGAGAGGGGGGGTAGGAGGGTGGGGGTAACACCATTAAGCAGCATAAAGCAACAAGTTGCTGGATGGTTATACTCATTACAGTGAGGTTCAGATGTCATACAAGTCTATAAGGGCGGGGCCTGTCCACACACACACTCAAATGTTATCAACACACCTGTTGGCTCCAAAACTGTCCACATGACAACATGTACACAACACAGATAAATGTTCACACACGCATTCAAACCAATCGCAGTTTCCTATTGCAGCTTTCCAAAATATGTCGATACTCCTCAAAAACCACCTCCTCCAAGCACAGAAACTCTTCTCAATGAATGCCAGTTTTTTTCTAAATTGTGGCAGCTAATGATAAGAATAATCATTCATTCAGTCCTATACCTAAAGAAAAATGACATGTTTGACGGTGAGATGGGGAGAAGCTGAAGCTTATCAAAGCCTTCATCGGCATCGCTGCTGATTGATCCATCCATCCATCATGTTGTAAACACCGGGCTTTATTAGTCATCATGGAGCTCAGACATCATAACAATCATTATCTATTGGGTCTTAGAGTAAACAGACGTCAGTAATTTAGCAGATTTCATCAAAGTTTAGAAAAACATCTTGACTCCAGAAATGTAAAAATTCACATTTTGTGATGGAACTAACTCCTGAAACATTGTTTGCACTGTAACATCCCATAATGTCTGCCTAATGAACTGTTCTTTGTCCATTGCTCTCTCTGTAAAAACGCATTTCTGAGTCCATGTTCAGTTCTCCGTACGACAACACCGTCAGTTTCTGAGGAAATGCTTTTGGAATCGATCCTCATGAGACGTGGCCTTCATCGCAGAAGCTTCACTGTTTCCAAAAAGGGGATGACTTATCTCTAAAACAAACATTTGTGAGGAATAATGCTACAGAAAACAAGCTGGACTTTAGTTTCTTCACTTTTTTGTATTTCTTTGTTAGAATTCCATTTGAAAGTAAAGTAAAATCTTTTTCCTGTTAACGTTCTGTAAAACCACATTTCTCATGTTCTTGCATTTTTGGAAAAGCAAAAGTTCTCCTCTGCTGAGCTTCTTTTCTGCAGTCGAACTTTCAGTTCAGGTTCGTCTGACAGAAGCAAGCCTCTAACACCCCCCCACCCCCCATCGCCGGGGTCTGTGTGATGGACAGAGTGAGGATACCTGCAGCAGCAGCCAGCTGCAGCGGCGTCTCAGCCGAGGTGTCCCGCCCCTCCAGCGAGGCCCCGCCCTCCACGTCTGCGCCGGCCTCCAACAGCAGCTGTGGGGAGACGAGACGACACTTGGTTCACTCTGCGGATGAAAGGATTCTCCTTCTACTGCATCCCAACGTCTGACTGCCATCATTTCACTGAGGGATGAACTTCATCTGGTCGCTTCCGGAGCTGTCGGCACATGACCTGAACCACCCCCCCACCTACCACCACCATCTGCCGGTGGAGCTGAATAAAGTCAAATGTTTTCCAGAACATTCCAGGCCTCAGTCACATCCACCTGTACAGGAGCGGACCCACACAGGTACTGTGGCTTTTTGGGTCCATGAGGCCTCCGTGCCTCAGTGTGGAAAAGGGACACTACATTAATGTACGGCTCTTTCGAAATGACATTTATAAATATGTGGTGTTTATGGCTCTCTCTGCCTAAAATCTTCCCGACCCCTGGTCTACATTTTTGGGATTACCATGAAATATCATGGAAGTTAATTTGATGAATTTGTTGTTTTATGGCGTATTCCTAATGAAGGATCTGAGGGGGACTAATGGTAAACAGGTGATGCTGTCGCACGCCGTCCTTACGCCACACTCCAGTCGTCAGTAAGGTGTGAATACTGGCTCCTTACTGACTCACGCACGGAGTGTGCACGTGATGGGTAAGTGTCTGCAGGACGTCCACACACTGCACTCTGATCGTCTCATTTCCTAATTTCTAACAGTCAGGCTGCGGCACAGAGCGCACGCTTTTCACCTGAAGTCCACAGGATGTTGGGGATTGAAAAAAGGAAAAACTTGTGTCTCAGCTACGTGTTGTGCAATTGCTCACTGATCAGTCTTCTGCAGCGTGATCGTAAAAAAAAAAAGATGCAACTTTCTGTTAGATTCCTACGATGGAGTTTTAAGGCCACAAAAAATAAACAATAAAAACAAAAGGAAATTATGAGAAAAAACTCGTAAATTAAAGATTAAAGTGGAGGTGAGTGTACAGAGCAGCAAGTGAACGCCACACAGCAGCAGAGCAGAGCGACTAAACGTACTTCCAAATGTTTGGAAGCTCCTTTGTTTGATTTAGTTTTTAATTGATGGGGGGCTTTCAGGACCTCTGCAGCTGTTGATGAAGACGTTAGTCTTCCTGCATCTGTCCACCTCCATCCTTTCTTCCTCCAAAGAACACATCTCTACGACTGTGTGACGCTTCCGTCTGAGGAGGAGCACTTTCTGGTATTTTGCTAATGCAAATATAACAGAATGTTTCCTCAGGAGGAGGGGGCGTATGGAACTGTTTACACATTGGTGTTCTGCTCATGACAGGTTGATGATGTAAGGAGATAAATGAACTTCTGGGTGTGTGAATGAAAAGGAAAATAAAGGATTGGTCCTCTACACCCAAACGTGTCTCTGAGCTCCTTATTTTACTGATGAAACTCCGCTTTATAATGATCTGACTTTTAGTCGTCAAAAGGTTTAGAACTTCTTCGTTTTTGAAACTTAAATCATAAATGTATGACTTTAATCGCCTAATTCAACAGTTAAGACTTTTTTCTCGTAAATTAAAAAAAATAGTTTGTAAACTGGCCCTCAAACTCCATCGTAGATTCCTGCAACGGATGGACTTATTTCAACGCCTAAAAAGGTTTTTTAGATGTGACGCGTTAACGCTTGAAATCTGTTGAGATGCTTTTGTACGGACAGAAGACGATCAGAGCATTCAGAGCCAACAGTTAACAAACTCATCTTTTCTCTGCTCAAAGCACCAATTATTTTCTCTTTTACGGATCCAAATACCTCCTCTCCTGTGCACAAATCTAACAAAAAACAAAATTGGAGGCAACAAACATTTATGGAGCTGAGCCCGCCTCCACCTCTGGCACAGGCGATGTGGAATTCACCTGCTTGACTCACCTGCGCCACACACAGGTGACTATGGAGCACTGCGAATGTCAGAGCCACCCAGTTCCGACTGCCGGGGTGAACGGACGGGTGTCGGGGGGAGCAGCCCGGGACCTGAACAAACAACGGGCCCAGAGGTGTGAGCTGACTGCAACCTGTGGAGGGCGGAGAAACTGAGCGGGGTTCCCGTGGTACCTGCAGGTTCAGATGGGCCCCCGCCTCTATGAGCATCTGGACCAGGGCTTCATCGCCTTCTGCAGAGGCGTACATCAGAGGAGTCATTCCCTGCAGGAGGCACAGCAGAGTGTTGCAGAAAAGTCCAGAATCTGAGCAGCGCAGATGTTCATCATGTTCCCCCTCGGTCAGAGCATTCACTCAGTTTAACAACTATTTTGATCATTAACCACCACGATGGCCCAAATCCTCACATTTCCATGTAGCCTGCTGCCCCCAGGTGGCCAAATCGGTCTGAAATCCACTGACTGCTTTCAGACAGATCGCATTCATTTCTGCTAACACGCCCCCACCTGGTCGTCCACGGTGTTGACCCCATCCTCTCCCAGCAGTCGTGTGGCGTGTTGGACCAGATCAGCTCTGCCACTGGACAACATCCTGAAACCCAAATCCAGCTGGAACTTTGCTGCAGCAGCTTCAGCTCCCAGACATTTGAAGGACTGGAAGCAGGACGCAGACCTGCAGACCAAGACAGAGGAGGATGACCCGCTGAAAGTGACATTCACTACAGCGCAGCAGTGTAGAAGAACAGAAGAACATCTGTAACTTACACGACAGAAATAAATCAAATCAAAGTACACACCAAACAACCTTTGTGGGAATGAAACAAATAGCAAAAGTAATGAAGTTTCTGTCCTTTGTCGCAGAACTCCATGTGGATTTATATAAAAAACAAAAAGCACAAATAAGGTGGGAAAAAAACATTAAGAACGAACGACACAGCAACCATGTGGCACCATTCTAAAAGACCAATCAGTAAAAAACAGCAAAAATGATGCAAAACAGAATTATTATCCATGAATCTGAAATACAGCGGATGAACCACAAACACAGACGTATGGTCAAGGAAAATCAAATGTATTCGTCACATGAACCCATTCGGGGGGGTTGACTTGTACAGGTGCTGTGGGTTTCTGCGATGTCCGGCTCTGTGGGGAGGAGGGAGAGAGGAGCGGCCGCATCTTCGGGGGAGCACAGGTGTGTCATGCAGTTAGTTGCCTTGAGGCTCGTACGGCCGCATCAAGGGACATCACGAAAACGGTACGTACCATTGTCTTGCGTGTGGCAAATGCATCAAAAAGTAATGGAAGTTACACATATTTCTGATGTACAGGTGATGCTGTCAGACGCAACAGTCTAGTCGTTAGTGAGGTGAGTACTGGTTCCTTACTGACCGTGCACAAATGCCGCACTAGTGGGGCGTGCACGAGGTATGTAAGTATTAGTTCATGAAGTCTGTATTATTAGCTGGTTCTTGTATTATCAGACACGGTTGTGTTCGACGTCCTGTCGAAACATGTTAGGTACGTGACAAAACACAACCGTGTCTGATAATAGAAGACCCAAGAAGTCAGAGATATGTAAGTGCCCGTAAGACGCCTGTAAGATGTTCACACAAACGACACTCTGGTTGTCTGATTTCTTCGTTTTTCCAGTCAGGCTGCCAACAAGGAGCGCGCACGTATCACGTGAACAGCACTAACGGGCTCCTTGCACAGGGCGCATGTTTTAAGGGGGTTTAAAAAGATAAAAAATCTGTCCAACACGCCTGCGCCTCACCTACTGTGTATAAAGGTACACACAGACCATTTCCACCCCCAAGGGCAGTGTCTGTGGGTAAAATGGTCAAATTTGCGCAACCCACATGAAATATCAAAGTAGTATGGGAGCCTGTAGAGAGAAATTGTTCATGTCCACTTTTTGCTATGGGCATGCTGTGGGCGACAGGTCATTCTGAACACTTATCCAACACGCGAGGTGTTGGATAAGTGTTCTTGTGTTCAGCCTGACTGTTGGAAATGGTAAGTCAAAAGTACCTTTGAATACTTCATGATACACTTACTCCACGCACAATAATGCTACATTCCATCGTAGGTAGCCATACGAACCTCAAGAGAACTGCAAGACACACCTGTGCTCCCCTAAGGAAGCAGCCGTTCCTCTCTTTCACCCTCTGCCGACCCGGACAACCCAAAAACCCAGTGAACCCGAAGGGTCAACCTCCGTACCGGTGAATGAGACCAAGTCATAAGGCTTTAAGTTCTGAAAGACATCTCTTTAGAAAGGTGCGCCTTAAAAACATCATTTTATTCTGTCTTTTTAAAGATCCTACGCTTCAGTATGAGGTAAGATAGCTGTCAATACGTACATGCAAAAGTGAGCAGAGCTTAAAATAGAAATTTGAATACACCATTTAGTTTTACGTTCAACGTGTCTGTTTTAAATACGATTTGTCTTTGATTTGGATACGATTATTGAACAGGAAATTTCCCTGGTTAACAAACTGTCAAAAATACGTCACGGGGACAGAGGCATAACCGTCGGGTACGGAAACATTGATTCAATTAAGTCAGCATGCGCCTTGAGCTTCATTTATTGAACTAAAGCAGAATTGGAGTTTTTTACAATACTACTGAGCTCCAGCCCCCGGACCTGTCCAGGTGTACCCCCTGCAGCAGCCGGGACAGGAACCGGCAGCACCGTGACCCCGAAAGGGATCTAGTGGGTTAAGAAAATAACAAAATCAAGATAGCTAACTCGGAGCGAGAGTAGGCTAACTGTTAGCCAACTGCAGCGATAGTTGAAAAGAAAAACAGAAAGGAAGGAAAATTAGAAAAAGAAAGTTGTGAACTCTGATCCTACTGCCGATTAATTATTTGATTAAATTTCTGCAGCAACAGTCGGATACCACTTAGCTTACTTAAGATACACGTTAGCTTAGCTTTTGTTTTGGTATCCTTTTAAAGATTAACCAATTTTGACAAACATGCACCTTTTTTGCACCTAGTGAGTAGAATGATGTGTCTGCTGTTGCTCTTTGGGCTGTTTTCCACCACTTCTGGGTCTGAAGCGATCAGCTGGTGCGTTGTTTACACGATCATGCTCATGCTCTGTCTAACGCATGCGCAAATTTGAACAATTGATGTATTGGGACTCGATGTTTATGCCTCTGAGCCCGTGACGTAGTTTTGACACGGAGTTAACTGTAGAAATTTCCTATTCAAGACATTCAAGAATCATATCCGAAACAAAGGCAAATCGTATTCAAAACAGACATGTTAAATGTAAAACTAAATGTTAAAATCATATTTTTCTTTGTCTTTATGAAGACGTTTCTTATTGACAGATTCCTTAGCCCATAGATCCGGAGGCCCGGTTTCCGCCTGCAGGCTGGACCAGGAGCTGCTGGGTCTCACCTGAGCGGTCGGGGCTCACAGTCCAGACCCGGCAGCAGCTGCCTGGCTGTCTGTCTCACATCATCGCTGTCCACCAACAGGCTGCACCGATGCTCGGCGTGAACAACGGCCACCCGGATCCAATCCATGAGAGGAGGGAGGAGGAGGAAGGGCCTGGATGAAGATGAGTTAGAACAGAAGAGGGCTCCCTGAGATCACGACCAAACAACTCCACACGTTGGTGCAGCAGCTCTTCACAAACCTCTCCCTGCTCAACAACATGACAGAAGGCTCCAGGTTTGGGTTCTCCTGAGACTCCATCTGTGGGCTGGACAGGAAGTAGTAGAGCGTGCGGAGAGCGTCTGGGGCCCAGGACACTGAGCGCTGATTGGCTGAGCGAGCGCTGCTCATGGAAATGCTGGAGCTCTGCAGGCGCTGCATGTGGTGCATCGCTCGAGACACCAGATCACCTGCAGAGGGACAGAAACCATCAGGACCCACACTTCTTCTGGAGATGCAGGCACTCGTGGTTTCCACCGTATACACCCACACATATGTTTACTATGAACCTTGTTTGTGGGAACGTCAAAAGCTCCACTGAATGTAAAAATGTTTGTGATCGCCCAAAAGTTTTTTTTTAAGGGGACTTTATTTTGAAAGGCTATAGGCAGCACTCAGGGAGTTTGGTAAGATTAAAAATGTGTATTCTGCCCAGCAATCAAATTCTTCATGGCCCACTTCATCAATACAAGGATAACACACTTTAAAAAAAAAAAAGAAGCATTTGTCCTCTGGGTAAGTAACTTAAGCGTTTTTAAAACCTATCTTTTTAGCTACACCATAATGATTTAACACATTTGTTTCAGAAAGTAGGCTAAGGATTTTTCATTTTCTTCAGTTGCTGTAAAATTTAAGCTTATTTAAATGTAATTTAGGCTGATTCAGCATTTTGCATTTCTTCAACCACACACTTACTGAGCTCCGAGATGCTCCCCACGCTGGTCGCAAGCAGCGCCTGCTCCAGCATTTGCAGTTCCAGCTGAATGTAAGGATTTTCCCTGCTTTCCAGCTGCTCCTTGGAAGCCTTTGTGTGTGGGCTAATATGGGCTGGCAATGATAGCTCACCTAAAACACAAACAAGGTGAGTAATACCTGCATAGTCATTTAACAACGTTGGGTCAGCCTGTTTGAAGGACAGATTTTGGTTTATGAACGGCCGCGTTAATGCTGCCCAGAGGATGAAGTCCGGCTCGTCTGTCCAGATGAAACTGAAAAATGAAAACAAGCTTCTTTGGTGAATCTAAGTAACTGGCCTCCTAAGATGTGTCAGTGAGCCAAGCTCCAAAGTGCCTCTGGTTCCTCAGAGCTTCTAGAGGTAGTCCCCTGAAATGGTCTTCCAACAGTCTTGAAGGAGTTCCCAGAATGCTTAGCACTTGTTGACCCTTTTGCCTTCACTCTGCGGTCCAGCTCACCCCAAACCATCTGGATTGGGTTCAGGTAACTGTGGAGGCCAGGTCATCTGGTGCAGCCCCCCATCACTCTCCTTCTTGGTCAAATAGCCCTTACACAGCCTGGAGGTGTGTTTGGGGTCATTGTCCTGTTGAAAAAGAAATGATGGTCCAACTAGGCTACCAGCAGGCCTGAGGAAGAGGAGGGGAGACAGAAGAGCAGCAGAGGTGAAGAGGAGATTCCACTGGAGGCAATAAAAATAAAGACCACTCCAGCTTCCCCCTGCAGACGCTGCTGATGTCATCCCCAGCCAGCAGTTAAGGCTGAACCCTCAAGTTCTTTGTTTTTGGGTTAGGTGGGAGTTTGGGAAAGAGCTGCTGTTTTAAAGATTGACCAGCTTTGACTGATGAAAGCCATGTTTCTGTTATGCTCTGCAGAAGAAACCCTCCCAGCTCTTTTTTCTTTGCAAGCTCAAGAAAGCAGAGTTTGTGTCTGACGCACGGAGGCTCGCCACGTTTGACCAGCAGATCCAGAATAAACACACTTCTCTACAAACAGCTGTGTGCTTCAGAGGTTCTGCTGAATTCCTTCAGAAGGAGGAAAGCCCACAGCCCTAAAACAAGATCAATTCATTTGAGCAGTAACTGTTTTAACTGACTCTGCCTGAAGGCCTTTCTCTGTCAGATCGGCAGAGCATGACTCAGCTCCATCCTTTGTGTCCGTCTCAATGGAGGACCTGCTGACTCCTGATCCTCCACACAATGAGGGCATCAGAACGGCCGAGCGAGTCCACCGCTCATGTGAGAGTGGGAGACAAACGTCCCAGCAGCTTTTTGGGCCTTGGTCCTGTGGGGAACGTGCTTCTCTTTCGTTCTTTTCTTCAGAGAGCAGCTTTCTGAAAATCCCCACGGCAGCTTTCCTGTCTGCAAACAGACAGTTTTGTCAGAGTCCTGCAGGCCTGCACCCAGAAACCCTGAAACTGAGCTCAGCAGAGCAGGGTCAGAGGTGCAGCGGGTGGCCTTGTGCTCAAACCCAACCTGCTTTCCCTCAGAACAACAATGGAGAAAGCGGTTTTGGTTGATTTCTGTCCCTGCGTTTTCTTGCCGTGTGTTTACCCTGACGCACGCTTTGGCGTGGGGGTGCCGGATCAGCCCGCGCAGCCCTGTCTCTGAGCTTCCTGCGACGGCAGCAGCTCCTCCCTGAAAGCGGCGGCTCCACTCTAACAAGGGCGGAGTGTTGCAGATAATTGCTGCACACGGCTGCTGTTTGCACACAGGAGGGGAGGCGAACAAGCTGCGATTCATGCCCGCACAACAGGAGTCCAGTCCGGGAGGACAAAGCACAAATCCCAGTTTTAATCCGTACCTGTGCAGTCCGAAAACACCCCACCCCCCGCCCCCCACCCCAGGTCCAACACTGACCTGCTTGTGCACAGAACGGTGAGTGAATGAGTCATTTCCTTCAACTCTGAGCTTCTGAGTACCTGCGGCTCAATAAAAGCAGCCCTGAACAACCCCCCAGTGCTGCAGAAGGGGGGGGGGGGTCACCCGGCAGACAACAGCGGCTCTTTCTGCTGAGGGGCTAACCAACAGCCACAGGGGAGGGGTCAGAATCGCCTCGCAGACAAAGTTCTGATTGAGGCTGAGCTGGAGACGTGGGTCACAGCGTCTGACCCCCCCCCCAGAAACACCTTCACCCCCACAACATCTCAGATCTTGTTACTCTGCTCCAGACCCTCCCTTCTAGAAAAGAAAGTCCAGATTTACTAATCAAAGCCCATGATTGATTGATTGATCGTCTATTGAAGCAGGATTTTAGAAAGCTTTAAAGGATGATGAGCACATGCTGCTGCTCAGCAGGCTGAACGACGGCTCTGCATGTTAAACGTCCACGATGGCACGGCTCTCCACTCTCATCACCTTCAGTCGGAGCAAAGTGCAGGACTTGAACAAAAGCAACAATCAAATCAAATCAATCAAAAATCAAATCTTCTCTGATAGGAACTTCCTTTAGTGGAACACAGTGAATCTGTCAGATCATTTCAACACACACACGCCCTGAATAAATAAGTCATAAATACTCAGACCTGCTGAAACAACCAAACTAAAAGTCTACAAAAAAGAAACAATTAAACTTAGCAGAAAATGCCAAAGAAACAAAAAACACGAGGAAATTGTTTCTTTCCTTATTAAATACCAAAAGCAGAGCTCAGAGTCAGCTGGTCCACAGCAGATCCGACCATCCAAACAGGATCTGGGGATCCCCTTTAACCGGTTTAGGACTAAATGCTCTTTCGGTTTCATTAGCATGAGAAAACCCTGCTGATGACGTCCGTCTTGACGAGCTGGATGATGGATGAAGCCTGACTATCATGACTTCACTGTTGGATGACAATGACATGAAATGTCACCAGATCCTGTTTTTCCTGAACATGAAAGGACAGAAATTCCCACTGAGAAATGATCCGGACTGTCACAAAGGAGGATGGCAGACAGACTCTCTTCTCTGAGCTTCATTGTTTTGTTCACTTGTTCCACGGTCTGACACCGGATTCTGTGGAAAGCTACACCGCTAAAGACGAGCTTTAGCTGGTATTTTTGTTAGAACTGAGACTTTATGAGCAGAATCTGAACAAGGAAGTGAAGACTTTAACCACTTCTGATTGGTCAGACTAGTGACATGTGATTAAGCCTCCAAGAATGATTGGTGGAGACAGTTAAAGGGGCGGGACTTTTCAGAAAACAGAGCTGAAGCTGCGGCGAAATCACGGTACCATCATTCTTATCAAAATGTCTTTAATAGAATCAAATTAACACAAAGAAAAAAGTATTTTATGATCTTTCATATTCCTAACTACTCAGTGTTTTATCAGGTTCTGTTTGGATGAACTCAGAGCTGATATCCTGGAGATGGAAAATGTTTTTAGATCAGTGAAAATGGATAATTTCCCACGGCACTGAAACACTGAAATAAAGTGACATGACTGCTATCATATGTTTTTTAGTAAAGGTAAAACTTGTTTGTCATCTAAGACACTTTTCTAAACCTCGTCGTCATTTCATCTCAGTCAAACATTTGACTGCAAACACGGCCGTGAAGCTCCGATGCTGCAGGAGCGAACAACTGTTCGCTTCAACCCGACTTCCTGTTTGCTCTCATGGGAGGGGGAGGGAGGGGGCGGGTTAAAGAAATGGCTTCTGTGAAGGCTTCCCTGTGTTCGCTCAGGACCTTTTTCCCCTCGTCAGCTTCAGGGAGCAGCTCCTCCAGTCTGAATCAGAATCTGAATCTGCACCTTCGACCTTTGACCTCCAGACAAAGATAAAACTTGTTCCTCCCTTCACACGTGGAAGTCAAACCGTAAAGGCTGCATCTCATCAGGGCACAGAAACTGAGCTTCAGGGGTTTTCAATGAGGCCACATTAGTTTCTGAATTCAGAGCTCACCTCCACATGCAGAAGGAAACTCTGACAGTTTGATTGTAGGAGCTGATTGGTTTTGTTGAAACCAGGAAGTGAGCTGTCACATGAATGACATCTCTCTGCTTTAAATGGGATTTTGAGTTGAAATTCTACATTTTTGTTGTGAGTCATAACTTCTCCAAACTTTGAGACAGACAAACAAATTCTCCTCCATCATTGGTTTGGTGGAAACTGAAGAAGAAATGCTGTAAAATCTTTAGATTGAAATAAAGGAAAGAACTTTAAATCTGCAAAAAAAGTTTTTTTCAAAGCAAAATAATCATAATAACTAAGCGTTAGATGGTCAGAACTCACCGTGCGCGTTTTTCCCGCAGGTCAGGTGCTCGTGGGGCTGCAGCAGCCCCCACAGCTCCGCGTCGCTGCTCACGGTCCCCTCCAGCAGCTCCGCGCACACCCTGTCCGCCTGCCCGGGGGTCAGCCTCGCCACGTGCAGCGCGCGCCTGCCCACCTCTTCGGCCAGGCTTTCCACGCACGCTGTCAGGCAGATCGCGGCGTACTCGTGGACGCGCACCGACAGGCGAGTTTCCACCATCCACCTGAAGAAGCGGCCCACGGACAGCGCGAGCCCGCAGCGCGCGGACGCGCCCCGCTGACGCGCCGCATCCCCGGAGCTCATGCAGTGCAGAGACTGCGCCCTCACGGCCGACGACAGGCACCTCTGGGCCAGACCCCAACTCAGGACCAACCTGACCGCGCTCTGCACCTCCAGGCGCGTGCACCGCCTGTGGAGCGCGCTGAGCCGCTGCGCCTCCCTGGAGATGCGCACCAAGGCTCTGCTGAGCAGGACGGACAGGCGCCGGACTGCGTCTGCGCTGAACCAAGCATCCGAACCCGCGACTCTCCCCAACACCTCCTGCAGCTCCGGGTCAGCCCACGGATACTCCTCCAGCTCCGGTAACAGCGGACACGTAGAGAGGAGGTCCGCCGCGTCCTCGGGCAGCGTGCTCACCGTGTCCCAGCTGCCGTTCCTGCTGCGCAGAGAGCCGGCGTGCCGGGAGCCGCCGCCGTTCGGCTGCGAGCGCCTCGACTGTCCGGAGGAGGACAGCGTGAGGGACGGGCAGGCCCCCCCTGCCGAGAATCCCGAATCCAAGCTCAGGGCCTCGAGAGTTTTCCCACAGTAGCCGCCGGGCATGATGACCGCTGTTCCTTCCCCTCTGTGGATCTGTCCCACTTTGAGCCACGAAACCCATCTGATCCACTGAGGTGCGCCGAACGGACCAATCACAGCGCACAGGTGAACCCACGCTGCCCCACCTCTCCATCAGCGCTGCTAAAGGCCCCAAATGAAGCAAATCCGCTTTTTGGAGCTTAAGTGTTATTCCTCACTGTATAAACAACCCCAAAGCGGCCTTTCGGAGTGTTCCTCTAAAAACCTGCTCTCTGGGCAGTGGCGCCTCCAGAAATCTTTCATGGGGGTTACCATTAGGGGGCCACTTTAAATCTTGGGTTGACACACAAAAAACAGGATTTTCAAAATTCATTCTACTAAGCCAAACAGCTTTTAGAAAACTAACAGAAAGTTAACTGATATATTTTGATTAATAATGTTTTTATGCAATGCTAAGGCGTGTCAGCTTGTGGTGTTCGGCTCTTGACTGGGAGATATTTATAAAGAACAAAAAGTCAAATCAGTTGTTCTGAAATAATAACAATAATTATAATAATAACAATAATAATAATGCCCTTCCATAGTAATTATTAATTATATCTGTAATAAATCTGTAGACATTTCTATTAAATATGAAACAGTTTCCTTATTTCCTTTGTCTTCCTCATCATTTTCTGTCATTAATGCTGGCTGTGGGTCATGCTGCTCTGTCTCATCTTCCTCCTTCTCACTACTCCTCTGTCCCCCCCCCCATCATCTCTTTCGCTCCTTCTGCTGTACTTTTCTTCTTAAGATAAGAATAAATGTTGGTAGACTTTCTCTTCATTTTCTGAAAATTGACATGACATACACAAGCATCATCGAATGACTTTAGGTAACTCTGTTGAAAGAGGTCAAAAACACATCAAAAGGCTGCGGTAACACAACACACCAGTCCTCAAATTGTGCCATGAAATGCCTGGGAGGCGCGTGTGACTGGGGACATCCTTTTTATTCACTTAAACAAAATTTAATTATTTGCTCATCCACCTCAGCTGAGGCTGTGGGATATTTGCACCAAGTTTTTGCGCACAATCCAGATCAGGTGATCTAAACAGTAAACAAATTGTTAAAGACACCACAGAAAATATTTAACAGGTGTGAAAAGAAAGGTATTGTTGTAGGATGAGTGTGTGTTAGTGAAACCGGTGTGTCTGAGCTCATGCGGTCCAGGAAGGGAGGGGCAAGAGCGCGTGAGAGGGTGTGGAGTGCATACAGCGGTCAGTCGCCATTTTTAGAGTTAAGAAAAAAGTAATAATGAAAGTTCCTCTTAAAGAACTGAGACTGGTTTTCTTGTTTAACCCACTCTGGAGGCTCTGAGGGTTCGAACGGGAAAGGGAGATCAGCCTCACCATCTTATTCGTTTATGCTTCCAGCGGGCTTGTCTTGAGCTATAGATGTCTGCTCGCGCAAAAGCAGCAGGGAGGGGAGGGGGTGGAGGCCAAGTTATGTGATCAAAGTGACCGTCAGCCAGGGCAACCTGGTGGCACCACTGTGTCTGAGCCCTACCAATCCATGAAAACGAGAGGGTTCTCACATTGTGAGGTAGGCCAGTGAGAACAGCCTCTTCCAGGAGGAGTCTGTGCTGCCAGCCCCACCGCCAGTCTAACACACACACCCACTTTCTCCGTGGAGCTAACGCTGATCAGCTAAACGCCTTCATTGTAACCCTTGTGCTATCCTAGGCACTTTAGCGTTGGGTCATCTAGACCCACTAGACAGTGCGCTGAACCTTTTTTCTTCAATGATTTGTGATCTTCACTGGTGTCCATGGATGACATGAAATCCTCTCCACCTTTATCCACCCAGAGGCTGGGTAGCTTGGTTGGTAAGGTGAGAGGCCACGCAGAAATCCAGGAATCAACAATGGTACTGGGGGGCAGTTGCCATATCAATGGCGCAGTGATCCAACCCAGTCCTCCATCTACTACTGCCACTGGTGCTGTTACAAAACAAGCACAAATAAACCTCTTTATACTACTAGCAGCTAGTGGCAGAATGAATGAGGAGAGTGTGAAGGAGTGCCACCAAGCAGTGAGTAAGTTCACACTCCTTTGCAACAGTGGAGTCAAATGGCTTCAGGTAAATATTAGTCAGTGTATTCAGTTGTACTATTGTTTAGGATATAGTAGTATGAAATTGAGTTTGATACATCAATCCACAAACACAACATTCAATAATAATTCAGCAATAAATGTTTTTTTTTCTGTAGGGATATGTGCAAGGCACTCCATCCTTACAACCTTTCCTCCAGGAGTTACTTGAGCGACACGCTAATTCCATCCTGGTATGAGGTAGAAAAGGCCAAATAGATTGCTGAGCTCAAAGATGTACCAAAGCTGGCCATAACATCAGATGGGTGGACTAGCCTCAGCCAAGACCACTATATCACTGTGACGGTGCACTATACAAGACAGGGCAGACTCAAGCAGAAGGTCCTTCACACCAGGGCAGTCTACCAATCTCAAACTGGTGAAGTACTGGCAGAGGAGATCTCTGACATTCTGGAGGAGTTTCGAATAGAGCTGGGCAAGGTTTGCGCCATTACGGTTGACAATGCTGGCAATCTGGACGTTGCCATCAGCAGGCTTGGCATCCTAAAAACAGGATGCTATGCCCACACGCTGAATCTGGCAGCACAGAAAATATACACAATTGCTTCTGTGGATAAATGGGCTGCCCAAGTCCGAGCAGTGGTCATGTGATTTAAGAGGTCCTGGATGGCCAACAAGATATTGATGGAAAAGCAGCAGCTGCTTGGTAAGAAGCCATTTTTTACCATTAAATTATTACTTAGAAAATCCAACATTTTACAGCCTATTAATTCAATATTGAATTGTGTACTTAATTTATGCTTTTTTTGTTGTTTCAGGACATAAGCAACACTCACTCATTCTGGACGTCAAGAAGAGATGGAACTCTCTTTATTTAATGATTTCCAGCAATACAGGCAGCAGTCTTGGATCCACGACTGTGGAGGGCAATGACAAAGACAACCTGGACCGGCTGAGGGATGATGATTTCCACAAGGCTGAGGAGTTTGTCCAGCTCATGAAGATCCTGTACTCTCCACACTAAATAGGGGAAAGTAAAGAATTCCACGTAGACAACCATAGGCATTCTATAAATTGAGCAGCACTTCATTGTAAAGCATGAAGACACAACTTTGTGACAGCCATCAAAGAGAAAGTTTGGGGTAACCTCAGTGAGCGCTACCAGGACATCGCCGTCCAAGATTTCCTGCACAAGGCCACAGCAATGGACCCAGGTATAAAGGGAGACCGGTGAGTGATGACACCTGGGACAGACTGAGTAAGACAGCTGTCAATCATGCAACAGGAGCAGCAGCACCAGGTCCAGGGATGTCAGGGGAGCCGGAGCAGGTAAAATCAGCTTCAGCACAGCAGCAACATAAAGAGGAATCTGAAGATGGGGAAGTAGATTTGCAGCAGACTCCACTCAATCAGTGTTCAAAGCAAAAAGTGCCTTGGAGAAGCTTTCTGCTTGAGGAGGAGGTGCAGGTTGAGGCTTACAACTGCAGACACCTGTCCTCACAGAGCATGTGGACTCTAGAGGTTGACCTTACAAATGCCTGCCTGCCACCTCAATGGCTGAAGGATCCAGTAATGTGGTGGTGGAAAAAAAGATACCTACCTCTCTCTCTTCTTATTGGAACAGGTTACTTCTGTACCCAAAATTCCTTCATCCTTTCTGAGAGGGTGTTCTCAACCGCAGGGAAACACTTATGGAACCAGGAGGAGGTCCTGATCACTGGCAGAGGATGATATGTTGATCCTTTCAAGAAGAACTGCTGAAGAATGAAGAACTGTTGGTTTGTGCACCCATCTGCATACTCCACCATGTTGCCCTATGCAACTGGGACATTTACTCTTAGAATGAACAGTTTATTTAATTTGTTTGGCGAGTACATCAGTGACAGCAATATGTCAAAAAATTGCTGATTATTTTTCTTTAAATAATTTTTCATGTATTTTACTTTTCAATTCATGAAAATGTATAAAATAAAATGTTTTGTTAAAAAAACAATGTTGTTGCATAATGATAAAACAAACATTTTATGCTTCCCAAATTTTATTTATTTATTTTTTGTCCTCAAAAGCATTAATATGAGTATCGTTAAAATTCCGGATCGATAATCAATATCAATAAGAGTAGTAGTACCATTAAAACTTTACCCATCCCTAGCCTTTGGGCAACCCTACTGCCTACCAGCATGAATGCGCGTGAATGACCCCGCTGATGGTTCGAGAGAAACATAGGTTCGAACTGGCAGCCATGCCTCTAACATCACCAAGTATGAATGAGTGAATGAATAGCCGGATTGCCAATAAAGTTCTGAGTGTCCAGAGTAGTTTAGATAAACAAATCCATTATTAATATTACTAATATTATTATTATTTTTCATGGTACGGATAACATGTCAATGTAAGGGTGGAGTCATCTGGACCCCATAAGATAGCACAAGGGATTTATATTATGGTGGCCGACAGAGCATACAAAAAGACAACGCAACGACATTACCCGAAGCACAACGAAATTACCTCAAGCACAACGGCTTACTCCGGCGACAACACATCTACAATAAACGCAATTACCCGGCACAAATTAAATTAACTGACAGCCCGATTTGCATTAGCCAGAGATATCAATATTAACTTCCCAGCACAACGGAAATGACGGACTATTTTCTTCCTACTGGCGGGAAATCATAAAGTCAGTTTCAACCTATTCGGCGCTCCTGAGAGAGGTACGTGATTTTTTCTACTACTATGATGATCATAATGGTGTTGTTTTCTTACTAGATAACATAATTTCTACAAATATACGCTATTTAAAATATAATTTCATCACAGCTCATAGTGACCTCTGCATCTTCACTGCTTTGTCTGTTCGGTTAGGTAAAGTTACTTTGGTAGGTTAGGTAGCTAGTTTTCCACAGCCTCGCCCTGCTCAGTCAGCTTACGAGGACACTCTTCTTTAGCCTCTTTCTAATCCAGAGTTACAGTTGATGGTGAAGGTCTCATTATCTTCACAAAAGAGAGGCGCTGTAGCTGTGTTATATTCAGACTTTTTTATTTAACAGTCTTGTTCCAAGTAGTACACTGTGGGTCTGGAATGGCAATCTCTCATCAGCTTCCTAGCTCATTGCAGTGGACTTACACGTGACTACTCGCCTCGCATGCTGGGTACCATGCATGCTGGGTAATGCAGTTCTATAATTCAACATCGAGTACGCCATGCGATATTCATGTACTCGTGCCAGTCGTGTTCAGTGATTTTGTGTGTTGCCAGTCTGATAATTTGGCCGTCCATTATAGCGGTGACAACACGCCCATTTTATGCAAGATCTGCAGTGGTGAACCCAAGAAGATCTGTATGCTACGGGAAAATATCAGCTTCCTATACAATGTTGATACAACTCAACAAGCCACAACAAGTGAAGGCACACTTCAAACTTTGGTCCTCTTTTTTTTTTTTTAGCCTTAGGCTTTCCTTTCAAAGTTTTTTTAAATATTTATTTTTAGATGTGTGAGCATGTATTTATCTGAACTTCCATAATAAAGCAGTGACAGATGCTCTAGCTGTCGCTCCAGAATCTCCATCCATCAAGGACATGGAATGATCTTGTTTCAAAAAAGAAAAAATTAAACAAAATATATGTACTTTCTGTTCCAATGTAGGCTAGTTATTAATACATGTATTTGTGTCAATTTATATAATCACTTGATGTTTTCCGTAGATGCTAATTGGATTAATGACAAGGGAGGACAGCATTCTGAAACCAGTCCGAGGATCATGTCTACCCCTGGTAGTAGAGCCAGAATCCAATGCTAAACAACTCCAGAAAGCGGCAGAACAAAAATGAACTTTTAACTAAAATTTAAATGGTGGTCCTCTACACTCTGCTGTACCTCTGATGGCATAGAGGTAAAAATATACCTGGACCCAAACATCCTTCTCTACAACTGTATAAGGAGGGCAATAGGAAGGCTTATCAAAGAATTACACTTTATCTGTACAAAGGAAGACTTTGTTACCCAAAGTAAGTAATTTTGATATTATTCAAAAGCAAGTAGAGCTATCTTAAAGTAATGAATTTCCTGACATGAGCATGCATGTTTTTACAGCAGAGGAACATGTCACTTCTGACTCGAGTGACTCAGAGGTGATCGCTATCAGTGGAGTTACAGCACAGTCAAATGCAACGTACACATTACCAAGTGTAATGGATACCATTTCCTTCTTTCCTATTTGTCTGTCTGTTTTATCATGTGCATATGAATGTATATGCATACAAGCTTCCACTCACAGTCCAGTTTTTATATAGGTGGCTTTTGACACAGAAGTTCCAGGAACATCGAGAGATGCAATGACAGCCACATGCTACAGGTGCTTTGTTCATACAATTTCAGATTATTTCATTTTAATACTTCATTGTAAAGATATGGTAATTTATGTTCATTTTCAGCACATACACAGAACTCTATGCACCAGTTGTAATAGAGGATGAGGAGGAGTCAGGCAGTGATGCAGAAAGCCTTAGCATTTCAAAAGATACAGAGTAAGAAAGCTATTCTGTTTTCTTTTCTTTTTTTATAATTGGTTGAATGTTTGAACTTTTCATATTCTGTGATTTTTCCTCCATTGAAAACATGGGAATCTTTGCAGAAACTTTTGGTTTTGATACCCTGCGCTCGCATTCTTTACAAAAAAATCTTTTTATTGTGCTGTTTTCTACTCTCCAATTATGGTCAATCATATTTTCTTCATTTTATTTTGCCAATTATACTCTTTGTTTCCTTTAATTCAGCAATGTGGTATCTAAACCTAAGCTCCTTTTATTTATTAATGTGTCTGTTGCTTGGTCGCATTGCATAAATTCATTATGGTTCAGAATGAACAACCATCAGAGCAGCCAACATAATTGCAAATCTGGCATCCCAGAGTGATCACTGTGCCATCAGCAGATTCAACATCCGTCACCGACATTTGGGGATGGATTGGTCGCAGGGTTTAAGCGTGGAACCTTTTCTGAAAAGAAGGATCTTTATGTAAAGTTCTCTGATGATGAAGGGAGGTTGGAAGAAGGTATCGATATGGGTGGCCCAAAAAGAGAATTTCTCTCCCTACTCATGAGAAGGCTAAACCAGAGACCCATTTTTGATGGACCTCCAGAGAGCAGATATCTTGTCTACAATTCAATAGGTACTGTTAAGATAATCCATATTTTAAAAAAAAAAAAAATAAAAGATTTTTTTTTAAGAACTTTGCCAAACAACACTGCAATGTGTATGTATTTATTGAAGATTAACGAACAACTCTAAATTTCATGACAGTTTCAAGAGACACTTAGTTGGCAGGGCAGATGATTGCTGTGTCTATCGTGCATGGTGGACCTGGACCAAATTTCCTCTCAAAGGATCTGGTCAGCTACATGTCAGGGCAGTCCAGCTTCAACTCATCTGTAGAAGACATCAAAGATGAAGTTATAGGGACAGTGCTGCAAGAGGTACAAGGGTCACTGATGTTGGTAAAGGCAGATCTGAGGAAGCCCTTAAAGGTCGATATGTAAGGGTTAATGGCAGACGAAGTGCGCATGATGAGAAATTAACGCACGCCGAGGAAGCCTGACGTTCGTGTCAGATGGTTGCTTCGCCGGCGTGTTAATTTCGATCATGCACACTTCGGCTCGAAATTAACTTGCATAACATTTTAAACAGTTGAAATGAGAGTTGTCATTTTTCAGATACTGAATGCATCCTCGCTGGAAAGCCTGCAAGACCTAATGCTTAGGCACAGCACAATGCTGCAGACGGCAGGGTGCTTTAAAAACGTAGCATCACTACAGGAAAAGCACTCAGTTGTGAGGGAGTACCTCAGGTGGTACATAATTGAACGGAACCACAGTGCAATTGAAAGGTAGCTTGGTTTTTTACTTTCCTATTTGTAAGGGAACATCTGTCAAAAAGTGTTAGTTTCTATCCATATGTGAAGTCATTCTATTCAGTTTTATGTGTGTTTATAACTGAAATACAATGACAATTATTATTTGTTACACATTAGACAGAAAATTTGAATGCTCACTCATTACCTTATCAGATAATCCTACATTTAACCTTTTCATGTGACCTGTTTTTGTATTCCAGATTCAAAGATGGTCTTAATTGCTAGGACTTTTTAACAGCACTGCAGCAGTACCCTGCGGTTATGGCCCCTCTTCTCTGTCATGTGGATAAACGGCTATCTGCTTTGGATATTGAAAATCTGTTCAAACCAGACCTCAGTGAAGCTGGAAGCAACAAGAGGAACCAGGGGGAAAGAACAACCGCTTCTAACAGACTACCTCTGGATTGTAGAATAATAGTTTTCTCTCGAAATGTAAAAATCTTATTTGTACAAATTTGGAAGCAAAATTTATGTCATGAATTCTTTTTACTTTTAGAAAGTGACAGTGTTATAACGCTGGAAGACATCTTCATGTTTGCTACAGGAGTGTCTGGCATCCCTCCTGCTGGCCTGGAACCTCTGCCAAAACTTCAATTCTGAAAGCTTCAAAAGTTTTCCATGGCAAACACATGTGCAACATTTTAAAGCCTCTCCTGGAAAACTACAACATGTTTAAAGTTAGGTAATATGACTTTTGGGAATGTGAACTTCCGGATTTAATGATGTATTTAATCATAAACCATCAACCATTTCAAAGATTTAAAAATTAAAATATTTCTTTTATATATTGTTATACGTACTTTAGTTAGCAATGTTACTACCAGCTTATTGTTCTTATGCCCAAGTAGTTTTAATTTGGCAGCTTCCTAGCTGAGAGGAGAGTTGGCAATCCACTTCGCTCTCTGCAGTTGACATAGGCGAAGCTTCCAGATCCCCAACAGCATCCAAGATTCACTGCAGGTAAGATCTGGCTGCTGAACCGCTCTCACAGCCTCATGGATGTTGGAAAGCCACAGTTCCTTCCTCGTTGAACCTGGAGGAAAATTTCACAGACAACCTTTTGCTGTAATCACACCATATATTTTGTTCAAATAAATAATTACTTCCAAATAAACTGAAGTTGACTTTGTCATAGTGATATTCAACACTTACCCATATACACATACACATTATTCTGGTTTGCCAGATGGGCACTGGGACTGACGAACAGGGCGAATGGTATGGGTGTTCCAGAACTGCTTATATTCGTCCAGTTCTTTCTGCAGGACATCCAGGAAGCAGAATCTGACTAAACAGGTGTGCAGATTGCTGCCATTGAAGAGATGTCGCTCCCTCAAGTCACCAAAGAGATCCATCCAGAACTGACTCTAGTTGGCACACATCTTTTAACATCACAATGGGGGGGCCTTTAAAACGGTGTCCCATTTAAAGAGGTGCTGCAGAAAGTGTTTAAATCTTGTGCCCTACTTAAAATAAAATCTAATGGTTGTGTAATGGGACAATTGTGTTTACATCCAGTCTTCCACAGAGGCACAGTGTATTTAATTTAACATATCATTAAGCAAAAATGCATCAGATTCAAAAATTTTTAAGAATCCTAAATTTCCTTGATCTGTAGTCCAACTGTCTATAAAATTATGTTCCAACAATGAAGGATTAGTGGCATTAAGAGAAGAAGATGGTCACATGTTTAAACCTCTGCAAGAAAAGAACATTAAGATGTCGGCTCGGGCGTAAAAGACAATAGGCACTGAGGATAGGGAGTAGAACCCTTTGTTTTGGAAATAGGACCACCAGCTTTCAATGCGTTGGTTGGATGTAGACGTTCCATACATGTGGCTTTGGCTCCTGCAAATTCATCTCCATGCCTGAAGATCTCAGCAACAGTGAAGGGCAGCCATCAGACCATTTTCTGTGCCACAGTCAGTGCGGAGGCGCTTAGGAATAACACCAAACTCAGCTGCACACTGTATGTACATTTGAACAATGACTGTGGGATCATTGTTGGACTTTCCACATTTGAGCTACATAATTTTTCTGGAGTATTAACAATACACCCATTTATTGCTATTCCGGGGGTGTTGTTTAAGTTCATCGACATCAACGCGCTGGCACTCATTAGGTCCCATTGATCGATAAACTCTTCGAACAAATCTGCGCTTAGATCGGTTTTCCACTCTGATCGGATCAATTTCTGCCATTAGGCGCATGACATCATCTCTTCTTGACTACAAAACCGTATTTCTGCTAAGAGTCTATTACATTGTTTCAGCCAAAGCTGGCCTGATCCCTTCAGTTCATCTGTAATTGCTGCCTGTACAATTAAAAGTGGAGTGTAGTTAATCTTCCTGGTCAGGCCAGCATCTTGTAATCTTCTCTTTAGGCTGCTAAGACTCAATGAAATGCTGTGCTTGGTGGCTAGAAAGTCCACTATTACTTCATAACTGTGGCCCTCAGTGAAATACTTGGCAATAAGTTCTTCCACCATTGTAGTGTCAGGGCCTGAGGAGAAGAATTGAGAACACTGAGAGAATAACATCTACTGAATGTGTTAGTGAGCTTTTAAATTGCTCACCTAAGGTAATAAAAAGGGTACAAAATAGTTTTATAATCTATGTGAAAGTTCTTACTTGACTCTGTTATTAGACATAAACAATAAAGTTACTGTTAACTCTCTGGCACCATGCAAGAACTATTGACTCTGTCATTTAAATACATAATAACTCAATTAAATTTCCATTCCACTCATGTGTAGTAAATACATATATGTGTTTAGTAAGTAAATCTTTTTAAAAAGAGACCAAGGTTTAGAGTATTACCTTCCACTTCTTGTTGTTGTGGTTGTTGAGTCAGATCAACACTGTATAGAATGATATTATTCTACATGAACCACAGAATGTCCTCTCAGACACCACTGCAAGATGCACAAAATGGGCAGTACATTGTCACCTATAATAAGACAATAAATTATCAGACTGGCAAACACACAAAATCACTGAACACGACTGGCACAGTACATGAATATCACTAGTAGCGTATCGATGTTAGTTATATAGAACTGCATTACCCAGCATGCATGAGTACCCAGCATGCTAGGCGAGTAGTCACGTGTTAGTGCACTGCGCAGAGCTAGGAAGCTGATGAGAGATTGCCATTCACGGCCACGGTCAGGGTGTAATACTTGGAACGAGACTGTTAAATAAAAAAAGTCTGAATAACACAGCTACAGCGCCTCTCTTTGCTTACTTAAAGATAAGCAAGACATACCACTTGTCAACTGCAACTCTGGATTAGAAGAGGCTGTGCGTTCTCACCAAGCTGACTGAGCGGGGGCGAGCTAATGAGCTAGCTAGCAACCTACTACAAACGGGCCCTACCTAACCCGGTGTTAGACAAAAACAAGTGAGAGTAGAGGTCACTATGTGGACAGCTGGGTAAATTTATATTTTAAACAAACGATATTTCAGTAAGAAAATTCATGTTATTCAGCAAGAAACGAAACACCATTATGATCATCATAGTAGTAGAAAAAATCACGCATTCTCTCTCAGAGCTAATAGGTTGAAAACTGACTTTATGTTTCCTGCCGCAGGAAGAAAAATAGTCGCTATTTCCGCGAGTTGGAGGAGGTTATTGATATGCTGCCACGCCGCCGGGCTGTGTTAATTCGCGCAGCTGGTAATTTCGGCGAAGCCGGGTACGCCGCTGTGCTTCGGGCAATGCCGTTGTGCTTCGGGTAATACCGCGTTGTTTTCGGTATACGTAGTGAGCCTGTCGGCCAACCGTATTATGCACAATTTGTACATCCATCTTGCAAAAGTATGGATGTTGTTTCTGTTTTCCCAAGAGGAGTCACAAACACAATTGCTGAGCCTGGCTGTATGATGACGTCATGAAATGGGCGGCACCCACACCCTCAGAGATTGAGTGGTCTGAGAGCGTGGACCAGGGGTGGGCAAACTACAGCTCATAGCCAGCATAAAGTTAATAAACTGTTTAATTGGCCCAAACTGAATAAATTATACTGATAATCGCTATTAATGCTTTTTTACTGTAACTTCCTGGTTTCTCCCATAGGTGAGCACAATACCTAATTGACGATTGTTTGGTTGCAGAACGCTTTTCATCTGTATTTTTAGGTTGGAAGATTTGCTTGTTTTTCTGATGTTTGTGTGTGTTTTCCAAGATCGACAGTCATTTTCTCCGATCATTCCAACACCATATAAATGCAGTAGCACTTTGACTCTTCTGTCAAAAGGTATAACTATTTGTGGCCCACAAGTCAAGAAGTTTTCCCACCCCTGGCATTGGCAGTATATATCACTGGACATACTGGCCCCTCCCCCCATCATTTCAAACAGGAAGTGGCTCCAAGAAGCTGAACTCAGAGACTCTCATAGAGAACAACAGCTGTGACTCAGCTATTCGATTGGTCAGAAGATCCATTCTTGCTGTGGTGACTCTCTAACATCTACTTGCTAATCCTATTTTTTTTCACAATATTTTTCTTGAGGTCAAGTTATTCAAGTTATAAACTGGCCAATCAGATGCTCGAATAAATGTATGTGGTCTGATACGCTGGGATTACACATTATGTACCCAGTGTCAAAGTTGTTAACCGTGACAAGGCCACTCAGGTGTCCTTTATTCCCACTATTTGATTTGAAGGCTGTGGACCGTAAGGCACCGCTGTGGATTCTACTAAAAGTAAATGATAGCCATCCACCCTCTGAATAATCAACAATTGGCATATTTGCACAGAGTGTTGGAGATGGGGGTGAGGAAGGGTGTTCTGCTGCTCCAGGAGGTATTTAACGAGCAGGACTCAAAAGTGTAGTGGTGCCCTGAGAAGAAGCCTGTTTACAAAAGAATAGCCGTTAAAACAGCTCATCCGATGTTTTTGGCCAGCAGGTTGGCTGCACCAGAATCAGTAAAGCACAAGGATATGATGGACGGCAAATCTGGAGGAAAATCAATTTAGAGATCGAGCAAAATCCAGCTTTATTTTGAGAAGTTCAATCATTTTATCAGCAAGTTCATTCTGATGTGGCTTTAAATTTTTGATTTTGATTTGAAATGGTTTATTTCAAGCAATTAAGTAGAAATAATACACAAAAACAATATAATCATCAGTTATACAGTAACTAATCAAACTTGTGATAATTTAGAGATACAATAACGCAAAATATTGTGTCATGATATGATCACGTGACAGACCCAGATGCTGTAACCCGGAAGGAGGAGGCAGGTGAGAGAACGGTGAGTAAAGGGTTTTGATTTTAGTGTGAGCCAGTGGATCCAGAGGAAGGGTAGCAGAAGGTTTGACTGGTCACTGTCAGCCGCAGTGGAACCAGATGAGTCAAGGCAAACAGGCGGACCTTTAACTTGAGACGGGTTGAAAGGAGCGGCAATGGTGTAGCAGGAGTTTTGGAGGGCGACGTGGCTTGAGTTCTTGGGGACGCCAAACTAGGCAGCTCTGCCTGAGGATGGAATGCCCGTGTCACTTGTGGGAAGACGAGACCTGAGGCAACACAAAGTACCAAGGTGATGGCACACAGCCACAGGCGTAGCTGAGAGCAAGGTAGCACCATCAGTGTTAACGGGACTAGCTAGGTGTCAGCCACTCAGTGACCTTAAGAAGCAGACGAGATGATGAGCAGAGTGGACACAGCTGAGAGTCAGGAGCAGAGCTGGGAGGGGGGAGGAGTCTGCCAGGCCACCATGACAGTACCCCCCCCTCAACGACCGCCTCCAGAAAAAAAGTCAGAGATGAGGGAAGGGTCGAGGATGAGCGAACGGGAGACCCACGAGCGCTCCTCAGGCCCGTACCCCTCCCAGTCCACCAAATACTGGAAACCACGGCCACGGCGGCGAACGTCCAGAATCTTGGAAACCGAGAGCAGGCAGCGCCGCCGAGCACACGGGATGGTGGGGAGGACGAAGGCGGGCTCAAAGGGCTGTCAACAAAAGGCTTGATGTGGGAGATATGAAAGGACGGATGTACCTTAAGGGCTGCCGGCAATTTGAGGCGTACACAGGTGGGGTTGATGATTCTGTCTGGGCGACGAGGGGACCAATAAACGGGAGACAGTTTTTCAGACGGACTGGATGGGAATATTCTGAGGAGCACCACGACCTTCCTGTCCGACCTGCATTCGGCCCTCCACCCCAGGTCTATTGGCGAGACTTAATAGTTAGCCTCCCTTGGTGCTGGAGTAGGCTTTATGGTTTGGGAGCCAGATGTGCCGGCAGCACTGCAGATGTTCCTGGACTGAGGGGACAGCAAGGGCTAGTTCCTGGGAGGGGAACAGAGGAGGTGAGTAACCCAAGGAGGCTTCAAATGGGGAGACACCAGTAGCAGAGGAGGGATGTGAGTTATGTGGAGCATACCCCGATCCAACCAAGTATTCAGCCCATTCCTGTTCTTGTTGTTCTTGGCGGGCGACAACGGAGGCCGGCCGTTCTGGCTTGCCCGCCGGCCTGACCGTTATTTGTGGATGGCAGGGCCTGAAGACAGGCCCACACTCACCCCCAATGCAGAACAAAAGGCTCGCCATACCATGATATGAACTGGGACTCGATCGAGACGATGTCGAGGGGATGCCATGGTGACGGAAGACCTTATCAATCAGAATCTTAGCGGTCTCAGTGGCGGAGGGGAGCTGAGTAAGGGGAATGAAATGGACCGCTAAAATCTGTCAACAACAGTCAGGATTACTGTATTGCCTTGTGAAGGGGGTAGCCCTGTGACGAACAATCCACCGCCAGATGCGACCAAGGACGGTGTGGCGTGGGCAAGGGATGGAGAAACCCCGCAGGAGGAGTGTTAGGAGATTTGGAGCGGGCGCAGACGGCGCAGGCAGCGATAATTCGCGCACATCTTGGTTCATGCAGCTGAAGAACTCTTATGATCATAGACAGTGAACGGTGGACCCTCCTTGGCAGGCAATGAGGAGTTATGGCCCCAGGCCAAGACGTCAGATCTGAGGAGTAGGGACGTAGAGAGTTCCATTAGACAGGAAGAAGGACCGGGTTTCTCACCTGGGGCCTCTCTCTCTGACACGCTGCTTTCATGTCCCATCGTGAGGTTGTCTACTGATGCAGGCTAGTGGAATGATGGTGGAGGGAGCAGCAACGTCATCGCTGGCTGTACTTCCCTGGGAGAGGGCATCTGGCTTATGTTGGGCGTTACCAGGTCTGTATGTGATGGTAAACTGAAACGGTCGAAAAGAGACACCACCGGCTTGGTGAAATTTAAGCTCTTGGCAGTTCGTGAGATAGGCCAGACTTCATGGTCCGTCCAGACTATAAACGGATGAGTGGCCCCCTCCAGCCAATGGCGCCACTCTTCCAGAGCCAATTTGATAGCAAGTAACTCCCGGTTGCCCACATCATAGTTACGCTCCGCAGGGGATAACTTGCGGGAGAAGAAGGCGCAGGGTTTCAATTTCCCGGTGGACTCCTCTTTCTGGGAGAGAACGGCTCCGACGCCAGTGTCGGAGGCGTCAACCTCAACTATGAATTGCCTGGAGGAGTCGGGTTGAATGAGGAATAGGGGCGAGATGAACCGAGACTTCAACTACCAAAGGCTTGGGCTTTAGGTTCCAGACAAACGTCGTGGTTATGGAGGTGAGCTGTGAGTGGGTACTAGCGTACAGCACATGCTGGTATCATTATTACATGAACCGCCGGTAAAAGTTTATGAACCCCAAGAACTGCTGCAGCTTTTTACGGGAATTAGGAGGTTCCCACTGGATACTGCTTTATTTGAAAGGATTCAGGCTGACGCACTCCAAGAGAGCAAAAACACATACCTTAAAAACTGAATGGAAGTTGCGTGAACTGGCACTGCCTAACAAAAAGTTGATTTTCCAAAAGTCTTGGACAAGACTAATGGACGTGGCTTCGTGCTGTACCGATCGCGAGAGAAAAAATCAGAATGTCGCCGGTGTGCAAACGGAAAGGTTTAGAAAATCGCGAGGACGCCATTGACCAACCTCGGGAAGACGGCGGAGGTTGGTAGCGTCGCGAACACGATACAGCACTATAATGGCTCCAGTGGTGTTGTAGCTATCGCTTCCATTCGTCAGCCATCCTTTATGTGCACGAGGTGGTAAGCGTTGCGTAGGTCAAGTTTCGAAAAGATTTGGACCCCCTGAACTGAGTCGAAGGCAGAGCTGATGAGGGGAAGGGAGTATTTATCCTTAACAGTTATTTGATTCAGTTCGCGAAAATCAATACAGGGTCGAAGGGATTTATCCTTTTTTCGACAAAAAAAAACCCAGCCCCAACGGTGTACATGAAGAGGATCGTGATGTACAGAGGAGAGTCTCCTTCATGGTGGGATGTAATAATGTGGCTTTCATGGCTGTTTTTTCAGGACCTGAGAGGTTGTATAAATGACCTTAAGATATTACCAGGAATAAATTAATGGCTTAATCAGATGATGATGTTGCGGCAGCGAACCTGCCTTGGTTTTACTGAACACAGCTTTCAGTTCATGATAACATCGCGGAACAGAAGTTAAATCAATGTCTTCAAGGATTTTATGGCCGGAGGAAGAGACCGAGGGAATGGCCGACTGAAGACAATTGGCCATACAGAACGCGCTCCAATTAATAATGCGTCGAGTTGACCAATCGAACTGGGGATTGTGGGCTTTAAGCCAAGAGTACCCCAGTACCACCGGACAATAAGGAGAGTTGGTGACAAAACCGGATGTACCGTGGATGGTTACCCGAGTGATGAGTAAGAGGGCTTAGTGCAGTGAGAAATAGATGAGAGATGTTGTCCGCCTAAACCAGCCCTAATAGGGAGTGTCTAGGGGTTCAATAGGAAGGGAGAGTTGTTGAACTAAGGAGTGGTCGATGAGGCTTTGTTCTGCACCGGAGTCAACGAGGGCATGGGTATCTGAAAATTTAGCATCAAAACAAAGCTTGACAGGGACAAAACAGAAGTCTTTAAGCATGGAGACGACTGACTTACCCACCCGCGGCCTGTCGTTTAGCGGGGGGTCCGGGAGTTTAAACGGAGTGGACAATGAGAGACTTGGTGGCCCTGCTTCCCACAGTAGAAACACAATCCCTCCTCACGGCGTTTGTGGCGCTCTTCAGCGGTCAGACGTGAATGTCCAATTTACTGGTTCTTCCTGGTCTTGTGTGGAACGTATCAGAGGAATACAGGCATGGGGTGGCCGAAACAAAACAGGAAAGGTTTTAAAGGTGTGATACGTTTGGCGCTGGCGCTTGATGCTAATGTCCTAACGTAGGGCTGTTGCTACGAAGTTCTTCGGCGAATGAGTCTCGGTCAGGTAATAATAAATGATCCTTAATCGTCTTAAAGATTGGTAAAAATACCATCGAGCGCATGGTCTAATTTAGCCAGCCTCTACAGCTGCGGGACGCGAAGCGTCAATCACATGGTCACCGACAGACCGGCTTTCACTGAAGTCGTGAGGTCCATCAGGCCGCCTGGTGGCCTCCTGTTTCCGGGCTGATAAAAACAAGCCCGAACTCACCCAAAAATTGTGCAAACGAGGTAAGATCGGGTTAGCCGTTAGGAAGGCTCGGGCCCACTGCAGCGCTTTATCCCTCAAGGAGTTGATCACGAGGGCGATCTTGCTTTGATCGGTGTGGTAATATTGAGGAGCCTGTTGGAATAAGAGCTGGCACTGCAGTAAAACTCACAATCTACTTCCCCATAGAGTGTTTCTGGCTTGAGACTATAGTTTTCCCGGCTTGTGGCAGAAGCGAAGGTTCAAATTGCTGCGGGCGGAGAAGAGACGGGGGCTGCAGGACCAGCGACAGAACCAGTTAACTCTAATAAAGTCTGGGTCAAACCGTCGAGGCGACGAAACAGATCCTGCTGATCTGAGAAAGGACGCCGGAGCCAAGGCCCCAGCATAACTCCCTGGTGGTGAACGGCGAGGCGGAGTCCTTCCGGGTCAGCTGGGTCGGGTTTTGGCTAGTCCGTTCTGTCATGATATGATCACGTGACAGACCCAGATGCTGTAACCCGGAAGGAGGAGGCAGGTGAGAGAACGGGTAAAGGGTTTTATTTTGTAGGAGCCAGCGGATCCAGAGGAAGTGGTATGGTGAAGCTTTCTGGACGGCTACCGCTGCCAGCGTGGTGGAAACCAGATGAGTCGGCTGGGCAGCCGTACGACCTTAACTTGAGACGTGGTTGGAAGGAGCGGCAATGGTGTAGCAGGAGTTCTTGAGGCGACGTGGCTTGGAGTTCTTGGGGGACGTCAAACTAGGCAGCTTCTGCTCTGGAGGATGGAATGCTCCGGTGTCACTCGTGGAAGACGAGACCTGAGGCAACACAAAACAAGGTGAGCGTGGTACAAAGCAAAGGGGCCAGGCGTAGGCTGAGAGCCAGGTAAAGCACCACATCAGTGTTAACTGACTAGCGAAGAATACTTTGTGTCCTTGTCGAGTACGCCCCGGAACCGGAACTAACCAAAATCGCTTCCTAACTAAATATTTAAGCTAACATTTAGTTAGAGCCAAACATTTACCACCAAAAACAAATATTTAGTTAAAAAGGTAAATACTTAATTTTAGATTTAAAATATTTATTTACAAACAAATATTTAGTTACGAATGTTTCAAATGTTTGTCTGGAAAATACATGTTTAGGTGAGATTTGAATAGTTAATTAGCAAAGTAAATTTTTAATTTTATCAAATTAAATACTTAGTTTACAAACTAAATGTCTAGTTTGTAAACTAAATATACAATTACAAAAATATATTTGCCATAAAACAAATGTCATGGCAGCGACTGCTCGTCAGTGCTGATTCCCTCCACCTGCGCGCCTCCCAATAAATTACTGCCCTGCTTTACTCCTGAATATTAATACCAGTCTGCACTCAGTGATGGACTTAGCAGTTTTATTCAAAGTAACAATAACATGAGGCCTCTTCCAGAAGTTTTGCTATTATTATTATTTTTTAAATCTCACTATGTGTGTGCATTAAAAAAGTGGCAGTACCATGGTCCAGAATAATCGACTCTTGATTGGCTGATGGTGGATCAAAAAGTGAAAACATACAATGATAGCCGCACGGCTAAATAAGTTCTGGATACATATCACTAAGCTGGCATAAAATGGTGCGCAGGCGAGATTCACATTTCACAGTTACAGCAAGACGGTGTGAAAAGACATGAGTGATTTCATTGTTTTTTTAATTAAGTTCCAGTGAATTGATAATTTTTGATGACCTTGATGCAGCTGCAGAGAAAGAGAGACAAGAACATAAAAAAGGGGGAGAGGAGACACAAGGAAGGGACAACGGAAGAATTGAACTTTTTAGAGAATGATAACGACAGGAGAAACCAAAGAAAACCACAAAATGGGCAGTTAATACATTTGAGATCTCCTGCTTTCAAAAC
The DNA here is from genome assembly GCA_037389245.1 of Oryzias sinensis. Lineage (NCBI taxonomy): Eukaryota > Metazoa > Chordata > Actinopteri > Beloniformes > Adrianichthyidae > Oryzias > Oryzias sinensis. The sequence goes on along the minus strand of CM074489.1, from coordinate 9,728,508 downwards.
ATGATAAACTTTGAAAACTACACCGCCATGATTCTCAATTGAGACTGGCGCTTCTTTAAGCTGCCTGGTTCAGTCTACATAATTACCGTGGAGAGAGTAAAGTATACTAGTCTGAGGAGCTGACAGCTGGCATTAATCGCCACGAAGAGATGTAAACATCATTAGCTGACACCGCGTTGAAGAGCGAAGCAATGCGTCTTTAAAGCAATAATGAAGCGCTACAGAACGCAGTGGAAAAGACACCAGCTCCCACCATTGTCATATTCCTGAGTCGGACTCTTGGAAAATCAGATGCTCATCTGCGCTGTCGTCTCCTGACACGTCTCTTGGCCTTGTCAGAAAGGTGTGGTTTGACATCCAGCTTCCAGAGTTTGGCTCGACATGGGAGGGAGGGGTGCCGTGAGCTGACCATGGCATCTTTTAGCATCCACAGAGACGAGGAAGGCGTTCAATACCTCAGTGTTACATGCGGTGATTTTCATTGTGTGTTTTATGTTACGCACTTCTCCAGCTCTAGACCTGTGTAAGATGTGTGTGGACATAACACAATTAGGCTCATTCGATATAATTTACCTGTGACAATTGTTTGACACTTATATTCATTTTTCACACAATGTTGGATTAACAGGACTTTGTTGATCACCCTAGCCATCTTAAAGTGGATTTATGTTGTAAGGATGATGTCTTGCTTATTGCTACTCATTTTGGCATTTTCGTGTCCAAGCAAAGCCTTAAAAGGGAAATAAAAAACCATGTGGTGGGCATGTTGATAGAGATGGGTGTTCTGTGAGCGCCAATGTATGAAGATTGTACTGTTATGGGGAGGCTTGTTCTGGTTCACAATGCAAATGCATGTTTATGTCTATTTAGACTGGAGAGTGTGGGAGGTTTGTGCAGGTAAGATAGGGTACCCTGTACACCTCATGTAGCTTGCTTTCTGTTGTGCACACTAGGTAAGTTGGTGGTGCCACCTCTTGTATGTTTTGATACCTTTTTGTAGATAAGTCAGTGAGACTTCTTTTTTTATGTTTTAGTTTTATAGCTGTGATAACTAGGCCGGGTTTTGTTCTATTTATTTAATTCCTTTGGCCCAACCTTGGTCCCTACCTCCCCTCCTCCTCTTCATTAAACCCTAAAAATCATACATTGTGTGTTTTTATGTTACGTAAACTCCAGCCCTAGACCCATATGTTTGTGGATCGAACACTGCCTATCGACAATCCTAACACTAAAAATCCAAAACACCACGACCAACACAAATTGGTCAGCATTCCACTTATCCAACTGTCTTTCCTTCATGGATTCTGACAACAAAGCCGTTGTTCCCACACAGGACAATGTATGATGGAGGTCCCTATCTGCTCTTTCATGCCACGCCCAGCCACCATGTTTCTCATTTTGTCATCACCAGTCCTATCAACTCACGTAACTGATTGTCCAGATATCGCCTGGTTCAAAGTAATGAAAGAACAAACCAACTAGCTACCACCGTCGCCCAACGTCCCCACAAACCATCATCATCCAACTGTCACTAGAGCTGCATCAAACACCCAAACACGTTCACGCTATTCCACCGAAAGATGGAGGCAGTGTTACAGATATAATCAAAACCGCTAATTGCATTATAAGTTTGCAGTGGTAAAATCATGGCTCGCAGACATTTATTACCACAAAGCGTACCAATGGCAATGATCCCAGAACTGTCGTCATTACAAACACATCCATGCGCCAGGGATGAAAGAGCCACAGGCACTGCGACGCAGGTTGCTGACTCCCGGTGTAGGGCAAGGTGCACCCGACTCTCCCCACAGGAGCTGGGACTGGCTCCAGAAACCATAAAAGGGATATAGTAGATCAGGGTGCTAAATCAGTCCAGTAGGGAAACAACAACAATAGCTGTGTTCTTTTGTTTCTCCTGATCCCGTTATGTTTTATATACACACACACATACATACACATATGTGTGTGTGGGGTGGGCGTGTGTGTCCTTGCCCCCCCCACACACACACGCAATTTGGCAACACTGGATGGAGCAATCTAAAGAGGGGGGTCACTAATTCTTTCTAGAAACGATAAAGTGATGAGATGATGAGGCATGACAGGATGAAGGAGACGCTTTAATGTGGCAAAGATGCTTTTTTCATGACAGTCTGCTCTGCACCGCTGCAGCCCACTTTCTCACACGTCACATCACTCTGATCCATCGGGTCGCTAAACTAGAATCTATTGCTGGGAGGTTCTGCAGAACTTTTTCCCGCCTTACCGATAGCATTTTACTGGACGCCCGGCAGGTATCTCACTGTCAGGCAGCCGTAGTGTTTCACCATTCTTATCTAGAGCCTCAGCACCCTTTGGCATTTTAAACAAAAGGAGCTGGTGAAGGGGCCGAGGCCGGGAGCTGAAGGGAACGCACTTCAGCGTGAATGACCAGTTCCCGGCAGAAATCCTCCATAGAAGAAAGATCCTGTTGACATCCCGCTGAGGAGGAAGCATCTCACTGCTGGTACCAGAGCTGTTTTGGCCGTTGACAAACTGTACGTGGACGGCCGGCTGTTCCGACCCAGGCTAACATCCACTGAAGAAGCCAGATCCCAAGACCGGAGAACATCTGCGCTGCCCAGAAGAAACCCGCTAAACTCTTTTCAATGAATGGGAATCCGGATCAACAATAATCCACACCTCAATCTCAGGAAAACAGTTGTTTCTTCTTCACATCCTTACCTGTTCTCTCTTGTTGTTTTTGTTTTTCTCTTCTTTCTTGTTTTCCACCTAGTGAACCCACGTCCAAAGATGTCCATCCGCTGTTGTCATCACCACACGACTGCCACACAAACGCCGCCACTGCAACTGATCCCACTATCACGCCACTGAACCAAACATCCACCACAGTTCACACATCACACTATCATCACACTCACCAGTTCAGATCTTCATCCTTCAACAAACACACAATGTCAAACACAACATGGACTTGGCTCTGGACAAAGAGATTGAAAGTGTTATCTCACCTGATTGATCTTAAAGCAGATATAGCTCTACTGCAGGAGACCCATCTATCCAAATCATTGGATCATATCCTGTGCTGCTCAGTAATTTGGTCATGTATTCTCTAGTTATAACTCCAAACAGAGGGGAGTTGCTGCTTTGATGACAAAAACGCGCACGATCATATATGATACAGTTACTGACTCAGAAGGCAGATTTGTAATTATTAATATATCCATTTAGAATAAGGACTTTTGCATAGCCAGTATCTATGGCCCGAATGTTGACGACTCTTCCTTCTTTCACAGATTCTTTCACCTCACTTTCGGTTCACTCTGACTCCACAATCATTATAGGAGGAGACGTCAATCTGATTCTGGACCCTGAACTTGACAGCCTCAGCATAGCAGCAAACCAGCCTACATGGCGTTCGGCATATCCTACAGCAGTACATGAATGATCTGGGTCTCTGTGACTCTGGCTCATGTCACCCAAGCACCAATGGGTTCACTCTTTTCTCCAGTTCACCATTCACACTTGTTTAGACTATTTATTAATCAGTAAATCTCTTTTAAAATATATTAAAAGTTCCAACATTCATCCAGTTATTATCAGTGATCATGCACCAGTTTCTTTTAAAAAAATTTAAGGAAATATCCACACCCTCTGGTACGACCTGGAGGTTTAACACGTCTCTTTTAAAGGACCAAAAATCTCTATTGAATTTTAAAAAGAGGGGCATCCTTCTTAGAATTTAACAATACTCCCGATATTTCATAATGTCTTCTTTCAAGCAGTGATGAGAGGGAAAATCATTTCTTATTCAACGCATAAAAAACACAAAGAGGAAGCAGATTTATTAGAACTAGAAAATAAAATCAAAACTCTGGAGACTGCTTCTGCGGCTTCTGGACAGGAACACATTCTGGGAGATCTTAAAAATTTAAAGCTTCAGTTAAATGACATCATCAAATAAACAAACACAATTTAAATAAAAAAGTATTAATGATTTGGAAGATTTGAAACTCAAATAGATCTGGCAAATTCTCTGCTAATCATCTTAAAATTAATAAAGAAAAATCTACAATCACTTCCAATTGGACGAAAAAGAGATGTCACTTATGATCCGGTCAAAATCAATACCGCGTTTAAAGACTTTTATAAAACACATCACAGATTAACCCATCAGACCAAAGCATCAACTCATTTCTAGATAAAATAAACCTACCCAGATAAAGTGAAGACTGATGACAAACCTAGATTGATTTGATTTTGATTTATCGGAAATGGTTTATTTCAAGCAATCAAATAGAAGTACACACAAACAATCATAATCATCAGTTATACATTCATATAGTAACTAATCAAACTTAGGATAATTAGACATAATTAATAAATATTGCTTGAAAGGGAGTGGAAGGAAGCAAACTTATATAATTCCAATTCACGTTATACCATAACCATTTTATTACATGATTTATCTATATCCGGTTCCTAGGTTTTATCAGACAGAATTAAGAATCATAAGGTATCACTAAAGCACATGCCAAAGATGAATTACTTAAGACACAAATAAAAATAACCATTTTATAAATCAACATGGCAATGCAGCATCTGAAATATATAAATTATGTTACTTGTAAAAGTCAATTCATATGAATAAAACATAATACTATATCAGCAAATAGACACAATGACTGTTTCAGGAATTTTCTATAGCAAATTTCATCATATCAAAAGTTAAAAACATGTGCAAAGTTATGCTACATTAGGAAAGATTTTTGAATCAATTTATCAATTTTAGGAGCTAGTGAAGTAATATCATCAAAAGTCAATCAATTTAATAATTTTCAAAAGGGATTAATCATTTGGTTTTACTTTTATATGTTTTTTTATTTATTTTTATAATAAGGTAATGCTGTAGGGAAAAATAAAAATTCATAAACTGTTTAATTTGTCCAAGGTTGGCATTTCTTCTTTTACTGGATAAATGTTTCATCTTCTGGGTTTAAAATAGCTTATAAAGTTTCTTCGATGTTATGTCTGCACACATTAGATCTAGTAACCATATCCTTCTTCAGCCGATTCTCGGCTGCGTAAGCTTGAGGTCGCCGTCTGCAGTCGAACTCTGCTGTTATTCAGGTGACGCCAGACACAATAAGAGAAAGTGATGATTCCAGGTGTCATATTTCTGAAATGACGGTTCTTTGATTTATTACTCCATGTTGTTTCAGACAACCGCAATCAAGCACTTCAAAGTCCTTCGCGGTGTTCACGACCAGAACCTTGGCCCGGTCCTATGGACCGAGTGGTTTGACGTAAATCCTGCAGCCTTTAACCCAAGTGTTCTCAATCTGTTTACGCTTCCTGAGAAGCCGTGCATGTTTGTAGATTTCAGCATTTCTTCTGTCAGATGGTCGCTCGTGATAAACAGCAGAGATCCTGAGATTTTTGGCGTGATTCATCAGGAGCTAGCTGTGTTTGTGATTCACAACCTGATGAGGATCGCTGGTTTATCCGTTGTCTCCTTTCTCCCCGGGGAGCAGGTGGCAGGTCTCGATGGTATTGAGATCCAGGGAACCAGATGTGAGAAAATGAATGTATTTGCTGTTCCAGCGACGCTGCACTCGATCTCCGTATTAGCACTGCTAGCTACGCTAGCTTAGCATTAGCAGTGCTAGCTCCAGCTGCATTCAGCCGCCGAGGCTTCTTGATTGGTACTCCAGTGAGAAATGACATTATTCATCCTTACTTGCTGTCTCCGCATCGCCCAGTCTTTTCTCCAGAATTTCGACCGTTTTCGCAAGCCTGCTTTGAGCCCAAATCTTCTCGAACTCTTCCATCATCTCCCCAGAGTGGCGCAGCTTAGCGGACACTTGATCCATAAAACTTTTCAGCTGCTTTCTTGAATAATGTCAAGAGACTTTTGAGGTCTTCATATTACTGGGGTTTCTTCGGGGCATGGTCAGCTTCCCTTTTTGAGAAAAATCAACTTTTTAAGTAATTTGAAGGTAGTTAGAGTTCGTGAGAGAGGCACGCCACGCTGGGCCCTGCTGTATAACCCGAACTGGAAAATGAAATGCTTTCATTGTCTGAACTCCATGAAGCTCTCTTACTTATGCCTAATGGTAAAGCACCAGGGCCTGAGGGCTTTCCTGCTGAGTTTTATAAAGAATTCTGGGAACAGCTGGCACCAACGTTTTATAAAACGGTCACATTTATCAAAGCCATTCAATGCCACCTACTATGAACTCCGCCAACATAATTCTCCTCCTAAAACCAAACAAAGACCCCACTATCCTCGCCACTCTATTTCTTGAACTCAACGCAGATGCAAAACATCCATGCTCTAGCACGGAGAATAGAAAAATCACCCCTCACATAATTCACCTCAATCTAAACGGGATTCATCAAAGGCAGACACTGGATGACAAAATGTTTGCAGACTAAGTAATACATGATTGACTTTGCTACCATTAAAAATCAGGAAATGACCAGGCTATCATTTGATGCTGAAAAAGCTTTGACAGAGTAAATTGGGAGTTCTCAATAAGTTGTTCCTCCATATATGGAAGCTATTGTGTAGTGTAAATAAAAGTCAAAACCAGAAATGCTTAATTTTCAAAATGAAGCTGCATTTTTGACTGTACCAAAATGAAAAAGCAATCCACCAAAATGCTTTTTTCTACTTCCCTTCTCAACACTGCTTATTCTTAATGTCACTTAATTAAAATGATAATGAAAATAGCATCTGACATTTCATTTCATAAAAGTTCTCTGCTAAATATTTAGCAAAATTCATTTAGAAATGTCTAATTTTGACAATTAAAATGGATTAATAGAAATGCTTTTTCATTTTCAAAATGAAACTGCATTTTTGATCGTAATTAAAATGAAAAGCAATATTTCAAAATGCTTTTTCTTTTCTACTTCAAGACAGCTTTTTCTGTCACTTCTAATTAAAATGATAATAATGAAATGTATTTGACATTTCATTTTCAAAAAGTTATCTGGTCACAGGTAGCAACTATTTAGAAAATGTCTAATTGATAATTAAGATGGATTAACAGAAATGCTTTTTCAAAAATAGCTGCATCAATGACCTGCACAAAAAGCAACATTTCAAAACGCTTTCATTTGATACTAAAAACGCTTATTCTGTGTCATACTTTAAACGAAAATGCAAAAGAGGGATTGTGATTATATTTTCACATCCACCCCATGCATTGTCGGATATTCATTTAGAAAGAGCATTTCCAGCTGACGCCACTGCTTTCTCCATTCGCCGCTGAAAATTGGTTTGTAATTACTGCTGATTGCTAGGGTATTTAAAGGAACATTTCATCGCATTTTTCGCATTAAGATCCAGGAATCCAGGTTTGAGCAGTCCAGGTCCAGCGGGTCGTGAACAGGACCCGGTTTTAGGTGATCTTAATGCTAAAAATGCAGCGGAATGTTCCTTTAGTGCCCTCGCGAATCGGAAGCTGTGAATCGCAGTCAACTTCAGCGCCGCCTGACTGCAATCATTTAAAAACATATGATCGAAAGCAGGGCCTTAAATATAATCTTTTAACTGTGTGATAAAGCACACATGAAGATATCTCCTGCAGCTTCGCGCTGAGTGAGTGTTAGTCCAAGTTCAACAAGCAAACGTTTAGCATGGTGAAATCTGCTATATGTTGATGGGGTTCTAGCGAAAGACAAACAGCAAATTCACTACTAATCTGCAGCAAAATACATTTATAAATATGTGGAATTACATCATCGTAATTTTGTTCTGGACACCACTGGAAACACAAATTCATATGATGGTTTTCAGATCGTAGCAGCATTTCACTTTCAGCTTATCATGATCGGCTCCGCTTTCATGGGAAGGCAGCTGATGTCCTAAGAAAAAGCTTGTCATGCGCGCCCCAACGAGGACCTGATAAAGGCGGATACGTTGCTATGTAGTCCGAGAAGCTGTGTAAATCATAAGAAGTTCACAACCAACTCAAACGCTCTTTCTCTGTCAAGAAGCACACAGTCTGCTCCGCTGTATCAGACACACGAAAAAGCAGACGCCATCACCGCTCCTCGCTGGAAAATGCTTTTTCTAATGAATATTTAAACAGTGTTCGCGACGGTGGATGGAAAATGCAAATGCAACTTCTCTTTGTAGTTTCCTGTTTTTAATTATAACACATATTAAGCGGTTTAATATGGTCCGGCTTGGCTGGGGGTGGCCCTTTACAAGTGCTGGGGGTTACGGGGTCCTGCTCGGGGGGGCGGCATGATGGGCTGCCCGCTCACACCTGGGACTGGATCAACCCTTCCTGGCTCTGGGACAGGGCGCAACCTTCTTGGGCCCCCGGCCGCCTGCATCATCCGCTGGGGCTGTGGGTCTGGGAGGTGGGGCTTGTTGGCTCCCATCTTGTGTGTGTGTGTGGGGGGCACCATCGGTATCGGACCTGGGGCTTTGACGGGTCGATCTCCGCTAAGGCTATCTGCGGTTGCCCCGCCGGTTGGTTAGAAAAGACTCCCGTCGAAGCCTGATCAGAGCTCTCCCAGGGCCGGCGCCTGGGGGTCGTGGACTTGCTCCGGGGTTAACACTCGGGAGTTGGGTAATTTAGGACCCATCAGACAGTGAGCTGAAACTTTTTCTTTAATGATTTGTGTGATTTCTACTGGTGTCCATGGATTATATGAAATCTTTTCCACCTTTATCCACCTTTATTATAGGAGAACACGTCAAAAGTAAGGGTGGGTCACATGGGTTAATGACAAAGGTGCTTGGTTTACAAATCAATCTGCTCTGCAGCTTTGCAGTTATTCCTTTCACATATATAACCATATATATATATATATATATATATATATATATATATATATATATATATATATGTATGTATATATATGTGTGTGTGTGTGTGTGTGTGTGTGTGTGTGTGTGTGTGTGTGTGTGTGTGTGTGTGTGTGTGTGTGTGTGTGTGTGTGTGTGTGTGTGTGTGTGTGTGTGTGTGTGTGTGTGTGTGTATGTATGTATGTATGTATGTATGTATGTATAGGTGTATGTATGTATGTATGTATATGTATATATAGACAGATGTATAGCTATACAGATATACACACACTCACAGACATATATATATATATATATACAGTATAGACTAAAAGTTTTGGACACAACTTCCTATTCATTTGAATGAGGTGTCCACACTTACTTGTACTGTAACAGATAATACAGATATGATTCTATATAGATATACATATGTATATCTATATACATATATCTAGATATATAGATAGACAGAGACTATATTGATAGATATAGACTATATTTTTAGATGTAGACTATATTGATAGATATAGACTTCATATAAATATATATGGTCCAATAGTCTATCTATCTATATATATATATATATATATATATATATATATAGATTATAAATATAGATAGACTATAATCTTATCTATATAGATTTTATATAGTTATGTACATAGATATATATGTATATAGATAATATATATACATAGATATAAATATATATAACAATATATATACATACATTTATATCTTTATATTTATATATTTGATTTGATTTGAAATGGTTTATTTCAAGCAATTAAGTAGAAATAATACACAAAAGCAATATAATCATCAGTTATACATTCATACAGTAACTAATCAAACTTAGGATAATTAGACATTTTAATAAATATTGCTTGAAAGGGAGTGGAGGAAGTAACTTATATAATCCCAATTCCGATTATACTGTAACTATTTATTACATGATTGATCAATATCTGGTTCCCAGTTTTTATCAGACAGAATTAAAAATCATAAGTTATCGATAAAGTACATGACAAAGATGAATTACTTAATTATTATGTCAAAAATAACTATTTTAGAAATCAACATGGCAAACAGATCAATCATCTGAAATATATGCAGATTATGTTACTTATAGCTACGCTTAGCAAAGCCATTCATACTTTAATAAAACATAATACTATATCAGTAAAGCAGACAACACTGTTTCAGGAATTTTCATAGCAAAATTTCATCAAGTATCAAAAGTTAAAAACATGCAAAATTATGCTACATTAGGAAAGATTTTTTAATCAATTTATCAATTTTTGGAGCAAGTGAAGTAATATCATTATAATCAATCAATTCTAACAATAATTTTTCAATGTTTTAAAATTTTTATAATACAAGAAAACGCTAGAAGAGTAAAAGGGTCCATAACTGTCGATTGTCCAAGGTTGGTATTTCTTCTTTTACTGATAACAGCTGATCTCCTGGGTTCAAAACAGTTTATAGTTCTCTTTCTCGATGTTATGTCTGCAGACATTAGATTCAGGTCCATATCCTTCTTCAGCTGATATCAGCTGCGGTGAAAGTTGAGGTCAAGTTGTCTGCAGGTCAGAACTCTGCTGTTATTCAGGTTACGTCAGACATACAGAGAAAGTGAGGAATCCACGTGTCATATTTCTTGAAATTATTTGGCTCATTGGTTTATTACTCCATGTTGTTTCAGACGCACCGTGATCAAACAGACTTCAAAGTCCTTCATGGTGTTGACTACCAGAACCTAACCGGTCCTCTGACCGGCGGTCTGATTATAAATCCCTGCAGCGCCTTTAACCCAAGTGTTCTCATCTGCTTACGCTTCCTGAGAAGCCGTGCATGTTTTGAGATTTCAGCATTCCTCCTGGTCAGATGGTCGCTCAGATAAACAGCAGATCCTCTGGAGATTTTTGCGTCCATCAGGAGCTAGCTTGTTTGTGATTCACAAACCTGATGAGGATCGCTGGTTTATCCGTTTCCTTTCTCCTGGGGAGCAGGTGGCAGGTCTCGATGGTGTTGAGATCCAGGGAAATCCCTTTAGATGTGAGAAAATGAATGCATTTGTTGCCCAAAGACACAGCACCGATCTTCCAGATGCTGGGCACTGCTAATACGCTAGCGCCATAGCATTAGCAGTGCTAGCTCGAGGCTTCGATTGGTACTCCAGTGAGAATGACATTATTCAGTCCCACTTGCTGTTCCACATCGGGCCCAGTCTTTCTCCAGAATCGCACCTGGTTTTCTTCGCTGCTCGCTTGGAGCCCTCCGAAATCTTCAGAAATTTTCCATCATATCCCAAAGTGGCGTTAGCTTATTGATGATCCCTGATCCAAAACTTTTCAAATGCTTCTTGAATAATGTCAAGAGCTTTTTGAGGTCTTATTCCTGGGGTTTCTTCGGGGGCATGGTCAGCTCTTTTTTGGAGAAAAATCAACCTTTAAGTAATTTGAAGATAGTTGTATTCGCAGAGAGTGCACGCCCACGCCAGCCCTGCTGCAGAATCCGAACTGATATATATTATTCATAGATTATATATATATATATATATATATATATATATACATATATATATATATATATATATAATTCACATAGATATATAAATATAAGGCTATATAAATATAAAGATATAAAATGTATGTATATATATTGGCAATGTGCAGAATATGAACTAGAAACCCAAAATAGGAAACACCTCCAAAGGTGGTAATGAAAGGGCAAAAATACTGTGGGACTTCCAGATCTGTGGGACTTCCAGATCCAGACTGATAGATGGTAATGCAACCAACCAGACATTGTAGTGGTGATAAAGAACAGAGGAAAGTCACAGGTGATGACAGGTGCCAAGCAATGGGAAGATGAGAAACTGGACAAATACCAGGGACTCAGAGAAGAACTGTAGAAAGCATAAAAAGTGAAGGTGACAGTGGTGCCTGTGGTAATTCGAGCACTCGGGGCAGTAACCCCCAAGCTCGAAGATATCTATATATAGATGTCCATACATATATATATATATATATATATATATATATATATATATATATATATATATATCTGATAGATAGATAGATATAGACTATTGGACCATATATATATAAAGTGTATATCTATCAATATAGTTTACATCTAAAAATATAGTCTATATCTATCAATATGTTCTCTGTCTATCTATATATCTAGATATATGTATATAGATATATATGTATATCCATATACATCTACCTATGTATCTGTCTACAGTACAGACTAAAAGTGTGGACACACCTCATTCAAAAAAAGAGGAAGGTGTGTCCAAATCTTTGGTCTATACTGTTTATATATATATATGTATATATACATATGTATATATATACATATATATACATATATATGAGGAAGGTGTGTCCAAATCTTTGGTCTATACTTTATATATATATATATGTATATATACATATGTATATATATATACATATATATATTGACATGATTTGTACATATATAAGAAGTTACATCCATTTACGTGGAATGATGGTAATGAGATAGTCGCTTTCTGAGAAATTGAAACAGTGATCTTTATTAAATAAATCAGAGCAGCAGGGGTGTCAGAAGTCAGAACTCTGTCTCCCCTTCTGGTTACCAGCGGGAACCATCTCCAGAGTTCAAACACACTTCCTGCCATGCCACACACCTGACTCTCATTCACTCAATCAACCACAGCATACTTAAGCTCTGCACTGAGCTCAGCTCAATGTGAAGTATGGTTTGTGCCACTCAACATGCTTTAGTGAATGTTATAGCTAGACCTGGTTGGTTGTCTTCTAGCCCTTTTTTTTTCCATGCACTTACCCTTGCCTGAACTCTGATTACTAGGGATAGGAGTAAAAGCCCCAAGAAGATTTCTCTGGGTTCATTTTTCAAATGTAAAACAGGATGTATGATGATTTCTTTGGCAAGTGTTTTCTTTATGCTGTCAAACGCATCATATGAGCAATATAAACGCAAGGCAAAAATGTAAAATACTAGTTTGCAATACTGGTTGCAAACACGACTAAGTAGGTCATTGAGCTATCTGTATGGTGACCATGTGACTGTGCCATCAAAACTTTATAATTACTGACATGAGGAGGATTTAAGGTTTGGTTTGAACCCTGGTTCGACCAAACAATACGTTTGGCACTTCATACATCATCAACCACGTGAACTGAAACATTGTGCTGAACCACTCTGCTTCACAAGGGATTTAATTGCCTTTGGTTTTTTGAGATTAAGAAAAAATAAAGTATTTTTTTTTTCTCCCTCTTCAATCCAGCAAGCATGTGATCTCACAAAATGCAGCTCTAACTTTTTCTGTATATAAAGGACCTAAATCACTCTGTTAATTTAATTCAATGAATTCCTCAGATGACAAATCCATCTCTTCACAAAGGTTATTAGTATTTCTTATAATATTTAGTTTGACGTTTCAATCTTGAGGCATTTTTTCCAACTTCAATCACAAGAAGGCGGTCGCAGAATGCACACCTCTGGTCAGTGAAGAGTTCATGTAGGGCAGGGGTCGGCAACCTTTTTTACTCAAAGAGCCATTTCGGACCGCCTCTAATAAAAAAGAAAGCACCCGGAGCCTCAACCTGTTTTGACATCATTATATATATTATGCATGTATATATTATATCAAGGGTGCTCATTACGTCGAACTTCAAGGACATGAGTGTAGATCGCGGGCCAAAAAAGATAAGTGTGTCCTACACAGAGCGCATAATACGGTAGTCGGGGCGCTCCAGCGCCGCACAACGATGAAAAAGCCGGACGCAGGTTATAGCAGGGATAGAGCGGGTTAAGCAAATGAATGGAAGAACTATCTTTTATTTAGAAAAATCTTTTATTTTATCAGTCCAGTACGAAAAAAAAAAAAATCAACAAAAGCGGTTTTGGGTGGTTTTTGGCTGGGTATGGGGTTTTCAGATGACTTTTCGGCTGGAAACCTTTGACTATCTGGCAACGCTTTATTTGACAGTAACACACTGCTTTATCACTATATCCATACTTTTTCAGTCACAATCATACTAATTATATATCTTCCTATTTCAGGGTTCCCAAATGTTATTGGGTGCATGGATGAAACTCACATTCCTATTAAATCTCCTTCAGTCAATGAAGGAGATTGTGTTAATAGGAAGTCAATTCATAGCATCAATGTGCAGGTAACCATATATGGCAGTTGTATCATAATTCCTATCAACCTTTCTTCCTACTGATTACTGTTCCCCACCATCTAGTTAATATGTGATGCCACCCACCACATCATAAACATAGAAGCCAAATGGCCCGGTTCTGTTCATGATGCCAGGATATTTAGAGAGTCATCATTGTGTCCCAAAGTCCACCAGGGTATAAATTCCTTTACGTTCCTTATGCAATGTCATATTGTATAATTTACATCACGTTAAATGTATAACTGCCATTATAGGACATTTCAATGGCTACTTACTGGGGGACAGGGGGTATCCTTGCCTAACATTCCTGATGACCCCCTACCCTGAACCTCAGCCTGGACCACAGGCGCATTTTAACCTGGCACACAGCAGAAAACGGGCCAGGTTGAAGATGACCATAGGAATCCTGTAAGCTCAATTTCAGTGCCTACGTGGGCTCAGGGTCACACCAGAGAGGGCATGTGATATCATAGCTGCATGTGACGTACTGCACAACATAGCCACCATGAGAGGTGAGAGGGCCCAGAGGATGCCCCATTGGACCATGCTGACCAAAGAGATGGCAGGGTGGTATGGGACATGATCAGCTTACATTATATCCAATAAAAAAACATGACTCAAAGGCTGTCTTTTATTTCTTTATTTGCTGTAATGAAATAAAGTGACTTTATTGCTTAATCGTCCATTCAACAATTAACAGATTAAATATACACATATTTGTCTCACCTTCAGCTGATGCTCCAGCAATTCTATTTCAAGGTCTCATTTACGTATTTTACGTTGTAAATAGACCTTGTACAACTCTTTAGCAGGCAACTGCAAAGACAAAGTAATTCCACATGATTGGCATTTGCAATACAAACCAAATATTAACATGAGATGATTTATCTGCAGAAATGTTCTTACTCTGCCAAGGTTCATGGTGGAGCTGCATTGACCCGCATCTGCTGCAACATTCCCTGCAATACTCTGAAATTGAAATGACATTATGTATCTCATTTCAAACAGGAATTAATAGAGTGGCGGGACATCACATACCTCAATGGGTCTAGGTCTGTCAATATCTGTCACTGCAGATGCAGTCTCTTCATCCTCATCCTGCAGTGTAATTATGTAAAGATGCTTGATCTACCAAACAGACGACAAAGGATCTAACAACTTCAATCACTTAAAATTACGACAGACTGTGGTGATGCAGGAGGCTCTATTAGTATGTACTGACCATCAGCATCTGCAATACAATAAAACCAGTCAGTCGATGTATATTCTCAAGCAAACTCCTAATAAAGCAGAATCTATGTACATTAATCATATGCAGTAATATTGAATGAAATATACAATTGAAATGCTTAACACAAGCAATGCTTTCTAAATGTGTTTGTTACATGATGAGTGTATATTTGATGTATTCAACGCTGATGTACAGTAAAATCAATTCCTCATGCCTAATGTGATATACCTACATTTAACTAAGCCACTCATGTTTGTGGCCATGTCTGGTTAGTTGCCCCCTGGAATCCCATTCATGACTGGTCGCCCTTTATTGAGGGACAGTGCCAGCTCCTCAGCCGGGGTGAGGGAAGGTGGAGGGACCCCGCCTGTTTGACGTCCTCAGCCTTTTTCTGTTGGCTACACAACCTCATTACATGGAATATTGTATTTCATGACAATTCTGTGCATTGGTATCTTGATATTTATATTTTACCTTGTTGGAGAATGTTGTTATGCTTCATTTTGACTTGTGTCAAGGTCCTCCTAGTTTTGGACGTGTTACTGCTGATAACAGAGGAACCACAAATCATTGATTAATCTTAGATATATATGTAAATTGCTTCTCATCTCCCCATAAGCAGTTTGCATCGCCATGACAACGGAAATAAGATGAAATGATTATAATCACGCGTTCACTCTATCGGTTATTTTTTGCCGGGCAGCTATTCGCTCCCTCGCTGATGCAGTTGTATTACTTTTTCTTGTTATGTTTGAATTCTTCGTAAGCTGTCATCAAGATCTCCAACTCTGTCTCGCTGAAGTAAAGGCCAGAGTTCAGGCTTAAAGTCAGGCTAGCTTAAACATGCTTCCTGGAATATCCCCCTGACCATGCTCGTTACCAACGTTGGTAACCCAGGCGGCCAAGTCAGAGGCAGCTCCCACGAGCTTCGTCACCTGAACAGATGTTTTTTTTTAAGAACAGACTCAGACTTCTGTTTGAGAATCCACAGGAGAAAAACATTACCAAACTTTTGGTGGAGTCGATGTTTAGGATGGATCCAAAGGTTGACGTGATCCTGGCCTTGTACTCGTCCAGGCGCGTCAGGACGTCGTAGCCGTGAACCGTCATCAGCCAAATGGGTGATGGAACAGGGGGGAAAATGGGGGAGGTGGTAGAAACTGCCCCTTCACATTGCTCAAGGCCAGGAACCGCTCGCAGACGCCAATGTAGTGGATCGCTCTCAGCATCCAGGAGTCTGAGTGCTGCTCCCGCAGGGTGTTGTACAGCAGGTTGGCACTGTTGCCCAGCATGCAATACCTGAGCTGTGCAATCACCCTTTGGTCACAGGACAGCCTGCACAAACACAATGCCAACATGCTGACAAAGTTTTACACACAAACTAACATGTGGCTCAATGTTGCCTCTTACTCGTACGTGGGTACAACGGGAAACTGGCAGCTGTGGGTGGGAGCCAGCTGCCTTATGATACCCTGTGATCATCCCCCGACCATCTTACACTGACAGCACTCCAGGTAGTCAGTGGCCATTAGGTACCAGCCGTTGATGACCAGGACCCTCTGGATGTTACTGTAAAGCCTAGCTTTCGTCAGAGACCCACCACACAAAGGCTTGGGACATGTTAAGTGAAGACCTGTGAGGCATCCACAGGAACATGTGGGGAGGGTTCCACCACAGATTCAGCTCAGTGGTGAGCTTGGACCTCTCGAGCTGTGTCTGGTGAACAGCACCCGCCCGAGCCACTGCTGCTGCTCCATAGTGAGAGCTGCCCCACGAGGACTCAGGCAGCAGCTGAAGAGACAACATGAAGCAGCTTTCATTTATGACTGCTGTTGGCGACAGAGACACAAAAAGCTGCAGCTACTGTCACATCACCTCTGCATTGCCAGCAGATGGAGGAAGGATAACCAGAGCTGGCTGCTCCTCAATGCCAGCCACAGGGAGAACCCTCTGCGTTTGGCCGCTCAGCCCAGCAGAGATGCCATCGTCAGGGGAAGGAGGTGGAGCATCGGGAACAAAAGGAGGAGCCTGAACTTGTGAGGCTGAAACGGAGCACATTTTGAATTTAAAAAAGAAACAAAACTAAGTGACTCAGACATGCTCAGCTAACTAAACGTGAGTGGGTGAAGTTGTAATGGAGAAGTTAGAAGAGGTTAATTACATGAAAAGTTAGTATTTGGCACTTAAAAGACAGCAGCTGTAAGCAGAAAGAAGTGACTGCAACAGAAGAGAGGGTTGGTGTTGAGCTGCAGATCATCTAGAGCAGGGGTGCCCAAACTTTCCTCTAAAATCTAAATGTGATCCCGGACCGTGGGCCAAATACAATACGTTTTTTGCATGTCATTAAATAAAAGCAGAAAACAAAGAATATGTTTTAATGTGTTTATTTTGATTCTGTATTCATCAAGGTAACACACAAAAAGAAACATTCTTTCAAACCATTAAACATAACAGCAAGGCCTTACTGGCAATTTTCAACTAAAGAACAAGCTAAAACAAACTTTTTTTTTCCAAAGAAAACAGCAAACTGCGACCCTTAATGAGAGACATGGAGCTGGTATTTTGACCTCATCAGTGACTGAATGTTGGGCTGCAGCTTACTCACTGATAGTGTTGGTATGTCTTGTTGGTATGTCTTGCAAGTGTGATTGTCAAGGTGCGGGGGTGGCTCGAGAGCCGGTTGGACCCAGAAGCAGAGGCACGAGGATCAGGGACTAGGGGTTTTAATACAAGAAAAAACAAAGCGCTGCAGAGCAGGTTCACAGAACAAAAACTTACTCGGCGAGGCATGAAACGTGGACGAGGCAAAAGACAGGAACATGGACTAGACAGGACATGAACACCATAACAGAGGTAATGGACCAGCACAGGAGGAAGGCAGAGACACGACTTAAATACAGACAGGGCAGACAAGACACAGGTGAACACGATCAGGGCAGATGGGGACCAAAGGAAGTAAAACTCAAGAAACCAGACAAGACAGGAGAACTTTCAAAATAAAACAGGAAACAGAAACAAACAAGACAGAACAAGGACGAAAAACAAGACAACAAACTCAAATCACGTGATTATATGAGGGTCCCCCTGATTTTGATCTTGTTCAGGTTCATGAGACTAAATATTTGCTGCCAAACAGAGATGGCATTACTTGTGCATTTTCTTTTCATCTCATGTGGATAAAAATCCCTCAGGGGTAGTGATACAAATTTTCTTCTTAGCTCTGTGTCACATTGAAACCCAACTCCACCTGCAAATGCTCTAGAACTAAGTCGGGACTCACGATGAAGGGCTGAGAAAAAAGCTCCATGTCATCTGCAGTCTTCTTAAAGTCCACAAAGCGCAAATCAAACTCCTTGTTTAAGTTGCTGAGAAGTTCTCCATATTCTGGCAACCTGTCCACCTCATTCACTTCTCTCAGGCTGGGGAAGTGCAGTGAGACCAGCTTTTTTCCCCAATAATGGCAGGTGCATCATCGGTTGTTATTCCAACCATTTTGTCCCAACTCAAGTGATATTTGTCCAGGACTTTTGAAAATGCAGCAAACAAATCACCTCTTGTCGTCCCTCGCAGCGTCTCAAGTCCCGCCAACTCCTGTGTTATTTCCATGTCAGCGTTAATTCCCCGAACAAAAACCAAAGGCTGCACTGAATCCGAAATGTCTAATGTCTAAACAAACCAAACCAGTTCCACCTGGGTCGTTAAGAAAGAGATGACCAGAAATATTGCTCTCCACCTCGTCTGCATCATTCCAAATGCTCTTTCCACCACAGAGCGTGCCCTGGCGTGGTGCCGGTTGTATCTGGCCTCAACCGCATTCCTCAGGGGTTTCCTGTAGGGTGTCAGCAGCGTGATGGGATGCGCAATGGAGGGATACACACCATCACCCAAAAGGATGTATCCTTCAGGTTGGTATGTTTTATTTGTGTAAATTGGACTGATGCGCAGAACCCCTGAATCATGGACTGATCCAGGATATCCAACAAAAATGTCTAAAAATTTGGCATTCAAGTCGCATACAGCCTGCATCTGAATTGAATAAAAAAGCTTCCTGTTAAAATAAGAAGCTGGATCTTCTTTTGGGGCCTTAATTCTTATGTGGCAGCCATCAATGCTCCCCACGATCTTTTGGAAGTCAGCAGACCCAGGGAGCTGCTCAAAACCAGTCACTCACAGACTGTGGAATGTCAAAGGCCCTGGCTACCACACGGTAAGATGTGCCACACGCCAGCCAGAAAAGGAACACCAGGACCTCAGTGCCCTGTGCCCCCGCCTCCAGAGTGTGAGGAACCCGAAACTACTCCACCAGATGCTCGATGGTCCTTCGGTTCAACCGAAAGTCCGGTCTTGTGTCGGACTGAACGTCAGCATAGAGGGCAAGGACTGGCACCTTTATTTTGGGAAGGCAGTAGAGACACGGAAGACCCTGTAAAATAGAACATTAATTATTTCATTGACGAAATTAAATGTAATTTTTGGAATGTTTCTATTTAACCTGATGTCTTACATTTTAGTTTATAAAGTATTTAGGAATGCTGGAAAACCTCTGTTTCTGGGGATGGGTTTTTGGGCTTTCATTGACGTGTTCCCCCTACCATGACAAAGGTGGATAAAGGTGGAAAGATTTCATGTAATCCATGGACACCAGTGAAGATCACAAATCATTGAAGAAAAAAGGTTCAGCGTACTGTCTAGTGGGTCTAGGTGACTCAACTCCCAATGTTAAAGTGCGTAGGATAGCACAAGGGTTACAAATGAAAGAATTTATGTATAAAACAAGTGTGCTGTAAATCTTTTTTCTAAATAAACTGATATAGAATACTTTGTGTTGAAGGCTTATATGGTTTGACTGAAGAAATAATACTTAACTTTCTCTGAACTTAGAAGAGTGTTACGTGGATTTAGACTATACAACTCATACTCCAGTGTTGAAAAAGAATGTTAAACTATTGCCCAGTACATGGCGTACCCCCAAATGCTAAAGTTTAACTCACAAGTTGTTCATGTCTGGCAAGGCCAGCCAGAGGAAATCTTCTGAATAGGAGACATCTGCTTCTCCTCATTGCGGCCCTGTGCTGAATATAAGCTCGTTTTTGGATTGATCTTACAAAAAACAATCGAATTATTGTTTATTGAAAACAAATTCAATATTGAATTATTGAAAACGGCCAGATTACTGAAAATGGCGAATATTAAAGTGGAATAGAAAGAATGCCTCCTCCCACGAGACATTAAAGGGGTTCAGCTGCGCGAAAATAAATAAAAACATTGCCATGGACTAGTAGAAACCTGCCGCTTTATTTCTGAACAAATAGTTAATCCAGACCAATGGGTTTGTAATTTTATTATTTATAAATCAGTCACATTTTCCATCATCAGAACACAGCAGATTCACAAATAGTCTTCTTAAAATGTTTATATATATTTTTTTTTACTTTGTTGAATTGGTTTCGTCCAAGTCTGTGTTAAATTGAAGTAGTTCACCTCCAGACCGGGTGGTAGCGGTAATATGCCACTTTGTTTTCGAGTCAAGCTTCATGTCAACAACACCCGAAAGAGAAAAGTAGTGGGCATGGGTGTCCGAATTACTTTGAAAATCCAGAGAACTATATAGTGCCGCACTATATAGGGCAGGGGTGGCGAACACGCGGCTCTCGAGCCGCATGCGGCTCTTGGCCAATGAGCGTGAGGCTCTTTGCGTCTCAGTATATTTTCTATATACTGTGCCTTATTTCATAATTTTTCCCTCTTAAACCACACTCTAACCATCAGAGGGTATTAAAAATAAATAATAATAAAAGTAATTTGGCAGTGTGTGTGCTTTGATGCTGCTCCAGACACATAAGTGACCGCCAATCATTTGCGCAGGTTACGCCCAATGCCGCAATCCAAAGATAAAGATTTGATGTGCTCGCAGACTGCTACCCACATGGTCAAAATGGTGAAATTCAGAGTATAAAGATGAACACAGGACGTTTCTGTGAGAACGGGAAGATTCTTACTTTTTCACTGAACAGAATGGCGTCACGATGTTTATCCCTATGAGCTTTTGGAAGCAGTAAAATAGTTCATGGCAGAAAAAAACAAAACGGATCCCGGAGAAAATAAAGAACTCTTCCTGATCTGACACAAATTGTCTCCGTTATGAACAAGTTGAAGCTTTTCAAAGTGCACATTCAAAACGGCCATCATCCCACTTTCCTTCTTTGTGGAGCTCACGGCAGAAAGCTGCAATCAGAATAATTCAAGCGCAGATCGTGACGCTGCTTGCGCAACTGGACAGAAATGACCGCAGATCACGTTTCTCATGGATCCTTTAATGCAGAGACTGATTGCCTGAGATCGCCGCTTGTCACTGATGAGGCAGCGAGTGAACCGGAGATGATTAAGCTGAAATCTTTGAAAAAAGGCCCTGTTACGTTTTGAAGAACAGAGAAATCCGCCTGTGTCAAAGAGCTGTTCTCCAGCTGCTGTCGACGTTCTCCTCAATATGTCTGCCAGTCCCTGTTTATTACCTTGAAAAACGTGAAATCAAGGCATCGGTCTGTTCTCACGTAAAGGAACTGATCAGCGAGGCTACAACTGGCCCGGGGGCTAGCCCCACCTTCAGCCCCTAAGACTCATGGGAAGTGGGGAATCTTAAGTGTAAAACCATGAGTCAGGGAGCTGTTGGCAGAAGTGACTTGCATGCCATTTGGCTGTACGTGTGTGTTCAAGTTAATGAGCTCTTAATGTGGACAGGTGAGGCACAAATAACGCAGTCAGCTTAATGGTAACTTAGCACTTGTTTGCTTACTATGTTGAAGAATTGGGTCATTGCAATGTATTACCATTTAATAAATTAGCTTTTGATGCAAAAAGTCAGTCATTCAATTTTAAATAAAACAAGATATTCTAATGAAGATAAAAATTAATTTAGGTTGCACACAATTGAAATGTAATGTTTACTGTGGATATCGATCAGACATCAGAAAGATGCTCTGTCCAGATGTTTGTGTATTTGTTGGTGTAAGGGTCATTGAAAGAGGAATGTTGAGATACAAAGAATTACCAGTTATAACTGTTGGATGTACGGTGAAATATTCAGTTTTTATCATCATAAATCTGACTTCAGAGGAGTCAGTGCCTCACCAGCATTAACGTCACCACCCGTCACTGAGTATTAGTGTGTGTCAGAGAGGAAAAGAGTGAGAGCGAGAGAGTGTGTGTGTGTGTGTGTGTGTGTATGAGATGAGAGAGAGGTGCCTGTGTGTGTGTGGAGGGGTATCTGACCTCCAAAGTAGTTGCTGTGTTAACTCTGGCTAAGCTGCATTTGATGTGTGTATTGAGGGTGGACACTTTCCTTGAAATAAACACAAGTACAATACTTGCTGTTCTGTGAGGAGTGTGTTATGGAAAATAATACGGCTTTAATTGCGTGTTTGTGTGTGTACGTCTTGGCAGGTCAGTGTGTGGTGTGGCTCTTTGACTTACAGTGGAAAAAATTCGGCTCTTGTTGTCCAACTTATTTGCCACCCCAGATATAGGGTTTTAGTAGTTAGGGATTAGGGTAGGAATTCGGACACAGCCTAAGTTGACAATACCATCCAGTTTCAGGTCTGGCTCCTCCCCATGAGCGCATATACACCAGTTCTTTTACCAGCTAATTCAGAATTGACAAAGCCTCTTGGATAAGAGGTGAAACATCTTCTAACTTTGAAAAACTAAGTCCAGATGACAACCCCTAAACCTACTACTATGATGGAATCAACCTGGATGAATGAGTCTTCATAGACATAAATGAGTTGTAAAAACAATTGAGATGAATTGACGTAAGAAATTAGGTTGAATAAATTTAACTTGACTACTTGTTACCAATTGAATCAATTCATGTAACCCTTGTGCCATCGTAGGCACTTTAACATTGGGGGTTGGGTCATCTAGACCCACTAGAGAGTGCTCTGAACCTTTTTTCTTCAATGATTTGTGATCTTCACTGTTGTCCATGGATTCCATGAAATCTTTCCACCTTTATCCACCTTTGTCATGGTAGGGAGAACACGTCAATGGAAGGGTGGGGTCATCTAAGATAGCACAAGGGTTAAGTTGGAGAAGTTATGTGTATGTATATGCATCACAATGAAAATAGAAATGAGATAGAAACTTGTGCGTTCATTTTGTCCGTTATTTTTCTTGAAGCAGAAACTTTTTGCTGATGCAGCCGTATTACTTTTTTGATGGGCGTATAACGCCGTTGTGAGGAAACTGTTCTTTCTAGATATGACACGTTCTGCTTGTTTTGTCTTTGGTTTGCACTCTGATCTTGCGCAGGTCTGCTGTGGCTTCTTCCTCTTGCTCCGCCGACTCACCTGTGCTTCCTGCTGGAGTCCACAGCTGGACCTAGTTAGTTCATTGGGTTGTCTGTCTATTTAAGCCACCTTGTTTTGTATCTCTTTGTTGGAGCGTTTTGTGTGCTACATCTTGGTTTTGGTCTACTGTGATTAAACAGTCTTCAAACTTGGCCTTTGTATCAAGTATTACTCTGCATCTGGGTTCTTGAGCTGAAAACCGTTAACAAGATAGGACTGTAAAAGTTAAGGTTTAAGGTTCGTACCCACAGTTCCCTGCACACAGTAATGAATGAATAATGACTCAGAGACAAGACTTATCTCTTGATGAAGTTTTACTTCGTACAAACACGAAGGGGACAGACAGATGAAAAAAGTGCATTCAAAGTCTGCACACTGAGGTGCAGGGAGATGGGCTTGGTATACGAACCCTGCATTTGCATGTTCAGAAGATCATACACTGGACAATGGTGTGAAAATCACGCCCACGGGTTGCTGCTGGAAAGGCGCTCCAAGGCTAAAATGAAGATAACTCAGAGGCATCACACACACACAGAAAAAAGGGAGTGTGGGAAGGATCTGTGGGAAAAAAGTTTACTATGCTGTCTTCAAATGTAATATAATTTTGAGATAATAATACATGCTTAATGAATTAAGTTTGAACCATTAATGTTAATGAAAATTAAAGGCAGTTTCTAACTATACTTCACAGCCGTCATTAAAATCTCAGACTCTGTCTCACTGGAGTAAACGGCTCTTTTTGTTTTTTCTCCAGCGTTTTCATGGTGACTCCGGAATTTGGCGATCCATTGAGACTCATATCCAGTCTTTTGGAACCGACATACCCCGAGTAAGCAAGTTCAGGGTTAAAGTCAGGGTAGTTTAAACGTGCCTTCTGGAATACCCCCCAGATGGTCGCACAATTCAAATAAAAACAAACGGCGTACGTCTCCGCGAGAGCGCGCTCCAGCACGTTCTTGCGGACACGTGCTGGATGCCCTCTGTATAAGACCCGAGTGAGGGAAGAGCGGCTGTGGCTGTGGCGGGGGCGCCCAATCAGTTACGATGTGCTTCTGTTAATCATATCATGTAAATATATGTGCACAAACAGCTGTGAAATAAAAAAATACGAACTAGAAATAATATTCACAACTTTGGCCCCGCATGAAGCAATGATTTGTGAACCTCACTGGTATCCATGGATTACATGAAATCTTCAAAGTCAAAGTCAAAGTCGGCTTTATTGTCAAATGTACTGCATCCATAAAGACATACAGCACAGATGAAATTGCTTTTCCTCTCACCCCACAGTGCAAGCAGCATATAAAAATAAATAAATAAAAAACTTAAAAAATAGATAAAAAGACAGCAATAATAAGAAGAATAACAGTAGTCTAATCTTTCCACCTTTATCCACCTTTGTCATGGTAGGAAGAACACGTCAATGTAAGGATGGAGTCATCTAAGATAGCACAAGAGTTAAAGAAAATAAAAAATTGCCTTTACACCTAATTCAAACTTGTAATGTAAAAAAATGAAGTAAATGAAACAATACTTTGAGTTTTCTGCTAAATGGATGTTTAGAAAGGAGTTTGTGCCACAATCCTAAGACCAAAAACTGAAAGACAGGAAAAAAAAGCATAGTTTCACTGGTCTTTTGCAGAATATCCATTGTGCAGCAGTCACCTGACATGATGTCCAACACTGCACAGAACTCTGGGTAATAATTATGTGCATGGTAACTCAGGGACCGCACCACAGATCTCTGACTTAAACCGGACAGCTTATTAAAGGTTACTTCAATTTTGTCCTTGCAAAGAACTGTGGACCCTGTGCCGAAGCACAAGAATTCCTCCAGTTTCTTTTGGTCAGCACTTCTCACATACCTCAACAGATGTTAAAGGCTGGCTGCTGCGGGCTGCGGATGAAGGTTATCACTTGTTGGCTTTCTTGTTTGGGCCACTTTCTTGTTTGCTGGCTTTTTAGACTCATATAGTCTCATTATATCGTCTTTTTCAGTAAGGGATGTCACCACATTGTGGATAATGGAGTAAAAAACAGTCTATTAAAAATTTTGGCTCCTTAAGATGAACGTTGTGCCATTATTAAAAGGGAGGTCTGTAAGTGATCTCTTGAGGGCAGACAAAAAAAAGGTCCAGACAGTCTTTAGCAGTTTCATCCATGTTGTTATGTAGACCTTTTTTTTTTTAACTGCCATTCACTTGGGTCCTGAAATAAATCTACTAAAGATGTCACGATGAGGGGGAGGCTCGAGAGCTGGTAGGACCCAAATGCAGAGACGGGAGGCCAACGGGTTCGGGACTAAAGGGTTTAATAACAGAACAAAAGGTGCTGCAGAGCAGGAATACTAAGACAAAACAAAAACTCACTGTGGCTTGGCCAGGGACATGGAACGAGGACGCTAAGACATGAAGACGTGAACACCATGACAAAAGCTAATGGACCAGCACAAGAGGAAGGGAGAGACGAGACTTAAATACAGGCAGGGGAGACAAGACACAGGTGAACCTGATCAGGACAGATTGGGACAAAGGAAGTAAAACTCAAAAAAACATGACAAGACAGGAAATCTTTCAAAATATAACAGGAAATAGATACAAACAAGACAGAACAAGAACTAAAGCAAAAACCAAGACACAACAAACTCAAACCATGACAGTACCTCCCCCCCCCCTCAAGGAACCGCTCCGAGGTTCCAACAGTCAACCGAGGAGGGGGCCTGTGAGACAAACGTAGTTAGGCACCAGAGTACAGGGGCTTGGCACACAAGCGAGGCCGAGAAGAGTCCAGAGGTCGGCCGGGGGGCCGAGCGGTCCGGCGAGGCGGGTCCGGAGGTCGGCCGGGGGGCCGAGCGGTCCGGCGAGGCAGATCAGGCGAGGAGTCAGGCGTGGAGTCGGGCCGGCAGTCGGCCGGCGGGTCGGGACGGGTCCGGGTGCAGGCGGCACCCCCCTGGGAGCCAGGACGAGTCGGGGTGCAGGCGGCACCCCCCTGGGAGCCTGGTGCGTCCGGGACCACCACTGGACGAGGTTGTGGTGCGTTCGGGACCACCACCGGAACATGACGGGGATGTGGTGCATCCGGGACCACCGATGTAACAAAAACGGGATGACGACACCCCCCTAAGGGCAAGACGGTTCCCACTAAAGTCCTGTTGGCTCCCACTCCAGGCATACGAGGAGAATTGGGCCTGGTCGAAAACCCAGTATGTCCTGGTCCACTCAGCTTCTTGGCAGTAGGCCTCTAGCAGCCGCATGTCCCGCTCCGCTGGGTCCAGAAAATAGGGCTGGTCCATTCTGTCACGATGAGGGGGAGGCTCGAGAGCCGGTAGGACCCAAATGCAGAGACGGGAGGCCAATTGGTTCGGGACTAAAGGGTTTAATAAAAGAACAAAAGGCGCTGCAGAGCAGGAATACTAAGACAAAACAAAAACTCACTGTGGCTTGGTGAGGGACATGGAACGAGGACGCTAAGACATGAAAACGTGAACACCATGACAAAAGCTAATGGACCAGCACAAGAGGAAGGGAGAGACGAGACACAGGTGAACCTGATCAGGACAGATTGGGACAAAGGAAGTAAAACTCAAAAAACATGACAAGACAGGAAACCTTTCAAAATAAAACAGGAAACAGAACCAAACAAGACAGAACAAGAACTAAAGCAAAAACCAAGACACAATGGATAACAGGCACGAACAAAGGCTGGTGACAGTTGGATTAGTATGATGCCGAGGTCCAAGTATCCTTTCCACCAAACTCTTCCAACAGCTTCCCAGCACTCCTGAGTAAAGTCTTGTCGTAGTCTGGGAACTTGTTCCTCCTGCCCCTTACATCGCTCTAAGAAAAGCTCCCAAAAGCAGAGTACACTTCTCTTGATACGCCATTGCATTCAAAAGCTTTTTCATTTTTTTAGGTCCATCTTAGCTCTGCATTCTTCTGGATCCATAAACATCCTGAACTACAGTCTAATTGTAACATAGTGTTGTTTACAGGCAGACATGATCATTGTTTGATGATGCAGATTCTTCTTTCCATGTTGAATGCTAACAAATAGTAAAAAAAAAAAGTTGGAACAAATCAAATAATCATAAATGTATTTAACTTTTTGATCAATCCATAACAAATTAGAATAATTTAATCTACAGAATATACACTGCAAATTGTTGATCTATTAATCTTAAACCTAGTTGTTAATCTTGATTTTAGATATAAACAAGAAAAATATGTATTTTCTTTCTTCTTCAGTTTATATATCTAAAAATTAGTCATTTCACAGGCAAAACAAAAAGAAAACCCTGCAGGCCTGATTTAAGGACAGGAAAATTTAAGTTTAATAAATAAATAATTTAAGTTTATTTATTGATGTTACATTACTTTTCAAAAACTTTAAAGAAGTCATTCATACACATATCTGGTATGTGAATACTGATGTTCAACAGAACTTGAATGATAAACAGATAATGAAAAATAACTGCAAATTGTGTACATTTAAGATGATAATAAAAACGCGGTATTCCTTGGTGCAACCATCTACTCAACTAATGAGGTGTGTGGCATTATGGGCTCCCGTTGATGCCAAGTGCCGCCACCAGAAAACTGAAAATAAAAGAAGAGCAAGACTCTACGAACCAGGAATCCGAGACCAGTGCTTTGAGAAAATATACAACTCATTATTACAAAACAATATTAAAATAGCAAAGCAGTAGAGACACACCAAACGGAATGAAACACAATTACGATCACGTCAAGCCCACACAGTCAGTTGAGCCCAACCGGCGGGTTTTCCGTCCCGGTGCAGGCAGGCTTAATGCCGCGCCCCTAACGTACAGTGACGGTAACTGACGCCAATTCGAGGGGGGGGCACTAAGCTCCGGCGGTGTCTGGGGCGCCAGGCCCCGCCATTTTACAGACTACTCTTTACCCTGCTCTGCTGCGGACGGACGGCAGTGAGCTTAGTCTGAGTATGGGGCAATCGCAAAGCCGGGAGTCCTGGCAGCTGAAACGGTGCACCGAAAAAGGTACTGGGTCAGGCAGAGCAGTGACGGGATCAACAGGAAAACAGCGACACCTGCTCCCGCAGCTAAGGAGGACGACCAACTGGAGCGTTATGAGCAACCAAAACTGCCTGTGACCCGGCTACAGTTAGGGCCAAAGCTCAGCCAATCGGCGCCTGATGCTGCACTCAGCAATCATTGCTGAGGGGCGTTTGCAGCCACGCTGGGCAGCCTGAGGCTGCGCTCAGCCGGAGCTGCAGGCTGAATCTGAACCAACAGTGAAGAAAGGGTTTTCATTAACTGGTGTCAAGCCAGTCCTCTCGTCGAAAGGCTGTCAAGTAAGCTTTCTCTCAAACAGTGTGCCGCTTCCTTATGTACATTACGGTAACAGCAAGAAGGACTAATTTTTAAAGTAAAAGCATAGTGTAAGAACTGTCTTATTTAGATCTATATCCCTTGGGCTATCTTAGATGACCCCACCCTTACATTAAGGCGTTATTCCTACCATGACAAAGGTGAATAAAGGTGGAAAGATTTCATGTAATCCATATACACCAGTAAGAACACAAATCATTGAAGAAAAAAGGTTCAGAGCACTGTCTAGTGGGTCTAAATCAGTGTTTTTCAACCAGTGTGCCGTGGGAGATGGTCAAGTGTGCTGTGTAAAATTGCCCTCATTAACTGATCTAAAAACATTTCCCATCTCCAGGAAATCAGCTCTTTGTTCATCCAAACAGGTCCTGATAAAACACTGAGTAGTTAGGAATATGAAAGATCATAAAATACTTTTTTCTTTGTGTTTATTTCATTCTATTAAAGACATTTTGATAAGAATGGCGGTAACCCGATTTAGCTGCAGCTATAACCGTTTTCTCAAAAGTCCTGCTGCTTTTTCTGTCTCCACGACTCCACCAACCATTCTTGAAGGCTTAAGGCTGTAGATCAAAACAGACTGAGTTTCTGCTTTTTTTGGGGGGATGCTGGTGTGCCGCGGGATTTTTATCAAGGTTAAAGTTTGCCGTGGCTCGAAAAAGGTTGAAAAACACTGGTCTAGATGACCCAACTCTCAACGTGAAAGTGCCTAGGATAGCACAAGGGTAACACGCACCACCCCTCGTATATGTGTGTGTGTATGTGTATGTGTGTATATATATGTATAAATAAATGTCTGTGGAATTTAAAAATAAGACTTAATTAAAATTATGTATTGAGTACTTTAACGTTGACATTTGTGTAAAGAAAACTGCTAGTTTACACACAGTCATTTCATTTCTCCCTGAAAATGTCCCACCTGGTGATGTCACTGAGTCATAAATTACGTACATTGATTTTAGAGCCAACAATTGTTTAATTACACACACAGATTACTTTTTTTACAAACTCAGAGTTATATTTGCAGTTCTGACAGTATAAAATTGTTTTTCCCATCATAGAATTTCAATTTAATTTTATATATTTAACACAACAGTCATCTCAATGGCTTCATAACTGTGACTGAGTAATAAACTTGAATCATAACGAACATACAGTCATAGAGATCGAAATGTATTCGCTAAACTTAAACTAATCTTTCTAAACCAATTCTGGCATCTCTGCCCTTAGACCCTCCTACATGGTAAGAAACAACTCAGAAATAAAAAATGATTCCAGAGAAAAACCAAGAAAACTCTGTGGTTTCTTCCATGGAAGACATGAAAAGTCCATGTAATTTGTGTCATCTGCTTTGATAATAACAAAGTATGGCTAGGCATACCTTTGGCATTTCCAGCTTATTTGTCTTGCATCATGCAGGCTTTCTTCATCCATTGACAAGCATTCATCGTGATACTAACTATCACAAAGGTCACACTGAAATTAAATTCAAACAATTTTTCTTTAAAAACAAAGATGTCAGATACTTCTTCGTATAGCCAAAAAATGATTACAATAAACTGGAAAAAGGATGGGGCACCAACAAAAGCTCAATGGATACAAAAGCTCAAATGACGGCAAGTTTACAGCTGAAAATGGACGAATTTACCCAAAGATGGGCTTGTGTTGCAAAATACATTAGACTAGAAAATGGTTGTTAAAACGTAAAGGTTGCACTTTAGAGGATCCTATTTAATTTAATTTTATGGAATTTGTTTATCTTATTTTTCTTGTGATTATGATTGTTGTACAATTTGGGTTAATGTGAAGAAGCCATCTTTATATTTAATAATACCTCTGCTCATGTTTGATGTTCAAAAAAATTCAGTTCAAAAAAGTAAAATAAAAATGTCATTTTAATCTGTATTTGACACCTTTAAATCTGCATGCAATATATGATCAACTTGTAAAATGTTTTTTTTAAATACAGTGTTGATACATTTTTGTTTTCCAAATTATTTATTCACATTTTATGATAATTTCTTCCTGCTTAGAAAAAAATTAAATGAACACTAGTAACAATATCTTATGAAACCACCTCCATCAAGAACACTAATTTGTTAATTCAGCTTGTGATACATGTATAAAAAAAAAAAAACAGCATGATCACATTAGAATATATATGCTTACTGTAATTTCCGGATTATAATGCGCACCCGATTACAAGCCGCACCCACTCATTTTCACGAGTGTAACTTCCTTTGTACATAAGCCGCGTCAGAGTACAAGCCGCAAGTATTACACAACATGGTCAGCCTGACAAATCACATCCTGACCCCCAGACTGAGTGCAATTCATTAGCACACTGTGGGAGCAGACAGTTTTGCATCAGCTCATGTGTGTGAGTACACCCACATCCGCCAAACAGCATGGACCTCTATTCTGTTCACAAGTTCCTCAGTTATGCTTTTTTTTATTTTTGTTTTTTTTACTTATTGACAATCTAGGGATCATACATAAAATTACTAACAGTAACCATATAATCAACATTACATCCCTAAGTTATGATGAGGAAATTTACATCCGCGATTCTCCATTTCCCATGAGTCTTAGGGGCTAAAGGCGGGTCTAACCCCCGGCTTGCCACACCGTTGTCAGTGTTTAAAGAATGAGCAGCAGTGCATGATGGATGGGCGAACGGAAGAGCATCTCTCCTTCCACTTTTTTTGTGGCAGCACTATTGGTGGTAACGGGGCTGGTTAAAAAAACACACCAGTAAAATAAAGCAGCAGCGACTGAAAAGCGCGCGCCTCTGCGCTCGCCAAGCGGGCTCTTTGTCTCCCCTTCCTATCTTCTCCGACACCCCTTGTCAGGGCGGCTCCAGGAAGTAGTGCTTCGTCCCCATTGCGCCGGTGGACGGAGTGAATCATGTCTGTGCAGAGCAATCGGACTTAATACTGTACGTTTTGTGGATGAGGGGCGGATGTGTTGTTACGTGTGGGAGCCATCAGACTGTCATCTGCCCCGCAGCTCTATGTGAACGAGCAGCAGGAGAACATGTCTCCAGCTCACACGGAGGCTGTGAGCTTTTCAATGCAAAATTCCGCTCAGTCCTTAGAAACAGTTAAAAACGATCACGTCGATTTGTGTTTCCAGTCATGTCCCGACAAAATAAAGGCTGATGTTATTCCCACATATTTTACGTGCAGCCAAGCTGCAGATTGCAGCTTTTCCCGCATGGATTCATGTTCATCCAGGCTAAATGTTGTTGGTGCATGTTAGCCTTCACCTAACTGTTCTTCTGGGTTCGTTCTGCCAGAAAAAAGCACTGACCACACAGATTAGAAACAAAATGATGAGCGAACAGGCGCTTCATAATAACCATAACATAACATAATAATAATAATAATTAAAATAATAATTTCGTTTTGTTGAACAATGACTGAAGTGTCTAAGACCTGGAGTCAGGTCCATGCTGTTTGGCTGCTTAGAGGTGTGTTGAAAAATAAATGCCTTGTTGCTAGGAGGTGGATAGAGTATTCAACTCATGCTCTGACTGCGCAGGGAAGGTTCATGGCGGCCTTCAAATAACTCCATAAATTAGCCGCGTCAGTGAATAAGCCGTAGGGCTGTGAGCGCAGGACAAAAGTAGCGGCTTATAGTCTGGAAATTATGGTATATGCTCACCTAATTGGTTATCTCAGGACCTGGTCCAATAGGTTTTGCCAACGAGCAAAAAGCAGTTAGTGCTGGAATCGAACACTGATATTTAAGGATAAAAAATAATCATTCACGGTTAATACATATACCTTTAAAATCAGATGTCTTATTAGCTGAAATGACTGTAAGTGTGAATTGGAAGGTACCATTTTTTTAATGTATTAGATAAAAACATTCTGTTAAATTTGTCTATATTTTAACTACTCATCCATTTCTGTAGAAAAATCCTGATCTTATGGTTATAGAGAGGGCTAAATTCTGTGTTAATACAGTTATTCCAGCTTTAATAATAATGCTGTAACTATACATTGCCTTGCGAAACTATTCGGCCCCTTGAACTTCAACCTTTTTGCCACATTTCAGGCTGAAAACAAAGACATAAAACTGTAGTTTTTTGCTTTATTATTTAGCTTGTGGGACACAAGCATGAAGGGGATAGAATTTTATTGGATATTACAGACTTGATTAACAAATAACTTAAATATTGGGTGTGCTAAACACCCTCAATTTCATTTGTCACCTTACGTCATCAACCTGTCATCCGAACACCAATGCGGAAGTAAACAGTGTTACATACACCCCCTCCTCCAAATGAAACATTTCAAGATAAAACAACAAAGATGAATGAAAATATGCTATATTAGAATTAGAACGTTGAAAATACCCAAAAAGTGCTCCTCCTCAGATGGAAGCATCACACAGATGTAGAGACCTGGGGCCTCATATATAAACGTTGCGTACGCACAAAAGAAGGCATACGCCACTCTCTACGCAATAATTGATATTTATAGAAAGCAAACTTGACGGGAAAATGTGCGGTCCTTCACGCAAGCTCTGACCCAGGCGTACGCAGAAAAACGGGTGAAATGAGAAACGGCGACAATCAAATCAAATGAAAATTACAACAGAAATTCAAATGAACACATATTTGCAAAAAGAAAAGTGAAATATGTTCTGAAAATATTGGCATGTTGTGCCATTCATCCTCATAAATAATATAGTTAGTTAGTCCTATGTTTCATCCGTACGCCACTTCTGATGCAAATCCTAAACTTTTATAAATGAGGCCCCAGGTCTTTAATGGAGGAAGAAAGGATTCAGGTGGACAGCTTTGAACCTTACGGTTCTCAGTCCTCCGAACACACAATATAAACGCACACTCTTCCACTCCGCGCTCTCACCCACCTCTCTCACGCACGCGTGGTCCCCAGCACATTACACACCCCCACTCCACAACAATACCGACGCCGTCGGCTTCATCGGGATGCAGAGATCCTGAAAACCACCCATTAATAAACTATAAATCAAACAAATGAGCTTCCAAACATTTGGAACGTTATCAATTAACATTCAGCTCACTTGTTCAACTAAATTTAGTCTGTCTGCTCTGCTGCTGCGCGGCGTTCACTTGCTGCTCTGTATGTTCACTTTAATCTCGAAAAAATACGATTTTTTTTTTTTTCACATAAATTTACGGTTTAAAATTTCGTAATTTCACTTTTTTTTGGTGGCCCTAAAACTCAGTTCCACCGAATAGTTTGAAACTGAATTTTTTTTTTCCACCAGTAGGAAAAAAGTCCTCATTTACGTTTTGCTGAGGTTAATGCTGTTGCTATGTCGTCGTGTTGCTGGTAATTTCGTTGCTTTTTTTCTTAAGTATGTAGTGTGAGCCCTGTCGGCCACCGTACCTTCAGGATGCACATGTATAGGAAGTTAATATAAAAAATGGCATGGATTTTTATAAACTCCTTGTCTGTGAGCCTTCATTTATGTACAAAAACAAATACTGTATAAAGCACTATAAACAAGAGCAAAATGGCAATTCCTGTGCAACACAGACCTGATGCCTTCAGAATCTGAAGTATATGGTCCTTCTCTCTGCTGCCATTTCCTTTTTTGATGTTCCAAATGTCATAGGAATCTCAGGAAAAGATGTCATAATTTCTCTTGCCATCTTAAAACATAAAACAAGTTCTTCGAATTTTGAGGTACTCTGCACCTCCAAATGTAAGCGCAATCAGCATATTTAAAAAAAACTTTTTTTAAGAAACAATGCATTGCAAAATTTGCTTAGGTTTTCAACATAGACAGCTGAACATACAAAGATGAAAATAACTCAATTAAAGATTGCACATCACAGCAATTACAATTAATACCGGTATGTCAACAGTCTGAATTAAACCACCGCTGCTTCGTGTTTCTCGCAACCTGCTCCTACAAAATAAAGCAACATCTTTCACAAGCATTTTACACACCCACACACAAAAACCAGGGAAATACATTTTCTTAATGTAATTTTGTGGCTCAGAGTTTGAATCTTATTCTAAATGTAACGTAAGAAACACTTGCTTAAAAATATCTTCTCAAAAAACATAAAAATAAATTGCTTACTTCCATCTCTTGGCAGCCAATTTTAATTCTGATTCTTCTGAGGAACTTGCTGCGTTACCCACCAGGAACAATGTTGTCGACCGCATTTATGTACTACCAAATGAGAAGTAAACTATAGATTATTTATGCAGAACATCACATTTTTAATTAGAAGTATTTTAATTGCTAACCAGAAATTTCCGGTGAACACCGCCAACATTAACAAAAGACACAACACCTTCATAGTTGTCTAGGTTCAGCTGTTAAAGAATAAATGCATGGTGTTTGTACTGTAAATTGTTTGTACTTTATCTTCAAACTTGTTTACAAAAATGTACCTACTTTGCGGAGACAGAGTCGAGCAAGATGTGACCTTTCACCAAAAACTATTACTCTGGAAGTGAAGTGATTCAGGATGTAAAGCCTGTTTCCCATTTTCAGCTGATTGGCCAAAAGGTGCAAAACTCCTACATTAGAAACTTCAGTTTTTTGATTATAAAATCTTAATTAAAAGACAGAAAAGATTACCCTGAAATATTTGTGATCATAATAGGTCTTTCCTCCCCTATTAGCCATTGATGCGGTTTTAGGCTTTGCAGCTCAGAGTGACGAATGATAATAGTGGCCTCTTGATTGGCAAGGCAACACAGAAACCACAACCCCTGTGGGTTTTTTACTCCACATATCAGCTGCAGGTGAAGATCCTAGGCATGCAATTAAACCATAAGGTCAGCAAAAACATAGTTGTAGAATTCTTCTAAAAATTGCTCTGTGTGGTTTGACAAAATGAATCCTGATTACAATGACAGTAGAGACTTAATATAAAGCATTCTGCACTAGAGCCATACCTGTTCTTCTGAACTTGATACGCTGCCTTCTGAAGTACCCTTTCTTGGTGTCTTCAATGGTCCATTTGATCCCACAGCACTGCACCCCATCAACTGGTCCTTTGGTGAGATCCTTTGCTTCTCCAATGGGTCTCTAGTTGTTTTCTTATTGACTTTGTCAGCCAATGAAGAATCAGTCTAGTTAGTTGTTAGATAAAAGAATGTATTTCAATTAATGGACTAGGACATTCTTCCAACTTAGATTTTTTTATTAATTACAAACCACACATAGACAGACACTAACTCGGATTTGTCATGGTGATGGATGGATTGATGTAAATAATATTTCCCAAAAAAAGTACCCTTTTGGTAGATGTCTTGAAAGGAAAAACCTTCTTCATAGAGGAAAAATATCTCTCTTTTCCTGCTAGCGTTCCTTCCATCTTTCTAGGGTCACTCTGAATCTCCACAATAGAATTTCACAGAAAACAGTCTGTATTTAACAAATCTAATGTAAGCATTGAAACGAATATGTTTTAGGTCCCACTGGCTCTTTTCCATGATTCCCTGGGTTTCTTTGTCTTCTGTTATGTTCTAAAGAATTCAAACAAGGGATATGAAATAAAAAATATATTCTACAAAAAGAAAATTCAAAAACATGTAAAAAAAAAATGCAATTGATGTTAAAAACTCTCTTCAGATTTCAAAGAGAGGTGTGTTTCTTTGAAAAAATCATCATATGGTTTTCCAATGCTTGCAAAAG
Organism: Oryzias sinensis; assembly: GCA_037389245.1. Taxonomy (NCBI): domain Eukaryota; kingdom Metazoa; phylum Chordata; class Actinopteri; order Beloniformes; family Adrianichthyidae; genus Oryzias; species Oryzias sinensis. The sequence continues at coordinate 9,691,895 of CM074489.1, read as the reverse complement.
ATTTATAATTCAATTTTTTATAAATCTAAATAATAATATTTAAAAATTCAACTAACCAAGCATTATCCTGTTCCACAGGCAGCAAATGGAAAATGATATTTGGTCATGTGGTCGATCAGGCCTTTGCAGTAGTAAATGTTCCTTCTCATCCAGTGGGGCACAACTCACCACCTCCTCAGAGCTCCTTCCAAACTTATTTTTTCCCTTGATCTCCTAATTTCAACAATTAGACAAAACAACATTAATAATGGAAAACATATATTCCTATCAACCGACACAGACACGTTAACCTCAAAGTCATCAGCTTTGATTTGAGTTTTACTGGTCATATTCTTGTCTAGTCCTTTCCTTTGAAGTCATAACTGTAGGTTGGTGACATGTTTTTCAACATTTGCCCCACTGCATGGGCTAGAATACACAACCGTTCCGCTTTGCACCATGTCATCCAACTCCTCCAAAGACCTTGCAGTTGTGAAAAGACCAAAGACATGCATGGCTAGTGGTTCAGGGCACTACGAAAAGACAATATATTATTAAAATATTTATATTCTGTAAAACTCATGTATTTCTAACTCAAGATCTTCAGATGTAGTGCATTTCTTTATTCGTACAGCTCTAACGGTGATACATGAATAAATGTCACTGTAGCATTACATGTTTGCCATAAAAATGAGCTGCTAGTTCAAAAACTAAATCTAGTGTTCTAACAGAGCCAAGTCATTTTATGAGTTTACAATTTGCCATGTTACATGACATATTTTATTAATAGTAGTTGTTGTAAAAAATTTATTTTACATTATTATAAAGTTGAAAATTATCTGTATTTTATACTGTTCTTTTATTATAATTTACTGTAAGGTCTCTTCTGTGCATAAATGGAAAAGTTCCAGTTTCTCCAGATACTACTTGTAAAATGACATGCCAAAGTATTTTTTCAATGAGGTTACACTCACATAATTCAATAACCACTTTTTTATCAATGCTAAAAAAATAATACTTACTACTTTCTACACATCTGTCTTGCATTTTTCATGACATGACTCAGGCAAAGATGAAGAACGGGCATCTCAAAGTCTGCCGTAGTTCAGTTTCCAGTAGCAAAGTTGTAGTACTAGTTAATGCTGTCATGCAGGTTGGTTTTCGCAAAGGAAAGGCAAATTGCTTGCATGAGCACCATGGAGCATTACATGAGAGCATGATGTGTGTCTTAATACGTTTCTGCCCAAAATACCTAGCAACATCTGTCTGTAAGGCCTCAAAGAAATATGTGACTGAGGCAGTGGTGTGGTAACAAGTCTGAGGAGATTTGCTCTTTTGGAGATTCCTGACAAGTTAATTTACATAAAAAGGTGGTGACCCCTTGTTCTTTTTAACAATGCTACCTGTAGCATCCAGATAAACGTCTTCATTGCATCGTTCTTGGTAGATTTCGATGCTCCTTTGTGACCACAGGAGGACACCTTCAGGATGCATTATCACCTTCTGGAGAGCTAAATCTTGTGCCTTTGTGTTTCTGTCGAGCATCACTTTTAGGCTTAAAAGCTCATTGCTGTGCTGTCGATTTTGTCTTCTCACTTCCCCCGAGATGTTTCTCAGCACTTGTGGGTTTGGAGCCTCATCCCTGCAGCCAGATTCCATGACATCCTGAACATTTTTTGCAGGTTTTCTAGGTACATTGCTCGAGGTAATGTACTTTGAAGTTGTTGGCCAAGGGCGTTCCTTTGAAGGGCTCGCACTGGTCTCCTCATAAGCTCTGTTCAATTGTGGATGCTCTCGCCACCTTGAAATGATACTTCGGCTTTTAGGTCGATCTCACTCTGTATCGATACAGTGACGTTAACTGGGCCGTTATCAAAATGGTGGTAGCCCAGACACCAGAATTCGGGGCCTGATCCTGAAGAATCTAAAAAATTTAAAAGGATGCCTTTTAAAAGCAATGGAACAATATGGGTAGATGCTCCTTATTCCTCATGCAATAACAGTGGTCTACTGCGGTCCTTTGAACCTCATTTTTCTTCTTTGCTTTGTCAAGATGACCCAGTCTTTTTTGTTTTGATAAAGAAGTATGCCTTCCCCTTGGCACACTGATTCTTATGAAGCCATCATCTGACTTGGAGGTCTCTTGAGAAGAAAGGCAATATTTGGCATCCATCATTTTTCATTAAAATTGCAATGTTAAACTATCACACAAATTAACCATTAACCCTTGGGCTATCTTAGATGACCCCCCCCCCCTCCATTGACGTGTTCTCCCTACCATGACAAAGGTGATTAAAGGTGGAAAGATTTCATGTAATCCATGGACACCAGTGAAGATCACAAATCATTGAAGAAAAAAGGTTCAGCGCATTGTCTAGTGGGTCTAGATGACCCAACTCCCAATGGTAAAGTGCCTAGGAGAGCACAAGGGTTACATGAATTGATTCAATTGGTAACAAGTAGTCGAGTTAAATTTATTCAATCTAATTTCTTACGTCAATTCAACTCAATTGTTTTTACAGTTCATTTATGTCTATGAAGACTCTCATTCATCCAGGTTGATTCCATCATAGTGGTAAAGTGCCTAGGATAGCACAAGGGTTGAGTAAAATGGTTCTTGAGGTTCAGAATAAAAATGTAATTGGTATGCTAGTGGTACATGTATCTGTTTGTGATCAAATGAAAATGTATAAAGCACTTGTGCATTATTACTCTTTAAAGTTAGATTATGAGGTATTTCCTTTTTGTATTAATGGATGTGTTTGCTAAAGACCTGCTGCATTCTTTGTTCTTGGGAGAATTAGGCAACCCAGCATAGATGCCCAGACTGTTAATGTCATTAATGTTATGTAATGCCACTATAATTTTAAAATCCCAATATACAAAGCAAATTATGAGTGTATGGTAACAATTTTTTTGTCAAAGAAATGTGGGACAACCAAAGTAAATGAGCACAAACCTTGTGAAGAAGATGGGACTTTAGAAGTCTGTTTCGGTTTTTTATGTTGTTGGGAATCTCAAGGCCCGTGCATGTCTTAGCCCCAAAACAATTTGTCACAAACTTTTTGATCAAATCGTATGCCTCTGTTTATGAGTAACTCCACTTGTGATGAAATTTTAACGTCGGAGATAGTTTTGATTTTGTTCTGTAAAAGAAATAAAAACATGATTGATAACCCAGAACAATGTTTCTTAATTGAAGTGACCAAAGATAATCAAAAAGCCAAAGACAAATACAGATACACCTACCCCAAACAACTTGAAGGAATGTTCACTATATAAAAGATAAGGGAAAAACAAAACATTATGAAATGATACAAATATAATGCACAGTCTGTGGCTTAAGCTATCGTGAATTTCTATCGTGATGAGATAACATAACCCATAAATAATCTTTGGATAGTAAAAACTGAGTAGTACGTTTAAAGGTTGTCATCTAGACTTTGTTTTTAAAGTTGAAGACGTTTCACCTCTTAGTCTGCAGTACACCTCCACCCGAAGGCCACAAACCACTCTTTCGAGGATATTGAAGTCCGATTTTAGCCAAAGAGAAGGGACGGTTTGAGCCAGGAGTGAAAGAAGCCTTCTTTGTAAAGAAAGATAAACCTTCTCTTAATAAGAATGGTGGTCTCAGGTTTCTTCTTCAGAGTGAGTTAATAAAAGGACCAGTCTCCGTTCTTTTAGAGCAGTGGTGTCAAACATACGGTCCACGGGCCATATCCAGCCCGCCAAACGGTTCTAACTCGAATGACAGTAAATGTGCTTCTGCACAGGATCTGAATCCTGATATTGATGGCTGGGTGAAGTTTGAGAGAAAAGAGGTTAACTCTAAATTCTTATGTTCACAAATTTTTGCAAGTTGCACTTAGTTTAATTTTTCACTGATTTGCACATTTACATTGTAGGCAGGTGTTTCATTTTTTTCAATAGCTCCTCTTGAGTTTATTATTGGGATTGCTTCAGTGTCAGACCTAAAATATTCAGTCTGTATAAAATTTAATTAACCAAATTTTCCCCCAACTTTCTTCATTGAACATTTTGTAGTACCAGACTTCAAGTGAAAAATATTTACAATTTTGAATGAGAAAACAATCAAGGAATGTCACCCCACATACCCCAGCTAACCCCCCCTCCCCTCCCTTACTTGGCCAAACATAAAAAATAAAATAAAAATAAAATAAGTAAATAAAATAAAATGTAAATAGAATGTAATTTTAGTACAATTATGAATTTAGGAAGGCAAATCAGTAGAAAACATGAATATCGTTCAGTTTAATCAGAAGGTAAGACCATGGAATTGACAAACTGTAGAAAGGGATTCCAGGTGGCCTGAAAGGATTTAATTGAGCCTCTAAGCGAGAACCAAAGTTTCTTAAGTTTAAAAATCATGTCGCGGAATCAGTGGACATTTAAAGGGGGTCGGGGATCTTTCCAGCTCAGTAAGATCAAATGACGGGCCAGCAGAGTGGTAAAAGCCAAAGGCCGTTTCATCGTGCCTGGTACAGCATCATCAGGAGCGACTCCAAATATTGCGGTGATCGGATTAGGTGTAATATGGTAGGTCTAGGCTCCAGATAGCACGTTAAACACATAGAGCCAGAACTGTTGCAGCTCCGGACACCACCAAAACATGTGAACGTGGTTGGCAGGGGACTTTCGACATCTGCAACAGGCATCGTCAATAGAACGCATACAAGGAGATAATGGTTGTAGTGAAGTGTACCGGATCATAACATATCTGCCATTTGGGTCCAGGACAGACTTCTTAAAGTTAAACGGAATACCTTTGCGAATAACTATAGCTGTCCCACGCGATTTAGCATTAAACCTCTCCTATCCAATTCTTTTTCAGTTTAAGAACTTCCTTGTTTAGCAGGTGTGTTTCCTGAAGGATGCAAATGTCACCCTTAAGACTATTCAAATGTGTCATCACCCGTCCCAGTTTTATCAAACTCCCCTTAACATTCTAAGAGATGAGTCTCAACGACCCCGTTTACCTTATTTGAGGACATGAGTCAGAGTTTCTGGTCCGACGCATGTACTCCATAAAGATAGACTGAAATAAAAAAATAAAAACATCAATTGGCCTGTTTATCCCCATAGCCCCTTCCCCAGACAACAAAAGATCAAGTGTCCTTTGCACTGAAGTGTCGCTGACGCTTTGTCGAAGAACTTCCGTGGTCAACCTGAATTAACATATTTTCAATTCCCAAATATAAAGGTATGGTTGAGTCATATTAAAAGGAAACTGAAATGCGTGTTGTATTCAAATCGTATGCAATTTTATTAAAGCAGTAAAAAATAAATAAAATATAGGGGGGGGGGGTCAGCAATATGACGTAAGTAACAGTAAACTATGGAAATAACAAAACAAATTTCTAAATTTAAAAAAAGTATAGCGAAAAAATGCACCAACTGTAACCCCCAGTCCGGAAGCGCCCCAGGCGACGAGACTCAAGCAGCCCCGGAGAGGGGGAGGAGGGGACTACCCAGCCAGGCGCAGAGGGGGCCCCCCCGGCATAGGCGAACCCAGCGTCAGGGCCCCCAGGCCACAGGACAGGCGTGCTTGGCTGTACAAGGCAGCAGCCATGGGGGTCACCGGGTACCGGACACAGAGACATGGGCCAAGGACGAGTGGAGGGCCCAGAGGACCAATGAGCCGCCCACCACAGAGCCAGAGCCCCGTCTACCCAAGCCAGCCCCGACACCTGACCCAAGCAACCTAGAGATCACCACGCATCCACAGCCCCCCCCCCCCAACGCCAACCCACCTCACCCGCCATATCATCCGACCCTTCCTCCCATACCCCCCCTGATGCCCTCCCCATTCTCCAATGGGGAGGGAGAGCCCCAGAAGAACCCGGCGAGCCAGCCCCAAGGTCTGTCCCACCCATGGACTGCTCACAATCTTCTGGATGCCCCCCAACCCCTGTCGCCACGCAGTAACCCCTTCTGGCCCATCAACCCCCCCCAGCGCCACATGCCCGACCACCACTGCAGCAGGCAGGATACCCTCAAGCCTGGCCGCCCTGAGAGGACCAGGCAGGTGAAGACCGGCCGTCCCTCCCCAACCCCACCTATGTATGGTTGGTGTGGGTGTGTGTGCTACAGGTAAAATAGGAGGTCTCCATTGTGGCGGGCCCCACTGCTGCTAAGCAGTAGAGCTGGTATATATGTGCTCAAGGGGAGGAGCCAGACCTGAAACTGGATGGTATTGCAGATCCCGGATTTGTTCGCTTCTGTTCTCCTGCGGTGGAATATATCTTCATTAACTGCTGCGCGAAAGCCCCCAGAATCAGGAGATATATTTGTCTGGATATCCTCAGAAATACCCCATACCTGGTGATATCCATGGTGGATACTCTCCGGACATGACTGTCTCTGAGTTCATGTCCTGGGCATATCAATTCAACGAGTATGGGACACTTATTCTGATAGAATCTGGAAATGAGATTCTCTCCAGATATCAGATGCGTCACTAGTGATATCCAAGGTCAGATCTGTTGATATCTGATGTCCGTATACCAGTCATATCTGAAGTTAGGATTTGGAACATATGGCCATCAGGCATATCTGAAGAACCAACACCAGTGATATCCGAGGTCAGGATATTACCAGATTCTATCCATGTCAGATCTGTTGATATCTGATGTCCGTATACCAGTCATATCTGAAGTTAGGATTTTGCAACATATGACGATCAGGCATATCTGAAGAACACTGTCAGGATATTTTAAGATACCAGTCATCTCAGAAATATATAATAAATAATAGGTGACAGAAAACCAGTATAACTCAAAAATATTTTATTAAAAAAAAATAAAAAATAAACACCACACACAAACATGCATTTTTTTTTAAGAGTCCATATTACTATCTTCTGCCAGATAGCAGCTCTTGACCAGTGGTGGGTTCCTTGTAGTGAAGCCAGCTGAATGTCTCATGTATGTCGATCTCGGCTCAACTCCACTCTTCCGATTTTCATCCAAGGCTTTCTGGCACTTCAGCATCAACCTTGTTAGTCGAGTTGAGCGCCACTTTGGTGAGGCATAATGATAAGTTGTTTTTTCCTCATCACTTTCCTCATCGCTCACCAAATTTGCATTGGCTCCTTTAATTAAAGACAGATCCTCTTCATTGAGAATCTTCTCTGCCACTTTGACACGTTTTCTGAAGAGCTGCAGGACCAATATGAAAGGAAATTTCTTTTAATTAGAGGAAACAACAGACACAGACACACACGCCCCCACAGTGAACTGGACCATGCAATGACCTGAGTAAATGAATCAAGGTCACAAATAGTACAACTCACCCTATCACGCCGACTGGTCAGGAGTTTCCTCCTTTTGACACCCTATTTACTTCCGTCTCTCTCGATTCTTTCATGAGATTTATAATTCTCATAAGCTCGATTACAAGCCTCTAGTTGAAGGAAACATGAAATGTACAGAAGATGAGGTCAACATATTGCAAACATGTGCCACGCAGACTGTCACGGTGGCCTTTGTAATTATCTATGAACAATGCTATACCAAGTGTATCGTTTATTGTATCAGTGTTTGGTCTTAAAACATGGAAACACTAAACGAGCCATCTATCACACTAATACAATTGCCATCCTATCCACAAAATCTCTGGGGGGAAAAGTAACACCAAATACTTGACATTGAGTCTCTCACAGGATCTTTAGCTTATTGTGAGTAGTGTAAATCCTATAGACCAAAAGTGTAAATTTGTACATACTTCTGACTTGGTGGAAACTTCAATTTGGTTCCACATCTTTCACCGCCTGAATAACTGCAGCTGTTACCTCTTCATTGTGTGGAATTCTGAAGCTAAAAATAAAAAGAGATTATATTTTATAACTGACTGAAGTTCCTGTCAAGTTTCCTAAAATAACAATGAGAAAAGAAACATACTTGTCAGCTTCCCGGACCTTCCACTGTAGCTGCCCTCCAAGGTTCTTATGAATGTGACGGACAAGCGTCTAAAAGAAAGACAAAGTCTGTTAAGAAAAGGAAAATCAAGGAACGTAAATAAACAATTTGTCACAATTGTAAATCATTTTTTACCGAAAAATTGGGCATAAAAGTACGGTTCCTCAACCATCTCACGTGTGTTTTAACTCCAAACTTAACTTCAGGTTTTTCAAACTTGAATAAAGTCTACATTGAATGTGTTCTTCAACCCAGACATTGTTAGAAAGCAGATGTTTCTTTTGTAGAGATTACAAAATCTGGAATCTGTTAATGATTCCTTTGTTCAGACTTGAAGGAAAACTAAACTAAACTGCTTTTTATCTGGAATATTTACAAACTGTTAGAACAGACCCCTGTTTGTTCTTCATGACGGTTAAATGGCGTATACTTATATAGTGCTTTCTACCCTCTTTCAAAGGCACAAAGCGCTTTACAGTCACAGTCCCATTCACACACTGATGGCGGCTCCGCTGCCGAACACTGGCGCCAATCTCCCACCTGAGGCAAGGTGGGGTTCAGTGTCTTGCCCAAGGACACTTCGACTCATGGGCGTGCAAGGCGGGAATGCAATATTACGATCATGGGTCGACCGCACACCGCTGCACTGCGACCGCCGGTCAACAGCAGCGCAGTAAAAGACGCCGGCACATTAACCCAATGCATTATGGGTGTCGTAGTGAAAAGCAGTAGTACTAATGCCGGACAGACTAACTCATACTATTCACTCCTGCAATCCCGCAGGAAGCTCCTAGGGATGAATGGATGATCCACGGATCACACAGGCCCCGGTTCTGCACAGACGCGCTTGTCTGTGTTTACAAGTCACGTCCTCTGCTTTTGTTTTAACAAACTCATTTGTTTTAAATGCAAAGTTTTTCAGTAGACAATATTTTAACACACTGAAGTTCTTCATGACGGTTAATGGCGTATACATACGGAAAGTTCGAGGGGGTTTTTTGTATCCGGTGTCCTCGTAGCTGCGTGATGATTATTATAGTTTTCTTCTATGTTGCCCAGCTTCACCATAATCGCTTCTAGTTTTTTCTCAGTATTATTTGCCAATTCGTCCAGCCTCTGCGATACCCCTTCAATGGCTTCAAATGCAGACTCTATTTTCCTGAAGAAGAAAAAAGAGAAGGCGTGTGGGTCATTTTTGCTATTAATAGCATGAAAATTGGTTAAAAAAAAAAATATGCTCCAATTAATATGCCAATTAATTTAGATTAAAAGTTTTACCTGAACATATCGACTCGGGTCACTGCCGCCAACTCATGCATCCTCGGCGTCCTGGGAGACCTGACTGGGGTCTCATCGCTGAGATGACTCAGTCGGTCTCTCTTACCAGAGGGTGTACGCACATCAAAGTTTTCCATGTTGTCACGGATGTCAACTTCTTCTTTTTAAGGAAAAGTTTCTGTCTTCTGCGTCTGAGTTCTGACCCATCGCTCCGTGCCGCCATTGTTTTTAAACACATGGCGTCATGGCGTTACGGAGCACTGTGACTCGACAGCCAATTGGTCGCGTTGTCTGCGACGCGACCAATCAAAATTCGCTTTACTGGAGCTTGGGTAACACGTCACGGTTGTTTGTTTCTCGTGTTGCATTGCGGCTTCGAGAGAAACCTAAAGGGAGGGCTTAACCGCCACCAGCACCACGCATGCACAAAATACAGTTGTTTAAGGTTAAAAGTGGTTTAAAGTGACAAAATTAACCGACAAAGCTAAGTAAAGATAATTACATTTAGAGCTACCCCATTTCACTCCCTGAAAACATTTACGCCGGTAAACAGAGCAGCAGTTATTATTGATTTGTTACCAAAAACAACTAAAGACTAAATATTTTGAGTTTATTACTTGCTGTTGTCCTGAACACGCAGCATGTCGGAGGAAGCAATGAAGAAACGAATGGAAAAGTTCTGTCATCATTGTGAAAGGTATGTTTCAAAATCAACATTTTACCGCCATCGGAACTACGAATTAGTGGTAAGTTGTTCTACGAGCCCATTATTGATTCTATTGAGTCTGATTCTGATTGAGCCCTATTCTGTTGTTTTCTATCATTTGAAGTTAGATTCCTTGTTTAGACTGGAGGTTGAAGACAAACAGAATTTACATTTATATGTATGTGAAAACATTATAGAGATTCAATTACAGTTTAATTTGACTTTGATTATATTATTGATTAATTTTAATGCAATCTTGCAACCATTTGTGTGTTCAAGCCGATGGAGAACAGAGACAACATAGATGAAAGTGCGCTGGTAAATAGTTTTTCTTTTGTTCACTCCTCCTGTCCAGAATGCTCAGAAAGTAACAGATGTTGTGAGAACTTATTGACCTGATTTTCAAGATTTTGTTTTAAATTCTTATGTGGGTTTTGATCTATTCTGTAGCTAAGAAGACAACCACATGTACTTCAGAACTCATCAGAAGACGAACAGGTTAATAATTTTTAATTTTTGAAATCATATCTGGGTACAACCAGGTCCTATTCCCTTCTTGTAGAATTAATGTTTTGTGGATTTTTGACCTCCAGGTGGTGAGACGACCGTCTGCACGCCACGTTGTGGAGTCATCAGAAAATGAACAGGTACTTTAGTGGAAGATTATTTCAAAAATGTGTGTGTTCAAAAGTTTACTCTTTGTTCACAGTTTCAGACTTGCACAGGAACATTAAGCTCTACCGAAATCTGCAAAGTACCTAATTAACATGACATTGTATGGAATTATTTTTGTTTTCTAAGATTTTTATTTTTTCTAATAGATGCCTCGTGAATCTAAAAACCATTATGAAGAATCATCAGAAGATAATGACACAGAAGACAATTCTGCTGAAAGTGGACAAGTAAGTTTTGGTTTTCAGAATTCTGAACTTGAATGCCAAGTAAAAAAAATGTTTCTGCCAAAGCATTTATGTCTTGCTGCAGACCAGTGTTTTTCAACCAGTGTGGTGCCGTGTTGGTCAAGTGTACCATGGGAAATTACCCATTTTCACTGATCTAAAAATATTTTCCATCTCCAGGATATCAGCTCTGTGTTCATCCAAACAGGTCCTGATAAAACACTGAGTAATTAGGAATATGAAAGATCGTAAAATATGTCCCGTCCCTTTAACTGTCTCCACCAATTATTGTTGGAGGCTTAATCACACGTCATCAGTCTGACCAATCAAAAGTGGTTAAAGTCTTCACTTCCTTGTTCTGATTTAGCTCACAAAGTCTCTCAGTTCTTACAAAAAAACCAGCTAAAGCTCATCTTTAGTGGTGTCGTTTTCCACAGAATCCGGTATCAGACCGTGGAACAAGTGAACAAAACAATGAAGCTCAGAGACGCCAGTTTGTTTGCGTTTGGCGGCTATTTGCACGACATCACCCATGATGCAAAGGGTTAAAGTGACAGCATCTCAGCGCACAATGAGTCTTACTTGTTAAACGTCTTGAAACAACAACGAACACACATCAGTTTTTAAATCTTTTAACTTAACTTTTAATACATCTTTTAGAAAAAAAACAGCCGCAACTTCCAGCTTTTTCTGCCACAATTATCACAAAAATGCATGTGAGATTGTGGATGAGCTGTAGGTCAATACAAACTATGAGTTTCTCCTTTTAATAAATCTTTGGATGCTGGTGTGCCGTGGGATTTTTTTCAAGGTTGAAGTGTGCCGTGGCTCAAAAAAGGTTGAAAAACACTGCTGTGCTGAAAACTGTGTTTGATATTGAAGACATTATCTGGATTTCTCTCTAATTTTATAATGACTCCATTGCAGTCCAGTTCTGAAGACCAAGAAGTCTTGAGTGAGGAAGAGGCTTTGACAGATGAGCCAGACATAGAAGACCACAGCGGAACTGCACGCAATGAACAAAATGGACTAATGGCTTTCTTGCTTTCTATATTGACTACATGGAAGGCTCTCTTCAGAATCTCAGACCGTGCATTTGAGTCCATTCTCAAAATTTTTAAAAGCTTTCTTGTATTTTTGAGTAGTATCATATGTAACACTGTTTTACAAAACATCACAAAAGACTTTCCTGCCACTTTATACATGCTCAGGAAGAAATTGGCTGTTAAATGTGACTTTACAAAATTAGTTGTATGCCCGAAGTGCCATTGTGTTTATACCCTTTGATGAAGCAATCATAAAAAAATGTGATGGAAGTGGGAAGGTACTGCAAAGAAATTCAAATAAATGTGGCCATGTTACATATCCTAGACATACACAAAAAAGATTCCGTAGGCGATGTGACACAGTTCTAATGAGATCTGTCATCGGGAAAGAGGGAAAAGAATTTCTTTATCCAAAAAGACAATTCTGTTATCGCAGTTTGATTAAATCCTTGGGTGACATGTTTAAACGGCCTGGCTTTAAAGAGTCCTGTGAAAAGTGGAGACAACGGAATGTTAAGGAGAGACTATATGCTGATGTTTTTGATGGACAGGTGTGGAAGGATTTTTTGAAGATGAAGGCAAGCCATTTTTAGAAGAGACTGGCAACCTTGGTCTCATGCTGAATGTTGATTGGTTTCAGCCCTATAACAATATTAGGGACTCAGTTGGTGTGATTTATATTGCAGTAATGAACCTTCCAAGGGATATACGGTTTAAGAAAGAGAACATGATAGTTGCTGGAATTATACCTGGTCCCCATGAGCCAAAAGAACACATTAATGGGTTTTAAATAAGTTGTGGACTGGGTTATTTGTTGACGATGGAAGTGCAACTGGACAGTTTGTCCATGCAGCTCTTTTGTGTTTAGCATGTGACATACCAGCTGCAAAAAAACCGGAGGGTTTCTGAGCCATATGGCAAACAAGGGTTGTAGCAAATGTCTTAAAGACTTTGCTCGCACACAAGACAATAAGGTAGATTACTCTGGATTTGATGAGACGTGGCCAATTAGAAGTAATGTTGACCAATGCAGATATGCAAAAGAAGCCAAGAGAGCAATAAATAAAGCTAACAAAACAAGAATTGAGCAAAAATATGGTGCTAGATACAGCTGTTTGCATGATTTGCCATACTTTGATGTTGTCAGAATGCATGTAATAGATCCAATGCATAACTTGCTTGAGGGTACAGCCAAAAGACTTATTCAAGTATGGAAAGATACTGATGCGATCTCTAAGGAGGGTTTTGTAACAATTCAGGACAGAGTAAACTCACTGAAACTCCCTAGTACTATTGATTCTGGTATACCATCAAAAATTGAGGCAGCATTTGAAGGTTCCACTGCAGCACAGTGGAAACTCTGGGTTTGTGTGTATTCCACCTTTGCTTTGAAAGGTGTTTTAGGAGAGGCAGACTACAAGTTATGGAAAATCTTTGTAGCAGCAGTCCAGTTGATGTGCTCCAGAGTTATTGACAATCCCCAGATTGAAGATGCTCATAGATGTCTCAAAATATTTTGCAATTCTTTCGAAAAGCTATATGGCAAAGACTGGTGCACTATGAACTTACATTTACATTTGCATTTGAAGTCATGCATTAAAGATTATGGGCCTGTGCATGGGTTCTGGTGTTTTTCATTTGAACGTGCCAATGGTATACTGGGAGACTATCATTCAAACAACCGTGATACAGAGGTCAATATGATGCGCAAATGGCTCACTGAGTGGCAAATGGCAGGAGAACATACAATTTGCCCAGCTCTTTGGGCTAGCTGTGACCTAGACATAAAAACACTATTACAGGGTGTTGCCAGTAGCACAGTTCTGCAGGCAGACAACTTTCAAGTTTTACATAATCTGATTCATGGGCATATTACTGATGACAACTTCGAATTTGACAATACTGTTGAAACTTTGCTTCCACCGGTTAAATGCAGCACAATGACAATTTCAGATAATTCTTCTCTTTTTTCAATGCTTAAGGTTATGTATCCCAATGACAGAATGCAGCGAGTCTCCTTAAAGTATTTGTATAGTAATAGATACAGTTTAGCTGGTGATGTATTTTCAACACGTCACTATAGGTCAGGCTCATCATCATTTGTGACAGCGAAGTGGTTGGACATTGACAGGATCACTGGAGATCCCATTATTGACCCGAATGTGGTGATGCGTCCAGGACAGATATCAGGTATATGGAAAGTTTTTGTTTGTTTATGGCGCAATAATTGTTGGACAATGATTGAACATGCAGTGGCAAAAGTTAAGTGGTTTAAAGAGCATGGGGATAAATGCCATTATGGGCAAAACAGCTCCTGCACAGTCTGGGAAACCATGCATGTATCATATTCATGTGCCTCTTTCATTCCACTGAAAACAATCGCAAGACAGTGTGCCCACTGAATTTACAAAGTAAACTTTTCTCCAGGAAGGCAGGAAACCGTTAATATTTTTGTGACAATGCCTGCAGCTAAATGTATTTAGCCATGTCTCTCAATTGACCATAAATACACACATGAGGATATTATTGTATAATTCAATTAAACCACTTGCATTTGGATTGACTTGTTAATACTTTTCACAACTGTAAAACCTTGATTTTTTTTAACATAATTTTTACAATAAATGCAAATAAATCAATGTTGTGTGATTGTCATGTCTACACGTGTCTCTTTTTTATTTTGTAATAAAGCACAAGTGTTGAGCAAACTCAGTTTGTTCGTTTTTTACATTCCACCACAGGCGTGCGTAACGGAGGCGTTACAGCAACTTGCTGACCAGATCACAGAGGTTGAAAGAAACCACCCGACTCTCTGGTGATTACACTCGGGGATTTTAACAGAGCAAACCTCAAGGCTGAAATACCCAAATATAAACAGCACGTGACTTGCCCCACCAGAGGTTTGAACATTTTGAACCACTGCTACACAACAATAAAGGACGCATATCACTCTGTTTCCCGCGCTGCCCTGGGACTTTCTGACCACTGCCTAGTCTATTTTATCCCAACCTATAGGCAAAAGCTGAAATCAGCTAAGCCCATAGTGAGACTGTGAAGAGATGGACAGATGAGTCAAAGATGCAACTGCAAGCCTGCTTTGACTGCACTGATTGGAGCGTCTTCGAGGCTGCTTCCTCAGACCTGGACGAACTCACTGACACTGTCACATCCTACATCAGTTTTTGTGAGGACATGTGTGTGCAGACTAAAACCTTCTGCACATACAACAACAACAAACCATGGTTCACTGCTAAACTGAGGCAGCTACGTCAGGACAAACAAGAGGCCTACAGGAGTGGAGATCGGGACCGGTATAAGCAGGCTAGAAACAAGCTAACAAAGGAGATCAAGGCTGCAAAGAGGTCCTTCACTGCCAAGCTGACAGACCAGTTTTCTGCCAACGACTCTTCTGCAGTTTGGAAAGGCCTGCAGACCATCACCAACTACAGGAGACCATCCCCCCGCCCCCCAGACAGTTACCACATGGCTGAGGAGCTTAACGACTTCTACTCAAGGTTTGAAAGAACATCACCTTCCCCCTCAGCCACCATTTTCATCACACAGGATCTACCTGCAATCTCAACCTCCCCCACACCTGCCTCCTCATCCGCACTGATGATCTGCAAACGAGATGTGCGTCAACAGTTCCAGAAGCAGAAGATCAGGAAGGCTCCAGGACCCGATGGAGTCTCTCCCTCCTGCCTGAAAGTCTGTGCTGACCAGCTAGCTCTCATCTTCACCAGGATCTTCAACAGCTCCCTGGAGATGTGTGTGGTACCTGCTTGTCTCAAACTCTCCACCATCATTCCAGTCCCCAAGAAGTCCCCAGTCACAGGACTAAATGACTACAGACCAGTCGCCCTGACCTCGGTAGTCATGAAATCCTTCGAACACCTGAAGGTCATCACAGAGCCTCTGCTAGACCCCCTGCAGTTTGCCAACAGAGCAAACAGGTCAGGGGACGACGCAGTCAACATGGCTCTCCACTACATCCTGCACCACCTGGACTCTGCAGACACCTACGCACGGGTTCTATTTGTGGACTTTACCTCTGCATTTAACACCATCGTCCCAGAGCTCCTCCACCACAAGCTGTCCTAGCTCGCCATGCCTCTCCCCGCCTGTCAGTGGATCACAAGTTTCCTCACGGATAGGAGGCAGCAGGTGAAACTGGGTGGCTTCACATCCAGCACCCGGATCCTGAACACTGGCGCCCCCCAGGGATGTGTTCTCTCCCCTCTGCTCTTCTCCCTCTACACCAATGACTGCAGATCAGGAGCCCCTTCTGTGAAACTCTTGAAGTTTGCAGACGATACCACAGTCATTGGGCTCATCCGGGACAGTGATGAGACTGCATATAGAGGAGAAGTGGAGCAGCTAGTCCTCTGGAGCAGCCAGAACCACCTGGAGCTGAACCCACTTAAAACAGTGGAGATGACAGTGGACTTCAGGAGGAACCCCCCCCCCCCCCTCACAATTCTCAACAGCACTGTCCCTTCAACAGACTCACACAGGTTCCTGGGGTCCACCATCTCACGGGACCTTAAGTGGACCGCTCACATTGACTTGGTCTGGAAAAAGGCTCATCTGAGGTTGTACTTCCTGCGACAACTCAAGAAGTTCAACCTGCCTCAGGAGCTGCTGACCATCTTCTACACTGCAATAATCCAGTCTGTCCTGACCACATCCATCACGAGAAATGCTTCAGCACTTAGATAAGTATACACTACAGATACTACAGGAATTTTACCTTCTTCAGTATCTTTACTCCAGATATTTCCAGATTTGACTTCAGGTCATATTCGGAACTTGGATATGACCAAAATAAGACACAACCAGTATCTTCTGTCCGGATATCTTCAGATATGCTGCATGTCTGGATATGCATCAGAAATGGTCCAGATTCTTTAGATATCTAAGAAAGTATCCCCAACAGATATTTAGGATTCTGGCTCTTTTCGCGCAGTGTGCAAACCATACTACTCCCAATGTGAGTTTTCTTGCTTCATTCTGGCCGCTGTTTACATCCCGCCATGCGTGGACGTGCACGAGGCCCAGCGCGAGCTCGCAGAGCAGATTCTGTGTAGAACGAACCTTCCCGGACTCTTTAATTATTATCCTCGGGAATTTTAATAAAGGGAATCTGAGAAGGGAACTGCCTAGATACAGTTTGTCAAATGCCCAACAAGAGAGCTGAACACATAGGATCACTGCTACACAACAGTCAGCGGGGCTCACAGAGCCGTGGCCCGCGGGGCTCTGGGCTTCTCGGACTACGCCCTGATTCACCTTATCCCCGCATACAGACAAAAGCTGAAGCTCTCTAAACCAACAGTGAGGACTTCTAAGATGTGGACCAGCGAGGCTGTAGAGGAGCTTCGCACGTGTCTGGACACAACGGACTGGGATGTGTTTAAAGCTGCCACCGACAATTTGGATGATTACACAGACGCTGTGACGTCATACATTCCGTTTTGTGAGGACAGCCTCATCCCAACAAAAACCAGGGTTACTTATAACAATGACAAACCCTGGTTCACACCCAGACTGAGACAGCTGAGGAAGGAGAAAGAAGCAGCCTACAGGGCTAAAGACAAAGAGCTATAAGGGCGCTAAGTACCAGTTCTCAAAAGAGGTGGAACAGGAAAGAACTCGGTACAATAAACGCCTGGAAGACCAATTCTCTGTCAACGACGTCACCTGTTTGGAGAGGGCTTAGGCAAATCACCAACTACAAGCCCAGAGCCCAACATGCTGCTGACGCCCTTTAACTGGCTGAGAGGTTTAACACCTTTTATGCCAGGTTTGAAGTCCCACATCCCTCCCATTACAGGTTTCCTCAGCAACTTTGGTGCCAGATTCCTCCCCCACCACTATCAACGAGGACAGCATGACCCTTCTGGACCACCTCTCCCCCACCACTGTCTTCTCAGTGACAGAAGAGGAGGTGCTCAAGCTTTTCTGGAAGCAAAACCCACGGAAGGCTCCGGGCCTGGATGGCATCTCCCCTGCCACCCTGAAACTCTGTGCAGGTGAAACTGGCAGCGGTCTTCAGACATTTTCAACACCTCCCTGGAGTCCTGCCAGGTCCCGGCCTGCTTCAAACTGTCCGCCATCGTCCCTATCCCCAAGAAGCCCCGCATAACTGCTCTCAATGTCTACAGGCCTATGGCACTTACGTCTGTAGTCATGAAGTTATTCGAGCGTCCTTCCCCACCTCAAATCCTTATCCTCCCCCCTCTAGGACACTCTACAGTTCGCCTACAGAGCCAACAGGTCTGTACTCCTGACTGACTCCACCTGCAGGTGGATCAGTGACTTCCTTATAGACCGGAGGCAGTGTGTGCAGCTAGGGAAGAATATCTTCACCACCCAATTCATCAGGACCTGGAGCTGAACACCCAGAAGACAGTGGACTTCAGGAAATTTACAGCCCCCTCATCCCCTCTCTTCCTGACAGACTCTCCTATCACCATAGTGGACTCCGTCCGTTTCCTCGGCACCACCATCATGCAGGACCTCAAGTGGGGGCCGTCCATCAGCTCCCTGCTCAAAAATACCCAGCAGAGGATGTACTTCCTGCGGCAGTTGAAGAGAGCCAAGCTGCCGGCCCGGATGATGGTGCAGTTCTACACGGCCATCATTGAGTCCATCCTCACCTCCTTCATCACAGTGTGGTACGCCAGAGCTACAACCAGGGACATTAACAGGCTACAGCGTATTGTGCGCTCAGCGGAGAAGATGATCGGCTGCAGCCTTCCATCTGTCCAGGAACTATATGTCTCCAGAACCCGGGGACTTGCAGGCCACATAGCTGCGACCCTTCTCACCCTGAACATGGTCTACTAGAGCCACTCCCTTCGGGCAGGAGGCTAAGGTCCATCAGGACCAGAACCTCAAGACACAGGAACAGTTTCTTTCCCTCTGCAGTCAGACTCATGAACACCTTTTAACTCCTCCCCCCTTAAACTGCACTTCTATGTCCAGTCAGTCACCAGCCCACTACCTGCACCTTGATCATTCTCAGTTTGCACTGTTTGGCATTGTTTTGCACAACTTACTCTTTATTTATTGTTCTGACCATTGTGTAATTTTAAATTTTTGCTTATTGTTCTTTTGTTTTATGTTGCACACTGGCAATGAAGCAAATTCCAATTCTGTGAAACTTCACTGAATATGGCAATAAACACTTCTTGAATTTTGATTCAATTGAATTAATTTTTTTTTCCATCTTTATTGATTGTACTGCTTGAACTCTCATGTCTACGTTTGAGGCCGCAGATATTCCTGATAACACCAAAATGAAGGATACAATGTGAAAGACTGACTCTAACTTCGGTGCTTACGATATAATGTTGCACTAGGGGTGCTAAATAACCTCATCATCCTCTCACTTATGGTGCAGAAAGAATTAAACCGAGGACAAAATAACTCGGCAAAACAGACTCTATTAACACAAGTGGCTTGGTTAAATGTATGTATGTCACATAAGTCATGATGTATTGATGATTTCACCACTGCATTAGTGTTTAATAAATAAACTCAGTCACCATTTACACAAGACATTTAGAAATCATTTTACAGTCATTACTTCGATTTTATATGTAATGTATAACATACACTGATTTTTCTTTATTAGGTGTGAAGATGAAGAGACTACTTCTCCAGCGACAGAAATTGACACAGCTAGACCCATTGAGGTATTATGGACACTTTTTGATTTTCTAATGTTTTAAATTAGATAAAAAATTGCCGTTGCAATTTTACAGAATATTGCTTGGGATGTCAGTGCAAGTAAGGCTTAGTGTAGCTCCACCATGAATCTTGGGAGTGTAAGAACATTTCGTCATTAATGTGGTTTGTAGTGCAAATGTCAAATACCAATTATGTGGAATTACTTTGTCTTTGTAGTTGCATGCCAGACATCTGTATATACACTCCAAAAAGAGTATTTGGGCTGCAGTTGAAACAATGCACTTTTTTACTTTATTCTAACTTAAATATTTAGTTGGGTGAAAATAAATCTTTTTTTCTTTTGAGTTCATTGAACTTTAAAATAATACGTAGTTGTCTGTATTAAGTTGATTGAAAGTAAAATAACTGTCAATTAAGTTGGTGTAACTTTGGTGTGAAGCTGTCAATGTGTAATGATGTCATAACGTAAGGCAGCGCAAGGAATTATGGGATATCATTTTCTTTGTGAGTTTTTGTCCATGGGTTTTGTTGTCTAGCTGTTTTACTTTGTTTGAACTAGTAGTTTAAACTGTTAAGTTTATTTCTTTCTGCACCATGAGTTAGAGATTGGGAGAGGATGATGACCAATCCCCCTGTGCCGTGAAACACCATGAGTCCCAAATATTGAAGACAAAGTTTGCGATATGCAAGCTCCTGCCTTATAATGCGAGACATTGCTGGGTCATTCATGTCTTTGATATGAAAATTACCAGCTCCATTGGTGGAAACTTCAAAAAATGTGTCAATTTAAATTGTATAAACAAAATTGAAAAATGTTCTTGAAGTTAGATCAACATATCAAATTAAGTTTGATAAATATAAAAATTTTAGTTGAATAAACTTTTTTCTTTTTAGTGTAAAAAATGTGACATTGAGATGGATCTTATACAACTTAATGCCAAACAGACCAGCCTTGAAATAGAAATGCTGGAGCATCAGCTGAAGGTGAGAAACATTATGTGAACAATAAATTTGTTGAATGGAGAATAAAGCAATATATTCACTTTATTATAGCAAATAAAGAAATAAAAGAACAATCAGCCTCTGACTCTTGATTTTATTTGACATAATTTTGGCTAATCATGTCCTGTACCACCCTGCCATCTCTTTGGTCCGCTGGGTTCAATGGGGCGCCCACTTCGCCGTCTTCATCAGGAGGTGGCGGGGCCCTCTCATTGTGGCGATGTTGTTTAGTAGGGCATACACATCCAGCTGTTTTGTCAAAGGCCCTCTCTGGTGTGACCCTGAGCCCACGTAGGCACTGAAATCTGAAATCAGAAATTGCAGACAAGGATAAATGCACCCTGTCCACCTCTACGCAGCACCGCTGCCCTCACCGCCCATCTTTGATCAAGGCTGGTCAAAGCTGCATATGCTAAAAAACTAGTTATGCTAATGCATCTAAAAGCGCTAGCATCGCACATCATCAACTGACTCAGGAAAAACACATTGCTTATTATGCTAACTATGCTAGTTATGCTAATGTGGATAAAACTGCTAGCTTAGCTATGAGCATCATCAAATCACACAGAAAAACACTTTGCTCCATTGGTAAGAGCTACATGCCATAAGTTAATAGAAAATCCACTTTGTTTTTAAACGGCGGCTTTTCTGTTGAATTTATCTCCATAGCAACCATTTTATATTTTCGTTGCTTCGGGATGACCAACAGATCAACGTCAATACCAGATGAATCGGAAAAAGTAAACCTTTGGTTGTCTTTAGCAGCAGAGGTTTAATGATAACCATGCCCACATTCCTTATATGTCCGTATCGTGTTTTTCATTAAGTTCAGTTCCAGCCATGGATGCATGCATTCAATTTTCACAGTATTCCATTAAAAGACATTGGAGTAATAACAGTGCGCCACTTTTCTAGCTCGCCACGCGCACGCCATTCAAAATATACAACTTCAAATTCCAACATTTTTTCCCACAGTAGTTTGCCATTGATGCCCAAGAAGTTTGTATCTGGAAATAAAGGTGAAAAATTAAAGATGGTGGCCTTGTCCAAAAGTCAAAGGTTGATGAAACTTCAGAGGCGGTTAAAGACTTAGGTTACCAATGTGTGGGAAATTTTTGTGAAAAACTGCTCGAAACAAGGTTCATCTTTCCACATTTTGTAAAAATGCAAAGAAAAATCACGAAATGGCAGATTTTGATGCAAAATGGTCGCCAAACCGTAGGTCGTGTCACCATCACGTCATGATATCAAAACTTTGTTTGGATATCCCTGACAAGGTTATGTTGGATTTGTTAGCTGATTGTAAAAAAAAAAAAAAGCCATTTTCCTTTTTTGCCGAGGCAGCACTTTATTTTGCGACAGTTTTCTGTTTATCACACCCACATTCCTTTATCGATCTTGTCATATGTTACATCGTTTTGTTCAGCATGGGCCGGGGTATCACATTTCATTATCACGACATTCAGATATAAAATGTGCGAGCTAAGTTAAATCGCAACAGTTGCAAATTCACCACGCGCACGCCGTACAAAATCTACAACTTCTAATTCCAACATTTTGTCCACAGTAGCTTGCCATTGATGCCAGAGAAGTTTCAAGACGATTGAAAAAAATTCGTATGTCGAGTTTCCGTTTGCATCTGGCACTAAAAGGTGCCTTTTTCTAAATTCCCAAGGTCAACGAAACTTCTTTGGTAGAATCAAGGTGGCGGCATGTTTGTACAAGTTTGTGAAAATCGCTCAAACAAAAGTGTCAAAGTGAAATCGCCATTTCTCAGAGTTAACCCTAAAATAGCTGCCAAGCCATTGGTAGTGTGCCCATCCCATAAAGATTTCAAAATGTCTTTGGGATATCTCTAACATACGTGTTTGGATTTCGTACCTGTATTTTGAAAATTTTTTTTTTGGCTCCATAAGCGATTTTAGGCCCATTCATTTTTTTTTATGGTAACGCTGGCTGTGATGTTCTTTTTGCAGAAAATTCATAGGTGTGTGCCAGTTTTGATGAGTTTTCGGGTATGTGGCGGGGGTCAAATTTTCAATCAACATATCTGTTAGAAACGAGAAACAATATAGAAGTTTTTCGCGTTTGTTTTTTTTGTGAATTAAACCCGCTAGCCCTGGAACTGTGTGCCTCCCCCTCTGCATTCTGTGTCCTACCGGCTTTCGAGCCTTCCCGTACATGACAGAATGGACCAACCTTATTTTCCGGACCCAGCAGAGCGGACCAGGACTTACTGGGAATTTGACCAGGCCCAGTTCTCTACTTTTGCCCCTCTTGCCATCAGGGGGGGGGTCGTCGTCGCCTCCGTCCCCCACAGTCACGTTCAGTGGTGGTCCCGGATGCACCACAACCTCACCCAGTGGTGGTCCCGGACGCACCACAGCCATGTCCAGTGGTGGTCCTGGACGCACCCCGACCCGTCCCGGCTCCCAGGGGGTTGCTGTCTGCACCCCGACCCGTCCCGGCTCCCAGGGGGGTGCCGCCTGCACCCCGACAGGTCCCCGCTTCCAAGGGCATCCCTGAACCTCCAGCCGGCTCCACGCCCGACCCGCCAGAGGCCTACTGCTGGCCAGACGACTCCAAGCCTGACTCCAAGCCTGACTCCACGCCAGACCTGCCTCGCCGGACCGCTCGGCCCCCCGGCCGTCCTCCGGACTCCTTGGACTCTTATGCCCGTCGAGGTTTATCCTCCAGGCCCCCCCCCCCTCAGTTGACTTTTGGAACCTCGGAGCGGTTCCTTGAGGGGGGGGGGGTACTGTCATGGTTTGAGTTTCTTTTGTTTTGGTTTTTGCTTTCTGTCTTGTTCTGTCATGGTTAAGTTCTGTTTCCTGTTTTTTTATTTTGAAAGGTTTCCTGTCTTGTCTTGTTCCTTGAGTTTTACTTCCTTTGGTCCCCATCTGCCCTGATCGTGTTCACCTGTGTCTTGTCTGCCCTGTCTGTATATAAGTCTTGTCTCTGCCTTCCTTCTGTGTTGGTCAATTATTCCTGTCTGGTGTTCATGTCATGCCATGTTCCATGTTCCATGTTTCTCGCCACGCCACAGGGAGTTTTTGTTTTTGTTCTGACATCCTGCTCTGCAGCGCTTTTTGTTTTTTTTGTGAATTAAACCCGCTAGCCCTGGAACTGTGTGCCTCTGCATTCTGGGTCCTACCGGCTTTCGAGCCTTCCCGTACATGACACAGGCGGCTAAACAAAAGGCCTGGAAATTTATGAAGGTGATGGAGTTCCTCGCAGCATCAACAGAATTTCGAATATTATCATTACACATTAATTAACATGATTAACATATCATTGCATGTTCCCTGTTTACAATGCAATCACACCTCTAGTTCAGTATATTAGTTTATGTTCTGTGTATAGGTAACCTCTGCTGAAATGTTGCCTGACATATGGTACATTTAAATTAGTATGAATCTAAAAATTATTTAAACATTAAGCTCTGGGGTATTTTGTCAAAATGGGTATGAGTGTGGCATGGCCCACAGTGTGAGTTATTGTTTCTGATGTAAACTGAATTTGTCTTTACAGTGTCCACAGTAATATTTCCCAGGAAAATACAGATGAAGGGGTTGATCAAGTAATTCATAAAGATGTCAGCGAGAGAGAAGCATCTGCAAGCACATCCTCAGAATCGACCTTCTCCAGCCCAACTGTGAGGCCTACTACTTGTAACAAAAGAAAAAGGCCCGAGACACCAGACTTGTTGGACCAGTACCTTTTGTCAAAGGAAGCGAGGGAAAATGAGAGAGGAACAGAGAAGAGAAAAAGAGTAACCCAGAGAGCAAAGAAGAGAACAACTAAACAATGAAAATTATCTCTTTGCTATTGGTTTAATACCAACATTAAGAAGACTGTCCCCAGCTGTACAGTCTTCGGTCAATCTCAGAATCCATCAGCTATTGCATGATGCTGAGTTTGGCCAGGCCTCTTCTGTTTTTCCACAGCATTCACCGGTGTCCTACAACCAGCTCCCCCTGCAGACCCCACCAAACTATGGCTGCTCATGGCAACCCTAGATTTTTACTGTATACATTTTAATTCTGTCTTTGTTTTATATTCTGTAAATTTATTTGTAAATAGCTATTTCATAAATGTTTATTTGCACTACTGTTCATTTGCACGCTCCTTTGTTTACATTCTTTGTGATTGTTCTTGCAACTCATCATAGTTCATACAAAATAAAACGTTTCATTTTTCCTAAAGAAATTGTGCATCAGTGACTTGAAAGTAATGTAGCATTTTGAGATTTTGCATATCTTTGGACATAAGTATTCGTGACCTTATTGAAATAGCTATGTGCCCAATTATGGAGTCACTGCATTTATAGTCAACATCTACAGGAACATAACTATTATGTGCACAGCATTGTGCAGGGAATGAGAACATCTTAAAGAAAAAGCTAGTAAAATTTTTTAATAAAAACACACTTTAAAAAGTACGCCTTACATTTAGTAGTAAATAACTATATGTTGAAGTGACCTAATTACTTTACATTTTACAAAAAAAACCATGCTTTAACTTTGCTAGAACATATATCAAAAATGTTTAATTTGTTGCGGTGAGTGCTGCCATATTAGTTAATGAAGAATCAGATGCAATAGATTTGATAGTGTATTCAAGTTCAAAGAAATTGTATATATACACATACACTAGCGGTTTTCACATTCAAAAATATATTTAAAATGGCTCAAATTTTCAGGTTGTTATTATCTGTTCCCCAGAGCAGGGTTTATATGTTCATACTGCCAAGCAACTTCTCCTGCTGGTGAGTTGAAGTACTATTTGTACAGTTCTCGGACATTTTGGGCCCCCACAGATGCCCGCTGCCCTCTACAATGTTCAAAGCCTTGTAGTGGTTGATCACAATCATGGTCATCTTCTGTGGCATGATTCTGGTCTTCTTTCGGGCGCAAGTAATTGCACAATACACAAGCAGCTTTGACAACTTTGTCAACAACACTTGGTTGAACTTGTAAAGTTCTTTGGAAAACCCGGAAGCGTTGGCTGAGGATGCCAAATACATTTTCAGAGATGCGCCGTGCCCGAGACAAACGATAATTGAAAATTCTCTAGTCTGTGGGGAGGCGGCGTCCAGGGTATGGCCGGAGGAGATATGGTTTCAGCGGAAAAGCTTCATCTGCCACAATGACATGATTAACTTTTCCGAGCTCAGGAGCACCTGGAAGTTCACTTGGTGGGGGAACATTCAGAGTTCCATCTCTGAGTGCCTTTCCTAGTCCAGAATTGGCAAAGATTCCTCCATCACTGTTGCTGCCATAGCTCCCCACATCAACCACCAGGAAGCGGTAATCTGCATCAACTAAGGCCAGCAAGACAACGGAGAATGTACCTTTATAATTGAAGTACAGAGAACCAGAGTTTGCAGGGGCCTGGATGAATAGGTGTTTCCCATCCATGGCTCCCAAGCAGTTAGGGAAATTCTATCTTTCATGGAATCTCCTGGCTGTTCTCCTCCACATCTCTTCAGTAGGCACAGGCAAATGTTCATCTCTGAGGCAGTGCCACAATGCATCACAGGTTTCTCTCACTATCGAAGCCACAGTTGACACACCAAGTCGAAAGCTGGACGCAATAGTGCGGTACGAGTCCCCAGTGCTTAGAAGACTGAAACAGAAATAGACAAATACTAGTTTTTAACAACACTTGACATATGTTTACAACATTCATTGAAGTGAATAACAATGTAAACGAAGTCACCGTAAACACACGGCCAAACGCTGTTCTAGGTTGATTGGTTTACGGTAGTGTGTCTGTTCTTTCGTCAGCGAGGGAGCCAGTTGTTGAAGTAAATTTTTGAACTCACTGATGGACATTCTAAAATATCCCCGAAAACGCTCATGATACATTTTCAGCTCTTGTATCAGTTGATAAAACTCCATGTTCTTCTCTTCTCGTAATTATGGGAGGTAAGCCAAAATCGGCGTCTTTTAGCATTCAACAGAACAATAATTTTTCGTCGCTGGAACTGGAGATACTGGTTCTTGAGATATCAGTTTTCTTCGTATGATTCTGACAAGCGCGTAAATACTGGCTCTCTTCTTCTGAGTGAAAAGCGACTTTAAGAAGCGTAAAGTTGCGCAGCGTCACCTTGTGTACAGGAGTATTTCTGATTTACATTCAGCGGCATCTAATGTCAGGGAATGAAATTGCATGTTCACTCGGCTCATCGTCAGCAAAAATCGCCTGAGTGTGAACACAAAAACGCGGCGAAAAACGCTGGCGAATAACGCCTGGCGAATATTCGTCCCGGTGTGTACGGGCCTTTACGCTCGACTTGGGATCCCTGGGTTAATGTGCGTGCACAGCAAGTACATAAAGACATTCTCAATGGATCGTAGATTTCACGAGTCACCATGGAAACTAGTGGAGAAAAAAAAGAGAGCCCTTTACTTTAGCGAGACGGAGTTGGAGATTTTGATGACAGCATACGAAGAATTTAAGTATATAATCCCCAGGAAAAGTAATACTGCTGCATCAGCTGCTTGGCGCCAAAAAAAAAAGAAATATATAAAAATCACTGAGAGTGAGTGAGTGAGCATAATCTCATTTCCATATTCATAGCGATGCAAACTGCTTATGGGGAGATGAGAAGCAGTTTGCATATATATATATATATATATATATCTAAGACAAATTAATGATTTGTGGTTTCTCTGTTATCAGCTTTAATACCTCCAAAACGAGGAGGACCTTGACGCAAGTCAAAATGAACCACAAGAACATTCTCCAACAAGGTAAAATATTAATATCAAGATAGGAGGGACATTCTTGTCAAAACAGGTGCCGGCATCCTATGTTCTCCAGATGGGATACAGATCACCTTCCCGAAAGGACAGGTTCTGACTGGATGCCATGCCACACAATATGAGGGACAGTGGTTGCTGAAGCCTCAAGCACAGCCAACCCCCACTGCTGACATCTACTGGGCCCTGTTGGATCCGGAGACCCCTGAAACGCCAGGTGTTTATGAATTTCAGGTGTGGAAATCCTGGATCTTGTCTTTGAAGCCATATTTCCCGCCTCCGGATGAGCTGCACTGCACACTTTATTATGACAGAGAGGATGATCAACTATATCAGGAAGCATTTCATCAGGTTGAAGGCCACACGTGGCATTTAACCTCCACTGATGTATATATTGGTCCGGAGGGTGTAGCAGCTCATTGTGTATTAACACACTCACAAATGCAATGGTATCGGATGTCAGACACAGCGGTACCGCACATATCATTAGCATTATCCCCTGGTCATGAAGTTCGACAACTCGGACCCATGACTAAAAGGGGCGTTAACAACACAGACTGGCAGGATTGTGCTCATTCAGGTGTCCAATTTTCTCCCTCCACGAAAATGTACAGGATAACTTTGCCTTCAACAACTAACTCCTCAATTTTGGAGCATGTATGCATTGCCAGACATCATGGCAGAGAGAAGACGGATCATGAAGACGCAGAGGTGATATTAAAAATGCTCCCTGAGTCTTTATGGTCTGTCAGTCCATTTGATGTTGGTTCATGCTCCACCGTTCCCCCGGTGGAGATTCCGGTAACTGCAGGAGCCAAGGTGTTCAGACCACAATACCGCTGGGTGAAGGATGCAGATGAACGGATGGAGGACACGTTGACTGGTTTGTGGAAATCTGGTGTTATTGAGCATTCACATTCGTCGTGGTGTACTCCTTTGAGACCGGTTTTGAAAGCAGATGGTGAAACATATCGAATGGCACATGATTTAAGGGCTGTGAATGATGTCACCATCACTCCAGTCCTTCCTGTGCCTGATCCACATCGCATGCTGTCAACTTTAACCCCACACTGTGTGTGGTTCACTGCTATTGATTTAGCAAATGCTTTATTTTGTATTCCATTACATGAGAACAGCAGACACCTATTTGCATTTCAATACAAAGGCGTCCGCTTGCAGTACACTCGCTTGCCACAAGGATTTAAAAACTCCCCTGGCATTTTCAATCAATGTTTAAAATCTCTTCTACAGGATTTTGAGTTGCCAGAAGGTTGTGTTTTGTTGATGTATGTTGATCTCTTGCTAGCAGCTCCCACTGCTGAAACCTGCCTTCAAGCGACAAAAGATCTTCTCCTTAAATTATATGATTTAGGTTTTAAAGTGTCTAAAAAGAAATTGCAATTTTGCAGAAGGGAAGTTACATTTCTTGGCAGAATGGTTTTTATCATGGGATCATCAATGTCTACGGAGCATAGAATGTCTATTTTACAGCATAAACGTCCAGAGACAGTCAGAGACATGTTGGCTTTCTTAGGTCTTTGTGGTTACAGTAGACATTTTCTGCCTTGTTTTGTAGAACGCACTGCCCCCTTGAGGTCAATAATTAAAGAACAGGGTGTAACTAACCTTACAGCCGTGTTAAACTGGACAGCAGAAACTGATGAGATTTTTGTAACATTAGTGCAGGACATGGCATGTGCTGCTGCTCTCGCACCACCGGATTATACTCAGCCGTTTTATCTTGATGCTTCTATGACACCCACAGTTGTTAATGCCGTTCTTTTCCAGAAGAATCAGGGCAGACGGGATGTGCTGATGTATTGTAGCATCTCCATAGATGCTGTTGAAGCCCGCGCACCGCTTTGCACTCGCTATGCTGCAGGGTTAGCAAAAGTCATTCTCAAAACAGCAGACATTGTGATGTCGCATCCTTTGATAATTTTGACAGAACATTCAGTCACATCATATGTTGCGTCATCTTCTTTTACGCTGTCATCTTTGAGACAGAAGAGACTCATGACAGCTCCAAATATTCAATATCAACACACGGGGATTAACATGTCAGAGGGAATTTCTGTGGACCCTCACTCTTGCTCTGTAGCTGTGGCGAAGGAATTGCGAACCAGGCCAGACTTTGAGACGAAGCCTCTTCCAGCAGGAAGAATTTTCTTTACAGATGGTTGCTGTTCCCGCTCCAAAGCTGGACCCCTACAGGCAGCAGCTGCTGTGGTTGAGTTTTCCGGAGGTAAGTTCATCACTTTGACTGCACAAACTTTGACAGTTAAGCCGTCAGCACAGGCAGTAGAAGTTCTGGCCCTGTGCCTGGCCCTTCAAGCTGCATCTGGAGAGCAGGTAACAGTATATTTGGATTCTGCTTATGCAGTGTCAGCTGCGTTGTTGGATCTCGCTGCATGGAAAAGGAACTCTTATCTTACAGCAAGAGGGGAGCCCATAGCTCATAAGGATCTGATGCAGTGACTGGATCATGCGCTGCAAATGCCTTCCAGAGTGGCGGTGGTAAAAGTTCCGGGTCACAGTAAAGGTCTTTTAAAGTCTTTGACAACACAGGGAAATAATGCTGCTGATGCCGCTGCGAAGGCCGGAGCAGGGTACAACCCCACACTTCAAAATGGTAAGTGTTTACACACCACCTGAGCTGTTGGAAAGTCCCACGCATGATGACCTGGTAACCTTGCAATCCAAAACCTCGCCAGAACAGAAATCCTATTGGATTCAAAAAGGTGCAGTAAAAACTTCAGATGGATTATGGGTTGGTGCATATGGCCAGCCTGTGGCACCTGACGGACCTCTTCTCCAGCAAGTCCTCAAGGAAAGCCATGGTCCGGCGCATTTGGGTCCATCTGTCATGATGACGAAGCTGTGCATGTGGTGGCATCCCAGGTTGCGAGATGTATGCCATGCTTATGTGCAGAACTGTACAGTGTGTCAGTCCTACAATGTTAGGCCCACCCTCAAACCTTTGCCAGGGACTTTTGATCCTGCCCCCTGGCCAGGAGCTGAGATTGTAATGGATTTCACGGATATGATCAACCCCATGCAAGGTAAGCGGTATTTGCTGATTATTGTTGATTCATTTTCAGGCTGGCCGGAAGCCTATCCGTGCAAAAAAGAGGACTCCCTATCGGTGATCAAAGCACTGGTAAATCATTACATACCCACACATGGTTTCCCTGCAAAAATTAGATCTGACAATGGGACCCATTTTAATGGTAAGCACCTACAGCAAGTTGAAGAATCTTTTGGTTTGCAACATAAGTTTGGCTGTGTTTACCATCCTTCTTCACAGGGCTCTGTGGAACGTATGAATCGCACGTTGAAAGAGAAATTGGCAAAAATATGCACCTCCACTAATTTAGATTGGGTGACTGCTCTTCCTATAGCTTTGTTGGCTGTTAGACAATCAGTGAATCGCAGAACTGGTTTCTCTCCGTTCGAACTTTTGACCGGTAGATTGATGCCAGGTCCCTCGTCGACTATCAGACCTTTAGATGATGCCCACTCCACCAACAGGTCTTTAATCACATATTGGAAAATGTTACATGCTTTTACCTCAGCTTTTTCTGCGCAGATTCGAGAGAAGGACGTGCCCCCAGCTGACCCACCAGGTGCAGACCTAGCTGACTGGACGCACGTTTACGTGAAAGCGTAAAAGAGGAAGTGGTCAGAGCCCAGGTGGACGGGCCCCTATCGTGTGACAGCTCGAACGACGTCTGCTGTGCAGCTGCAAGGCAGACACAACAAGTGGTACCATTACTCCATGTTAAGACCTTGCCTTTCACAGGAAAGTGGACGGGACGCCAATTAAATCTGAACGGTGCACTGGACTGTTGGTTGTTTTACATTTAATTTCTATTTTTTCGTTTATAATTTTACATTTAATTTCTATTTCTTCATTTATATTTTTATATTCAATTCCTCTTTTATCCATTTATATTTTACTATTTGATTTAACTTTTTGCGTTCCATTGCAATTTTGACTTATATTTTTACTGTTTTATCTAGATTTCTGTGTTGTGTGTTTTACCCCTGTCTGTTTTCGCCATGTTTCCATCCGCTAGTGGACTGGGATTTTCCCAGTCCAAGAGAGGGAGATGGACATTAGCAGGTATTAGTTTTGTTGCATTTTTAATATTTCTTGTATGGTTCACCTTTTTGGTTGTACAAACCCACAGGCAGACAGCTACAGGACATAACAGAACCAGGCGTAATGCATTTTATGATGCCTGGACTGCCAGGGAAGCTGAACAATTGAAGTGTGGCTCTCTGGCGCCCTCTGTAGAATTCCCTTATTTTTGCTACAATTCTAATCAGACAATGGATGTATTGATTATAGCACCAAGGGGGAATTTTAAACATAATCACTGGGGAACAGCAAGTGAGTGGCGGGGTTATCATTGGTACATCCGAGGATTGGTAGGAGATGAAGGATGGGGATCTATATTTAGATCCACGGCAGAATCATCTTGGAAGAAAGGTACCTTTGGTTGGACATCCCAGGCTCAACAGTGGTCCAGAATCATTTCTAATTTTACTGTTTCAGAGTCGTTTTTCACTTTCCGTGTTAACACTACTGGTCAACTTTTTCCCACACCAACAAAGGGCTACATCACTTTTTGCTCACGATTATTTATTTGTGCATGGGCGAATGGTAAAGATCCGTGTTGGCATATCATGTTCTGCCCAGACTTCAATACTACCACCCCCACCCTCATACGGACAGTGTCAGGTGTCGGTCCGGCCAGACAGGTTAAAATCATAGAAGGTACTCCTTCTCCAGACAATTGGTTCCAAGCTATAACAGGTATTAGTGCAGACGCTAATAACTGGTTGTTAATGGTAGAACAGGCAGCTAACACAACCAACGCTGATTGTCTGGTTTGTATGGGCCCCAGACCTTTACTTAAGGTGGTGCCTGCCACTGTTACGTCACAATGTATTGCAGACATCATGGTCAATTCAATTCCTAACAAATTACAATGTAATGAGTTAA
>CM074489.1:9502459-9599988 GCA_037389245.1 Oryzias sinensis | reverse complement strand
TATATATATATATATATATATATATATATTAAAATATGCACTTTATTACTATCTGGACTCAGTTTGGCAAACATATATGTATTTTATTTACAAGCGATTTGGTTTCTAGCAGAACACATAACAATTGGAAGGAGTGGATAGAAGGTGATCAATATAAGGCATGCAATGTGACGCAGCCACTATTTTGTGTCTAAATTTTGTCGGTCCAAATTGCAACGTGCAAACTTCTACAGCTTTGTGGGAAAGTGGCTGCTGGTATTGTCTTTGAGGAGGAGTTGTAGATTCCTCAACAGGCATTTCACAAATGAAATGTGTGTTTCTGGAGGAGTTTAGGGCTGATAATTGAGCCAGCATTAATCATGTATATTTTTTCAGTTTCCCCTTTCTTGTTAATGTCACATTTTTACCTTGGTTGTGCACAGTCTGTTCCTCTTCTGCAGTACTTTTTGTCTCCGGTGACCCAGCTGCCTTGCTCTGGGGCAGCTGACATTGACAGTTCTTACAGTCCCTTGATCCTTCTTTTCATGATGGCCATCATCAGGACAGATAAAGGGTGACCAGCAGTGTCTGCTGCAATGGCCTGGGCATTCCTCCTTTGTGCTACCTTCTCAGACAAAAAGCACACGCCTTCTGTGTAATACATTCTAAATCTTCAGTTCTGGAAGCCTCCTGGTCCTTCTGAATATCCCCTACTCTGTTATATTAATTTAACATCCTCAATGGACTCTGCAACCCCATTTAAATACAGTGATTTGGGTTGGATTGTTTATAACTGATCACCTGCAAATCCTTTTTTGAAAAGCATCTCCAATCTATTTGTTTCTGCATGTTGCCCCTAAAATCAGGAATCTTAATAAACTAATATACTTTTTGCTATTGTATGCTATTGTTCTAAAATCCACTTTTTTAAATATTAATTTAACTGCTTTCAGTTTGGAACATTCAGATTGTTTTCTTTTTCGAAAGCATTCGTCTCATTGCAATTCTTCTCGCTCCCTACCCCTTCTTATATTTGCCTCATTGAGATAAGTGTTACAGCTTTGCACAACCCACCTGGGCAGTACAGCGGGCAGCATGGTGACAGGCTGGGTGGAGTGAAAGAGGAGGAAGCTGAATTGGATCATGTCACAAAGAATAAAGACTGCTTCTTCACTTGAGGAGACAAATGATGACTTAGATGAGTGGACAGACCAAAAAAAAAAAAAAAAAACGTCAAATTGCGATCTGCATATTCATCACAGATTCCCAAATGAGCAATAAATACATTTATACTCCCATTTTTTTTTAGTCTTGCTTCGACTTTTTTCTCTGTGGTAATTTTTATGAACATTTTCCACGACTATGAATTTTAGCTTAGCATTTACCAGAAGCTGTCGCCTGCTTTTGATGTATATTTTTCTTGTTATTGCAGCTGTTTGGCATAAACTTTCCCTTAAAGCCTGAACTGGCTCCTGCATCAGAACCTACTTGATGCCCGAGTAAACCTGGAGCTCAAAATACTATTTCCCCCATGTGTCAAAACCTCAAACGCGTCTCGTTATCCTCCCCTCCCGCTGCAGAACTCAACCTTGAAGCAGAATCTCAGTGACGCCTGCATGTGTTGTGTGTGCCAAAACATCTGTAAGAGTCTGGTCGGACTTGTCAAACCAAGGCAGCGCTTCAAATCCCCACACGCTGACGTGCAGCACTAGGAGGCTGTCAACACCACTCAACCAGTGGCTGCAGTGGAAGTGACTCCCACCATGAACTGCCAATGCTTAGAGATAAGTGTCTGTGTGTGGGACACAGTCTGGCAATGCTGAGCAGGTAGAAACATAATACGTTGTGTTGCATCATTTTTGGAAAGCCTGCTCTCCTTCCTCCACTTTATTTGCTGCTTGACTGCGTGCAACCCCCCCCCCTCCTTGTTATTCCCTGCGTCATGGTGATGCAGTCAAATGCATCCGGAGATTGTCGTTTTCCAGGATGATGATTTAGCAGTTTATTTGCAGCTTCCGTGTTTTTGGAGAATCACATGTGTTTTCTGTCCAGCAATGTAGGACAATTGATCAACTGCGTTTTATTGAACGTACTGAGCCAGACATGATCTAATCAGCTGCAAAAGCCTCTATTAATACATTCATTCAGCTAACCTACATACGTGTTTGTCCTAACAATTAAATCCTTGCTCAGAGCTCAATTTATGCTTCTGGCCTGTGTTAACAAAAACTATTTTAATGCTGAACAGTTAATCCAAACAGCAGTTCAATTATTCTTCCTTTTTACTTTCTTAAAAGTATTATGATTTGTAGTTTTGTGAGTAGAGATGGATGGGCACATTGCGAGTAATCTGAATTGGCTAATCTGAATTGC
The DNA here is from genome assembly GCA_037389245.1 of Oryzias sinensis. Lineage (NCBI taxonomy): Eukaryota > Metazoa > Chordata > Actinopteri > Beloniformes > Adrianichthyidae > Oryzias > Oryzias sinensis. Next base: position 9,597,636 of record CM074489.1, on the reverse strand, counting down.
AGTTTGCTTTAGGATTATATAAAGTTTTCTTAGATTCAGAAACTGAATTTTGTGAATTGGATTTAAAGTCTTTCTTTGAGGATTGTGGTGCTTTAGGATTTAAAAACGTATTTAGTCTCACTGGCTGCAAAAAAAAAAGGCTGACCCTGAATATTGTATGAACTGTTGCAACTCTGATGCTACGTTCATCCACGGCTGTGGCAGGGCGGTCGTCCTCTGATCAGAAGATTGCAGGTTGCATTCCTACCTTGCGCCATGTGTCAAAGTGTCCCTGGGCAAGACACTGAACCCCACATTCCCAGCGGACCTGCCATCAGTGTGTGCATGTGTGTGTGCAGGGGTGAATGGGACAGTGGCTTTGAAGCACTTTGGGCTAAGGAAAATCGCTATTCGAGTATACACCATTTCATTCTAAACATGTGACGCTGGTCCAACAACGCACATTCTTGAAGGCGTGTTTAGCATGTATGGTGTTCACACTGATCTGTCTCCACCCTGTGCTAGCGCGTGTCCCCCACCTACAGTTGGAAGAGGCTTGGTTGCGAAATGTTGAAGTGGTGTAAATCTCACAAATCTTGCTCCAGGCTTCTTTCTTTCACAGCTCTGGTGTCCTATAATTACAGCTGGGCACAAACAGAAAGTATTAATTTCTTTTCCATGATCAATTTTCAAATGGTTTGCTCTTCCATGAATGGGATGGCATCCATACGTCACTACCTGATTGGTCAAAGTTTGACTTTTAACGCCCGTTCAGTGAACCCAAACTTTGTATGCGGAGCCAAACGCCAAACATGCATTTATGTGCGTTTCATTGACTTTTTATTGAAAGTGGTCACTTGAACATGCTTTTCAGATGGGATTGTGAAAGCAGCTTGATTAAGAATGTTTATAATGTATCAAGATTTCTTTGTAACAGGTGATCTAAAGCTAAAGACATTTATCTTGCAACCATAGAACATTTTAATTCGTTAACACATGAACTTAGTTATTTTTTTGTATTTTGTCCTGCAGTTACTGAATACAGTGCCTGTTGTTGTAATGTAAAGATGTTTGACTGCTAAATATTAAGCAATTGCATCATTTCTAAAACAAAAATCACGCCACATTGCCTCTTTGAAAGCTAGTGTACACCTACAACACCTTAAACACCTTTAAAAGGACAACAGTGAAATTCCACCATTTAGTACGGCCCTTTTTATAAAACAATTGTAGCAAAATTTTTATTTCTTATGTTAATTCAAACCTAAAAAATGATGCATTTAAAAAAATCTGGAAGTTTTTTTTTGGTGTTATTCTTTTCTACATGTATCAAGTTTAATGTCATCATTTACTTCATTTTTAGCTCCTTGCTCTGTTTAGTCTGTCCCCTTGTAATCATCTGTCTTAAGTCGGTAATTACCTCAGTGTCTCAAGCTTGACTGTCCCACAGTGTATATAAATCTATGCTTTTAGTCGCTCCATGTGTAAAGGATTGAAATCCTAACTAATAGGGGTACAAATATTAAGCTTGCTCTGGTCGACTAACAGTATTGCAGGTCCCTGCCCACACCTGTGAGTCCCTTTAACTCCTGTGCCTTCGTTTGGAAGGTGTGTGTTCTGTCACCCTGGCCTAACTCTAAAACCTTTTGGTAGTGAATGGGTGTAGTAAGACAGGCTTCAGAACTTGATCCTTGTCAGTAAGCTGAAGCGTCGTTCTGCAATGCACTTGAAGCTCACTTGCACAGATCCTGCCTTTACAACAACCAGCCAGAGTGATGGAGTGCCCCTAACCCAGATCTTCAAAAATTAAAACCTAGACCTCTGTAACTGGCTCAATGAAAACAGCAAACATTTATTTGAACAAGGATTAATCTGTGTTACCTCTCTAAAGTAGTAAAAGAAATATTACTTTCTACTTTGTATGTTCAAAAGAAAACAGATTTGGATGTAAAACACCAGGTGAATTATTTGACAGTCCGGAAACAAAAAAAAAAACTTGAAAGTCAATAAACCACACAATAAATAAATAAATAAATAAATAGATCCAATATAAAATGGTGATCAAACAAATGAACAAATAGAAATGAATAAATCAAGACAGTAGAGCTCTCGACTTCCTCCGATTAACTAACTCCAGACGTTGATAACAGTTTTCTTCCAGAATGGGCGCGAGATGCCCGAACGGCGTAACAGTCAGTTAACGGTTTTGACAGTTAGCTTCAGACGGTTCTTTTCCGCGGGGAAATCGGACTGGTCGCTAATCCCGAATGGTCTTCAAAAACGTAAATGTTCAAAGACAGTGGTGCCCGCCTCCTTGGCCTCAGCTGTTTTCCCGGCTTGAACTGAATTCTCAGCTTCAAAAGATAAAATAAAACAGTACCTTCTCTCCAGACCAGTAGAATGGTGTACAGCTGGTGAATTACCACAGTGAATCACTGGGATGTTAGCCTTATGGCAGGGGAATACTCTTTCAGAAACTGCTCAGCAATACGGCCGCTCTGCGGGAACTCCTCTTCTCCGCTGACGGAGCTGTCACAGACACCGCGCTCCGCCTCCGTGCCCTGCCTCCGGAATCCCGATGCTTGCGGCCTGGGGAACTCCTCCTTACGTGCTGGCTGTCTTCCTGCACTGCTCACGTAACGAGCGAGAAACTGCCGTCTCAAAATCACTGTTGAACCTGCTCCAGGTTATTTTCTTCAAAATCAATGCTATAAGATCAAACATTTCATCCATGCAGTACACTGATCTTAACAGACCTCCAGCATTGTTTTTACCTGAAGAAACACTGGGGAGTTTTGTCCTGGTTGATGCGGAGATGCTTGGTCGAGTTGTATCCCAAGTAAACGCTACAACCTCCCTTTTAGATCCCATTCCCACTTCACTTTTTAAAACATTTGATGGATTCTTTGAGTCAGAGCTTTTAAATATAGTTAATTGCTCTCTTCAGACGGGGGTCTTCCCCTCTGCCTGTAAGACGGCGGTGGTGAGGCCCCTTCTGAAGAAAAGTCAATTAGATCCAAAAAATCTGGATAACTATAGACCCGTATCCATCTTACCATTTTTAAGTAAAATAATAGAAAAAAAGTGTCGCTACTCAGAGTTTTTAAATGCCCAAAAAATTTTAGAAAAAATATCAGTCTGGTTTTAGGACAAACCATAGTACAGAGACGGCTCTTTTAAAGATCGTTAATGATCTAAGATTAAACTACGACTCACAGAAACTTTCTGTCGTGGTGCTGCTGGATCTTAGTGCCGCTTTTGATACAGTAGATCACCATATTTTATTAGACAGACTTAGTAGTCTAGTGGGCCTCTCTGGAAATGTTCTTAAGTGGTTTTACTCTTACCTGACAGATCGACACTTTTATGTAAGTATGGATACGTGCTCTTCAGGAATCCATGAAATAAGTTGTGGGGTTCCCCAAGGGTCGATTTTAGGGCCAATACTGTTTAATTTATATATGTTGCCTCTTGGGGAGGTCATCAGGAGACATGGCGTTGACTTTCACAGCTATGCTGATGATACACAGCTTTACGTTGCCGTGTCTCCTGATGACCTTGAACCTATTAACACTCTTTTAAACTGCATTTTAAATATAAAGTTGTGGAGGCAGAAAATTTCTTACAGCTCAACCAGGACAAAACTGAAGTTTTAATCATCGGTTCTGAAGACAAGAGAGAGATGATTTTATGTGTAGCCTGCATACATGTGACTTGACTGCATTCGTTTTAATATTTTCTCTTACCTGTGTCACCCTGTGCGTCTGGCGCGTCGGTGTCCCCCTGCGCCTCAGTCACCACTCCACTTAATAGGGATTTCCCAATAATAGCCGCCAGTCTCTCATCAAGAGGGGTCATCTCCGCTGTCCCCTTTCCTCCACCCGGGGCAGACACACTCTGCCGATGCAGCGCTAGACGTTTTTTTGCCTCAACTTTGATGTCCGATCATTTCTTTCATTTCTTTTTTATTTCGGCCACGGTCCGAGGTTGTGAGGCTACAGCATTTTTGGCGTCTGCCTACGCAAAGTTTTATAAATGAGGCCCCTGATCTCTAGGAACAAATCGGATGAAAAAAATTGTCTGAAATCGGCGAATTTTCGCTTTATTTTCTATATTTCTCCGTGCGCGGCCATCTTGTCTTCGTGGCCTAATTGACCAATGACGGGACGTTTTAGTTGCTTTCGGATGCGTTGACGGCTCTGATTGGCTCTGACCCACACTAAACGTTCACAAACAAATCTGAAGAGTTTGCGATCAAATTGTTAAAATAATGGGGGGCATCGTAATTATTGAGCGTGGTCACAACCTCAGTTGTGAGAAGTAGATAAACAAATTTAACTGGTCTTGGCTGGAGGAAAAAGACGAATATGGCAATTTCTTTTTAACGTACATTCGCAAGACAAATGTTGGAGGTGGGTAGAGTTTGTGTTGTTCAGAATTTCACTCTCCGTTTTAATACAATTATTTACGGTGGAAATTATGCAGAGATTAAAACATGATTAGACATTGTTTGAAATTGCTATTTATGTCATGTCTGTGAATGGTTTGTATGTACCGTTTGTTAAATCTGGTCTGGGATCTTCTTCTTTATTTCTTTGATCAGTGCCCCATTGACCAGGAGAACCCCCCTTGTAGGTTTTCTTGATCTGACTGCAGAATAACCGACCACATTGATCAAAACTGAAACATTTGAATACATCCTTCTGCAGTATCAAACACATCCAGCATCACTGCTTTGGATAACCAACCTTCTTGGTCTGGCAGTGATGACTATGCTGCCTACGTTTCCATTATGGGTCCCATCTCAGACCCCTCCTCTGATGAAGAATTAAATCAGGCAATACAGGCTAGTCTTGAGAGCCATGTGTAAGTGGTTATTTTCTAATTGTTTAATATTTACACATGCACCTTTGTCACGTATTTGTTGCAAACCTTACAAATAACCAATTTCCAAATATGTGTTGTCCTCTCTCATTTGGTTTTAAATGAAAATAAATCCCAAATTGTCAGTACCACTAAACAATACAAAAGGAACAGTGTCCAAAGAGTAAAGAAATTACATTACAATAGTGGCTAAAATTATTATTGTTGTCTTTTTTTATTTTGACTACTTATGCTATTTACAATAAGTTACAGATATTGTGAGAAACTAAACAGATGTCAAACATATGACTTTTTTATTTCAGAGATTTTGGCGATTGGAAAATAATCCTAATTCACACTTAATTTTGTGCTTTTCATGTAATGGTCTCCAGACCAAGTAGGAAAAGCACTAATTTAAATAACAGTATGCTTAATTTATTGTGAGTAGTGTTGAGCAAAAAGAGGTTCTGCAACAGTCTGACAACTTTGTTGTGAAGTATGAAGAAATTCTGACTGTGCTCTATAAGAACACCCCCAGAGTTATTACTTATCTCTGGAGGCTAATGAAGGTGGTGTGGAAAAACGGGGACATCCCAAAAACATGGAGAAGAGCAGGGGGGATCCTGATTCCCAAAGAAAAAGACTCATCAGCCATTAACCAGTTCCGCCAGATCAATCTCTTGAATGTAGAGTGTAAGATTTTCTTCAGTGTCCTGGCCCAAAGGCTCTCGACATTTCTACAGAGAAACAACTTTGTTGACACATCTGTACAGAAGGCTGGTATTCAAGGTTTTTCAGGATGCCTGGAGCACGCCAACATTATCTGGCACCAGATACAAACTGCCAAAAAGGAAAAGAGAGATCTACATGTGGTTTTCTTAGACTTAGCTAATGCGTTTGGGTCAGTTCCACACAACATCCTGTGGACAGCTTTTAACTATTTCAATGTACCACTCCAAATCACAAAGTTAGTCAGGACCTACTTTCATGATCTCCAGTTCTGCGTAACGCATGAGAACTCCACTACGGCTTGGCAGCATCTAGAGATTGGTATTATGGCAGGGTGTACAATCTCCCCTCTGGCTTTCGTTATGGCAATGGAACTGGTTATACGGGCATCCCGATGGGTAGTGGGAGGTGAGAAGACCAATGGTGTCCTGCGTCTCCCACCAATAAGAGCTTACATGGACGATATGACTATCATCACAACAACAAAACCATGCACTAAGCGATTGCTTCAGAAACTGCAAGAGAACATTCAGTGGGCGAGGATGGAATTCAAGCCAACCAAGTCGCGTACCATCTCCATCAGTAAAGGCCAGTTAGTAGGGGAGCAGTTCTACATTAATGACCAACCAATTCCAACAATCCTGGAGAAACCCATCAAGAGCCTGGGGCGATGGTATAATGCAGATCTGAAGGACAACAAGCAAGTCGAGCAACTCCGGCAGAACACAGCCAGCTGCCTGAAGAAAATTGACAACACGTCACTCCCAGGAAAACTGAAGCTCTGGTGCTACGAGTTTGGGCTACTACCCAGACTTATGTGGCCCTTAACTATGTATGAGGTCTCAATTAGCCATGTCCACCGTCTGGAAAGGCTTGTGAACTCTTACCTGAGGAAGTGGCTTGGAGTTCCCAACTGCCTCAGCAGTGTTGGACTCTACAATGATGGAGCCCTGTCACTACCAGTCTCTAGCCTAGTGGAAGAATATAAATGCGCCAAGGTGAGGCTTGACATGTCACTCTCTGACTCCCGAGACCCAATGGTGAGAAGTGCAGCTCCAGTCCTAGCAACAGGGAAGAAGTGGACCCCTGCTGTAGCAGTGATACAGGCAAAGTCTGCTCTGCACCATCGCGACATAGTGGGCCACGTCCAACAAGGCAGAGGAGGCTTTGGATTGGGGGTGGTAAAACCTCTCTGGCAAAAGGCATCTGCAGCAGAACGTCGAACAATGGTGGTGGAGGAGGTACGCCAACTGGAAGAAGCGGGCAGACGATCCACGGCTGTCGCTCAAGCAAAACAGGGCCGATGGGTAAGGTGGGAGGGAGTAGAAAGGAGGAAACTCACATGGAGCGAACTTTGGAGCATGGAACCCAATAGGCTAAGCTTCCTTGTACGAGCCACCTACGATGTGCTGCCCTCCCCCACAAACCTGCAGCTTTGGCTTGGGAAAGATCCATCCTGCCCCCTTTGCTCTGCAACTGCAACGCTAAAACACATCCTAGTGGGCTGTGGGACCAGCCTCACGCAAGGCAGATATACATGGAGACACAACCAGGTTCTGAAATGTCTTGCCAATACACTTGAGTGCAGGAGGGTATTTATCAACGCCCAACCCAGCAGCAAACTGGATGTGCGCCGACACCCACCACCATTTGTCCGAGAAGGGGAGAAACCAAGGAGTAATCCCTCCCTCCGTGAGCTGACCCCTCTGAATGCAGCCAGGGACTGGCAAATGCGAGTCGACCTTAACCAGAGGCTTATCTTCCCCTCAGATATTGCAGCAACCACGCTGCGTCCAGACCTTGTCCTCTGGTCTAATTCGTGCCGACTTGCCTACATCATAGAGCTGACAGTCCCCTGGGAGGACTCGCTTGACGAAGCTTATGAGCGTAAGAAACTTCGCTATTCCAACTTAGCTGCTGAGGCAGAGGATAGAGGCTGGAACATCAGGGTGCGCCCAGTGGAGGTGGGAAGCAGGGGCTTTGTCGCCAGTATGGCTACTAATCTCTTAAGGGAGGTTGGAGTCAGAGGGCGGGCACATAAACAGGCTTTAAAAGAACTGACCAACACCGCTGAGAGGGCGAGCCATTGGCTGTGGCTGAGGAGAAGTGACATCACATGGACAAAAATGACCAACTAGCAGTGAGACACACACCCAGGCTTGATCAACCTGTGGTGGGCCTACCTCAGCGGAGGGTGTATTGTGATAAATGGCCGAAACACCCTAAGATGTTGGGGTGCACAACTGATGATGTGTCTCGCTGGCAATAAACGGAAGTTCAAGAACCTCAAGAGCTCCTGAAATTGAAAGTGGTAACGTTAGGGATTGTAACACCTAGTCCTTTCTGCAACAGTATGCTTAATTTATTGTGAGTAGTGTTGAGCAAAAAGAGGTTCTGCAACAGTCTGACAACTTTGTTGTGAAGTATGAAGAAATTCTGACTGTCCAAGACATGGGCATCATATGCATATTTTAGTACTAGTCAGAAAAGTAAACATGTTTACATTCTATATCTGGGATAAAAAAGCTGTGTGGCTTGGATTCCCCCCCCCCCTGTCAACAGGGCATCTGAACAGCCAAACACAAAATCAGCACAGGAGGTTCTTCTTAGCCTAGCATCCCAAATTGACACTTCCCAAAACTGCCGATTCAACATTAACAGGTCTTCAGTACTGGATGGAGCTCAACGAGGCTTCAAACGACTTTCCTATAATCCCATGTACCAGATGTCCATCAAGTTTTCAGATGACTTGGGAATGAATGAAGAAGCTGTGGACCTTGGAGGTCCTAGAAGAGAATTTTTGCGTTTGCTTTAAGAGGATCTTGGACAGTCACCAATGTTTGAAGGAAGAGATGGTAAATTGAACTTGGCTTTGGACAGTACAGGTATAATATTTTTTTTTTTTATTGGGATATTTTTTCCAGTCTCGCCTTTTTTGTTTTCGCCCCACCTTTTCCAGGATTTATTTGTTTGATTCTGATCCTGTGTTGTCTTCCATGTTGCATGTGTTTCAGCTCTGAGAGATGATCGATATTTTATTGCTGGCCAGGCTATTGCTGTAAGTCTGGTCCATGGTGGTCCTCCACCAGGATTTATTTCACCAACATTGTATTCACGGTTATTCGGTGGATGTTCCTCTGTGAAGCCTGCATTACACGATATTGCTGATGGTGACCTTTATGAGAAGGTTAAAAAAGGTAAAAATATTGTATTTCATATCAAAAATATTGAATATGATAACTCAGAATGAGGTGCATTTTATAACGTTAATTAAATAATTGATCTTTTTCTGGCATTGTGTGGCATTTTTAGGCGTCAGAGTGTAGCTGTCTAGATGGTCTGATACATGCCAGTGAACCACTGCAGGATTACTTGGCAAATGATGGTTGTCTCAGACCAATGAAGAGCATTGAGGACAAACACCTGCTGATAAAAGATATTCTCATGTTTCAAGCGATTCACAGAGTCAGTGGGGCATTTGAAAGGTTTGTGAAATACAGTTTGCAAGAATAAAAATTATTTTTGTCTTCCCTTTATTTACTTTTGTCTTATGGTTAGTGGCCTGAAAAAAACAGATATAACTGAAGTCATAATTTAGGGTCTGTGAGTACTGGTAGCAAGCATACAATTTGGTGTCAACTTCTTATTTTCTACTATAAAATGCATTTTTTGCACACAAAATATTTTCAATATTGGCCTGTTTATATGACAAGTGTGAAACAGTCATTATATCTTGTTTTGTTCAAGTTTATATCCTTTGTCTTCCTGCCTGTTGTTTTTATAGATTTAGGGAGGGGCTGAAGACACTTGGTGTTTTGGATGCTATCAGAGCATATCCAGATAGTTTCAGACCATTAATGTGTCATGAACCATCTCCACTCTCTGATGACCTGATGGAGCACCTTTTTAGCATCTGTTTTTCTGCTGTGGGAAGAAATAAGAGAAGGGCAGACCACATGTTCTTACATGTGGTCCCATTTTGGAGGGACTACCTGCAAGATGCTGAAGGCAAATATTGCTGCTAGATATGACACTTGCAGAAATTTTATCTCATTTATAATTCTTATGTTTATTTTTGTGGTTGGCTTATGACTGTTTTTTGTGTCACTTTAAGCCTTAAGGTAAATTGCATGCCTTATATATAATTTTTTGTGCCATGTCTTTTGTTACAGAACAAGTTCTGTAACAAAAGTTTGGTAAAATACTGTCTTTTGCAACTGGTGCTAGTGTCATCCCTCCTGTTGGTTTCTCCCCTCAGCATTCAATTGATTTCTTGCATGGTCACTCAGTCAACCCCGGACGGCATTTGCCAATGGCAAACACTTGTATCAATTGCCTTAAGCTGCCACTGCTTGACACGTATGAGGATTTCAGGGAAAGTATGGACTTTGCATTAGGTAACACACAGGGATTTGGAAGAGCGTAATGTACCAGGTACCCTTTGCTTTTTTTAGGGGGGAAGTGGGTTCAAAGCAGTAAACCATAAGATTCATACTGTCACAAATCAGTACTGCAAGATTGTCATTTGTGCTAACTGTGATCATCCAGCTCTCGTAAAGTGTTCTAGACTCCTGTGTTTTGGATCCTGCCTCGTTCGACCACGTCTTGCCAGTTTCCCTCTGGCCTAGGAGGAGTGGCGTGGGGTGTTGAGAGTCAGCAGTATAAAAGCAGGAGGAACCAGGTGAAGGTGATTGTGAATCAAGTGGTGCGTTTACTGGAGGCTGGGAACTTGCAGTACTGATTTGTGACACATACTGTTTGTTTTTTATGTTTTTGTTTGTTGCACAGTATAATCAAACCATTTTGTGCCTTAAAAAAAGTATGATAGAACAAAGTAACTCAAATGTTTTTTTTAAATAATTTATTTAAACATTGTTTATCATTAACACTATTGAGGGAAAAAATGCCTCATTGTTTTAGTTTATTGTCAATGTTACTCATTTACTGTTCTAAGAAAATTTACCAGGTTTAAAAATAATTAAATACCATAGTTTCCATCCTCTGACAGCGGGTCTATGTTGTGTTGAATTGTGTTCATAACAGTTGGATTTACAATAAAGTCGTTATGTAAATCTATGCTATGCCTAACAGAATAATTTCTCTATGTATTTTTTCTATGAAAAATTACTTACCACAACTGATTAGGTGTTTAAACATTGTAAATTCTTCGGCGGATTGCACGACGGCACCGGAAGGCCAGTCCTATTGGATCAAGCTGTTGCAGGCAACATCTCACACGCCAGCGCTGTATTCTAATGTTGCGAAATCGAAGACCTCTCCACAATGTTTTTCAGTGTCATCAGTATCTGCCATACAGGCTCTTGTTCGGGTACTTTCAAACCTGTAATCAAATGCAAAAGACCTAATAAGCACCAATTTTCATGTGCGTTGCCCCCTGCCGATTTTTGAGTCAAAAAATTGGCAGGAATGAGATGAGGGCAACGTTTTATCACTCCATTTATATGGGAAATTGCAAATGGCATCATTCAGTTTCATGAGAGAAAAATATTTTTTCTTGATCAATTTATCAAATGCCAAAGCCAGTTCCACTGGATCAATGCCTTCCAGCAGATCATGTAAAACATCTGGAGGGTAACCGAAAATCACATGGAAGTGTTCAAGTTTTTCTGACAATGTACACATTTTTTTTACACCATAACAAAAAGCTTGATCTGGACTAGACACAGCTGTCTGTACATGCAGTGTGTGTTGATCTTTGGTTCTTCGATGAAAAGACTCAGATCTCACTTCATCAGACTGAAACTTGGATGTATGACGCTGCAAAGCTTTCAACAAATCCCGCCACAGATTGTGCCCCCAAATTATCTGCCACCAACCAGATCACGGTCCCTTTAATGGCTTTGCCTAACACTGGAACAAAAAGGCCATCTTTCTCAATGCTTTGGATATCTATTAGCAGTGGCTCTAATACTCGATGGTATCCAAACTGCTTGGTGTCTTCAGCCTCACACAGAATTACAAGGTAGATTGATGTCAATGTGCTACGTAACTTCGCTTGAATGTTTCCCAACACCCATAAACAGCTGGGACTTTGTGCTTTTTACGAGATGTCCTAAGAGGATTACACGCCTCAAAGTCATCAATGAACAGGATCAGGCTCCCCCTGTTCTCCTCTATGGAGAAAAACTCATTATTTTGATAGTGAGATCCATCACGAAATGTCTGGTACTCAAAGTCATGTTCAGATTTGTTTTCACCTTCGAATGTACTTTCTTCAAAGTAATTGCTGAAGACCTGCACCAAGGAAGGCAATATTGGGACATACCTGAAGTTTGTGTCCTTCTGGTTCAACAATCGAAAATTGCTTTTTCATGAATTCAAGTCTTTGGTATGAAGTTGGAAAAGGGCAACCTGTCCCCAAAGCAGTACTAATGGGGTGTGTGTCACAGATATTTTTCACTAAATCTGAGACAATTGCTGGATCCAGATCACAATTATGGCTTTTCAAGGTGGAGGCCACCACATGTCTTAATAGTGGACCAGATGTGGATATATATTGGAGCTCATGTATTATTTCATCAATGCATTTGTTTGAGACATTAAATGTGCTTTCCAACTTTAAAAAAAAGATGACCAAATTTCTCCTTTATATCTTGTGACAACTCCTGTTGTTCTCCATCCAAAAGCTCTGAGCTCTCTTCCATACAGGTGTCAACCTGAGCAAACATTGGTTCATAAGGTTGGGTTTTTAATACTTCAGTCTTAAAATCCTAAAGGGTATGTGAATTGTGTTTTCTGTGTCTATATGTAGAAAAGGTGGAATAAATATTTGTACTGAAGTTGCAGTTTTTGAAGACACATGCAACTACTTCAAACTTCCTTAAATGGCTTCCAAGATGCTCAAAATATTGTTTTTGTGAATAAAAAAAAACAGAGCAGCAAAGTACACAAGTAAAGGAAAGAGGTCGATCATGTCCACATGGTGGCAAGACAAATGGATCTGAAGGGCATTAAATGTTTTAAATGAGCAAGGGCAATCAGTGTGAAGACGAGGGACTGACTGACTGACCACTTTTTCCATGCTTTAGTCTGTAGTGTTTTAACAATCCCAACCTCTTCTCTGACTCTGACTTCTCTGACTACATATCTTACACATCCAACTCATGTTGTGGCACCTGAAACATACAAATAAAAAATCTAAAACTTAATTTCTTTGTGTTGCAGTTTGATTTATGTGACGAGTTTAACCTAATCATTAGGGATGTCCCAATCAAATCACATGATCATGGTTAATCAAAAACCACGTGTCTGCTGATCTGCATCAGATATTTAAACGGTAACGCTTTATTTTAAAGTACAGTACTTGCAGTGTACTGAAGTAGTATTTACGTGGTACTTTTTGTGTAACTACTGGGTACTTTCAATTGTATTTACTAGGTACTTACTGGGTATTTACATGATACTTTTTATGAGACTTATTGGGTACTTACATGGTACTTTTTGGTGTCTACCAGGTAGTAACATGGTACTTGCTGTGTATTTATGTGGTACCTATTGGGTATTTATATGTTTACTGGGTATTTACATGTTGTGCAAAGGTGTCTTTTGTGGTACTTACCACATGTTAGAGCAAGGCAAGTACAAATACAGTACCTTGAATTTAAGTTTGCACTCCAATGTTTCATGGTGTTTACCATGAATTTACGACAGAAACTACCCCTTAAGTACAGTGAAACTGTACTGTAAAAGAAAGTCAGCCCTATTTCCACTTAACTACATGGTACTTTCAGCAATAAATGCTGGGTATGTACACAGAAGTATTACCTTCCTGTGCAGTGTGCATACAAACTTGGTGTTCTTGCCATTGGCACATGGATCATCTTCCCAATACTCAACAAGTAACATGTGGCAAATTTAAAGAGAAACAAGACTGCAGTGAAAACAACAATCTTTAATAGGATACACTTCTGCAGCATTAAAAAAGGGCCATCACAATAAAACTCGTTTTAGTCAAGTTCTCAACAAAATAGTCAAAACGAACATTTCAAAACCACAACTTTTTTTTCTTGTGATGGAGCTCACTTCCTAAAGTTTTTGTTTAACTGGAAGGAGCTGTGTCACGGGGAGTGGATGAGGGAGTACCCAGGTGCAGAGAAGGAGAGGAGGCAGGAGGTTGCAGGGGAACGGGGGCTTTAATAAACAAAACTAGAGACACAAAACCAAAACCACTGCATACGGCAGGCTAGAAACTTGAATTACTAAACACTCGAAACTCGAAACAGGGAGAGCAGACTTACATACTATGGACCAGCACAGGAGGAAGGGAATGACAAGACTTAAATACATACAGACAAACGAGACACAGCTGGAAAAACTCAGGAAGGATGGGGACCAAAGTAAAACTCAAAACTACAACAAACCAGGAAACACTACAAAATAAAACAGGAAGTTAAACTCAAAACATCACAGAACAACAAGGAAACAAGGCACAAGGGCAAAGAACAGAAACCGTAACATTACCCCCCCCCTCAAGGAACCGCACTGAGGTTCCTCAACTAAGCCCATGAGGAGGGGGTCCAGAGAACAAACTACCACATGCAGCAGAGTCCGGAGGCCGGCCGGAAGGCCGTTCAGTCCGGCGAGGCGGGTCCGACCAGAAAACAGCTGGTGGCTCGGGTTCACAGTCTGGAGCTGGCGGCTCGGACTCCGCGGCGGGGGGCTCGGCAGGAGCTGGGGGCTCGGGGTCCGCGGCAGGGGGCTTGGGCTCGGGGTCTGCAGCAGGAGCTGGGGGCTAGGGCCAGACGTCCGGTGCTGGGGGCTCGGGCCAGACGTCCGGTGCTGGGGGCTCGGGCCAGACGTCCGGTGCTGGGGGCTCGGGCTCAGGGTCCGCGGCAGGGGGCTCGGGCTCAGGGTCCGCGGCAGGGGGCTCGGGCCAGACGACTGGTGCAGGGGGCTCGGGCCAGACGACTGGTGCAGGAATGGGTTGAGGTGTCTCCAGTTCCCTCCGGTCTGCCATCCCCCTCACCAGGAGCCTCCTGGGAGCAGGAACGGGTCGTGGTGGGTCCGGCACTGCCCTCGGAGCCGGAACGGGTCGTGGTGGTTCCGGCACTGCCCTCGGAGCCGGAATGGGTCGTGGTGGTTCCGGCACCGCCCTCGTAGCCGGAACGGGACGGGGTGCGTCCGGCACCGTCCTCGGAGCCGGAACGGATCGTGGTATATCAGGCGCCCTCCTGGACGCAGGACCAGGTTGGGGAGCTTCCAGGTCCACCTCCGGAACCACGACAGGACGCCGAGAAGGGCGGCGGCGACGACGGCGGCCCCCTCTTACAGCCAGTCGACTCCCATTGAAGAAGGAGGCTGGGAGCTGACCCTCCAAAGTCCACTGGGGCTCGACCCCCACCTCCTCCAGGTAAGGGTCCTCCCACAGCCACAGGTCCTGGTCCAGAAGGTCCAGGAAGGCCCGTGGCTGGAGATTGTCCAGCTCCATCCAGGAGTTTGGGGAGGGCTTGCGGTGAGGGCGGCGGTGACGTGGTCCACCCCCCCTTACGGCCAGGCGACTCCCCTTGAGGTCCCTGTATACCTGGGAAGAGCCAGAGGTCCACCAGAGACAGGTCCCCTCTGCTGGGTACTGGTAAGGCTGGTCCATAATGTCACGGGGAGCGGATGAGGGAGTACCCAGGTGCAGAGAAGTAGAGGAGGCAGGAGGTTGCAGGGGAACGGGGGCTTTAATAAACAAAACTAGAGACACAAAACCAAAACCACTGCATACGGCAGGCTAGAAACTTGAATTACTAAACACTCGAAACTCGAAACAGGGAGAGCAGACTTACATACTATGGACCAACACAGGAGGAAGGGAATGACAAGACTTAAATACATACAGACAAACGAGACACAGGTGGAAACACTCAGGAAGGATGGGGACCAAAGTAAAACTCAAAACTACAACAAACCAGGAAACACTACAAAATAAAACAGGAAGTTAAACTCAAAACATCACAGAACAACAAGGAAACAAGGCACAAGGGCAAAGAACAGAAACCGTAACAAGCTGCATATTTTTGTTTTCATGTTATCTATCTTTTACTGCAAAGTTTTATTTTGCTCCAGGAATGATTTGCACTCCTTTGCATGACCCATGAGTGTGTCACCCACCATAAAAACTGGAAATGGCCCCAGATCCTCTCCTTCTCCAGCCAAAGCTATTTCTGCTTTAATTGCAGTCAAAGCTATTGTGTTTCTGTCAATATCAAAGTGGCGACATGTAAGGGTCATGCTTTTTGTCTGTTGAAATTTCTTTAGCAGAGCTTGGTATCGGTGCAGGACTTCTTCTGGGTTTGTATCTACAAGAAAAATCACAATACAAGCACCAATTAACATAAAAAGAATAACAACTTTGATGAAGTCCAAAGTATATATTAATTACATTAAACTACACATGTAGGTACAGCACATTAATGTCTAAATTAAGGTTATCCCATTATTGCTCAAATATTCACCTGTCAATGTAAATTATTTTAAAGTTTAAAATTGTAAACTCTATTCTACAAATACAATTTTAAAATACCATACAAAAGTCACAAGCAGTGTTGTATGGCCTGGAGCCAATACTGCCAGAGCACAATCAGCTACACCTTTGCCACTTGACTTTGGTGCCACAGCTGCAAAGTCATTTACAGAGCTTGAAAAACTTTTCATACTGCTTGAAGTTTTGCTAAGATTTTATGTGATAAACCAACATAAAGTAGCACAAGTGTGATTTGAAATGTAGCTATACAATGGCTCTCCAAATGTTTAGCAAATATAAATGTGAAACGTGGTGTGCATGTAATCAGCCCCTCCATACACAAATAAAAACTAAGGCAACGCCGTCCAATCAATGGCTGTCGCATGTCACTTAAGTATATCATATATATCGTTTCCCAAATTTTGAGTGCAGGTTCTCCTTAGTTTTTTTCTTCTTTTCTTGGGAAGAAGAGGATGAGGAAGAAGAATCAGATTCAGTGATGGAGGATGTATCCGAGTTGTCAATTATTTTCCTTTTCCGAGATCCTAGGATGAAGCAAATAAACGTTAATTTTATTGTTTTTTTCTTTTTGAGAAATGAAGGACAAAATGCTAATAAACTAAAGTACAATGTTCAGTATTTTCATTTGAAGATTAATATTTTTTCATTACCCTTGGAACTTTTAGGGGCAGTTTCCCCTACATTTTCAGCTTTTTGTTTGAAAAATCACATTTTTTCCCTCAAAAGCTTGTTCTCTTGTCTTAGAAGCAGATTTTCTTCCTTTGCAATTTTTAATTGCTCACGAACTATATCCACGGTCGGAGCAATTTCCTCTGGTTGTGTCACGGTGGGGGAAGGTTGAAGCTCCCAGGCGCAGAGAGGAGAGGAGGCAGGAGTTCCAGGAACAAGGGCTTTTAATATTAAACCTAAACAAACCAAAAACCACTGCTAAAGTAGGCAAACCAAAACTCCTCCTTTACGCAGCAGCGCTGCGTTCTTCTTCGCTGGTTCTCCGTGCTCGCTGTTCTCCTTCTGCGTCATGGTGTTCTCACCCGTTCTTCTGCTTGTTGGTTCCCCCCAACAAGCAGAAGGGGGGGGGGGACGTCCGTTTCCCTGCGTCTGCCCCTATATTTTATATTTTCAGCTCCTGGCGCGTCTTCGGCGCCGCGGGTCTCGTGTCGCATTGCGTGTCTACAGAGCGGTGTCCTGCCGCATTCGGGTTGTCTGTGGCGATGGATCGGGAGATGTCTCAACGTTTTTGGGTGCCATAGTCGCCGGAATGTTTGGTGAGCGGCGTGCGTTAGCCTCGGCTTCTGTGCTGTGTTTTCTTCCGGGTTGTTTCCTGCTTGTCGCAGTCATCTGTGACGTCACGCCCCTGAGGACCCTGGGACTTGCAGTTCTTTATAAGGCACAGTGCGTTTCTTCAAACTCTAGTCCGGTTTCTGCTGTGTGGGCCATTATTCAGTGGCGGCTCTTTGTTTTGCTTTCTTTGAAGCTGTGTACAATTGCTAGTTGACCTGCATTTGGATTGGTTGGTTTATGGATATGTCTCTTCTGTGAGAGGGAGAGAGAGGGAAATGTGAAGAGTGTCCCCCTGGCCTTCAGCGGAACTAAATTCTGCCCTGTTGTGTGTGTGTCTGCGTGTGTCAGTTTGCGTGTGGCCCTGTCTTCTCAAGCATACTGGTGTTTTTTTGTGTTCTCTTGTTGTTTAGGGATTTGTCGTTGGGGGAGGGTTCATGATGGGCTTTTCCCAGGGCCTGTCGGCGCCTCGGTTCCTCCACTTTTAATTTTGGCATCGGCGGCTTTTTCCTCATGTTCCTTCTGGTTTTCGTTTGCGCTCGGCTGACTATGCCTTCTCTATAAATCGTTCCGTCAGACACTCGTTTTGGATTTCGGTTTCCGCTTTATTTAAGGAAGACGGATGGGTCTCCGCCGTCCGGATTTGTTTCTGCTCAGATCTTTGGTTTATCATGCGTGCCTCACTGCCCCTATGTAATCTCTCTCATTGTGCTGCACGTCGTTCATCCCGTCTTTGGAGTATCCAGGCATCCTTGGTTAATTCATTTCAGTAGTCTGTGCTTTGTTGTCCACCTATTCGAGAATCACTATTATCAGATACAAGAATCAAATCCGGCCGAGCCGCAATCCATTGCTACGTGGGATCTTGACCTTCCTCATCTACAATCTCCTTGGTCCTCGGTTACCCTTCCCATCGCCTGCTCCTCGGTGACCTTCTGAAGGTGCGTCCCTCTGGAACTTTTATAGGTTACTTCTCTTACCATTGGTGTACATAAAATTGGTGTTAAGATTTCGTGCAGGTTCTGTATTTCACTGTCAATTCACTGTTGGAATTTGATTCTGGTGGTTTCTATTGTGCGATGACTCCACAATGGGACTTTTCCTTAACTCCTACCGAATTTCACTTTCTCAGATTTGTTCTTTTAAAAGCACTGTTATTCCATTTATCTCAAGCATTTTAAAACTGATCAATTCTTGGGTTATTTATATGTTCTTTGCCGAGACTAATACTGGTTTTGTCTCTATCTATGCATCGCATCCTGAGCCTGCGAACGCCAACTCCCCGGTCAGCTGCTCCATTTCTGGCAATTGTCAACTCTGCATTCCCTGATCTGGTGCTGCAACGATGACTGCTCAATGTACCTATTGCTGCACTGAAAGTGAAGGGGTGGTGGACCGCCTCTGCGTTCCAATGAAACTTCTGACCTGAATCAATCTATATGTCAGCGGCAGAATGAATCTGAAATTCTTGGATTATATTTGTTGAAAGAAAATTATTTGCCAGGTGGAAGCCTAAATAATTTAGGATGTTCTGAGTTTGTATTAGTATGCGATGGAGGTCAAAATTGGTTTGTAAGTTTATTTATATGTTAGTGTGTCAATGACGCATAGTAATTCTGGCCGCTGAGCTCGTTCCTAATATTTAGATGGAACTCAATTACATGGAGGTTTGAGGGCGTTTAATTGGTATGCCAAATGGAAGAAAACTTTATGGCCGTTAAGCTCGTTGTAGTATTGTCATTGGAAGTTCGTAATAATGGAAGTTACTAAGCTTGTGTAAGTAGCATGCATAATGGAAGTTTATGGCGTCGAGCCCTTCATAGTGTGATGGAAGCTTCGAATAATGGATGTTACTAAGCTTGTGTAAATATTATGCCAACTGAAATGTTTATGGCCGTTAAGCCCGTCATAGTATGAGATGGAAGCTTCGAATATGGGGTTATTTCAGCATGGCATAGGATGTCATATGCTCCACTGGTGAACGGGAGCGGCCTAATGGTCATTAGTGCCGGGGTAAACACACAGCAGATACACTTGATAGCATGTTCCCTTCGTGGAGCGGTTCTCGAACGGGAGTGGCCCAATGGTCAATGGTGCCGGGGTAAATACATAGCAGATACACTAGATAGCATGTTCCCCTTCGTGGAGCGGTTCTCGAACGGGAGTGGCCAAATGGTCAATGGTGCCGGGTAAACACATAGCAGATCCACTAGATAGCATGTTCCTTTCGTAGAGTGGTTCTAGAACGGGAGCGGCCCAATGGTCAATGATGCCGGGGTAAACACATAGCAGTCATACTGGAAAATGAAATGAAATGAAATGAAAATGGAATGCCGCCGAAAACACACCTCATCTTATTAACACACTGATTATACATTCACATTTTCTTCTTCTGGATGATATTGGTGTTGGGGGTTTTTGTTACCCGAAAGTGTAAGGAAAAAAGAATTATCTCAAGGAATTGAACTGAGCCTTATGCCAAAACGAAGTTGTGAATCAAGTTGTGAATGCCAACCTAAAGATGTTGTGTAATAAATATTCATCTGCAAGAGTTGTCTGACTGAAACACGTTTATTTAAAAAAAGCTCTGCTTTGGTCAAATAATTTAAAGCTTTTGATGGGAGAAGCCGAAAGTGAAAGAAGATTCTTTGTAAAATGTCACCATTCAAATATGTAAATGTATGTGTAATATATACAGTGGTGGACAAAATTATTGGTACCCCTCAGTTAAGGAAAGAAAGTCCACAATGTTCACTGAAATGACTTGAAACGTTCAAAAGTACCAATAAATTAAAATTTACAGAAAATTAAATAATCAAAATCAGCCATTACTTTTGAGTTGTTGATTAACAGAAATATTTAAAAAAAAAAAACTAATTAATTAGGGCTGGATTAAAATGATGGTTCCCATAACTTATTATTTTGTTACACAACCTTTTGAGGCAATCACTGCAATGAAACGGTTTCTGTGTTTGTCAATGAGCCTTCTGCACCTGTCCACAGGTATTCTGGCCCACTCCTCATGAGCAAACTGCTCCAGTTGTCTCAGGTTTGAAGGGTGTCTTCTCCAAATGGCATGTTTCAGCTCCTTCCACTGATGTTCAATGGGATCAGATCTGGGCTCATAGAAGGCCACTTCAGAATAGTCCAACGCTTTTCTCTGAGCCATTCTTGGGGTTTTTGGTTGTGTGTTTTGGATGGTTGTCCTGTTGGAAGACCCATGGCCTGCGACCATACATAAGGTATTGTTGTGGTATGATGTATCCAATTCACAAAAAACATTGTCAAAACTGCAATAAAAACATTGCATTAAAAAAATAAAAGCCAGTGTATCCCATACAAAAATGTCACGATCAGGGGGGAGGCTCGAGAGCAGGTAAGGACCCAAATGCAGAGGCGGAGGCACACGGTCCAAGGGCAAGGGGGTTTAATAACAAAAAGCGCTGCAGAGCAGGATGACAAAGCAAACAAAACTTACTTTGGCGTGGCTTGAAACATGGACCATGAGCGTGGCAAGAAACATGGAACAAGGCATGAAGGGACGAGGACACATGAAGAAGTTAAAGCCGTTACATGGGACGTTGATGGGCCAGCCCAAGAGGAAGGCAGAGACAAGACTTATATACAGGCAGTGCAGACAAGACACAGGTGAACACAATCAGGGCAGATGGGGACCAGGAAGTAAAACTCAAAAAACATGACAAGACAGGAAACCTTTCAAAATAAAACAGGAAACAGAACCAAACAAGACAGAACAAGAACTAAAGCAAAAACCAAGACACAACAAACTCAAACCATGACAAAAAATTCTGTAAAAAGTGCATTTTACCACGCATTTAGATCTGTAAAATTGTTTTTTCAGGACAATAGAAGATGAAGTAGACTACTCTTCAAAAAACAAGAGTCCTTTTAGATATTAAAACTTTCTGACACAACAAAAGAGAGTGAATCAGACCCATATGACATCTGAGCATCAAAACACTTGAAATGTCTTAATCTTTCTCTTTTCATGACAAAAATCTTCCTGGGTATGTTTTCAGTCACTTGGAAGGAATGGAAGAGGTTCATGAAAACAAGTTTCGTGCTGAACCAAAACAAAAAACACTTTACCACAGTGTAAAAAAATTGAAACTATTTTTTGAGATAGTGGCATATTTTGCTCAGTAGCACTGCAGACAAAAAGTCCCACTCGATACTCAACTCCAAAACACTTGACCCACTTTGTCATGCAAACAGTGAGTTGAGAATCAGCATGAAGATACGCTCTTATAACATCTGAAAATTCAACTGTTTCAAGTGAACAAGTTTTAACTGGACCAGACTCAATGGCATTAAATGACAGACATTCCCAGTGATATGCTACTGCAAGCTGGTGCTTATCTGCAAGTCATCCTGTTAAATTTTTGAAGTTCTTCACACAATCTTTCAAAAATTTGTGTTTCGCTTCAAATCGCATAGACCAGATGTTAATAAGAGGTCCAATTTTTCTGATACATCTAGAGTAGTGGACCATAAAAGGATGTTTTGGAAGCAAGTTCTTTGATGGGTACAGTTCTTTGAAGAGCTTATGATGTTCGCTGATTGTTTTAAATACACTGTCATGCCTTCAGTGATATCATATGCAAACACAATGTTTATAATATTCAACAACAAAACTAGTAAATGCCAATGCAAGTCATCTTCTGGTACTAGATCACCAAATATCAATGGAATGTTTGTGACTAAATAAAGTTTGTGTTGCATTTAACCCAATTCCATGGCCCACACAATCCAGATTAAGGCTTGTTGGCTTGTTTTTGTTTTCAAAATAACCATAATTAAAAGCATATATCCTGTTCAGTAAACTTTCTTTGGAAATGAAATGTTCAATCCAATATTCAAAAAGAAGTCTTATCTCTTAAAGGTCGTGTGGCCGCCCCGTAATGATTTCAAAACTTCTTTGGGATATCCCTGACACATGTGTTTTGGTTTCGCGACTGTATTTTGAAGTACATTTTGTTTGGCCCCATATGCGATTTTCAGCCCATTCATTTTTTTGATGGGATCGCTGGCCGTGATATCATCGTCTTCGGGGGGGTGACGTTGACTTTGTTGAAAATTCATTTGCAATTTATCCCAGGTGTGTGCCCATTTTGGTGACTTTTCGAGCATGCGGCGGGGGTCACATTCTCATTTACATTTAAATGCGGCAAAGTCGCAAGTAGCGTTGTATGGCCCGCAGACGCAACCCGCCTTCCACGCCCAACTCTATGCACGATCGCCGCCTTCACCGCCCTCACCACCTACAAATTAAGGGCTAGTCAAAACTGCATTTGCTAATTATGCTAAATATGCTGGTTATACTAATGTGGCTAAAAGTGCTAGCATTGCGATCAGCATCATCAACTCTCTCAGAAAAACACATGATCTAAAATGCTAATTATGCTAATTATGCTAACTATGCTAGCTATGCTAATGTGGCTAAAAATGCTAGCATTGCGATCAGCATCATCAACTGACTCAGAAAAACACATTGCTCCATTGGTGAGAGCTACAAGTCATAAGTTGATAAAAAAATCCCCATTTTTTCAAAATGGCGGCTTTTCTGTTGGTTTTATCTCCATAGCAACCATTTTGTGTTTGGGTCGCCTTTTGATGACGAACAGATTGATGTTAGTTTCAGACAAATCGGAAAAAGTAAACCTTTTGTTGTCCTTAGCAACAGTGTTGTCATGCTAACCACGCCCACATTCCTTATATGTCCATATCCAGTGTTTTGAATTGTGTTCAGTTCCTGCTATGGATGCATGCATTCAATTTTCACTGTATTCCAATGAAAGGCATGGGAGTTACAACAGTGCGCCACTTTGTTAGCTCGCCACGCAGACGCCGTTCAAAATCTACAACTTCTAATTCCAACATTTTTTCCACAGTAGCTTGCCATTGATGCCCAAACGGTTACGAGACAATCGATGAAAATTCCAACAACAAGTTTACGTTTGAATCTGGTGGTAAAGGTGTTTTTTATAGAAAATTCAAGATGGCCGCCTTTTCCCGAGGTCAAAGGTCGACGAAACTCCAGAGGTGATTGTAAACTTACGCTAGGGACATGCGCGTCAAATTCCTACTAATAACAGTCCTAATAAAAGTTTATGTCCTACCAACATTTTCTGTCCTAATAACGTTTATGTCCTACCAACATTTTCTGTCCTAACAGTTTATGTTCTACCAACATTTTCTGTTCTAATAACAGTTTATGTTCTACCAACATTTTCTGTCCTAATAACGTTTATGCCCTACCAACATTTTCTGTTCTAATAACAGTTTAATGTCCTACCAACATTTTCTATCCTAGCATCACCCATTCTACTTTTTTAACACTCCTCAGAGGCTAAGCAGGGAAGCCACCATTATTTAACCACTGTCATTGTCTGGAGGGTCTCTTCATCAAGAGCCTCTTTTCACTCCTGGATGTTTTCAGTTTTTCCCACACACTGATTCTCTATCCTTTGACTCGGATGTCGTTTCCATTTCTTCCCTTTTCCTGTGTCCCAGACTCCAAGAGTTTCAAATCTTCAGACAAAGACTTGGTTTGATTCGTCTTCTGTGTTATTTTCTTTGTCTTTATTTCTGAGACATTTGAAGACCCTGTCCTGACATTGTTTTGCAACAATCCTGTCAGTTTCCAGCTGGAACTGTATTATCATCTCCTGAACTTGTGATTGTTTTGGCTTTGGGAAGGCTACTGTCCCATAGTTTTTGTTTTCTGGAAACAGAAATCCCTTGCAAAAGTTAATGAACTCCATTTTAAACACTTCCTTTGCTACCAAAACGTCACCCCTTGATTCTGTTTAATCAAATCTGAGAGGCATATAAATGTATTCTGGGAGTTGTGGCTGTGATGTCACGTGATGTGATCTTGTGTTGTGATATCAACATCTGATGTCAATTGTGTCATAAGCAATCTTTATGACATCACCCACATGACCTCTGACCTACATAATCAGGGACTTCCTTTACATCACTGCAATGTTATTAAAAATGCATTAACCAACTGTTGGATTTATGTTCACCGTCCTTGTAGCGCACAGAAAAACATCAGTGTGATGCATTTAAGCCCAAATTAAAACTTGAAAAACATAGATTATCATTATTTACTGTCATGTTGCCTCTGTCAGTCTCTCCTCCCCCTCCCCTCTCTTCTCTGCTCCTGACTCATCCCAGCTCTGACCACCTACCTCATCAACTGCCAGCCCTACTTAAGAGGATTCTTCACCAGCATTCATCCCCAGTTCATTGTCCCTTATGGTGTTTAATCTGGTCTCCTGTGCTTATGTCTTGCTGCCATGGTTTTGCCTCTGGCTAACCTTTGTTCTCCTGCCTCAGATCAGTCCTGCTACACCAAGAAACCTAATCACGCCAGAACCTCCAGCAATGTTACTACTACAAAACCAGGCTACAAAATAAAACATATTACTTACCATCTAACCTTTCGGGTTCTAGGATCTGGGTCTGTCTCGCCTCATAGTCATGACAATTTACCATATAGTTTAATAAAGATGTGGTGACTGGCTTGGCTCTTTTTTAAACCAACTCTATGATAACAAGCTTTAGATGTAGCTTTAAATGCATCACAGTAACAATTCTTATAGCATGGAAGTTGCTTTCATTATTTTTCCCTCTGCTGATTCTCATCAGTTGGAATAAATAAATACTCAGAAATGCTCTTCAGCTTATTATTCTTTGTTTATGTCCCCAACATCAGAAGAATGCTTCAAGTAACTAAATGGTCACGTGCTAATGGGACAGATGCAGGTTTTAGGTGCACAAGTTCTCACATTTTTTTTTTACAAGTCCTCCCATCAAATCTCCAAGCTCATCCATTTAGACACATTTTTACCTTCATAACTTTTTCCAGCTTTTTTTTTTATCAATGAGTCTGGTAAAACTCCATGAGCAAAAAAAACTGAAAGCACATAGCAAGTAGTGGGATTACCCTTGCACTGCCGAACTTCACATGCTCAGGTGATGCCCCAAAAGTCCAGTGACTTTGTTATTTGACAATTTGGATATAGCTTGGTGGACATTATGCATTGTGATTTCATCAGCGGTATCGGTTTCATTTGCTACATACAGATCACTCTGGACACAGTTCTTATATAATCTTGTCACCATAGTTCTATAATATTTTTGTCAGAGATTCCATCTATCACAAATGGAATTATTTTTGTGCCACAAGTGTTAAATTTCACTTTTTCCAGATGTCTCGGGTGTTGTGACAAAAAGACATTTCTGTTGTTGTAAAAAGGGCTCAAACATTTTTTTCCCCCTGAGAAACCAAAGGGCTTTTCCAAAAAGCCGATTATGCTAGTTACCACGGTAAGTTTGAGGCTAAGGAAGTTGCTAACCTCAGCTTTCGGTTTCGGAGGTATTTTTCAGGGTATGTTAAGTTGCCATAGCAACTGATGCTCTGGTCTGGAGCAGGTTTAGTTGAAGATTAGTTTGTTTTCAGAGAGGTGAAGCAGCATGGCGTGTCCATTTGAAGATGAATTCAAAGCAAATTCGGACACCATGCTCACTACTTTTCTCTTTCAGGTGTTCATATGGTGCTTGACAATAAAACAAAATGGGGAATTACCGCCACCACCTGGTCTGGAGGTGAGCTACTTCTATTTGACAAGGAATATGACACCCATTTTTCAAAGTAAAACCTAATAAATATGAACATTTTACAAAGACTATTTATGAATCTGCTGTGTTCTGATGATGGAAAATGTGACTGATTTATTAATAATAAAATTACAAACACATTTGTGGAGATTTAATGTATTTGTTCAGATATAAACTGCCAAGTTATTAGTCCATGGCAATATTTATTTATTATTTCGTGCCAATGAACGATTTACGGGCTTGTGCGAGGAGGCATTTTTCTAAAATATTTTTCTCTCCTATCTTACAGAAAATGGCTTTGAATATTAATCTTTCCGTGTTCCTGTCTGCAATAATTCAACCGTTTTCCGTGAGATCAAACCGAAAACGAGCAGATATGCAGCACAGAGCGGCAAGGAGGAGAAGCAGACGTCTCCGAAGATTTCCTCTGGCTGGCCTGACCAGACGTGAACCACTAGTAAGTTAAACTTTTAGTTAAACATAAGAATTTGTCACTTATTGTGCTCAGGCTTACACAATCTGCTGGGTAAGAGTTTAACATTCTTTTTCAACACTGGAGTATGAGTTGTATAGTCTAATTACAAGTTCTTGTGAGTTCAGAGAAAGTTTTTTATTTTTTCTTCAGAGTCAAACCATATCATCCTTCAACACAAAGTTTTCTATATCAGTTCATTTAGAAAAAAGATTTACAGAACACTTGTTTTAAACAAAAATACTTTCTTTTTACCCAAAAAGCCAGCGAAAAAACAAAAACATGAGATTTTCCAGCATTCATAAATACTTATGTAAGACATCAGAATAATTTCCTAAATGAAATAATGAATGTTCCGTTTTACAGGGTCTTCCACGTCTCTACTGCTTTGCTAACATAAAGGTGTCTGTCCTGGCTCTTTACGCTGAAGGTCAGTCTGACACAAGACCAGATTTCCGGTTGACCCGCAGGACCATCAGGCTTCAGGGCTCTGGGGGGCGGGGGCACAGGGCACTGAGGTCCTGGTGTTCTTTTTCTGTCTGGCGTGTGGAACATCTTACCGTGTGGTAACCAGGGCCTTTGAAATGCCACAGTCTGTGAGTGACATTGTCCACAGGACGGCAGACCACATCCTCCAGCTGATACACAGGGTCATCAGGCTTCCCAGTAGGAATGAACTGCCATTAGTCGCCTGTAGCTGTCACAAAATAAGATTTCATTTTGTAAATGTTCTATATGTTCAATTTTTTGTGACTCATTGCTGACCCCTTGTGGTGAACTGAAAAAATTGACTGTTCATGTGCTGTCCATGCGTTTGGTGATAGTCTGATGGGGCAGCATTAGCATTATAAGAAAGACAGCAGAAAACAAGCTGGAAGAAGACGTAACAGAGCATGGTGCAAAGACTTCAAATGGAAAAGCAACTCCTTAAATTTTGATCAGAGGGCACACGGTAATATTGTGTCATTACATTGCAATTTTGTAAATCTTTGTGTATACATGTATTCTGAAAAGTGTAATTTGTTTTTCTTTAGTTTTTCACTGTGATTTGTTTGGTTACGTGAAAAATAAACAACCAAAAGATCAGCAGTCGGAGCGTGGCTTTTCCTGATCATATTGAAAAACTTAAGGAGCAGCTACAGTGAAAAACGTGACCTGTCGTCCTACAAGAGAAGCTAGCGGGTGTCGTCCTTGGTGCCATTGGAAAAGGCCTGCAGCAGCTAGGGAGCTTAAGAAGAGCACAGCTACATCAATGGAGACGAAAATGGACTGAACTTCTCAGCACAGTGCATTTCATGCCTAACAGGTCAGACTGTATCATCAGAGTTGGTTAGAAAAAGAAGAAGACAAAAAAAGGAAAAAAGAAAAATGTTACTGATGTTCTAAGTTACTTTTTATTAGTGTGTTACTTGATGCCTTTTGAATTTTGTTATTGTTGAACATTTAAAGATAGTGATTTGTCAATACTGTTCTGATAATGACTACTGAAACTTGTGAATTAGAGGAAATAATTAATGCGTTACAGTCTGAAAAGGCTCAACTGGAAGAAAAGTTAAACAGGAATTACCTTGATGAGTCAGAAAAGGAACAAATTGAGGTACGCATAGGAGAGATTTGTGCAGACCTGGAAATACACAAAATCGAAATACAACCAGGTTCTCATGCTGACCCGCAAGTTAGACGTTCTGAAAGAGAGAAACGTTTGACTGAAAGGATGTTTGAGTTGAAGAAAGATGAGTTTTATAAAGAGAGAGAAAAGCTTTTTGTCAACTTACATGCAGTTCAAGGCAGAAGTTCAGTTGACAAGATCTAAACTTAAAGTGCAATGCTCCAAATCAGAGCTAGTTGAGAGAATTTGTTCGATTGAACAGTCTGAATGTGATGTAAAACATAATTATGAGTCAATACGTGTAATAACTGCACCGCCTCAAGACATTAGGAGGAAAATGGACAGTTGTACATCAGTCTCTGCTGAACTCATTCTACTGTTGAAAAGGCGGACGTAGACAAGGAGTTTGACGCTGAAGCAGTAAAAGAATCACTTCAGAAGTTACTCCAAAGACAGGATGCAAAGTCGATATATGGCTCAATGGTATCAAGAGCAGAAAAGAGTCAGCATGATTTAAGTTCTCAAAGCAGTCATGTAACAGCAAAAAGGGCAGAAGCTGCTGCACGCTCAGAAGCAAAAAGGGCGGAAGTTAATCGAGAAATTGAAATTTCCGCACAGAGACGGGAGATTGTCGTTCAACAAGAAAGGCTAAAAATGTTGGAAATTCATAGAGATCTTGAGGCAAACGAAGCAGAATATAATGTCGAAGAGGAAACAAAGGCAAATGCTGAAACAAGAGACACTGAGGCAGAAGCCACTTCACTAAGTCAACCGTTAGAACAGTGGCACAGTTCCTTGCAACCTCAAGTTCATACGTGTGCAGCTCCACTTCCTTTTCCAGCCACAAGAAAAGTTCAGGATTCCGAGAAAGTTGCAGTTCCACAAACTAGTGACATTCAGATCTCAGGTAAAGATAGTGAGGTGTCCCTAGTTGAGGCACTGAAAGAATCCCTGACAATGACAAGACTTCCAGCTCCAGAACCGTTTGTGTTTAGTGGAGATCCTCACAAGTTTGTAGAGTGGAGAACATGTTTCAAGGCTCTTATAGAAAGTGATTGTGTAAGTTCAGCACATAGACTGTTCTATTTTAAAAAATACATAAGTGGAGAAATTCTTAGTGTGTTGGAGGGAACGTTCTATCGCAGTGACGAGGAAGCCTACGTTCAGGCCTGGGGGGCCTTGAATAAGCGATATGGCCATCCTTTTGTAATTCAGAGAGCATTCAGAGGAAAACTAAGCAGCTGGCCAAAGATTGGGCCAAAAGAGTCGCTTAGATTGAGAGAGTTTAGTGATTTTCTCATTTCGTGTAAGAATGCAATGCCCTATGTGCAAGGTCTCAAGATTTTGGATGACTGTGAGGAAAATCAAAAAATACTCCTGAAACCTCCTGACTGGCTGACTGCTCGATGGAATAGACTAAAACGCTGGATGAGTAAAAGGAATATCCTGGATTTGTTGAGTTTGCAGAATTTGTGGCAAAAGAAGCGCAAATAGCATGCAATCCAGTCTCATCTTTGTTAGCATTAAAAGGACTTGAGAACCCAGTCAAGGAGCAAAAACGCATTAAGGCAAGTGCCTTGATTACATCAAAGACAATCAAAAACTCAAGGACCTGTGGTGGAGTGCAGAGTAACAAATCAAATTCTGACACCTTTCCAGCTCGGAAAAAAAGTCGGATTGAATGTATTTGCTGTAAGGAAAGTCACTTTATCTACAAATGTGAAAAATTTGCAGCAATGTCACTCCAAGAAAAAGAAAAGATTTGTTATTGAAAACAACATGTGTTTTGGCTGCCTCAGAGTTGGACACATTTCAAGGAACTGCCGCCAAAAAGCCAACTGTAATATTTGCAGGAAAAACCATCCCACTCCACTTCATGAAGATCATCCTAAAGTGGACAAATGTGAGACGCAGTTGGCAGAGGAAAATGCATCAGCAGTGTCTAACAATGTGAAAGTGGATCACAGTGATCACACGTCAATGATTGTTCCTGTCTGGCTGTCATGCACAAAAGGTAATGAACAGGAGACCTTGGTTTACGCTTTGCTAGACACACAGAGCAGCAATACATTCATTGACAAAGAAATTTCGGACAAGCTCAAAGCCGATTCTGAACCTGTGAAGTTAAAACTTACAACAATGACAGACAAAGGTTCAATCAGTTTCCGAGTAAGTGGATTAAAAGTAAGAGGGTACTACTCACAAGAGTACATAGAACTACCCCCCGCATATACTTGTGAGTACATTCCGCTTGAACAAAACAGTGTACCCACAGCAGAAGCATGGCCTCACTTGCACAGCATTGCAAGAGAAATACCCAATCTGTTGGATTGTCCTGCAGCACTTCTGATTGGTTATGATTGTGCAAGAGCTCTAAAACCAAGAAAAGTAATCCCAGGCATTGACCATGACCCCTATGCAGTAAAAACAGACTTAGGATGGAGTATAGTGGGATCCATGAAGCCTTGGACAAGTGATGTGGATGTAACTGGAACATGCCATCGTGTTAACGTGAAGGAGCTGCCATCCATCACACCTTCTTCAGTCATTAAAGTGTTGTAAACAGATTTTATGGACACAAATCCTTCAGAAGGAAACATATCTCAGGAAGACTTCCAGTTTCTGCAGTTCCTGAATGAAAACATTCACTACAACAGCGAAGACCATTTGGAAATGCCTCTACCTTTCAAAGAGCGCCCTCAACTTCCAAACAATAAACAGCTTGCAAAACTGCGCTTGAAACATCTAAAAGGAAAGATGCAAATAAATCCAAAATACAAAGAAGACTATGTGAGATTCATGGCCAGTGTTTGAGGATGGTGATGCAGAAGAAGCAGACAGCACATCTCAGGATGGTAACACATGGTATATTCTTCACCACGGAGTTTATCATCCAAGAAAACCAGAGAAAATCAGAGTTGTGTTTGACTGTGCTGCTAAAAGTGAGGGCACCTCTCTAAATGAGCATCTGCTGACTGGCCCAGACCTAACTAATACTCTCATAGGAGTTCTTTGCAGGTTCCGCCAACACCAAGTTGCAATCAGTTGAGATGTGGAGAAGATGTTTCGTTGTTTTCATGTTTGCCCCAAAGACAGAGACTTCCTAAGATTTATGTGGTAGCAGGACTAAAATATTGATAGTGAACCCAAAGACTATCGCATGCGAGTTTATATTTTTGGAGCGTCATCTTCGCCAGCGTGTGCAAACTATGGCCTGAAGTTTCTTGCTCAAGAACACGAGAAGGAATACTCCGAAGCAGCCAGCTTTATTCAAAAAAACTTCTATGTGGATGACGGTCTCATCAGTCTTGATTCAATCCCAAAGGCAAAACAGCTAGTCAGTGAAGCACAAGAAATTTGCAAAAAGGGAATGTTGTGCTTACACAAATTCATGTGCAACAAGAAAGAGGTCCTGGATGCCATACCAGTGTCTGAGCGTGCTTGTAATGACAAAGACGTAAGTCTGAACTACTCTGAACTTCCAATGCAAAGTGTTCTTGGAGTCAAATGGAATGTGGAAACGGATACATTTTCGTTCAGTGTCAATCTCAAAGAAAAGCAAAACACACGGAGAAGAATCCTGTCAACTGTCGCAGGCGTTTATGATCCACTAGGAATTCTTTCTCCCTTCATACTAACTGGAAAGCAAGTTCTTCAAGAAATGTGTAAACGTGGAGTTGGATGGGATGAAC
The DNA here is from genome assembly GCA_037389245.1 of Oryzias sinensis. Lineage (NCBI taxonomy): Eukaryota > Metazoa > Chordata > Actinopteri > Beloniformes > Adrianichthyidae > Oryzias > Oryzias sinensis. The sequence goes on along the minus strand of CM074489.1, from coordinate 9,565,876 downwards.
CCCTCCCACTTGCATTGGAGACCAAATGGAAAGCATGGCTTGGGGATCTGGAAAACATTCCAAAGGTGCAAATAAAAAGATGTCGCATCCCTGAAACCATTGGTGCAATCCAGAAAATAGAGTTGCATCATTTCTCAGATGCCAGCAGTAGCGGCTACGGGCAGTGTTCCTTTGTAAGGGTTGTGTCAAGTGACAAAGTACACTGTGAGCTGGTCATGGCAAAGGCAAGAGTAGCGCTCACAAGAGTAGTGACTATACCACGTCTGGAACTGACAGCTGCTGCAGTCTCTGCAGGAGTAAGTAATCTTCTCCGAACAGAGCTTGAGCTGAAAATAGACGAAGAGTTTTTCTGAACAGATTCCGAGGTGGTACTAGGGTACATAAAAAATGAAGCGCGTCGCTTTCATGTTTTTGTTGCCAATCGAGTGCAGAAAATCAGAAACCTCACAGACCCAAACCAGTGGTTTTACATTGAGACAGACCAAAATACAGCAGATCATGCATCTAGAGGACTCAGGGTGGCAGAGCTTACTAAATCAAACTGGATCACTGGACCTAGTTTTCTATGGGAAAGAAAGTTTATCACGAAACAGCATTCTCCAGAGCTTTTAGTAGGTGACCCTGAGGTAAAAGTTCTAAAAACACAAGCACAGCAGAGGGACAGTTTTCTCGAGAGGTTCTCTAGATTCTCTGACTGGGATACGGTGTTAAATTTTGTCGCAAAGATCAAAAGACTTGTAAAGAGAGACAAAACAGGACCAGTTAGTGTTGAAGAGAGACAAGCAGTCTCATTGGTGCTCATCAGAGTTGCACAAAGAGAAGCTTTTGAAAAGGAATGGAAGCAGTTGAGTCAAAATACAGAAAAACTACCCAAAACACATAAGTTGTACCAACTTGATCCTATTTTTGATAATTGCGTACTTAGGGTAGGAGGCAGGCTAAGAAAATCTACTGCATCATTTGAGCTGAAACACCCTGTGATTCTTCCCAAGGAAAGCATTGTTACTCGGCTAATTCTAGATTGGTGTCACAAGAAAACTCAACATCAGGGCAGAGGCCAGACACTTAATGCACTTAGAGCCAATGGCTATTGGATTGTGAGTGCCAGCAAGGTTGTGGCAAAGTTCATTAAAGGGTGTGTGACATGTAGGAAACTAAGAGGGTCAACAGCAGAGCAACGTATGGCTGACTTGCCAGTAGATCGAGTGGAGCCCTCAGCCCCTTTCACATACACTGGGCTAGACTGTTTTGGTCCATTTATTACCAGCGAAGGAAGAAAGGAAAAAAAGCGTTATGGTCTTTTGTTTACCTGTTTGAGTTCAAGGGCCATTCACATTGAGATGTTGGAAGATCTTTCTACAGACTCATTCATAAATGGGTTGACATGTTTTATTGCCATCAGAGGAGCAGTACGTCAGATCAGATCAAGGTACAAAATTTGTCTGAGCTAAAAACGAGTTTGAAAAGTGTCTTTCAAAACTTGACAAGGACAGGGTTGCTAGGTATTTAGCCAAAACCCAGTGTGACTTCCAAATGAACATTACCAACGCTAGTCATAGAGGGGGAGTTTGGGAGCGACAGATCAGAACAGTAAAGAGCGTGATGAGTTCTGTTCTTGCACAAATCGCCGGACGATTAGATGACGCGTCTTTAAGAACTATGTTTTACGAGGCTATGTCAATCGTAAATAACCGTCCACTCACTATTGAGACAATTAACGATCCAATGAGTGTTGAGCCTTTAAGGCCTAACCATTTGTTCACGATGAAAACAGCAGTTCCACTCCCACCTCCAGGTAGATTTGTCAGAGAAGATTTGTATGCTAGAAAAAGATGGCGCAAGTGTTCAGTATCTGACAGAGCATTTCTGGCACAGGTGGCGCAAAGAGTATCTAACCACCATAAGCTTAAGACAGCAGTGGCACATGCCTAAAGAGAAATGTGAAGGTTGGAGATGTTGTGCTACTCAAAGAAGACAACATGCCTAGAAATGAGTGGAAACTGGGGAGGGTAGTTGAATCAAACAAAGACGATGATGGTTTAGTGCGAAAGGTTAAGATTAAAATGGGACGGAGAGATTTGGGAGAAAAGGGTGAACGCTTGAAGCAAGTGTCTTTTATTGAACGCCCAGTTCAAAAACTTGTAGTTTTAGTACAACATGAGTAAGATTTTAAAAATGAAGGTCAACAATTTAAGGTTCTTCATATTGTTATTTTTGAAAATTACAAGATTTTACATGTGTACATACAAATCTTATGTAATTTTGGTGGCAGTGTAGCTGTCACAAAATAAGTTTTTATTTTGTAAATGTTCTATATGTTCAATTTTTTGTGACTCATTGCTGACCCCTTGTGGTGAACTGAAAAATTGACTGTGCATGCGTTGTCCATGCGTTTGGTGATAAAGAGTCTGATGGGTCAGCATTAGCGTTATAAGAAAGAAAGCAGAGAACAAGCTGGAAGAAGACGGAACAGAGCATGATGCAAAGACTTTCAAATGGATAAGCAACTCCTTAAAATTTGATCAGAGGGCACACTGTAATATTGTTTCATTACATTGTAATTTTGTAAATCTTTATGTATACATGTATTCTGAAAAGTGTAATTTGTTTTTCTTTAGTTTTTCACGGTGATTTGTTTGGTTACATGAAAAATAAACAACCAAAAGATCAGCAGTCGGAGCGTGGCTTTTCCTGATCATATTGAAAAACTTAAGGAGCAGCTACATTGCCTTTTGAGCAGCTGGCTGGGTCTGCTGCCTTCCAGAAGGTCGTGGGGAGCATTGATGGCTGCCACGTGAGAATTAAGGCCCCAAAAGAAGATCCAGCTTCTTATTTTAACAGGAAGCTTTTTTATTCAATTCAGATGCAGGCTGTATGCGACTTGAATGTCAAATTTATAGATATTTTTGTTGGGTATCCAGGATCAGTCCATGATTCACTGGTTTTGCGGCACAGCCCAATTTATGTAAATAAAACATACCCACCTGAAGGACACATCCTTTTGGGTGATGGCGGCTATCCCTGCATTGCACATCCCATCACACTGCTGACACCCTACAGGGAACACATGATGACTGCGGTTGAGGCAGTTACAACCAGCACCACGCCAGGAAATCAATATTTCTGGGGGCGTTGGAAGTAAAAACAAACTTTGCAGTTAAAATCATTGCCTGCAATGCCATCCTGGACAATCTGTGCATCAGTGAAGGGGACTGCTTGGACCCACAGATGTTGAGCCACAGCAGGACCACACCAGGAACCAGCAGATGGATCAATTTTTCAACATAGTGCACTATATACTATAGACTATATAGTATATAGTGCACTATATAGTATATATACACATACATAGGGTTAGGGCAGTATTTCGGACGGGGTAAGACACAGTTAAATCATGAAGTGAACTTGTGATTTTCTTATTCTGAAACTAAAATACTAACCACTGCTAATAGTCAACAGAGTTGCTCTGCTGTGGTTTAATTCCCGTGGATAATTCCCGCAATCCTTTGCTATTTACAGTAAATTCCCACAATCCATCTGTGTATACCGTAAAACAGCGTGAAGCCTTTTTATAGTATTTTACTGCTGACATTGCAGGAAAAAACTGCAGAGTTTTTACAAATCTGTTACTTCTTCCTCTTCCTCTTTTTCCTCTCTTTTCGTTTTTGTCCTTTAATATTTGTGTGATGTGAAGACTTGAATTATTTTTGAAAAAAACTCCTAATTCCTCTAAACCTCCCTCTTTTGATGTTCTTGTCTCTCTTTCTCTGTGGCTGCATCCCACTCATCAATATTATTAAATTCACCGAACAAGTTAAAAGAAACAACAGAATCACTCTTGTCTTTTTGCTGACTCGTTGTAAACTGTGAAATAACGTTGTTCAATGTATGTTTTAAGTTTTATTCTAGCGCAGTGATATGTGACCGGAACTTCTTTTTTCATCGTGCGGTTATCAGGTTTTAACGCACACCCAGCAGCCAATCAGAATCAAGTATTCACCCGGACCATGGTATAATGCCTTGTATCTGTTTATGACCACGCCCCCATGCACAATCCTCCACTGAAGATCAGCTGTCTGTTTTCAACAAAGGAACCTTTACAAGGACTTTCAGCACCCCTTTGGAGTAGTGCCAGTACCAAACAATCAAGCCCACCTCGGTGCTTCCTGACCTTTCAGGGAGTTGCAATGTCTCATTTTGACACAGACGATGTAAGTGACCCTCCTCTGCAGAGTTTAGGAAAGACACACGCTGTAAACCTGAATAGTCCAATGAGCTCAAAAGTTTTATAATCACAGAAATCAAAAGTAACAACCAAGATGAGTCAGCTTAAAACCTATAAACCGATTCAACTTTGACTACAGTTATATCTTTATTGGAATAAAATATTTTAAATGAATGAAGCCTTGGTGTCAAAACTTTTAAGTGAAGAGATGTGATGATGTTATAACGTACGCCCATGAATGTGAACTCAGCCAAGATGGCGGAGGTCTGAAGCGAGCTGCAGCGAGCCTAAGTTGTTAACTTACACACGTCTAGGTAAGTCGTATTATTATCTTTTTTATTTTACTTTATGACTTTCGCCTCTGTATTATATATTTCTTGCTTCTTTTGGTGTTCCTTCTAGTATATCCTTTGTATTTGTGACGTCGTCCACGAGTTTCTATCTTCAAATATTGTTCTGAACTAAACAATTATGTATGTTCCGCAGTATCCTGTCATCAGACAATTATTGCTTGTGGTAAAAATAAGTTGTTGGGGCATAGTTTTAAGTTTTACGTTTACCGAGTTGGTTGGCGCACATTTGAAATTAGCTAACCGTTACTATTAGTTAACCGCTAGCTCAGCCACAGCCACATATGAGTCAGTGGGAATTGCCCTTTTTTTCTACTGCTATTAACCACAGGCTCTGTGATTTGGTTAACGTAATGTTTTTGCGTAACTTGCATTTCACGTAGTAACCTTATTAATGCAAATGTGGCCTAAGCTAGCTGCCTTACGCTAACGTGTTTTCGTATCTTCTTTTAGTGAACCGGTGCATTTGAGGAATAAGAGTTTCCGCTAAGAGCTGAGGTAAGTTTTAATTGTAATTTAACCACATGGTTGCAATATTTAAGACATGTGAGCAGCTCCCAGTCCAATGAATCCGTCGGCTATGGAGAACATTTGACATTAATGACCACTTAAATTCATCCTTTTTTTTTTTTTTTTTGCAACATAGGTTGATTGGCAACTCTAAATTGTCCATAGGTGTGAGTGCGAGAGTGAATGGATGTGTGATTGAGGCTATTCTACCCTGCGACAGACTGGCGACCAGTCCAGGGCATCCCTTGCCTATGCCCAAGTGGCCGGGATAGGCTCCGGCAACCCCGTGACCCCGAAAGGGAATAAACGGTTAAAAAGATGACAAATTATATTAATTATAAATAAATAAAAATGTTCAAGCTATCTTAATATGATTTTATGGAGCAGTTATCCTACTAACATTTTCTGTTCTAATAACAGTTTATGTCCTACCAACATTTTCTGTTCTAATAACGTTTATGTCCTACCAACATTTTCTGTCCTAATAACGTTTATGTCCTACCAACATTTTCTGTTCTAATAACAGTTAATGTCCTACCAACATTTTCTATCCTAGCATCACCCATTCTACTTTTTTAACACTCCTCAGAGGCTAAGCAGGGAAGCCACCTTTATTTAACCACTGTCATTGTCTGGAGGGTCTCTTCATCAAGAGCTTCTTTTCACTCCTGGATGTTTTCAGTTTTTCCCACACACTGATTCTCTATCCTTTGACTCGGATGTCGTTTCCATTTCTTCCCTTTTCCTGTGTCCCAGACTCCAAGAGTTTCAAATCTTCAGACAAAGACTTGGTTTGATTCGTCTTCTGTGTTATTTTCTTTGTCTTTATTTCTGAGACATTTGAAGACCCTGTCCTGACATTGTTTTGCAACAATCCTGTCAGTTTCCAGCTGGAACTGTATTATCATCTCCTGAACTTGTGATTGTTTTGGCTTTGGGAAGGCTACTGTCCCATAGTTTTTGTTTTCTGGAAACAGAAATCCCTTGCAAAAGTTAATGAACTCCATTTTAAACACTTCCTTTGCTACCAAAACGTCACCCCTTGAGTCTGTTTAATCAAATCTGAGAGGCATATAAATGTATTCTGGGAGTTGTGGCTGTGATGTCACGTGATGTGATCTTGTGTTGTGATATCAACATCTGATGTCAATTGTGTCATAAGCAATCTTTATGACATCACCCACATGACCTCTGACCTACATAATCAGGGACTTCCTTTACATCACTGCAATGTTATTAAAAATGCATTAACCAACTGTTGGATTTATGTTCACCGTCCTTGTAGCGCACAGAAAAACATCAGTGTGATGCATTTAAGCCCAAATTAAAACTTGAAAAACATAGATTATCATTATTTACTGTCATGGTTCCTCTGTCAGTCTCTCCTCCCCCTCCCCTCTCTTCTCTGCTCCTGACTCATCCCAGCTCTGACCACCTACCTCATCAACTGCCAGCTCTACTTAAGAGGATTCTTCACCAGCATTCATCCCCAGTTCATTGTCCCTTATGGTGTTTAATCTGGTATCCTGTGCTTATGTCTTGCTGCCATGGTTTTGCCTCTGGCTAACCTTTGTTCTCCTGCCTCAGATTATCATTTACGAGTGCCACCTGAGTCAGAGATCTCCACGAGCAGCCGCTACATTCCTGAAAAACCTGCAAACCCGAAAAGCACTTCAAGACCTCCGGTCACGCCACAGATCCTGTCTGTGCCAAGTCCTCCTGCTACACCAAGAAACCTAATCACGCCAGAACCTCCAGCCATGCCACTACTACAAAACCAGGCTACAAAATAAAACATATTACTTACCATCTAACCTTCCGGGTTCTAGGATCTGGGTCTGTCTTGCTTCATAGTCATGACAATTTACCATAGAGTTTAATAAAGATGTGGTGACTGGCTTGGCTCTTTTTTAAACCAACTCTATGATAACAAGCTTTAGATGTAGCTTTAAATGCATCACAGTAACAATTCTTATAGCATGGAAGTTGCTTTCATTATTTTTCCCTCTGCTGATTCTCATCAGTTGGAATAAATAAATACTCAGAAATGCTCTACAGCTTATTATTCTTTGTTCATGTCCCCAACATCAGAAAAATGCTTCAAGTAACTAAATGGTCACGTGCTAATGGGACTTTGTCAGTTGTGATTTTGTTTGTCAAACTTTACAGCAGAAGATTTTTACACAGATACAGATTTTAGGTGCACAAGTTCTCACATTTTTTTTTACAAGTCCTCCCATCAAATCTCCAAGCTCATCCATTTAGACACATTTTTACCTTCATAACTTTTTCCAGCTTTGGTTTTTATCAATGAGTCTGGTAAAAACAAACTTTGCAGTTAAAATCATTGCCTGCAGTGCCATTCTGCACAATCTGTGCATCAGTGAAGGGGACTGCTTGGAGCCACAGATGTTGAACCACAGCAGGACCACACAAGGAACCAGCAGGACGAGCAGAGTGGCGTCCGTCTGCGAGGACAAGTTACTGATTTCCTTTTAGCTCCAACTGTGCCACACATGGCTCTAGAAGACCACGATTATTGTTAAGATGTATGAAAAATAAATGTTAACATATATAACATAAAAAAATTGTAAATATTTACAAATATTTTCAACTCAAGAAAGCTTAACAGACTGTCCTGTCACTCTTTCTCTCCTCTGGCTCTTTCAACAAAAACCTTCACCCCAAAATGAAAACGATTAACAGTTTAATGATAAATGAAGACAAATCTGATGAAGTTTGATCACTCCCATCTGCCACGAGCTTGCCTGAAAACAAACAGGCTATCTTTCTCCATCTGCAGATGGATCAATTTTTCAACATAGTGCACTATATAGTATATATATAAAGTATATAGTGCACTATATAGGGTTAGGACAGTATTTCGGACGGGGTAAGACACAGTTAAATCATGAAGTGAACTTGTGATTTTCTTATTCTGAAACTAAAATACTAACCACTGCTAATAGTCAACAGAGTTGCTCTGCTGTGGTTTAATTCCCATGGATAATTCCCGAAATCCTTTGCTATTTACAGTAAATTCCCACAATCCATCTGTGTATACCGTAAAACAGCGTGAAGCCTTTTTATAGTATTTTACTGCTGACATTGCAGGAAAAAACTGCAGAGTTTTCACAAATCTGTTACTTCTTCCTCTTCTTCTTGAGGCCTTTAATATTTGTGTGATGTGAAGACTTGAATTATTCCTAAAAAAAACTCCTAATTCCTCTAAAGCGCTTTGGTTTTGGCTTGAATTGATCTTTGAACTTTTCCAGCTTTCCTTGTTCCTTGCAGCTGCTTGGATTTTGTTCTGGGGGTCTTTCTTCCTAGGCACTTTAACATTGGGAGTTGGGTCATCTAGACCCACTAGAGTGCGCTGAACCGTTTTTTTCAATGGGAAGGCAAGGCAAGTTTATTTGTATAGCACAATTCGTACACAAAGTAATTCAAGGTGCTTCACAAAAGAAAAGAAAAATGCACTAAAATCACAATACATCATAGAAATAATCAACGTAAAATTTACTTTAAAAGAAAAGAAAAAATTTGAAAATTGATTTAAAAATAAAGGAAGGAAAGGAAAGAAAAGTGCAGATAGGACCTTTCAGTCATATACACGGCTAAACAGAAATGTTTTAAGTCTGGATTTGAACATGAACACAGAAGAGGCCTGTCTTACGCCTTCAGGGAGGCTGTCCCAGATTTTAGCTGCAGAATATTGAAACGCTGATTCCCCTTGTTTAGTTCTGACTCTGGGAATCAACAGGAGGCCGGCCCCTGAGGTCCTTAGAGTACGAGATGGTTCATATGGCACTAACATGTCAGAGATGTACTTTGGTGCTCGGCCATGGAGAGACTTGTACACAAGCAGAGCTGCTTTGAAGTCTATTCTTTGAGGTACAGGGAGCCAGTGCAGAGACCTGAGCACCAATGATTTGTGATCTTCACTGGTGTCCATGGATTACATGAAATCCTCTCCACCTTTATCCACCTGTGTCATGGTAGGGAGAACACGTCAATGGTCATCTTTACCCCGTAGCATAGCACAAGGGTTAAGACAGGTTCCTCCACCTTTTCCCTGCCAGACCTGCTGCCTACCTTGGGTTGTATTGAGCCCATGCTGACTTCTGCTGGTCTCTGGCCGCTTAATCTTTTGCCTCTGCACCGTAATCTGGAACTCATCCAGCTGCTCTGACCTCGTGTCCTGGAAAACCGAGTCCCTGTCCTGGATTCACAACATTACTTCTTAATAAATTCAGTTTTTTCTTCTCACATCACAACGTCTCCTTCCCTCTGATTATGACAGCTTCTTCTTTATTCTAACTAGAATTGGAGAAATATTAAAATCTCATTTCATGCGAAATGATAAGGATGAATTGGAAAAAATTTGACAGTAACACATTATTTTTTTAAAGTAGTTCATCTGTTAAAAGAGAATAATGCTGATGGTAAATTAGAACTCATGAGCCATGAGTTGCATGTTAACATTTATTAATCATTTTAGTTTATTCAATAACTAGAACCGAATGTTTGTTCTTGAATCAGAGAAGCAGGAACAGTCCATGTTCATAAATGTAAGTCTGAGCAGACGGAAGTTATGGTGCTTTTGTCCAGCAGAGGGAGCCAAACACAAAGTGGTAAAAAATAAATTTCAGCAGTATTTAAAGCCAACATGGGTCTACTTGTGATTCATTTAAAAGAAAAAGAGAAAATAACATTTTTTACCGTCAATTATCTGAATGTCCATCAGTCTGTTTTAGTTTTATGAGCACACAAAAAGTTACTTTTGGAAAGCTACAGATGGATAACTTCCAGAGAAGCTGATGTGAGTTCTCAATCCTAAAAACAATGTAATTCTTTGCTCTGGCGGTGAATTAACATGAAAACTTTCCTCTTTTTAAAGAACTTTAAAAGTTCTTTAAGGTAAATTGTTTTTAATCAGAAGGAATCAAGCTAGTTGTAAAAGGCTGACCTTCCAAAGGACTGGTATGGGATCACATATCTGCCAAAAACTGAGCGGGCGTAAAAACAACTGAGCGGGCTTATTTAGGAAATGAGTGAGCGAACATTATAACCGCGCAGGCGCAATTCTAAACTGCACGGATTCAATTATGACTGAGTGGGGATCCCGCGCGGTCAGCTTCTATTTGCGCGTTCACCTGGATTTACACTCAGTGTTAAGGGGGCGTTTTTGTCACTTGGGGGCGGAAACCTTTCTGGTCGATCGAATTGGCCGAAATTTGCATCTCAAAACAGGCGAGGCAGCGGGGCTTTTTTTCAAAAACTTTATTAACAAATATTAAAATGGTAGATGTAACGTGGATGAAAACGTGAACCAACGGCCATAAAGAACAAGGTAAGAAAGTGCAGTGGGTATTTTTGTGCTGTACGTTTTTCTCATGTGAAATCACTTTATTAAATATACATGTACACTTCAGTTAGCCTGAGACAGAGCTGCTACACAACTCAAAGTACAGGAAGCGTGTATTAGCATGTTGTTAACAAATGCTAACAATGTAACAGCATCTCATGATGTAGTATCAAACTAGTCTTTGTTTTACTGCTTAATTTTCATGTATAGCTAGTTAAATAAAGACACTGTGGTTAATCATTACTTGGAGCTGTTAATCCTCTAAAGTAATTCTGAGATTAAGTTCTCAACTCTGGACATAACTGCTTTTTCTTTTATTCAGCTAAAATCCCTTAATCACTGAACAACTGATCTTGTGAGATGGCAGAGCAAGTAAGTCTTTAAACACAATTCAGTAAGCAGTTTTTGTTTATATTGGTTGCTGTGGTTTCATTTACTATTAGTATGCCAGCTTTGCTATGAACTTCTTTTAATTATCATGAATTTCTATCAATATTTTTCCCCCATTCTTTTGTCCAGTGTTGATTTTCATTTTGTTTTTTCTCAATAGGTCATTCTCAGACAAGAAATTATTTTAAGACTGATCAGTAAATTAGAGTCTGGACTTTCACAACCACTGGACTTGGACTTTCTGCTGTTCACTTGTAGGCAAGAACTGTGCCTCTGGGAAGCGCTGTCCAGACATGTAAATATCCAGCCAGAGATTGTCCAAGCTTTACAAGAGTTCCTAAGACTGGTGTTGGACCACATTGATCATCATAATGTGGCACTGACCACAGTTGAAACTGTAAGCGGAGCAAGGGGGCGCCCCATGTATGTGGTGGAAAAGGAGAGACTGGTTGAACTTATTGCATTAAATCTTCCAGTGAAAAGCATAGCAAAATTAAAGGGGATTTCAACCAGAACTGTCCATCGACGAATGACTGAATTTGGCCTGTCTGTCAAACAGACTTATAGTAGTCTTACAGATGCTGGAGCTGGATGATTCCATCCGGATCATAAAAACTGAAATTCCGACAGCAGGCTATCAGATGGTGAAAGGAAGGCTGAGGTCATTGGGCATCAATATGCAGTGGAGAAGACTTGCAGCATCAATGCATCGTGTGGACTTGCTTGGTATTCTTTCCAGACTGACTGGACTTGGCTGTGTTGTGCGGAGAACCTATTCAGTCAGAGGACCCCTTTCACTGCGGCATGTGGACACTAACCACAAGTTAAGGTCTGTATGCTTGTGTCTGTGTTTTTGTTTTGTTTTTTGGTGGAGGGGGGGGGTAGTGAAATGATGAGTTATCTTAACTATATATGTCACCATAAAAATGCTTAATGCCAACAGGTACAACATTGTCCTTTTTGGCAGAGTTGATGGCTACTCCAGAAAGGTAGGATTTAACCTAAAGCTTTGCACTGTTTTCTGCTTTACATTTAGACTGGTTTACCTAATGTTCTTATGGTTATGTAGGTGATGTGTTTGGAGGCCGCCACCAGTAACGGTGCATAAACAGCTTTTGCAGGATTCAAAAAAGCAACAGAGGTCCATGGCATACCCTCAAGGCACGGTTACAAATCTTTCGGATATGCAGACCTAACTTTTTATCACAGATTATGTAAAGTCAATTTGGAAATTGACTTTAAATATGGAAAGCTGTGTTCTGATCCAATTATTTATTTTATTTTATTTTTTTAATCATTTGTGAAATAGGGTAAGAGGTGATCAGGGAGTAGAGAATGTGGACATAGCTAGATAAATGTTCACCATCCGTGGAACTGATCGTGGGAGTTTCATTTCAGGTCAAAGTGTCCACAATCAACGGTTTGATTTGATTATTATTTTCCTTAAATCCATTTAAACACTACCATTAACTCGATTGAAAAATAATTTGCACTTTTCATGTCTCCAAGTCCTTGACATTACATGGCTTCAGTTGTGTGCTCTTAGAATTGAGCGTTTGTGGCGTGATGTCAGAGCATCTGTAACATCAAGATATTACAATGAACTTCACCTGCTGGAGATGGACCACCTACTTGATGTATCCTCCTGTGGTAAGGCAATATTGTGACGTTTGTAGAGGGAAAGAAAAACTTTCAGTACCATTCAGAGTTAAGTTAAATGTCAATCTAGCAAAAAATACTTCAATTAATAAATTCCAATTGTACAGGACATTTTCAAAAGGCAATATTAAAAAGTCTAATGTATTAATTTATTAACTTGTTTTATTTTTTATTCACAGATTTGTTTGCAGTCCACCTGACATTCCTTCACAAACTCCAGAAGGACCTGGATGATTTTGTGGAAGGTTGGACATGCCATCCACTCAGAACTGAAGGAAACAAAACCCCTGAGCAGTTGTGGCAAACTGGAATGATGCTCCATCCCACCAACGAACCAGAGAATCTTCAGGTCTTCATTTCAAAATACTTTAAAGGAAACGGTCCCATTTAAAAAAAGGCAAAAACTGATGGGGGGGGGGGGGGGTGGAAAAACAAAATAAAACAATCCACTGATCTTACTTTCAGGAGCCAGACCTTGATTGGGATGTTGCGACTGATTTTGGAGACGTGCAGGGAGCTGTGTTGGTCCCTGAATTTGACTGTCCCATTACAGAAGACCAGCCGGAGGAATGTCTGAATTTTATTGATGACAACAGAGATCTGGACAACAGAAGCCTGTTCTTAATCGTTCGTGAACATCTGGCTACGTTAACTGTATAAATGTTATAAGTTGGTACTTGGTAACTACTGTTTGAAAATCAGTCAATAAAGGATTATATATTTCTATACCAACTTGCCAAGTTATATTTGAGAAAAACAACATCAACAGCTAAACAATATTATTTTTAACATAAAATGTTTTCTGTCAGATCATATTTTGTTTTTAAACTTCAGGGTTGCTGCAATCACGCCTTCAGCTGCGAGCAATGATGAGATGTAACATCTAATACCTGCTAAATTCATAGCCAAATTCAAGAGCAGTGTTTAGGTTTCTTTCAAAGTCCCTATAGGTTCCTAAGTGACATACAGGAAATGTCACACTAACACCACAAGCATTGACCACTGGGTAACAAATCCCATGTTCCCCATAATGGGAGTAGCAGTCATTTACAGTGCCGTGCACTCAAAAAACTGTCATGTTGAATGAACATAAAAAAAATTATGGAAAGGATTTCCACATAATTAAATTGCATTACTTGAACTAAAAGGAATCATATTGGTCTTACTTAATATACTTAAGTTGGGTCAACTTAATATACTTAAGTATGTCTTACTTAATGTGGCAGGATGAGCTAATTGAGCCACAGGTGTCGTCACTCATCTTGGTTCTGCTGATGAGCACCTGGCCAGCTACCAAAGAGGACTGAGCGGGCTCTCCCTGAGTTCCTGCTGAGATTGCCTCCTGTTCTCTGGGTTCCTGCTCCCCTGTCAGTGCAGTGAGTATCGTAACCCCTTGTCACACAGATTGTGCTGGTGCCCAAAAGGGATGGTAGTCTTCGGATGTGGGTTGACTACCGACAGTTAAACGGCAAGACGAGGAAGGATGCTTTTACTCTCCCTCGCATAGAAGAGTCCCTGGATGCATAAACTGGCTCCCGCTGGTTCTGTACTCTAGATTTAGCTAGCGGGTACAATCAAGTTCCTGTGGCAGAGGCAGACCGTTCCAAAACTGCCTTCTGCACCCCCTTTGGCCTGTTTGAGTGGAACCGCATGCCCTTTGCACTGTGCAATGACATTGTGGTCTTTTCCTCCACAGTCGACCAGCACGTGGAGAGATTAGATTTGGAGCTTGGACGTTTGAAGCAAGAAGGCCTGAAGGTCAAGCCCAGCAAATGTGCCTTTTTCCAGCGTCAGGTGCATTTCCTGGGCCATGTGATCTCTGACCAGGGTGTCTCCGCTGATCCTCGCAAGGTGGAGGTGGTGGCCAACTGGCAAACCCCAGGAAACATTCCACAGCTGCGGCCGTTTCTGGGCTTTGCCAGCTACTACCGGCGATTTGTGGTGGGTTTTACCAAGTTGGCCGGCCCCTTGCATGGATTGGGTGCGGAGCTAGATGGAGCCAAAGCCAGGAAGAGGCCAGGACAGTGTCTGTCAGCCCATTGGACAGATGAATGTCAACAAAGCTTTGAGGCTTTGTAGCTTTGAGGCACTCAAAGCTAAGTTGAGTGATGCATCAGTGCTGGCCTATGCTGATTTTTCCCACCCCTTTATCCTTGAGGTAGATGCGAGTCATGGGGGCCTGGGGGCGGTGTTATCCCAGGAACAAAATGGTGTGGTACGACCAATTGCATATGTCCGCAGAGGCCTGCGGCCCACTGAACGCAACCCAGCCAACTACAGTTCCATGAAGTTGGAATTTCTGGCCCTAAAGTGGGCAATGACAGAAAAATTCAGGGAGCACCTTCTTGGGCAAAAGTGCACAGTCTACACAGACAATAACCCACTCAGTTATCTGTCAACTGCAAAGCTGGGGGCCATGGAACATCATTGGGTAGCCCAGCTGGTATCTTTTGACTTTGTCATAAAATACAGGTCTGGAAGGAGCAACAAAAATGCTGATGCCCTATCCAGGCAGCATACCCCAGGTACTCCAGACCTGGATCCTGTTCTTCCTGGCACTAGGCTCCCCAGGGATCTGCAGCTGACTCAAACATCCCCTAGGGTGAAGGCTTCTCAGGCAGCTCAAGTTGCTTTCCCACTCTGCAGTTCATTAGATATGCTAAAGATAAGATAAGATAAGATATTCCTTTATTCGTCCCATGATGGGGAAATTTCCTTTTTGCGGCAGCAGTACAGGGCAGGGAGAGAGCAATATATATAAGAAACAAACTATGGAGTCAATATACTCACATATATACACAATATACACATACATTTCTAAAAGAATTGCACAGGTTGACCATATATCGGTTATTGCACAGGATAAAGAAATATGACAGAGCCAATGATGTTGTTTAACGTGGTTCACTGGGAGCAGCTAAGGTTGTACAGTCTAACGGCAGCAGGTAGAAACGACCTGCGGTGTCGCTCCTTCAGACACTTAGGATGTCTCAGTCTGACGCTGAAGGAGCTGCACAGAGAGGACACAGACTCATACATGGGGTGGGCGTCGTTCTCCATCATGGATGATAGCTTAGCTACCATCCTCCTCTCTCCCACCTCCTGCATTGAGTCCAAAGGCAGCCCCAGAACGGAGCTGGCCTTCTTCACAAGCTTCTCCAGCCGCTTCTTTTCTGCAGCCGAGATGCTGCTACACCAGCAAACCGCTCCATAAAAGATGGCTGATGCCACCACAGAGTCATAAAAAGTCTTTAGGAGTGATCCCTGCACTCCAAAAGACCTCAGTCTCCTCAGCAGATAAAGTCTGCTCTGTCCTTTTTTGTACAGTGCTTCTGTATTGTGTGACCAGTCCAGTTTATTGTTGAGGTGAACACCCAAGTACTTGTATGAATCCACTCTCTCAATGTCCCTTCCTTGGATGTTCACCGGTGCTATTGTAGAGTGTGTGTGCCTGCGAAAGTCTACCACCAGCTCCTTGGTTTTCCCTGCATTAATCTGGAGGTAGTTCCGCTGGCACCAGTCCACAAAGTTCTGAATCAGTTCTCTATACTCTCTGTCATCGTCATCCATGATTAGTCCGACAACGGCAGAGTCATCCGAGAACTTCTGCAGGTGACAAGATGCTGAGCTGGACATGAAGTCTGCGGTGTAGACAGTGAACAGGAACGGAGCCAGAACTGTTCCCTGCGGTGCTCCTGTGTTACAGAGTTGCAACAAGCTGACCTGATAATAAAGGAGTTGGGCCCTTTTTGGGAACAGAAGCGTCGTCCAACACCGGAGGAGCGCAAACGGCTGTCTCCAGCTGTTTTGACACTGCTCCGACAATGGGACCGTTTGTGGGAGCGGGATGGGGTGCTGTACCGCCAGGTCTTTCGCCCAGATGGAGCACAGGAGGTCTTTCAAGTGGTGCTCCCTGCAGCCATGAAAGAACAGGTATTGACTGAAGTCCACCAAAAGCATGGGCATCAAGGGGTAGAGAGGACCCTGGAGCTGCTACCGCAGCGTTGTTATTGGCCAGGGATGTCTGCTGATGTGACTGACTGGTGCCAAAAATGTGGGAGGTGTCAAGTTGCCAAGGCCAATGTGCCACCTGCCCGTAGTCCTATGGTACACTTATTGGCCTCCCGTCCAAATGAAATCCTGGCTATGGACTTCACAGTGTTGGAGCCCACTCGTAGTGGGCTGGAGAATGTTTTGGTTTTAACAGACGTGTTTAGCAAGTATACTCTTGCTTTTCCCACCCGTGACCAGCGCACTTCAAATGTTGCTGAGGTTTTAGTCACTGAATGGTTCTCTAAGTTTGGGGTACCGGCTCGTATCCATTCTGACCAGGGCCGAAGTTTTGAAGGCACCCTTATTAAGCAGCTGTGTTCTCTCTATAAAATAGAGAAGTCACGCACAACCCCCTATCATCCCGCTGGCAATGGACAGTGTGAAAGATTTAACCGAACACTGCATGACCTGCTGCGTACTCTACCCAATTTTCGTAAACGAGATTGGAACTCTTGTCTGCCACAGCTCCTTTATGCCTACAACACCACCCCTCATCAGGTGACCGGAGAATCTCCTTTCTTCCTGATGTTTGGGCAGGAGCCAAGGCTCCCTGTTGACTTTTTGTTGGGTCGGGTCCAGGAACCCACTGGTGGTTCGGTGCATGATTGGATCCATGAAAATCAGTCGCACTTACAAGGCACATTTGATGAAGAGGAAGAACGACCAGCACGTAGGGAACTCGTCCTTGTCGGAGGGACAGCTAGTCTTGATTCGAGACTGTAGCACGCGGGGACGCCACAAAATGCAGGACCTGTGGAGTGCTGTGGTCTACAGGGTCCTGAGAGCACCTGACGGGGGGTCGGTGTACACCATTGCACCAATTGATGACCTGGGTAGAACAAAACAGGTCCACCGATCGCTCCTAAAGGCTATTGTAGGGGAGGTCCCCAGGCAGAGCAACAGCATCCCAATGGATGCTCCTCAGCCCAATCCACCACGGATAAACCAGGATGATTGGGCGGATGGGGATTTAGTCATAGCAAGGCCAGACCACCTTGGTAGGGCAGAGGTGGAGGAACCCCCCTCCGAGCCGCCACTAGAACCAGTTGCGACACAACCCGGTGTACCGGCAGCGGTGGGGGACAGTTCTTTGACGCAACCAACCGGTGCTGGTAGTAGCAGGGTGCCCTTGCGTCCTCTTCAAGGGCTGCAGCTGGTCACCATTCTAACATTTACAGACTCCCAAGATCTGTGGAAAGTCAACCTGGTGTCACCTCTCAGGCAGTGTCTGTGGTCTTTCGGCCATGGACATAGTCCATTCCTGCTCTATTTTTTTTTTCCTCTTCTCATCGTCGGGTCGACGATGCAAACTTTGGGGGTGGATTGTGGCAGGATGAGCTAATTGAGCCACAGGTGTCGTCACTCATTTTGGTTCTGCTGATGAGCACCTGGCCAGCTACCAAAGAGGACTGAGCGGGCTCTCCCTGAGTTCCTGCTGAGATTGCCTCCTGTTCTCTGGGTTCCTGCTCCCCTGTCAGTGCAATGAGTATCGTAACCCCTTGTCACACAGCATATCGGCGGGTAACAGCAAGGGGCGAATTGGAACGGAGCGAATCGCTCCCTGCCCCTCCCTTTAGGTGCGATCAACGCTGATCGGGTGTTTGGTGGAACCCACTGCTGCTGCCGCTGTACACAGTTTTAGTTCTTTTAGTGTTTTCATAGGTGCTCTCTACACGCCCCCCCTCCCACTTCGTCTACGGCCAACCACGTAGCTGTGCAGGTGCTTCTGGGAGTTGGAGGCCAGGAGTGACGTGGGTGTGTGTGTGCACCTACCGCTTCCTGACCACCTGTACAAAGGACTCGGGTACAATTCAATTCAATTCAATTCAATTCAATTTTATTTGTATAGCCCAAAATCACAACAACAGTCGTCTCGAAGTAAACTCAAAAGGATCATGAATACAAAGAGTTCAATAGGAAAATACAAAAATGGACTAACAAACTGACTAAGCTATACTGGCATCCCTACCCTTAGACCCCCCTTCGCGGTAAGGAAAAACTCCCAAAAAAACCGGATTCCGGAAAAAACGAAGAAACCTCAGGGGTGCCCACATGAAGGAGGGATCCTCCCCCAGGACGGACAGGCGATGTACCAGAACTCTTAGGCCGGCTTTACACTGCAGGTCTTGATGCCCATATCCGATTTTCTGACTATATCCGAATTTTTTGACGACCCGCTTACATCATCTTTTAAAAGTGACCCGTATCTGATTTTTGCATTTACACTATACAATGCTGAAACTATCAAACGTAGACATTCTGAGGACTACGTAGCAGTATTTCCGCCCTCCGCGGACCTTTTTCGGACTTTTGTGATTGCGGTTGTCATGGAGGCAAGGCGGCAACAGAAGGAGGCGTTGCCTTGGGCGCTTCTGAGGGGATGCACGGAGGAGTAATAATGAGGGCTGGCCTGGTCGGCCGTCTTATGTGCTTTCTCTGAGTTTTGAATGAGGAAGTGTTTGCAGACGTGCTGTCCGAACAGTTTGATCCAAGTGTTGAACCTTTCCTGCGCAATGACTTCTCTTTTCTGACCGTAGTCAGAAACACACGGGAGATTTCCTCGGGGTTCTCTTTTCCCTTCTGAACCTTCAGCCTCCAGAGTGGGTTAAGAAAGACACCAAAACTTTTGGACGAGACACATTGTTTTTAA
Source organism: Oryzias sinensis (assembly GCA_037389245.1). Classification (NCBI taxonomy): domain Eukaryota; kingdom Metazoa; phylum Chordata; class Actinopteri; order Beloniformes; family Adrianichthyidae; genus Oryzias; species Oryzias sinensis. The sequence goes on along the minus strand of CM074489.1, from coordinate 9,546,671 downwards.
TTTACGGTTCTCCGACAGTCCCCCGCTCCGCGCTCACACCCCCGCGCTCACAGGAGAGAGGGGGGGCTCTCTCCTTACACACACACACACGCAAGCACGCATGCGCCCGCTCACACACACACATGGTCCCCATCATACACGCCCCCCAAAGAAATAAACGGCTTCTAGCCTGCTGTTCCATAGCAACGGTGTCCCGCTTCATTAGTTACCGTTTGCGTCCGGACCGGGACCGGACCGGACCGGACATAACAGCGATTTCCAACTACGGTCTGAAGCCTGAGGCTGAAAGGTAACACGCTGACAGCAAAATCAGCACACAAAAGCACCTTAATAAGTCATGTGATCTCAGTTGGTGGTGTCCTGAGTTGCCGTCACTGACGTCCAACTCGCATTTACTGGGGAATATCCGATTTGTCTGCTTACATGGCACACGCTAATGCACGTATCCGATTTGTTTCCGATTTATTTCCACATATGAGAGAGGCCTGTATCCGATCTGAGAACACGGAATCCATGCACTTTTGTCCTGCTTACACGTTCACCGATCATATCCGATCTGTGCCACGTGAGAGGAAAAAATCGGAATTGGGTCACTTGAACCGTGCAGTGTAAAGGCAGCCTTAGAGAAGAATTAACTTATCTAAATCTACAACTACACATTTAAAGTCCAGCAGACGAGCTTCATTCAGTCATGGTTGTGGGGACAGTCAAAGGCGCGAGTCGAGCTGGAGACAGGAACCACAGCCAGCAGCAGGAGCAAAGACGAGGTACTCGGTCAGGTACAGAGCAGAGACGAGCCAGAGATGAGCCGGAGACAGGAACCACAGCCAGGTGTAGGAGCGGGAGCAAAGGCGAGGTAGACGGTCAGGAACTGGAGCACGGATGAGCCAACTGGAGTCTGGAAGCACTCCCACTCCCCAGGAGGGGAGAGGAAAAGAGGGACAATACATGAATCGCACTGTACCAGACAGAGGCATGGAGAACTAAATGATGAATGATGATCAGGAATGGAGGAGAGGAAGGGTAGAAGTAGAAAAGAAAAGAAGACAGAACCCCAGTGCACCATAGTTACCCCAGCTTCAACTTCTAGCAGCCTTTTAAAAGAAATAGTTAAGTTTAATTTAAACAACTTAACATTAAGTTAAATAATCTCTGAATACTAACTAGTCTGACAAAAAGCCTGTCCAAAGAGGAATGTTTTCAGTCTAACTTTAAATGTAGAAACTGAGTCGGCCTCTCTTCCATGAGCTGGGAGTTTATTCCATAAGACAGGGGCTTGGTGGCTAAACGCTCTACCTCCAACCGTACTTTTACTAATTCTAGGAACCACAAGCAGTCCTGCATTTTGCGAGCGAAGTGTTCTCATTGGATGGTAAGGGACTATGAGGTCCTTAATATAGGACGGGGCCATTCCATGTAAGGCCTTATAGGTTAACAGGAGGATCTTGAACTTGATTCTGGAATCAACTGGGAGCCAATGGAGCGAAACTAACACAGGAGTGATGTGATCTCTTCTGCTAGTTCCAGCTCACAATCTAGCTGCTGCGTTCTGAACAAGCTGGAGACTTCTTAAGGAACTCTTAGGACACGCTGCTAACAAGGAGTTACAGTAATCCAGCCTGGACGTAACAAATGCATGAATGAGTTTTTCAGCATCACTCTTAGAAAGTATATTTCTGATCTTAGCAATATTCCGCAGATGAAAAAAGGCAGTTCTACACGCCTGAGATATGTGAGCCTTAAATGATAAATCCTGGTCAAATAAAACCCCAAGGTTTCTAACTGTGGAATTGGGGGCTATACTTATGCCATCCAGGGAGACTATCTGAGCAGACAGAGCATCTCTGAGGTTTTTAGGTCCAAGTATAATGACCTCAGTTTTTTCTGGGTTCAAGAGGAGGTAATTAATTGTCATCCAGGTCTTGATGTCACTGATGCAAGCGTTCAGTTTCTCTATCTGGTCATTCTGGTCAGGCTTCATGGATAAATACAACTGCGTATCGTCGGCATAACAATGAAAATTAATGCTGTGTTTCCTGATTATGTTTCCTAGGGGTAGCATATAAAGCGTAAACAGGATCGGTCCCAAGACTGAGCCCTGTGGGACTCCATAGTTAACTCGAGTGCACTGAGAGGAATGGCCATTTACATTAACGAACTGATACCTATCGGACAGATAGGATTTAAACCACTGGAGAGCAGATCCTCTGATCCCTATGTCCTGCTCTAGTCTATGGAGTAAAATACTGTGGTCGATAGTGTCAAAGGCTGCACTGAGGTCCAACAGGACAATAATAGAAAGTAGACCCTTTTCTGAGGCCAATAACAAGTCATTAGAGACTCTAACTAGTGCAGTTTCCGTACTGTGGTGGGGTCTAAACCCCGACTGAAAGTCTTCAAAGAGGCAGTTGTCCTGTAGGTGGCAGTAAAGCTGCTTAACTACAACTCTTTCTAGGATTTTAGAAATAAAGGGCAGGTTTGATATCGGTCTATAGTTGGCCAAGATGCTAGGATCCAAACTGGGCTTTTTCAGAAGAGGTTTAACAACTGCATATTTAAAAGACTGTGGCACGTAACCCGTTTCCAGAGAGGCATTTATCATTGTTAATATGGGATCATTGATTAGGGGAAAAGTTTCTTTAAAAAGTCTAGTGGGAATTGGGTCTAACAGACACGTTGAGGATTTGGAGGACGTAATAATTGATGTTATTTCCGCTTGATCCACAGCAGTAAAGCAGTCCAATGTTACAGAAGTTTCTATGGATGCCTCCATTTCTACCACTTCAGCCTGTTCTGGGCTGATTGTAGGAATAACTTGATTTAACTTATGTCTAATATTTGAGATTTTACTATCGAAAAATGTAAGAAAATCATCAGAGCTGAGAGAAACAGGAACATGTGGTTTTACTGAGCTCTGACTGCGAGTTAATTTAGCAATAGTGCTAAAAAGAAATCTTGGATTGTTTCCATTCTCTGATATTAAGGTTGAATAGTACTGGCTCCTAGCTCTACGCAGAGCTTTTTTATAATTTAATAGGCTATGTTTCCAGATATCCAGAGACTGCTCTGAACCGGAGCGGCGCCATTCTCTTTCCAACTTACGGGTTTCTTGTTTAAGAGAACGAGTTTCAGCGTTAAACCACGGTGCTACTCGGTTTTGTCTGACGAACTTAGGTTTCAAGGGGGCAACAACATGGAGTGTACTCCTGAGGGCTTGTAAGGCATCATTAACAAAGTGGTCATTTATACTAGGACTGATACTATGGGAGCTGGACTCAGAGTAGTTTCTCAGAATATCACTAAGTACTGGCTGAACTGTGTGTTTAAACTCAGACACAGAACGGTCAGTTAAGGTTCTTCTAAGCTGTTTCTAATTCACTGGGGCAGAAGGATGTTCCAGTGTAAACTGGAAGGTAATCATAAAATGATCAGAAATGATGGGGTTAAGAGGAAGGACACTCAGCTGGCTGATCTCTATCCCATGGGTTAGAACAAGATCCAGGGTGTGCTTATGACAGTGAGTGGGTTCATTCACACTTTGGGTGAAACCAACATCATCTAATAAAGCTGCAAAAGCCTTTCCTAGACAGTCACTGGGGTCATCAACATGAATATTAAAATCCCCTAATATTAAAATTTGATCAGAATCTAAGACAATAGTCGATAGGAAGTCGGAAAACTCAGTTAAAAATTCTGAATATGGGCCGGGGGGGCGATAAATAATTATGAGTAAAACAGGTTTTCCAGTTTTCCTGTTAGGGTGACTTAAAGACAATATGATGCTTTCAAAGGAGTTATAAGCATTTTTAACTTTAGGGCTGAGAAGTGAGTAGACTGTGATATTACTGCCAAACCACCTCCTTTCCCTGAAATCCTGGATTTCTGATAGTTAGCATAAGTGGGGGGGGTTGCTTCATTCAATCTAACATAGTCATCCTGTTGGAGCCAGGTTTCTGTTAAGGCTAAAAGACTAAGGTTGTTATCAATGATTAACTCATTGACTAAGAGGGTCTTGGAGGAAATGGATCGAATGTTTAATAAACCGCATTTAATTACATCATAATTCTGCTTGTGAGAACTGCCGTCTGTCACTTTAAGGTTTTTAAGACGCGCTCCTTTCATTTGTCTTTCAGCACATAAGCTAAAGCTAGGACCTGCTTGACTTTCCCTGCATGGGTTTTGCACCGGCACTAACCCTAAGGGAGGCTCAGAGGAGCCTTTTACACTGCTGCTCTGCGCCCGGGTCTCGTCTCTGGATTGTCAGGTTAACAGACTAAGGCTAGCAGAAATGTTTCTAGAAAGAAGAGCGGCACCGTCCCGGGTGGGATGGACGCCGTCTCTCCGCATGAGACCGGGCTTCCCCCAAAACACGCTCCAGTTATCCACAAAACCAACGCCGTTTTCTGGGCACCATCTAGAAAGCCAGCGGTTAAATGATGAAAAGCGGCTGTACATTTCATCATTGACTAAGTTTGGCAGGGGACCAGACTTAACCACCTCTGATTGTCTCCGTCGGGCATCATTACCGCCTGCGTGAATCACGACTCGACGGAACCTGGACTTACTCTGAGCTAACATCCTAAGGTTCCCCTCGATGTCACCAACTCTGGCCCCCAGATAACACCTGACTGTAGCCGCTGGGAGCTCCACGTTTCTAACTTCAGAAGAGCCTATAACCAGAGTTGAGTGTTCAGCGGGTGTGTCGCTGAGGGGGGAGAACCTATTACTAACGTGGAGTCTCGGGTGCTCTAAGTCTTTGCGTTTAGCACTATGTTTCCTCCCAACCGGTACAAACCCCTGACTGTCTCCCGGCTGTTGGGAGGGCGCTGGGGTGCTAACTGGGTTAGCCCTGGTAGCGCGGCCCGCGCTACGAGTAACGACCTGGCTAGCCGGCTTAGCTTCCACTGTGCGGAGCCGCGCTTCTAACTGCTCCAGCCTGGCCTCCAAGTCTAACACAAGACTACACTTAACACACCTACCGCTATCTTCACTAAAGGAGGCAGGGTCATCACTAAACATATGGCACATGGGGCAGGAGAAAGGAGGAGAGGCAGAAAGAGTGGTGGCCATGCTAGGTTCTAAGCTAAGGCTAGCGGTGTTTAGGTAAAGAGAAGTGGTCTATTTAGCAATATGAGAAAGTGAACAGCAAGCGGTTTAACAGTGGTGAATTCGCTAATAAAAGGTACTAGATGTGAATATTAACCCAGATAACCCTTAGAGTAAGCAATAGTAGTCAGGCTAATGCTAAACAAGAGGACAGCAGTCACACACGACTAGCACTAGCACTGGGAATAGCTCACCCGGAAATGACGTCACGTACACAGACTCTGGGACTTCACTGGTTTGCCGTGTTTTGTTTGTTTGCACCTTATCCCCTGCATGTTATGGGGTATTGTTTGTTCCGTTCCAGTGTTTGTGTGTGCCCGTGCTGTTAACAGGTGGGCTTGAGGCTCTTAATATTTGTTTTACTCTGTTTTAATTATTTATGAGGTTCTCACTTTTTTATCTGGTTTTACCCTGGTTTTAATCTCTTACTGGTTTTAATTATTGCTATTAAAACTATTTTTTTAAGCCAGAGCCACGTCTCCACCTGGTTGAGTCCTCAATTTTGTTTGGTGTGTCCTGAACCGCTCGTGTTGCCACATTAAGTATATTAAATAAGACCAATATGATTCCTTTTAGTTGAAGTAATGCTATTTAATTATGTGGAAATCCTTTCCATAATTGTTTTATGTTCATTCAACATGACAGTATTGAATGTATGACAGTACTATACCTAATTTAATAATGTTGCTGTAACTAATCTGACAGATGTTGGTTCAATAACATGAAATGGATTGAATCCAATTGTTTAACTGCACAATTACTCCATTCAAGTGAAGTAATTCAACACATGCATTTTAAGTTAGATAAATATCATTTTTATTACCTCAACAAGTAATAATTTACACTGGCAGTGCAGGTTTTACCAGTATTACTAAACATTAATAATTGAGAAACCAAAAACTGAGGGAGAGTTTTCACAATCCCAATGAAAATATGCTTCACATTCCTCTTTTATTTGAAATTTTACATAGTTCAGAGTTCAATGCAAAGATTAACTTCAGTCAGAACGAAAATTTTGAAAAATACACAAAAGTAACTGACAACTTGTTGTGAAAGACAACTACAAAGTCTACTGCCTGGTTGGCATGACAAAGGTTTAAGACAAAACAAGTATACAATTTAACTTCCATTACTAGGAGATTAAACACCAGCAGAGCAAAATACCGACATAGGATTCCTTTTTAAATTTATGACCAAAATTAATGTTATTTCCAAGTATTTTCAGACTTGAATAATATAATATAAAAATTGAATTGGTCTCAAAACATTAATACAAAATAAGCGCACTGCTAAGCTACAAAATGTTTTTTTTAAACAAAAATCAAAAGGTCCCCATCTAACAAAGACAACGCGACGAGGCAGCTTTTATAAGACAAGGTTCTTCAACGGGAAAGCAGTGTTTTGAGGACTTGTGCTTTGTTAGATAGTTTATGTCCATCCAATTCCAGAAAGATTTTCTGAAAAACCTCAAAGGTGTATTTCAGCTTCTGGGGGTAGTTGAGGTTCATTGCATATACAAGGCCAAGTAGCATTGCCACTGCCAAAGGTACATTGTCCAACTCACTCATCACTTCAATCCCTTCCAAAACGTTGCTAACATTCTCCACATTGTCACCGGGCTCTGCACCTTCGTGTAGGATAACAGAGATTCCAGTGACAGTTTCCGCAGAGGCCATTTGGAAGTCTTCAGTATCCTGTTACAAGACAAACAATGACATTTTACTAAAGTGCATACAATACAATTTTCACAAACAAAAGGCATTTTATTTTTTTGTAAAAAAGAAAAAGATAAAAAAAAATCACCTTTTTATTGAGCAATATGAACATAAAACAACAAAGCAATATGAACATAAAACAATGCAAAAGTTGTGAACTCACTGAAATATTATAACTGGTCGGTTGAAATTATGAGTTCATCATAGTTAATTAGAAGATAGTGCTAGTCCTATGATAAAGTAGTTGTGCTCTTTTAGTTCCAGTTTCTCACAAGAAAATGTCATATCAGACAAAAATAATTTGAGCAAATGCATATATCTTTTTAATGTCACCAGTCTTAGAGGGCCAACAAAATAGTCTGCTAAAGGGTAGTCATCGGTCAAGTCACCAAGTTCAACCAAAACATTTTCCCTTGCTGGACTTGCACTCAATTCAAAGGCTCTGAAATGTTCCCTGTACCACCCAGAAAGTCTTTTAACAATAAAAAACAATCTGTCCTGAACAATACAAATCTGAAGAATCTCTGAAAAGTCAGGCAGTCCGCTTATAGATCCATGAGCAACTATCATCCCTTTTCTGAAGGCAAGACCTTTACTTGACACATATTTGGAAAAGTGGACCTCAGTTGTACCAGGGCAAGTCTGTTCAATAGACTGAGCTATTTCATGTTTCAAAACATCCACAGGAACTGTTGAGATGTTGGTGGCTTCAAGGGAAGGTTTTTCATAAGTGGATGAACTTAAGTGATATGAAATCACAAGATGGTGCTTAGCAGCAAGTGAGAGGGGTATGTTTTTGAAGCAATTGGTATGACATGCAACGTGCTTAAAAAAACTGTGTTCAGTAATTTTGCTTTCAAGATAAGCAATGGACTCATCTGTGTGTTCTGAAGCAACCACAAGCTCAGCAATATCTTTTAAGTCTAACAGTATTTCCCATGCAATCTCCCCTTCTGGCACCAGATGCCCAATTATGAATGGGAGTAATCTTAAGAGAGCCCAATTTTCAGTAGCATTTCCCCCAATTGTTTCTCTGGTTGAAAATGTAGATGGTATCACATGGGGCCTGTTGGTCTTGTCTGTCCACTTGTATGGAAAATGCAGGATAGAGTTGTTCAGGGTTTCAAAATTGAAATATCTCTTTGATATCATAATTGCCAGGCACCGTGCAAGCTCCACAGGCACAATGCCCTCAAAAATGAAGTGGGCTAACATTTCAGTGATAAAGCACTGTCTTTTCAAACCAAAATAACTGCTACTATTTTTCTTTGCCAATTTCACATGACTGTCATGAAGTTCTGTGGTCCTGACAGTGAACAAACCAGATTTTACCTCTTTCGTTTGGGTCTCTGTTCTTGTTGCAGTACAAACACGGCACATATAGCCACTGGAAAAGGTTTCATTAAAACCAGCTATACTGTGAGCACCCAAGTTGTCTGCTGCAACAACCTGTATTGTACCTTTTAGAGACTTTCCTAGTAATGGAATGCAAATTCCCTCTTCTTCCAAAATTTCTGCACAACACTGCCAGGTAAATTGATGACAGTGACGAAGGTGAGCCCGAAGGCAAGTTACTTAAAGTCCAGTAGATTCCACAAAGTTTATGTTTTCTGTGCGAAGTATCTAGAGGATTGCAAATCTCAAAATCGTCTATGTATAACCGCAATAAAATCCTCATCTCATCCCCTGACAAAAAACTATTCTGTTGGAAGTGTGACCCATCCTGATAAGATCTGTAAATACAATGTACAGCTGATATTTTACTTTGTTGTGCTTTATGGTTTTCAACTACCCTTTCCACAAGGTCTTTCTTAGCAGAAAGTTGGTGTAAAGTCTTCAGTATTGGCACATATTGAAAGCTTCTGTGTTCCTTGACATCAAGAATGTATTCAACAGGTTCCACTGTGCAAAAGCTCTCTTTATAATACTAGTTACGAAGGTATGTTGAGCTTAGCTAGCAATCTTTCTTTATGGCTTTCAACAATGGGTTAGATGCGCAAAGAACAGCAGTTACTTCTGTAAACACTGACCTATCAATCAAAGGGATATGTTTCTGAAGTACCCCTTCAAAAATTTCAAGGGAAAGAGGCAAGGCTGTTGAGCTTAACAAGTAGTGAAGTTCCTCTAAGAACTCATCAATTTTTGCACCTGGCACATGTGCAAAATGCTCCAGCTTGAGCAACACAAAGTTTCTCTCAATCACTTCAGGAAAGGTCCTCCTTACATCTTCTTCCCTACTTGAAAAAGCACTGCCTGATTCAACTTCTTGTCTGACTGATGGTTCACAATCTTCTGATGATCCTAGGGAAGATGCAGAGGTGGTAACTACATCTTGCTTGAAATCTTTGACTGTGTGTGGGTTGTGCTTCCTGTTCTTGTGAGAGTGAAATGTTCCATATACATTTGTTTTAAAATAGCAAACCTCAAACATACAAGTAACGGTTTCATTACTCTTCAAATGAGTACCTATATGTAAAAAATATTCCCTCTCTGTAGGAAGATCACTACAAGGACACACATTGCAACTGTAAGTTAAAAGTTGCTGCTGGTCTTGGGTACTTTGCTTAGGATGGACTCTACTTAAAAGAATGTGCAAAGAATTCCATGTTTTAAAGTTACATGGGCAACTTGTGTGTGGGCAGGAATAACGTTGCACATTTGTGTGCAGAAGCCTACAGTGTTTTAGTGGCTCATATCTACTGGGGAGAGAGACAGTGCACACCTTACAGCTCCACAAATCCCAGTTTAACTTAAAAAAAAAAATATAAAATCAAAAAGGCAGCCAATACCGCACCAAATCCTAGCAAATAAAAAAAAGGAATAAAACAAAGGAAAAGGAATAAGCAACCTTAAAACACTCACTTACTAACTTGATGATGACCAATGACCCTCTTTATCAGTAGCCGCGTTTACATGGGCAAAAGTAATCGGAAAGAACGCCTGATCGGAAAGAAAATGCGTCATGTAAACGCGCCGTTCGGAATACTCTGCCCCGATCAGACTCATTCGGATCAGAATTTCTTTCCGATCGAGATAGGTGGGTTATACCGATTGTTTATCCGATCGTGGAGCATGTAAACGGTCATTCCGATCGTGTGTCACTGCTGCTCTGGGTTACGTCATGCATAGATGGTGTGTGGCTCTGCGGACGCCCCGTGAAAAGCGCCGCTCCGCTCTCGCCCCGCTGGCTCTCCCCTCTCTTACACCCCTCACGGGGGAGATTCGGGGGAGGGGCGCTTCATGCCCCCCGACGCTCACTCGGTCCACTGGCACCCGAGTGAACAGAGCAGCTGGATTAATAATTTTGTGTCGGGGGTGGGGTGGTGCCTTTTTTTACGTGTGCGTTTTGTTGTTTTGTTATGTGTGGGAGAATCCAGACTGCGAGCCGCCCCGCCGCTCTGGGTTAGCGGCTGCAGAACCGTGTTCGAACAGAGCTCGGGCCGCTAGCTCACAGAGTGGCTTTGGGGCGGCCTGTGTGAACTTTTCAGAGCAGAAATAAATGTTGCTCAGTCCTTAGAAAGCTGCAGATTGCTGCGTTTCTCGCACGGTCCTGGATTTTGTGTCCATGATCCAGGCTAATGATGTTAGCCCGTGTTAGCCTGTCCTAAGCTTTCGTCCATCTTAATTTTTCCACAAAAAAGCACTGACCACACAGATTAAATATAACGATGAGCGAACAGGCACTTCATAATATTCATAACATTAATAAAAGCATGTTTGGAAGATCGTCTCGTATGTTACCGAGCTGCTGCATAAATGTCCGTGGAAGCGGTTTGTTTACAACGGGACCTATTTCCGCATACGGGTGATTTTACACTACTGCGCATGCCCAGATGATTCATTCCTAACGAGAGTGTGAGCCATGGGAACGTTTGTTCTAATCGGAAAAAGGTTTTCTGATCCCATGTGCACGGGTGAAATTTAACCCGACCATTGATCCGATCAAGATATTCTGCCCATGTAACCGCGGCTAGTGAGTTGGATGTCAGACTGGTGTTTTCTGAGAAAGAAAGAAAGCTGTTACTTCGTTCATTTAAATAATAGTTTTCTAAAAGAATAACCAAGATCTAACAGTATATGTATTCAAAACCAAATATTCGACAGAGCCCTCAAGAACTTGTGATTATAAGAAAGTGGTTGGAACAGTGTACAGCAAATGCTAAAGACATGGACTTTCCTAATGATTAGTGTAAAATAAATAAGTTACTAGAATATTCTGCCCTTTAAAAGAAGTTTGTTAATTTAGATATAACCACCATTGTAATACACATTACCATATTTTCACGGCCATAATACGGACTTAAAATAAATTTTCTCCAAAATGTTGGGGCGCCCTATGAGGCGGTGCGCCTAAAGAGAACGGCATGAAAACGGGGAGGGGAGTGTGGGTGTGAACAACACAACATCACTGAAGCACAGTTTAAACTGCAGCTATCGGCTACACGGAGGAACATGGGAGCAGCTGCCAGAGAATTCATGATTAATGATTCATGGTTCACAAGTAATGTAACGACAGCGATATGTACGGAAAAGTTGGCGTTTACTGTTGTGGGAGGCAGCGCTGGGCGAGCTACACCACAATTTGTTAATAGATTGAAGTTAAAGCAGGAAAGGTTCAACAGGTGTCTAATTGCATTGTTCTTGGAGGACTTTGATGAATTTTTTGATGCTGATTGATGACTGAAAAAATTCAAAATAAATCACAACCAACTCAGTTTTGCTCCCGCTGCCTTTTTTTAAAAACACACACTAGCATAAACGTATTACTGATGTGTTTTAACGTTTTCGCGCCCTAAAACCTGGTGTTGCTTTTGTATGTCACTTAAATACCGAAAATTCCCCCATAACTGAGACTAAACCCTGTAACCAGTGTGCGCCCTATGGTCGTGAAAATACCGTAATGTAGTATCTGCAGCTGTTAACAAGCCCTGTGTTACTACCCAGCGCTATACACCCCACCCCCACGCCATTTTACCGAGTCAAGTTGCCTGCCTACAGACAGCTCTGAGGACCAGTGCTGCCAGGTGTGAGATTTATTTTTCTTAAAAAAAAGAAAAAGTTATGATTGATTTTTTTTAAATAAATAAAACAATAATAAAGCAGTTATTATATTAAAATCACCACAATGTAAAAGTATTTAATTAAGCTACACTTGCTCTTTGTGTGTGTGGACATTGGCTGCATCCAATCAGCTTACTCCAAACTGGTCACACGACCTCATGTCCCAGCATTCACTGCTTGGGTAAAGCGGCTTGCGAACGAAAAGGCAGTACTTGTTTACTTGAATTTTGTCATTAAATTGCCAGGAGGTGAAGAATAAAAGACAAAAATAGTCTAGTATTAAAATAAGACATCAACTAAACTTACCATAGAAAACTGTCATGTTTCGTCAAGTTCCTGTCTGACATTTGTGTCCTCGTGTGTCGCTTCCTGTTTTCTTGAAAGTTCCTCCCTTTCCTGTCCATGTCTGTTTTCCCCACAGCTGTCGACCTAATCATCCCTGATCGTTCCCACCTGTGCTGTCCCTCCTCATATGTATTTATGGTCGGTGTCTCCCACTGTCCTGTGCCTGATTGTCATGTGTAGTTGCTTCCCAAAACCTACGCCTATCTCAGGTTCTCAGGATTAAAAGTTTTTCCAAGAACTCTGCATCTGAGTCCTCGCCATTCTGTGGTCCTTGTCAGAAAACCGACGAGTGGCTTTGTGAACCGCAAATTTTATGCGGAAAATGTCCTAACTTTTACTGCACTGATTTAAAAAAACATGAAGCAGCTTAAAGACAAAATTCTGGACTATTTTAAAACTAAATTTGTTTGCATATGTACTACCCACCGATCTCCAGACGCTAGTTCATAAACGGAGGGAATGCTGTAGCCTCACGCGCAGGTCTAATCGCTGGTTTGGAAGAAGATTCTGGTGGCTACGTATCATAGTGCCTTCATTTCCCACCAGGCAACACTGCTGTGGATATTTCAGCGGGAATTTGTTGATAGCGGTTACACCCAAAGCTAACTTCGATTAAACGTTAGTTCATCATGTCCATTCATGTTTGTCAAAGCTAACATGATTTCCCTTCTATGAAAGCAAGCTTTAAAACCGCTCTTCAAAAACCAACAGAGTTCCGTGACGTTCATTATTTACTGTCTGGCTACCACTGCTGCTTGACTAGCTTAGCTTTAGCTCATCCACATTAGCTAATTCACAAACACGATTTCCCGACCAAAACAACTTCCTTACCTTTGCAATCGCCTTCATAATCAAATATAACTCAGCGAACACCTTTATAAATTGGAACATTAGGGTTTTCAAACAGAGAATGGGGGGGGGGGGGGGGGGACTTTGAGCTACCAACCGCAGAGGGTCTCTTTAGCTTCCGAGAGCCTACAATTATGCTAGCTACAACAATTTGTTTAAATAAAAATAACTCAAATACAATAGCATTGAAGCGAATACAAAAGTTAGTAAAACGTAGTTAACGTAGCCATTAAATAGGACTGTGATGTATATGGAGAAGATTTATCTTACCTTTTTCAAATAACAGCGGATGTCTTTGACTCGGTCGTGCATGTGAATGTTCGCGCTTCTGGCAAGGAGTCTCAAGATATCTCGAGATTATCCACAGGCAAAATCAAACGTAATCTTATCATGTCGGATCAACATGATTAAAATTAGTTACTATAAAGTTCATGAATTTTATATACATGTGACATGATTAATTTACGTATGATTTACAAACATAATATTTTCTTGTTGAAATGACGAGTTACATTTTTGTAGAGTTTAACGGCTGGTAATTTCCTTTTTTTGATTGTGCAAAAGTAACATCTTATCTTTGTCTTCCAGATTCTGCAGAGAGTCTTGCAAAAAGTTGAGAACATGTAGTTCTTTCTGCCGTCTGACAGATCCCTCCTCACTCAAGTTTGGGGAAAGGGCTCCAACTATGAAGTCTGCATCAACCTGGAACACATTTGTGCCACTTGATAAAATCAAAATTGGGAAAACTATGTGGGTGCAGTCAGTACAATAAACAGGCAAATGAAAAAGCGTGGAGGTAGCTTCGGAACAATCACGTGGGTCATATTTTAGTAAATTTGTGCAGTAGGTCTGCTTATACTCTAATATTACTGACTGACTGTGCATCATAGCTTAAAACAACTCAAAAATCAAATGACAAATTGTTTTATTTTATTATTATATTAATATTACTTATTTGTCATAATATTGCTACAACATTTTACTTGCCTTGACCACATTTTTTAAATTTGTGAAAAAACAATGACATAAACACAAACAGGTTCCAATAAAGAAGGGCAATATTTCTTCTAACAATTTCTTACATTTTCAATGTGGCCAGGGACAAAAAGCTCTTGACACAGTTGCTTGTGTTCTGCCAAAAAGTCAGTCAGTCCATACAGTTTGAAGCCTTCCCGCAGCTGGGTCAGGATTGGGATCAACTCACCACTGAATGCAAACTGATGGCTCTAATCAGAAGTGAGACAAAAATACGCTATTTAATCAGAATAAAACTGTTATCACTGAAGTGTGAGAAATAGCTGCTTTTATAGGGAACATACGCTGTGATGGAATTTCTCTTCTCAACTGTTATTGGTCCTTGATATCCACAAGCGACAATGGCATCTGTTGATTCCAGCAGCTTTCATCATCTGAATTTTGTACCTCAAATGGAAAATGTATCATTAATACTGGCATACGACATAAAGTAAAAACATGGCAAAATATACATTGTAGAACATGTTATCACAAATTGTGATACATTATCCATGACTTTATGGCATATTGGTAGCAGTGATGTGCGGTGAGGTTGATGGCTGGTGAGGTACCAACTCCTCTGGAGTCAGATTTACAATTTTAATAACTGAATATTTCAGCTTTCATCAAACAGCAAGATATAAGAAGAACATATTTGTCCTACAGAGAATATTTCTTTCATGGATATGGATAGAAAACTCTTCTTATGTGTAAATTATTCATATGCATTGTAAACAAGTTAAAGTATACAGATGTGTTCAGCACACATGTCATTTTGACTCTCAGTAACTATTTCTGGTATTTTTTCAATTTCAAATTCTGGTGCTTTAATCAGTTATGAAATGTTGTCTGTGAAAATTATCATAAAAATAATTATTTTAGGACTAAATTTTTGTTTTTTTAACTTGTCCTGTCCAAGAGAGAGGGATGTTATATAAGGCATGGGGGGGGGGGTGAAAACCATGAAGCAAGTATGTATATACTTGTTGCTTGTTGTATACAAATATGAGCTGAACTATTATGACGACTACTGTCGGTTTATGGCAGAGATGAAACGCCATTTCAGTACCTCGGCTTTCAGATTGATCAAGTCCTGAGCTGTAACCTCATCTGGTGGAACATCAATCTCCATCTCCCCATGGCACAAGAAATTGTAGCACCATGTTTTAAGGAAGTTTGGTGCAGGACCTCCTTGGGCCAAACTTGTAGCCAAAATGTCCCCACAGGTCCTTTTATTCCACAAAATCACAAACTGTATTCAAACAACTTCTAAATTGATTAACTTTAATATAGGCTATCTTGGAACATACTTGAAATTCTGGTCTTGGTAGTCCAAGATACTGTATTTGGGGATTTTGCCTTTTTCTCCATCTCCTTCAAAGTACTGTGCTTCAATTCCACGCACCATTTCTGTGCAAAGAAAAGACACAGTTACATGCAATCTAACACTTGGATGAGAAATTGTCTGTACTGCTACTTCTTGATTTGAGGTGTGAGAACTGAAAAACAAACCAGTAAGGAACTCTTTTCGTAGAGCACCTTCATCTATTCCATGTTAACCAATGAACGAAACACGGAGAAGTTTCTTTGGCGAGGCTTTTTTTTGTCTAATCCACTGCTTCATCCCCCTTAGAAACAGGTCTTCCATCGTTACTGACATGTTAAATGTCATGGAAGCATCCACCCTCTTTTCAAGTGCGGCGAGGATATCTGATGCACTAAAATAGGGTTCAATTAAACATCACAGATGGAGATGTGCGTCATTTTCTATTCATGTAACAAAGTTAATAGTTAATAAATATTGCTTTTCGATTTCTGGTCGCAGCAGCAGACAGAGATGGACGCATGAAGTGAGAGCTCCTCAAAGCAGGCTATTTAAACCCTCCTAACTCAATGATATTGTTTAGTTTTGTTCAATAACTCGAATGATGAGTGGAGGTAAGAAATCAAAGAACCAACGGGTGACTAAAAAACACACACAGATGTCAAACCGTGCGAAAGATGCCACAGAGGCTAAGGCCAATGCTACCGAAGACGAACGAGGCTGTGATTTATCAGCCTCAAACCAGCTAAGTTTGAGAGAGATAAGTGCACAAATAACAGGCCTAAAATCTGATTTAACCGACAAATGGACTACATTCAAAGAAGATTTTCGATCAGACCTGAAAGAGGAGTTGACGCAGTTCAAGCTGCAGCTGGAACAGCAGTTAGCGAACACATCACAAATGCTAGAGGAGCAAGGGCAAAAACTAAAAGAAGCAGAAGCGCGGCTGGAGGAACAGGAATCCTGGTCTGCAGTGGCAAATGAAGCATTTCAACACATGCTGAAGGAACAACAGACACTGCAAGAGAAGCTCAATGACATGGAGAGCGGTTCCTTTTCACCCCTCCATACACTGCTGCTACTTGCTCATTCTTAAACACATACAACAGTGAGGCGAGCCGGGCGTTGGCCCAGCCTTTAGCCCCTAAGACTCATGGGAAATGAGGGATCGTGGATGTAAATTTCCTCATCATAACTGAGGGATGTAATGTTGATTATATGGTTACTGTTTGTAATTTTATGTGTGATACCTACATTGTCAATGATTAAAAAAACCTAAAAAAAATAAAAATAAAAAAATAAACCATAACTGAGGAACTTGTGAACAGAATAGAGGTCCATGATGTTTGGCAAATGTGGACATACTCAAATGCATGAGCTTGAGGCAAGGCTGACTCCTCCCACAGTGTGGTAATGAACCTTACCTATTCTGTGAGTCAGGATGTGACATGCGGCTTTTACTCCGACGCGGCTTATGTAAATTTAAAAGTAGTTAACACGTGAAAATGGGTGGGTGCGGCTTGTAATCGGGTGCGCTTTGTAGTCCGGAATTTACGGTAATTCATTCAATTGATTATCACCCAGGCCTACAATGAAACAAAATTTAAAGCTATTAATTAAAATTCAAGCAGTAAAACAAAGATTAGTTTGATACTACATCATGAGATGCTGTTACATTTTTAGCATTTGTTAACAACATGCTAATACACGCTTCCTGTACTTTGAATTGCGTAGCAGCTCTGTCTCGGCTAACTGAAGTGTACATGTATATTTAATAAAGTGATTTCACATGAGAAAAACGTACAGCACAAAAAAACCACTGCACTTTCTTACCTTGTTCTTTATGGCGTGGGTTCACGTTTTTGTCCACGTTTTTTCCTTTCAAAGCCTCATGAAAATGAAAGTCCCGCCCCGCTGCCTTGGCGGTTTTGAAATGCAAATTTCGGCCAATCAGATCGACCAGAAAGGTTTCCGTCCCCAAGTGACAAAAACGCCCCCTTTACACTGAGTGTCAATCCAGGTGAACGCGCAAATAGAAACTGACCGCGCAGGATCTCCACTCAGTCAGAATTGAAGCCGTGCAGTTTAGAATTGCGCCTGCGCGGTTATAATGTTCGCTCACTCAGTTCCTAAATACGCCCGCTCAGTTGTTTTTACACCCTTTCAGTTTTTGGCATATATGCAATCCCATAACTGGGGGTGATCCGTATATCCCATTGACTGAACTGGACTAAGTGACTCCTCCCCCTTGGTGTTCCAAACAGGAAGTACCTGCCGGCACCAAGAAGCCAGAATCCCATAGACTTCTATAGAGAAATAAACAGCTGGTACTCAGTCATTCTATTGGTCAGAAGAACAATTCTTGATCTTTTTTTTAACATGTTCTTAATATTCCTCTTTTTTCCTAGATTTTTCTGTAGTTGAAGTTATTTAAGTTATAAACTGACCAATCAGATGCCTTAAATAAAAGTAGGTGGAGCCTGCTTGTCCAACGTTCAAACGTCCACATCCAAAGTTCAAATCATTTGATTGAGAGATTTTGTATAGCCTTTTAAGTGGTAGGGGCGTGGCCTTCCAACAAGCTCACTTCTAATTGGTGACAGTGGTTCCCATAGCAATGTTCAATTAGACTGACTGACTGATGCTTACTGACATCATCTGAATCCAACATGGCGGCGTCCATACTGTAAAAAAAGCCGATGTTTGGATGGAGCTGGAGGTAAACATCACACTTGCTCAGTCCAGGGGCCTGTTTCAGAAAGGAGGTTCAACCAACTCTGAGGTTAAACTTGAACTCTGAGTTGGTCAATCGGGAGATTAACAACTCTGAGTTTTCTGTTTCAGAGAAGCTGATCGGGGTTAGATCAATCAACTCTGAGTGGACTGATTCGGAGGTAAGCGTGCGCACCGCGACTATGAGAAGCCATTATCAATGGAGCGCAGATATCACGAGTCACCATGGCAACCGTGGAAAAAAGAGGTCTGCGTATTTTTCTCCAGCTGAACTTGACGTGCTGCTGCAGAGTTGCAGTGAATATGAGCACATATTCCAGAAGAAAAGCAACACCGCTGCATCTGCAAAACAGAGACAGTTGGCGTGGAAAACATAGCTGCTCAAGTTAATGCCTAAGTTTGCATTTAAATCATTGTTATAAAATATTGGCTGTAATAACTTTTTAAATAGCGTAAGGAGTGAAATAAAAAATGGCTATATTTAGGTGTACTTTTGAAGTGTCATTCCTGGTGTAATTGCATGAAATGCTGCATAGTGTACAGAACCAATCTGGGGGGGGGAAATGCATTTAACGTTGATAATGTTTAGAGGACTTTTTTGTTAACCTTCCCCTCTTGCAAACGTTGGTCAGTTTAATATTAATACATGCAATTGTGTTTTTAAAAGTGAACTTTTGTCTACTGTTGAACCTTTCGCTGCGCGAAGACTTCTCCTTTCTTTTCCCTCGTCTTTCCGACCGTGCGTGGTCAGAAGCACAGGGGATATTTCCTTCAGGGCTGAAGGGAATTCTCTTTCGGGGTTCACTTCCTGTTGGAAACCCTCAACCTCCAGAGCGGATTAAGAATGACTCCAAAACAGTTATTCTGGGAATGACACCTTCTCTTTTTTTAACTAAGTGCTCCGTCCTCCGAACACACAATATATTCCACGCACACACCTCTGCTCCTTGCTCACCCCCCCCCTCCTATCTGCACCTTCACTCGCCCCTCCCCTTGTCTCTCGTGGATCGCACCCCGCTCAGCACACACACGCTGCAACACTACCCCTGTATTGATCAAGTGGTATAGGTTTATATGGGATTAAGAAAGTAAGCAGTGCTAGCAAATTGTGTTTCCAAAAAGTAATTGTTACATTAATCTAATTCAATGTCCCTGATTCCCATTTTCATGTAGATGCAATCCTGCAGGAATTAAAAGAACATGGCAGCAGCTAAAAATGAATTATAAAAACATAATTCAATCAGGTCAAATGTGAGCATGTCATGGATGTAGGCTTTGTTGACAATATTTGACATATGAAACATCTAGATAGCAATACCTAATGTTGTTTTCATTGTATATATGTAATTGACTGCAACGAAAAACGGTAACGCTCAAACAAAAACGTATGGGGAAATGACAAATAATCGAGTCTTCTCAAAATCCTCGCACGACGTAAATGTAATTCTCTACGAATTAATGCAGCCTCCTCGTCTATTGAGTCCTCCAGAAAAGAACAAGCCATTCTTGTCACTTAGACCGTCTCTGTGTGACTAAAATGTGGGCAATGAAGGTTAAAGCGAAAAATACCGCTTCATCTTTAAAAAGGGGAGGGGACCGGCAGAAACTTTGAGTTTAGAGAATAAAACCTGCTCCCGACCAGGTTAGGTTCACAGCATAAGTAACCATGGACACTGACTCCGAGTATAAGTTACCTCTCTTTCAGAAACGGGTTTGACTTACTCTGTTATCTCTGGTTTAACAAACCTCCCATTCTGAAGCGGAAAACCCAGGGTTTCCCTGATTTCAGGGTTAATGCACTCAGAGTTTACACTTAACCTCCTTTCTGAAACAGGCCCCAGGTCTTTGATACAGTCAATAGTATGGTCCACCCCACCATCCCATATTTGTATGTTACTGAGTGCAGCACTTCTGTCTTACAAGAAATATCCCTGTCCTTTTTGCTTTTGAAGCCCCCCGGACGTACTATGAACAGTATTTTGGATTTTGGAAGTCTGAACCTAAATGTGGGGAAATTTCGTTTGGAATCCTCCAGAAGGTCGCTCAGAGGTTTCAGAGAGACCTGGGACCTCATTTCTAAAGGTTGCGTACGCACAAAAGAAGGCGTACGCCACTCTCTACGCAATAATTGATATTTATAAAAAGCAAACTTGACGGGAAAATGTGTGGTCCTTCACGCTCTGACCCAGGCGTACGCACAAAAACGGGTGAAATGAGGAACGGCGACACCATCGGCAGATGGAAGAAACACGTGAAAGTGAAAATGACAATCCTGCCTCTCAGAAATAACATGAGGACTTCAAAGTCTGACAATTAACAGCTACACCAACACCTGTTTGATCGATCAGCAGTGAAACAAACAAAAAAGATCAAACGAAAATTACAACAGAAATTCAAATGAACACATATTTGCAAAAAGAAAAGTGAAATATGTTCTGCAATATTGGCATGTTGTGCAATTTATCCTCATAAATAATATAGTTAACAGAACGAAATAATGTACAAAACTGATATTCTCGTCAATGTGTCCGTCTGGCGGAGCAGATATAGGTGCAGACAGACAGACAGACAGACAGATGTACTAATTGTCCACTGGGGAAAGTTGTTTTCATAGTAAAACATTTCTTCATTAGCTACAGAATTATAGTATTCATGCATATGCCTTTAGTTTGTTTTATTTTTGATAAAACAATGTATGGCGTATGTCTCAACCATTCAGAAAGATACAAGAAATTACATTTGCGCTGAACAATTTCCCATTTCCACGTGGATTATTACCGACATCTGTAGCTTGTCAGATGTAATTAAATGGATGGAAATAAAATGCCCCATCACAATGCGTAATGACGCACAATGGCTGATCATGCGCTCTTAGAAGATGTGGCAAATGGAAGAATTGGGAGTGAACGCATCTTTAGACAGCAAGAAGACGTGCTGGCAAATGAGGACGAGTGGCTTATGAGCCGGTTCCCACTTCCTCCAGCCGTCCTGTTGGAGCTCTGCGGGCTTTTGGGCCCGGCGTTACAGAGGAGCACTCGGAGGAACCACGCGTGTCCCCCCCCCCCGATGGAGCGCTAGACGTTTTTTTGCCTCGACTTTGATGTCCGACCATATCTTTTTTATTTCGGCCACGGTCCGGGGTTGTGAGGCTACAGCATTTACGGCGTCTGCCACCGTTTACACTCAAGTGCCTTTTTGGCATTAGTAATGCCCACACTGTGCCCTCCAAACAACATTCTTCTACTTCACATTGAGTGAAGTTACGTTCTTTTGATTTCCTCTCGGTGTGTGCCATGGTTTCACAATCAATGAATATTCATTTGTGGGCGTTTCACGGACTATTTATGGGCAACTATGGGCGTGTCATAAAGCCGCAAAAGATGCGCTGCATTTAGAATTGGTTCTGATTTATTAAGGGAAAGATGCCTAGGATGCGCACGGTTTTATAAATCCGAATATTTTTGTGCGTACGCACGTCCTATGTTTCATCCGTACGCCACTTCTGACGCAAATCCTACGCAAAGCTTTATAAATGAGGCCCCTGGACCCTGATAAGATCTGTGGAAGGATGAAAAGGTGCAGAACCATCATTCATGCTGATTTGTAACATCCATTCTGCCTCCAGCGGGCTGAGGATGAAGATGTAGGAATGAGGAACAGCTTAACCCAGCTGCAGAACAGCCCTCCTCTCCCATCCGTTCAGCTCTGTTAGATCTAACAGCTGTCCTCTCTTCCTTACATCTTTCCAGTTTATCTGCCCTCCGGGACACGTGCCCCCCCACCAGACTTCCTTCAGACCACAGACAAGCTAAGTGCTTCCTTGTGGTGTAGAACGAAGACGGCTGCCTTCTTTACTTTGGTCCAGACTCCAAATGTAGTACTGTTGGATTTCAACAGTAGTAGTGGAAGAAAATCCTCCAGGTTAGTTCTCAGCGTTTTTTTTTTTTTTTTTACACAAACCAATCAAAACGTTTATTTTCCTGATGCAGAGATCCAATCAAGAGAGAAGAGTGTGTGTACATGTACGCTCAGGTGAGTTTGATCAGCTAGACAGAGAGGAGGCAAAATGGAAAGAGAATCAAAAAAAGTTACGAGACAGTTTACAATCAAAATAATCAAACAGGATTCTGAGAGCTTGGGAGATCCCAGGAGTTGAAGCCAAAGTCCAAACTGCCCTTAAAGATGAATACTGACTGTCTGCTGACAAAAAATGGTCAAATCTGTTTGGGAGACGTAGGTGGCCTACAGAAAAAATCAAGGTCGTAGATCGCTCAGCGAACCCATACCCATTAGGAAATTAGTCAATCAGATTGTAGTTTGGGTGGACATCCTAGTGCATCCCATGGGCACTTGCTTATTGCACATTGCGTGGTTACTAGTAAGGAGCTAGTACCGGCACCACACTAACAACTAAAGTACAGTGTATGGATAATGTACAACAGCATCACCCTATGTATGCCATAAGTGTGTGTAACTTTCATTATCTTTACTAATAATTTGTGATACTCTTACCCCAATGAATGAACTCAGTAGGGGTGGGATTATATAAGCTTGCTTCTTCCCACTCCTTTTCAAGCAATAAATCAAACTCTACTTATACTTCAGTTAATGATCACTGTATTTAATTAAGCAAATGTGATATAAGTGACATTTTTGCTTTGTTTTCTGTCTTTTTAATCTATGCATTTCATCATTTCTGTAATGAGTTTGATAAATATGTGTAAATTATTTATTGCTTTGACTACAATGCTTGAAATAAATCAATCAAATCAAAAATAAAATCAAAAATAAAATAAAATCAACACAGCAATGGAATGTTCCAAGCAGATGCCAAATCTGGCTTTTGCGACAGAGATGTCACCCCTCTAAGAGGGAGGGAGCCTGAGCTTGTGTTGGAGGTCATGAGGTACCAGCTAGAAACAGTCAAGTTCACCTCTACCCCTAAAAAGGGCTTGGACTCTACCATTCTAGATTTGCTCATGGTGAGAGGCAGTGGGATGGGCTTACTGGTGAGCCCCTGGCTCTGCCGCCGAGTGTTGGATTTGGTGCCGGTGGACGAGATGGTCATGTCTCTGGGCCTTCGGATGAAAGATCTCTGACTGTGGTCTCAGCTTACAGGCTGAGCAGCAGTTCAAAGTCCCCGGCCTTATTGGTGTCTCTGGGGGTACTGGAAACCTTCCCAACAGGCAACAGGTTTTACTGTTAAATCACCGCCAGAGCAGAGCGAGCATTACATCATTCTAAAGGTTGATGTGCTCACATCATCTTCTCTGGAAGTTGTCCATCTGTAGCTCTTTGATGGATCTGCCTCTCCATCTTTCTGTGCCTCCATCGTTCAGGATGCTTTTCCTCTCTGTCGTCTGAATCTACTTTCATCTGCAGGGAAACAAAGCTGGCAGGGCTCACATTATCTAAGCCCCACAGTCATTTCCCACTTACTCCAGCTTTACTCGCTGTGTTGCTCCTGGCTCCCCCATGGTGTCATGAGCAGTGCAGAGCTGCCGGTGCAGCCAATCTTCCTTTCAGCCTTGTTAAATTCTGAAATGTCTCTGGGTTACCTGAATGGAAGAGAAATCTGCCTCCCACAGCTGATTCACCTCCTGCAGAGAGCTTTGCTTCATTTTCATTCGGCTGCTTTTGCTTAGTCTCTCTGGGTTTCCCATCATTTCCTCTTTGGGTCACATCTTCCTCTTCCTGCAGGCCCTGATTTTCTCTTCCATCCCTTACCTGTAAAAGAAAATCCCCATATCAGCAATTTCAACATCATAGAGGTGAGGCCGTTTTTCCCCCCAGTGGGACTACTTTTAGTGCGGCTGGCTTTTCTAGAGAAAGTTTAGCTTCAACAGTGGATCTTCAGAGACCTGAAGACTGACGGATAACAATGACTGCAGCAGCCCAAGGAAAAAAACATCAACCAACAAATAAAAAAAATGTACTTTTAACAAAATACAAACATATAAACAATAATAAACATTTTCTAACTCAAACAAACACAGACACTGGGACATGGATGCCCCAATGTTAGCACAGACATACACTCACTGGCCACTGTATTCGGTCCACCTTGGTAGTACCCGGTTGGACTTCCTTTTGCCTTCAGAACCGCCTTAATCCTGGGTGGTCTCGATTCAACAAGGTCCCGGAAACTTTCCTGAGAGACTTTTGTCCATATTGACATGACAGCATCATGGAGTTGCTGCAGATTTGTCTGCTAAACATCCATGATGATAATCTCCAATGCCACCACATCCCAAAGGTTCTCTATTGGGTTGAGATCTGGTGACTTTGGAGGCCATTTTAGTCCAGTGAACTCATTGTCATGTTCTAGAAACCAGTCTGAGATGATTTCAGCTTTATGAAAGTGGAGCTCTATTTCTCCTGCTGGAAGTAGCCATGAGAAGATGGTCCACTGTGGTCAGAAAGGGACGGACATAGTCAGCAACAATACTCAGATAAGCTGTGGTGTTGCAGCCATGGTCAATTGGTACTAAGGGGTCCAAAGTGAGACAAGAAAATATCCCCCAGACCATGACACCACCACCACCATCCTGAACCGTTGATACAAGGCAGGATGGATCCATGCTTTCATGTTGTTGACGCCAAATTCTCACCCCACCATCTGAATGTGGCAGCAGAAATGGAGTCTCATCAGAGCAGACAACGTTTTTCCATCTTCTATGGTCCAGTTTTGGTGAGTCTGTGTGAATTGTAGCCTCAGTTTCCTGTTCTTAGCTGACAGCAGTGGTACCCGGTGTGGTTTTCTGCAGCTGTAGTCCATCTGCCTCCAGGTTGGACGTGTTGTGCGTTCAGAGATGCTCTTTCTTTGAGTTCCAGTTGTCTTTCTATCCGCTGGAACCAGTCTGGTCATTCTCCTATGACCTCTGGCATCGACAAGGCACAGAACTGCTTCTCACTGGATAATTTCTCTTTTTCTGACCATTCTCTGTAAACCCTATAGAGATGGTTGTGGGTGAAAATCCCAGTAGATCAGCAGTTTCTAAAATCCTCAGACCAGCTCATCTGGTACCAAAAACCACGTTCAAAGTCACTTCAGTCACCTTCTGTCTCCATTCTGATGCCTGTTAGAACCGCAGCAGATCGTCTGGACCATGTCTACATGAGCAAATGCTTAGAGTTGCTCTCATGTGATTGGCTGATTGGAAAGTTCTGTTAACGAACAAGTTGGACATATGTGTCTAACAAAGTGACAGACACACACTCAAGCCACATTTAAACCCTCCTTGGCAGCACGTGTTAAAGCGGCCACTTCAAATGATCCATGTAAATGCGAGTTTCGGGCTTCCGCGCTCAAAACCTTCGTATTCACGTGGCGCTACGCACGTTTTTAAGGATCACGTAAAAAAACCACAGCCAGTGAACGTGCACTGAAAAAAGTGATTCTGGCCTCTAGTAAATGCTTCAAATAGGTTTTTTTTTTTTATAACTTTATATTTATTAGTTTTTGTTACATGAACACAAATCTCAAACAACATCACAAAAAAAACAAGAGAGAAAAGAAAAAGGTCAAGTCTAGGTGTTCCACGTGTCTATCTGTTGTACAGTGTCCATTTTTTCCACTTTCGGTGTAATTGTGCCTCTTGCAGCTTCAGCCTGTATGTTATTAATTCCATTGAATATATGTTGTTGATTGTTGAAGTCCATTGCTCCTTTGAAGGGATCTCCGTAGTGCCCCAGTTTCTGGTTATTGTTTTTTTGGCGGCTAGTGACATGACTTTAAATAAATATTTGTCACTTTGGTGGATTAGGTTTCCTGAAAACACGTACAGATAAAACAGTTCTGGCAACAAAGGAATTTTGTAACCCAGCACTTTGCATGTGAGATCGCCCACCATCTTCCAAAAACCTGTTACATTCTGACATTTCCAAAATACATGAGAGTGGTCAGCATTTATTTCTCCACATCCGCGCCAACAGCTCTGATTTGTTTTCAAATGTTTGTTCTTCAGTTTAGGTGTTATGAAAAATCTAATAAGGTTCTTCCAGGCAAACTCTCTCCACGTTCGAGATCCAGTGGTGGTATGGTGGTGTCTCCACATATCTAACCAGTCCTGTTCAGTTATCCTTATGTTTAATTCTCTTTCCCAGTTATCTTTTACTTTCAAAGTTGTGTTTTTTTGTCATATTCCATCAATGATTTATATAGCATACTAATCAATTTAGTATTGTTGTCTTTATATGTCTTTGTTATTGTGTGAACTATCCCGCCTTCATCCCCAGAGGAGTCGCTCTGTGCTTCAAATAGGTTTTTAGTTCATTTTAATTATTTTTATTACATTTTTCGGTTCTACCTAATTAATTTAAGTAAGTCAAACATATATTGTTTCCTTTTAAAAACCCATCCATCCATCCATCTTCTTAACCGTTTATTCCCTTTCGGGGTCACGGGGTTGCCGGAGCCTATCCCGGCCACTTGGGCGTAGGCAAGGGATACCCTGGACTGGTCGCCAGTCTGTCGCAGGGTGGAATATCCTCAATCACACATCCATTCACTCTCACACTCACACCTATGGACAATTTAGAGTTGCCAATCAACCTATGTAGCATGTTTTTGGACGGTGGGAGGAAGCCGGAGATCCCGGAGAAAACCCACGCATGCACGGGGAGAACATGCAAACTCCACACAGAAACAACGTTATTAAATTGGTAAATATAACTTAAAAAATTATGTTCATTCAACCTGCAATGACGTCATCTAATCTGCGCATGCGCACACCATGCACCCGCCATTTTAACACCAGAAGCGCGTGCTTCACTTTGACTGCAGACAGAGAAGAGGGAGCGGGTTTAACGAAGTTCCCTGGCTTTGGTAAGTAAAGTTTTCAAACTTTTTTGTCTTTGTACTTGACTCTAATCTTTTAAAATTGTTTTGACATTGACATGTTACTTGCCTTAACAATGCCTCGTGGTTTTGTTTTTAGCCAGCAAATTAGTCATTTTGCATCATGCTTGAGTACTAGCTAGCTTGTTTTTCAGACTAGTCTGTAGCGCAGAGCTAGATGCCGCGTTTTTGACACTATAGTGATACTTTATCGCCGCAAATGTAAAGGCAGGCCTCTTAGCGGTTTACCGGGACACAATCTGCACCCCCCCCCCCCCCGTTTTTTTTCCCCTTTTTTCGCTGGTTTCTAAACGAATACGCCACGTGAAGTTGACTAAATATGCGCTCAGGTGCTGCATATTGACAATATTATACGCTCTCTGTGTAGAAAACGCGGGAGGAAAGCAAGCGGGGGTGGGGGTGAGTTTCACTAACTTGCAGCTGCAGACTTGAACAGGTGTCTGACCCTGAGAGGAAAAGCAGTAGAGCGGCGGGGGAGGGGCTTAGGGTCATTGCTTATGATTACAGACCCTAAAATACACACTGCTGATTCCAAGTTAGTAAATGATTGTTTTATTATTTATAAGATTATGTTTTTTTGGGTTTGCATGGTTATTAAATAAGAGGAAAAAATTTAGGAACAAATCTGTACTAAAGTGAAGTTGTTTACATCATCTCATCTTAACTGTGGGTGTTATCAACAGTGTAAGGTTATGGGTGATGGACAAAAGATCAAAGGAATTATTAGTTGCTTAGTTTAGAGAAGAAAAGAGAAAAACACTGCAACTATTATAAGGAATGCCGGTGGTGTCCGAAATTTATACATGTTAAATGTGTTATTTAAAGAGTAAAATGTTGTCTGATCTTTACACAGACAATTCTTTTTGCGTAAGTCTCCCTTTAAAAAAAAGTATAGGAAACAATCAGTTATCTATCCCCCATTTCGGAAGTAGCCGGGTGCATTTTGCTTTGCTGGCACAGCAAAGGGGAGAGGCCTGCAGAAGCAGCTGGAAATGAAACTGCAATTTACAAAATAAAACAAACAAGCAGCAAATGTAAAATCTGTTTTATGTTTAGTGAGTCACTAATTCAGTTTCCCAAATTTCTTTACTTTTTACAGATTGTTTACCCATTGTGTACTCCAGTGTGGTTGTAAATTGGTATGTACATTTAACATTGTTTTGGTTTCACAAAGGTGATGTAAAGTCACTTATTTACTCATTTTCATTTGTGTTCTCTCCCTTTTTTGTTTGTCCAGTTAATGTGTAAGCGTAAAGACTGTTACTGAGGTAAGTAGGCGCTCAGAATTCTAAAAAATTATAGGTTAAAGCACAAATATTTTGGGCGTGGTCATATCAAGTGCATTTATTGTGTCCATGCATCTTTATAACTTGGAATGCACTTCTGACACATTTATCAAGAACTTTCCTCAAATTACATGTTATAATCATTATAAATGGAATTTAAAACTAATCTGTGTTTGTTTTTCACCTTTTCTCTTCAGATGAATACAAAATTTGAGAGGATCACAACACTTCATCATGAGGCAACCTTTATGGCAGAGCTTGACATGGTTACACTAGCATTGGCATCTGTTTTCCTGTAAAGGGGAGGTGTAGCTGGCCAAAGACTCTGCACATTTGCAGATCTTGAAGGAGGTAAAGGTGTAACTTGTACTTTAGCTTAAATGTGGCCCCAAAAGGCTTTAAATGTCTGTGTAGAAGTGGCTGGAAGTCTTGTTAGACTGGACTGTGGCTTTCAAAGTAAAAGTTAATGCTTCACTTTTTGCAAGTATTTATTTTTTAAATCGTATTTTTGCATAGATATTTGAGTCTGTGATATATTAACTGGGCCAAAGTTACACTATGATGACTGAACAGAATATACTAAATTAAGTTTTATAGTGATACATATTTATTTTTCCTTTACAGACCACAAGCAATGTTCATCAGAAAAGGGAAGCGGTTCTCAGAGCACTTTGTTGCTACCTGGGGGAAGATGAGTCTAATT
This sequence comes from Oryzias sinensis, assembly GCA_037389245.1. NCBI lineage: Eukaryota > Metazoa > Chordata > Actinopteri > Beloniformes > Adrianichthyidae > Oryzias > Oryzias sinensis. The sequence continues at coordinate 9,517,675 of CM074489.1, read as the reverse complement.
CATGAGTACAAGGTAAGCCTATAATCAAGATCTGCATCTGTAAGTCCATGGTGAAGAGAAACTTGCCCCCTTTCCAGAGACTTCTGCCACTTTTCCACAGTGGGGAAAGGTGAACTGTTTCCTTAATGTTAGGGATATTATATTCTTTACATTATATTATATATATATTATTATATATATTATTCTTTACATTTGTAAAGCACACTGAGATATTTACCTGGAAAACAAAGATGTGTATCACCCCAAAACAATTGCTTCCCAAATCTGAAATTGCTAAAGATAAACTAACACTGTAAATATGACATTCACTGAGTTTCTTTTGGGCTTTTCTCTTCGGGGGTCACCACCTCCAATCTGTTTCCTCCATCTATCTAACCCTTTTTTTCTGCATCCTCTCCTCTAACAGCAGCTACCTTATTGTCTTTAATCACTGCATCCATAAACATCTTTGATTTTCCTCTAGACCTCTGGCGGCTCTAGACTCAGCATCCTTCATCCATCTCAGTCTGGCTTTATCGCCAGAACCTCTAACAAGTACTGCCCCTCTGATGTCCTCTTTCCTGATCCTTCCAGGTCCCTTCCAAGGAGAACCTCAGCATCTTCATCTCTGCTACATCCAGCTCTGCTTCTTGTCTTTTCCTCAGTGTCTCTAGACTGAACAACATGGCTGATCTAATTAGTTTTCTTCTACACCTTTCCTTTCAATTGTACTGAAACTCTTCTAGCACACCTGACACTTCTCTCCACCCATTCCATCCTGCCTGCACTCATCACTTTTCCACACTCTCCATCCCCTTGGACTGATGACCCTAGATATTACAAATTCTTCACCTTTTGTTCCCTGCTCTAACTACAAATCACCATATTGAACAGGAGTCACGTGGTGACTGTTCAACCCTTATCTTTTAGTCTGTCCATCACCATTGCAACCAGGGAGGGGCTCAGAGTGGATGGCTGATGTAAACCCACATCAAACTCCTCTATCACTTCTACATCACACCTTCCCACTGTCTTACAGCCCTCATACATGTTCTGTATGATGCTCTAACATACCTGCCACTCTAGACTATCACAGTTCCTCTCTTGGTATCTTGCTATAAGCTTTCTCCAGATCTACAAACACGCACCGTGGCTCTCTGACCTTCTCTGTACTTCTCTATAAAATCCTCAAAGCAAATATTGCATCTGTAGTGCTTTCTCTGGGCATGCAATCCATACTTGCTACTCACAAATGTTCACTTCTGTTCTTAGTGTAGCCTCAGCTACTCTTTCCCATAACTTCATCGTATGGCACATCAGCTTTATTCCTGTTTGACACAAATCCACACAACTCCCTTATTCTTTAAAATGGGCACCATCACACTTAGTCTAATAATATCCCTAACATATTGTGAACAGTTTACTTCTCCCTACTCACAATAACACCACTGCCTTTTGTCTTTCCTAAACCTGCCAGGTCTTCTGAAATTAGAATTTTTCGACAAGATGTAAAACATGAAAAAAGCCTGGATATTCCTCTTTAGTGATGTCTCTTAGTTAATAATGTTTTTGTGTGTGTTGCATACTCAGGACATCCAGTGTGATGGCATCCAGAGAGACGTGGAGAAGCACAGCATGGGTGTTTGTCATCAAAAAAGAAGCTGAAGATGATGATCCTGCAGATGTTGGAGTGTTTGTTGAAGGGGTGATGTGCAGCAATGCTTGGAGTAATCTATGCAATCAACCTGGCTTACCCCAAGGAACTGAGATACTACTACGAGTTCATTCAGAAGGTGGTTATGCAAATGAATGGGGGAAAAGCCTACCCTGAAAGTCCTTGGGCTCAAAAACAAAATAAGCACAGGAACTTTGGGGTACTGAAACCAAACTTTTAGACATGACTAAGCTCGTTATTTGGAAAACAATGATTAAAAAAGGGAACCTTATTTGGTAATACCCATAGTTTATTTTGTTTACAACTTTCAATTTGAGTTAGCTGTTGCCTTTTTACTGTGATTTATGTATTCTATACCCTGTCCTACTTCGTGCATAATGATTTCTTATAAATATTACAGTTGTATTATACATTTAATTTGTGTGTTCTATACATATCCTCCTTTGTGCATTTTTTTCTGCCATTTTAAGTTCAAGAAGTTGCTTTGTTTTTTGAACAAATGTGATAATGCAAGTGTAGATTGGGGTAACAATGTCTAGTATTTGTGTTTAATGAAAGCATGGTTGGTTTGAAGAACTTTGGATTTTTCATATTTCTTGAATAAAACATTTGAAATGATTTTTTTTGTGTGTCACTGCTAAATGTATTGTAACATTTTCATTGGAAAAAATGAAATGCTTTAAACTCAAGAAACCCTTAAACAGCAAGTAAATACTATTGAAAAAAATTAAGTAACACAATCCTAAAATAAATGAGCTAAAATTACATGAATTGTGTAATGTCTACTCAAAGTTATTAATTAAGATCAACATAACTTTAGTAATTACCGTAATTCCCGGACTACAAGCCGCTACTTTTTTCCTGCGCTCACAGCCCTGCGGCTTTTTCAGTGACGCGGCTAATTTATGGATTTAATTGGTGGCCGCCAAGTACTTACTTTCGGACTCAGTGAATGGTTTGATTCTTTACCTAACACTAAGCAAAAGTCATTTGTTTTTCAACATCCTAAGCAGCCAAACAGCATGGATGTCACTTCAGGTCTTAGACACTTCAGTCATGGTTCAACAAAACGAAACACGCATGCCCGGCCGCATCCCAGAATCCTTTGGTACCGTTAGACCCAACGTGCACGTGATCGCTGCTACAATATGATGAAGCTTTTAAGTTAAAGCAATCGTTAAAAGCAGCGTGAAAAAATCCACCATCACCAATGGGATTGGAAAAGCCGGTCATCTGCGTGAGGGAGAGAACAGCGCATGTGTGAATAACATCAGCCTTTATTTTGCCGGGACACGACTGGAAACACAAATCCACGTGATGTTTTAAGGGTTTCTGAGGACTGACCGGAATTTTGCATTGAAAAGCTCACAGCCTCCGTGTGAGCTGGCGACATGTTCTCCTGCTGCTAAATCACATTGAGCTGCGGGGCCAATGACAGTCTGAAGGCTCCCACACGTAACAACGCATCCGCCCCTCATCCACAAAACGTACAGTATAAGTCCGATTGCTCTGCACAGACACGATTTCCTCCTCCCTGTAGCCGCCCTGGCCAGAGGTGTCGGAGAAGATAGGAAGGCGAGCTCGCGGGGCGAGCGCGGAGCTCAGAGGCGTCCGCGGAACTTCTGACGCACGCGCCGCGCTGGTATCGCGCTGAGGCGCGCGCTTTTCAGTCGCCGCTGCTTTATTTTACTTTTTTTTTTTTTTAACCAGCCCTGTTAGTACCATAATGCTGCCGCGACACAAGCGGAAGGAGAGCTGTTCCTTTTCACCCCTCCATGCACTGCTGCTACTTGCTCATTTTTAAACACGTACAACAGTGTGACGAGCCGGGTGTTGGCCCCGCCTTTAGCCCCTAAGACTCATGGGAAATGGGGGATCGTGGATGTAAATTTCCTCATCATAACTGAGGGATGTAATGTTGATTATGTGGTTACTGTTTGTAATTTTATGTGTGATACCTAGATTGTCAATAAGTAAAAAAACAAAAAAAAAATCTAAATAAATAAATAAACCATAACTGAGGAACTTGTGAACAGAATAGAGCGCCATGCTGTTTGTCAGATGTGGTCGTAATCGCCTGCATGAGCCTGAGGCAAAGCTGACTCCTCCCACGGTGTGGGATTGAACCTAACCTATGCTGGGAGTCAGGATGTGAATAGTCTGGTACTTAATACATGCGGCTTTTATTACGACGCGGCTTATGTTTGTTTAAAAGTAGTTGAACAGGTGGAAATGGGCGAGTGCGGCTTGTAACAGGGTGCGCTTTGTAGTCCGGAATTTACGGTAAATGCAAATAAAAAGAATGAAGTAAACCAGACTAAAAAGAATTAAGCTTAAATTACACAAATTTATTAATTGGTGTGAACATAATTTTTTATGTTGAATTTACCTAATTTATTTACGTGCAACACTCTTCACGTAATAAAATTAAGTAAATTGAAAGAAGCATTTTTTTCAGTGTGTGTTGAAAGTTAAGCCAGGTCAAACTTTGACCAATCAGGGACTTGGATTTGATAGTGACATATTGATGGTGACCCTTTTAATTTGTGGAAGTGCCAGCTGTTTATCCCTTGTGCTATCTTAGATGACTGCACCTTTACATTGACGTGTTCTCCCTACCATGACAAAGGTGGATAAAGGTGGAAAGATTTCATGTAATCCATGGACACCAGTGAAGATCACAAATCATTGAAGAAGAAAGGTTCAGAGCTCTGTCTAGTGGGTCTAGATGACCCAACTCCCAACGTTAAAGTGCCTAGGATAGCACAAGGGTCACAGATTGATCACGGAGGTGATTTGCGTGACTTGCACCTCTTCAAAATTTCACACTAAGTCTATTCTAACTGCAGGTGGAAGACATCAGTCTTGCCAGATTGAGTCACTGTTTTCAAACCCAAAAGTAACCTAAAAACCACCAGGTCCCACAAAAAAACCACCCAAAAAATGTATCAGGAATTAATTAGCAGTAATTAATCATCATTTATTTATAATACCTATTTTGATTAAAAGGCATTTGTTAATGACATTATATCCACAATGTTGTTGCTAGTCAGAGCATAAAATAGTGGACTCCCATTGAGTGCCATTAACAACAACAGTGTCATGACTTGAAGGATTGACAGACCCAGACGCTGAAACCCAGAATGAGGACAAGGAGGTGAACGGTGAGTAAAGGGTTTTATTTTCTTCCAGGAAAGTTGGTGTGGCTTGGAGGGCAGCTGGAGAGAACAGCGGCTTGTGGCGTGGCTGGAGGTAAGAGCGCAGCTTGGCAGAGCTTGAGGTTTCCACCGGACTGTAGGAGGACTCGGACTGACATCCACACTGGGGACACTTGGAGAATGAAATCCTGAGACAGGGAGAGGCAAGATTAACACGAGGCCAGACTTAACATAGAAACATGAGCTAGACTTAAGACCAGGTTTAGTCACCATAAAGGGCAACGAACTGGCGTTGGCTAATGGGTCTGGATCTCCTTAAGAGCAGAGCAGGTGATGAGGTGAATTGGTCCCAGCTGGTGGAGTCAGGAGCAGAGCAGGAGGGGGAGGAGACTGACAGGCACCATAACAAACAGGAGATCAAAAGTGAGCTTATGTGCCCCCCCCCCCCCCCCACACACACACACCTTAAACATCAAGATCAATCAGAAAAAGAAGTGGTCATTTATTATCATGATCAAAGTGGCAATTTTTGAGACTTCTCAAATGTATACGTACCTGAGATGTATGAAAGAGTTGCGTAACACGTCAACAGCATACGTTCAGATTTCTTAAGCACTTTATTTGGGGCTTGATTTACAGTAGACACAGTTGTTGAGGTTTTGTCTGTATAAAACTATTTTAAGATGTCACAGATGTCATGGTTTCCTTCTTTTCTTGGGAAGATTAAGTACTGCTATTAACAAATATCACGTTCACACACTTAATGAGATTTTAGCCTTCTGTTAATTGTTGTTTTTTCCTTAGCCTGTCTACTCTTGACTTTATTGGCCAATCTATTAGTCTATCTGCTGATTACATCATTGGCCCTGCTGTAGCGGTGGGGCGGTCAACTTCTTAGAAGAAGAAGAAGGTTTGATTCCTGTCTTGCCCGCCCATATGTCGACGTGTCCATGGGCAAGACAGTAAACTGCACCTTGCTTCTGGTGGGAAGCTGGCGCCAGCGTTATTGCATGACAGAAACATTTAATTTTTTTTATTTTATTTTTTATTACAGGCTATTGATGCAATATTTATAATATAAAAATATAAAGAAAAACACGACATCAAAATTGGGTTTTTAGTCACTATTTGGTATTCAGTCATAAATTTTCATTTTGGTGCCTCCCTAACAACAATTCATTCCCTCACACAAACACACACAAACACTCACACAAAACACAATTCAGAACTCAATTTGCATCTTAACCGTTGTTTACATTTTCCAGATTTTTTTTTTGTCATTCCTCCACATAGGAGAGGTTTTAATGTGTGGAGATTGATAAATTATCTGTCAGTCAGTCGTCTCTTCTCTTTATAGGAAGCTGTTTAAGATCAAACGTTATTTCCACTGAAAAATCCTGCTTGCAGTAGCTCAGATGTTGGTGGGCGCACTGCAGCTTCCTGAAGGTTTTCCTCAGCTTCCTGTGTTCAGGTTCTGCTTGGTATTCAGGCGCCTCTTCTCAGGTGACGCTCCAGCAGTTGAATACAAATCCCTTCTAATTAAAGGCTAATTTCCTGCACCGTTGATTCAAGCTCCCATAAAGCTCCTATGCGGGATCAATGCTCATGGAGTAATCCCCAAAAGAGTTAGCGAGGATCTCTGTAGGGTTTTACTTCCAACAGGCAAGAGCTTCCAAATTCATGAAGTCTGAGGCTCGGTAAGGAACCTGCTGGAAATATTTAAAATACAAAATGAAACTGATGAGGCAAGGCACCGACAAACAACAGTGAACGCCAGCGATGCTGAAAACGTGTCAGAGAGGATGTGAGGACAAATATATCGAGGGACCATGATGGGGCCATGATGGGAGAACATCACAGCTGAGGTGGAGCGGTCGGACAGGAGCTGGAGCAAAGGCTCGCTCAGAAAAAGAATGAGCAGAAGAAAAGAAAATGAACAAAAATCAGTGTTTTGGTGTGACGCAGCAGAAGTTCTAACACTGACGGGGCAGTTCAGACCATCTCTACAGATGGGTCCACTTGGGTGTATTCAGACTGAAATTTTTTTCTGGATTATCGGAGCAAACAAACTCTGGTTCACTTCAAGCGAATGTGTCCAGACTGAATACACTCTGAGAGTTGTGAGGATTGACAAACAAATCTTGATGTTAAAATTACAGCATTGGATTTGTATGACAAAAGCTCAGTGTACGGCCTGATGGAGCTGAGTAGAACCACTGCAACCAGCTACATCTAACACCAGAGCTACATAGTGAGGGCGGAGCCTATGGTGGACCTACATCTACCTCAGCAGATTCAATAATGAGATTCAAAAACATTTGTCAGCCAGTGATTCTCGAGTAACAATGTGGGGGCCTGATTCTGACTAAAACGGATTCAGAGGCCTCACAGCCACAAAGAGAAGGAAGAAGATGAAAGGTCTGGAAACAGTGAAAGACGTGCAGGAAGAAGAACAGTCAGAGCTGCAAGATGGTACAAAAGAACAGAGGACCTCCAGGAAGTAATGGAGGTCCATGAAGGAAAACAAATCCTCATGACGACATCAAAGGGTGGAAACAGGAATTAAAGACCCACTCCAAAGTAAATGGTGTTTTCTGTGTTTCTAACATGTACTTGCAGCATTTTTCAGATGATGGAGGACATGGATAAAATACTTGCAGGTCAAAATGCATTTCTGAATCATCGTTAACCAGGAGCAGATAAAAAAACTGCAGTTTGAAAATGCTTGTAGCTGCTACGTACTGTACAAACTACAATCTAGGGGTCACAAGCTCTCTGCTCCGCTCCATTCTGATGCATCTATCCATCCATCTTCTTAACCGTTTATTCCCTTTCGGGGTCACGGGGTTGCCGGAGCCTATCCCGGCCACTTGGGCGTAGGCAAGGGATACCCTGGACAGGTCGCCAGTCTGTCGCAGGGTTCTGATGCATCTACTAGCAGACAAATAAATCCATGAACGTCTTTGTTTTCCTCATTTGACTTGGAATCAAAGGGGGGGGGGTCAACCCCAGAGGGTGCATGGAACTAAGGCTTTAGAGATGTGCAGCTCCATAAGCAGCATAATGCAGCGCCTGCCATTAGCTCGCCTGTTTTCATCCCAGTGGAGGCTGCACCCCTGAGAACCTGTTCAGCCACTGGTTCTTTGTGGAGGAACCTCCTGCCAGCAGAAAGGAAACATGTTTTCTCTGCAAAAACATAATCTATCAAGCTTATCAAGCCACTGAATCTGGTGGTGGGGAGGACTGTCTTCCTCCTGACAGACCCTCTGCCTTCATCTAATCCTCAGCATTACCAGTGCTAGAGTAATGTGAAGCAAAAGGCAAAAGACACTGCTGATGGAAGGTGGACTGTTGTTAAGGCCCCCTCACTCAAAGCAATAAACTACAATCACATTCCCCCTGGTTTCAATTCCAAACCCTCAGAGACTTTTCAGATTCTTTAGTGAGTGTGAACCCGACCGAACAAGCCAAACTCTGAAACCAATCAGTGCTCTCCTCAGACCCCGGAGGACCGCCTTCGGTTCATTAGAGTTTTGCCGCGGAGGAGGCAGCAATCTCTTCCAGGCTGAAAGGCTTTACAGCTCCATCACTTAGTGGGTGTCAGTGTGGACGGGCGGGGGGTGAGCTGAGGGTAAATTCAGGCCAGACAGAGTGAGACCATGAATCTTTTGTGTATTTTTAAGTCATCCTGTCGTTCACCTCTTAAACTCGTTCAGATACTGTGGACCATCGTAACGCTACGTGGTGATGCATCCTCTGAGATCTGATCAAACGTTGTTTTTAGTTGCTTTTCTCCTTTTTATTGCCTTCAACTTCTGGTCATTGGATTGTAAAAGATTTTAGGTCCCACTCGGATCTGATCTAGCACATAGTTTCTGTAGAGCAGCAGGAGTTCATTAGAAACTCCCCTCTGAGTTGTGGGCTGAGCCGTTTAAATGGATCAACCCCGCCCCAACTTCCTATCATCCAGCTTAGTGCTCCAGTTTACAGCCCTTCACACCTCTATTAATGGTGCAGAAAAACAAACAAAAGCAAGAAAATATTGGAACTATCAAGCTGTTCAGTTCTGATCCAGATTCCAGCTCAGACGAGGAAAACAAAGACGTCCATGGATCCATTTGTCTGACAGTGGATGATCAGAATGAAGCGGAGCAGAGAGCTTGTAGCCCCGCCCAGCATATTTTCTACATCACTAATACGATATTTTTAAACAGCTTTTTTTTTGCCTGCTCTTTTTTGTCTGAAAAATTGCTATTGGAGCATGTTAAAACACCAAAAACACAGTCTTACTCTCAGTGGCTCTTTAAACTCCCTTAGGGATAATAGAGGGGTCTGTCAGTATCTATTTACTTATCACTATAAACATGACGGACAACTTTCACAGTAAGAGGCTAACGTTTCTTACAGCAAACATATTCGTTTGAAATGATCACATATCTCATGTTCTTTAACTATTTTCATTTTTAACAGAATTACTTTAATTCTTCAACTGTTGTCAACATTCAGGTTTGCAGGTCTAAAGTGGATCGATGTGTATGTAACATTAGACACCTTGACGTTTGTCATTAAACTAATGGGAGTTCCCCCTAGGGGGCAATAATGCTCCCAGGATCATGTTTCAGGTGGGAACTTTATTTTGGCATTGTTTTTTGTCTCCATGGTAACAAATCTGTTGTGATCTCTTGATGAAGGGGTCAGTGGTTGCATTTGACCTCTGTGGCGTCTCTCCGAAGAGCAGGGAACTCGACGATGGAGCCCAAGTCCGGTGAAGTCTTTGGCGCTGTGATTTCTGAAGAAGGAGCGGGAGAATCGGCAGCCAGACTAGCAAAGTGATTAGAGAGACTCAGCAGAGGGGGCTTCTGGGTCTGATTAGAACTTTTTCTGGACCTCTAGGACGATCACCTATTCATCCAGGGATCTCTGTTTAGGAGTTGAAAATGAAGAAGCCGTGGGCAGGTGGACTGATAAAAAAATGGCAAGCATGTGTCTGCATTACCTTTAAATCCAGGGTACTGAATAGTCCTGCATTGTGTGGTATCTAAGACATTAGTAAGAGAATTCAGACATAGCCAAATATGTTTGTTGTGTGTGTAAATTCTGAATCTACTGAATGACCTGTCCCCCTTTCCCAAGTTGGCTTTTTCAAAATAAAATGCCTGGTGTGAATAAGAAAGCCAACGATACAAACGTGACATAATTCAGATGGGGTTTGCTTGCTGTGTCTAGCATTTGTACTAAAATTTCTTGTCATTTCAGATTTGCCCCCCCCTTGTTGAACTTCAAACTCTGAGCGGTTGTTGCTGGTCTATTATTTGTTGTTCTATTTCCTGCCTGATCAGAGGAGACCTGCAGAGCAAATGTGGGTATCTGTATCTGGCATCCTTCTGCTCAGACAGGTTTTGTGATTTAGATTAGATTTCTCTGAAAGCAAAGCTTCCCTTTTCTAGCATAAACAACACCTCTGGAAAACTGACAGGATATTTTGCAGTTTTTCTGAGCAGCAATCCTGACTTTGGTCTGCTCCCTTTAGTTCCAAATGGATTCCTGCAGGAGTTTCTGCTTCAGATTTTTAAAGGCCTACTCTGAAGAAAATGGAGTTTTTGGTGTTTTTAACCTGTTCTTCTGGATTTTTTCCTGATGATGGAGGACATAAACATGAAATTTAAAACAATGTACATTAAATCTCACCCAACAAAAATTACCACTGGAAGGGTGGAAAGAGACCTTGACTATTAGATACAAAAAACAGTTAAGAAAAAAAACATCCAAGGCAATGTTCAAATGACTTAATACAGCTCACACTCGCATCAGATGGCAATAAGGAACTACATACATTGAGGCATCTGAGGGTCCGTATGTCATTTGAACACCCATTGGTTTATAGTAGAACAAGTATAGAATTTTTTTTCAAATTGTGTAGAATTGGTTCAATATGTCTTTTATATCGTGGATAGTGTATCATGAAATTATGTTTAGTCAAGAGGTTTCTGGAAGGAAACGGATGTTTAAAAAGCTGATGATGCTCCATGATTATGTGTTTTAAAAAGATAGTCATACTGTCTGTTGTAAACGAAGCAAATGGAGTATCAACTATCTGGAGGAGCAATAATAAAAGATGCCAGTACTCGTTGCCTTTCTGCACTAGATCACCAAATATCTCTTGTGCTATATTTTGGGGTCAAAATGACCCGATCGTTAAATTGATGTGTTATCCCTACCATGATAAAGGTGGAGAGGATTTCATGTAATCCATGGACACTGAAGAAAAAAGGTCTAGTGGGGTCCAGACGACTGATGACTTATGCCTAACCCTGGCATATTGCGCAGCAAACACCATGACTGAATTGCATTCAAGCCCAAGTCATTCCTACCATCAAACAACTTGACAACAGGAGGACGATTTGCTTAGTGTGGCCATAGCTAAAAGAATCTGCTGCGCGAAAAGAGCCAGAATCCATACATATCTGTTGGGGATACTTTCTTAAATATCTAAAGAATCTGGACCATTTCTGATGCATATCCAGACATGCAGCATATCTGAAGATATCCGGGCAAAAGATACTGGTTGTGTCTTATTTTGGTCATATCCAAGTTCCGAATATGACCTTAAGTCAAATCTGGAAATAGCTGGAGTAAAGATACTGAAGAAGGTAAATATCCTGTAGTATCTGTAGTGTATACTTATCTAAGTGTTGAGGCATTTCTGATGCATATCCAGACATGCAGCATATCTGAAGGTATCCGGGCAGAAGATACTGGTTGTGTCTTATTTTGGTCATATCCAAGTTCCGAATATGACCTGAAGTCAAATCTGGAAATATCTGGAGTAAAGATACTGAAGAAGGTAAATATCCTGTAGTATATGTAGTGTATACTTATCTAAGTGTTGAGGCATTTCTGGTGCATATCCTCCGTAGTTACCATTGCCGCTGTAGGTACCATAACCGTTCAGCCTGGAACTTCCTTTCGGGGTCCTTCGACTAGTGCTGACGTCACATTATGTGATTGGCTGTATGTTGGTCTGATGACGTGTCAGACAGTGATTGGTCTGGACAATTTAGGATACTACCATAGAAGAAAATATTATGACGTCTGTTGTAAACGAACAGAGCTGCGAGTTAGAGCAAGATTGTATTCGTAACGTGCCTTTATTATTGTTATGATTATTATTGAATTCATGTTCTCTTATAGTTTTTTTAATCCGTGCACACATTGCTTTATTATTGACAGAACGGACCTGGAAGGGCAACATTTAGTCATGCTGACAAAAATTTCACCCACGGCTGACCTTAAACTGGAGTAACGAGCGGATTGTGATAGCATGTCTTTATAAAAATGACAAAGAATATTGTCAGACACAATTTATGAGGGAAAACTCCTTTAGGTTACAAAAGGGAAAGTGAAATGAAAATACGTAGAGCCCAAGCAGATGTCGACGCTACGTAGTTTGTCCAAGTGGGGTTACCGTAGCGTGACGTTAAACAGAAGTTCCAGGCAATGTTGAGTTTAAGATAATGAGAACAAATTCATTTTGATGCAGATTTGCTCCCCCTTTTTTTTCTTTTTTTAAATGATCAAATAAACCCGAAAAAATGTGTTAATTTTGTGAATTAAAAGCCATTTATTTATTACCTTGTAAGCAGCAGTGGGTATCGTGCCATCTGTGAGTCTAAGCCCCTCCCCCGCCCCTCTACCTGCTTAAAGTTTCAGGGTCAGACAACCAGTTCACGCCCTTTACAGCCAACGCAACGCAAGTTGGTCAACCCCACCCCCACTCGTTTTTGTCATTTTCTCATTTGCTTACACTTTCACCTCTGACTAAACAGTAGTATCACAGTGGAAGAACCCCACAACTTATGAGGTCTCTCAAATGTAACAGTAATTTTACTACAATCTGAAAGAAGAAATTCTAAGTAGATGTAAACTTGTGTGAAAGGTCCTGCCTTTAATGATATAGCCCAAATTGTCGACATTTTTCAGACATGGCTAAAAATAGCAATAAAAATAAAATGAAAACATGAATAAATGAACTTTAATAAGTATGTTGGACAGTGTGTACTTCTGTCTAACTGGATTATTTAAGGAAAAGAGAAACAAAAATGTATTCTTATTGTTATGAATGCATCAATATAATGCACACATTACTAATTGAGTTTTTCATTTCCTAAACAATGTCCATAATCCACATGTTTGCATCAAAGATATTGGTAAACTCCTCTACAATTCAGGGAATGACGAGTAGTTGTGTGGAACCTCCAACAGGATGTTGGTCTCCTTGTAAATTCGCTCTCAGTACCTGGATCTTCTGGGGAACTAGGAGGTCTGAACCTGTTGAAAATAAGAAAAAAAAAAAGCTATATATTCTGTTTTCAGGGTAAGAATGAACCGAGGACTGTTATCAATCATTTTTCTTAATATCATAACATCCTATTTTTTATATTTCATTGTTTTAGTTTCTTCTGCTGAGGTTTGATTTTGATTTTATTAATTTTATTGATTTATTTCAAGCATTGTAGTCAAAGCAATAAAGAATTTACACATTTATCAAACTCATTACAGAAATGATGAAATGCATAGATTAAAAAGACATAAAATAAAACAAAACAAAAACCTCACTTGAATCACATTTGCTTAATTAAATACAGTGATCATTAACTAAAGTATAAGTAGAGTTTGATTTATTGCTTGAAAAGGAGTGCGAAGAAGTAAGCTGATATAATCCCACCCCACTGAGTTCATTCATTTGATAGTTTTACAGTGTTTTGATTCCGGTTCTGATCAGATAGATTCTCTTCAATTAAAAAAATCCAGTGCCTAGAAATGATTGATCTTCAGAAAAAAATTGTTCATGATTTCAGTAGACAATAACGATACAGATATGTAATAATTGATTATCATTAGAACACATGATAACCTTAAACCAGTAATTATTGCTACACATTGCAGATCAAATAAACAAAATCAATAGCTTATTGATTGTAATTTAAACATTTCAGTAATCATTATTGCACATTACAATGTAACACTCAGTGGTTGTAATTAAAAGAGCTTTGATTATTTCACCACAATCAAGTTCACACATGGATTTGGAATCATTCAAACACCTGTTGATCCTTACATCCTCTTATCTTCATATCCTGAGATAAGAGTTTCTTTATACCTTTTCTTGAAAATTTGAACATTTCTTGAGCTCATTACTTAAACCGTTCCAAAGTTTATTGCCACACACCGACACACAGAAACTCTTCTTTGTGGTTCTTATCAATTTGATCTTGAAGTTCCTACATCCCCTCAGTTTGTTCCTCCTTCATTTTCTAAGAACTGTTTTTGGATGTTGAATGGTAACGATTTCCAACTGGCTCTGTATAAAAGTTGTGCAGTGTAAAAATCAACAAGGTCATGCAGTTTTAAAAGTCTAGATTGATAAAATAGATTGTTTGTATGATCAAGATATCCGGCTTTATGTACAATTCTGATGGCTTGTTTTTGAAGTAAAAAGAGAGGATGTAGTGAGCTCTTGTAATTGTTCCCTCAAATTTCTATACAACACAAGTGAAAACATAAGTACATTCTTGATTATGCAACGCTTCTACAGTGTGATTTGTGATTAGCCTACAAATGGCAAATGCCATTCTGACAAATGACAGTCTCAAAGCAAATGATAATAACACATAAAACAAAAGGATCTGATCGTTGTGAGAATATCGACTCTTCTGTTGGAGATGTAAACAAAATCCAAGGTACTATCATGTTAGACTGACTCACAATTTGGGCTTTAAAATGTAGAAGTAGAAGAGCTAAAAATAGAATTTTTGAACAGGACAAGTATACAACTGATTAGTCTACAAAATGTTGTGAATTTTGAAAACAATAAATACCATGTTTTATTTTTTGAAACATTTGTAAATAATATGAACAATAATAATGATATTAAATAAAGGGGATTAAAGAAAATATATAATTACCAGTGCAAAATCTGACAAACTTTCTCAATCAGAGTTCAGTCTTCTTTCTCTTTCGGCTTTTCCCATCAGGGGCCGCCACAGCAAATCATCCTTTTCCATCTCACTCTCACTCTCATCCATATATCTCCTCTTTGGCCATCCTCTTGCCCTCCTGCCCGGCAGCTCCATCTCCAACATCCCTCTACCATATATCCACTATTCCTCCTCTGAACATGACCAAACCATCTCAGTCAGAGTTCAGTACAGTTCCTTAAGAACCTTTTGAGGAAATCAAGAACCTGACTTTCTTTTTTGTTGAGGGTTTGATGTTAAAGCATGGCAATAACCTTCCTGGGAATAGGAATAAGACTGGAAAACACCTCATCCAATTCTCCGGGGGGCAGTTTCAGCTCTTGGAGAACATTATTCCAGCACTCTGCTATATATATATATATATATA
>CM074489.1:9483595-9501959 GCA_037389245.1 Oryzias sinensis | reverse complement strand
CTGTGTCTGCAGGTCAGACGGGGCGGTACACCCTCACCATGAAGTATCGAGGGAACGACAGGATCCTGGCGGCTGACGACTGTCCTCTGCTGCAGCTGGCTCAGCTGGGACCTCTGGCCGCAGAGGTCCAGTTTGTCCTGCAAAGAACCGGTGCCAGCCTCAGCGAGGACTCACACGGCCCCACCCTTGGGAGAGAGCTTCCCCCACCGAGACCATCAGGACCTCTGAAGCCCAGGGGTCCTCAGAAGGCTCTCACTTTCAATTTAGGCCCCTCATCTCTGCCAAGGAGGAGTAAACAACACAAAGCCACGTCTCCATCCCCCAGATCATCGCCTGAGCCGTCATCACACGGCTCTGACTGTGAAACGGCCTCTAAAGAGGAGGCGTTCAAGCAGATCCTGCAGCACCGGAGGAGGCTGCAGGATCTGGAGCTGCAGATCGAAGCTCTGGAGAAAGAGACAGTGTTTCAGGAGCAGGATAGCTCTCCTGCTGATGCCTTCAGCCTGAGTCCAGCATTCACAGAGGAGCTGGCAGATCTGGAGCAGCAGTTCAGGCAGAACCAGGTGGAGCTGACGTACGGCGAGACCTGGGAGGAGGAGCTACAGCTGGAGATGGACCTTGAACTGGGTAGGACTTCAAATCTGCACGAAAACACTTTAACAGCGCCGACCTTTGTGATACTTGGACACTAATAAATGTGAACTCTGCTCTTGACAGCGAGGGGCAAACGCCTCGATGAGATTTATGCCTCCATTGATGAACAAAATGAAGAAATCGAGGAGCTTCGCACGCAGTGTGTAAAGCTGGAGGAGGAGCTGGACCTCAGGGCCCAGAGGTCCCAGGTGGAAGCAAAGCAGACAGACGAGGTCATCATGTCCCTGACACAGAAGCTCCAGAGGCGCCTGCAGCTGGGAGAAGAACTGGAGAGGCTGCTGGCAGAAAGCCAGCAGGAGCTGCAGACGGCAGAGGAAAGGGTAAAGGTATCACACCGAAGACACTCAAAGCATCACTTCACACATCACCTACACATGTCCCATTTCATCAGAAGGAGTATCAATTCTCAAAATCCTGTCAAACTGGGATGAGTTCCAGGAAAAGAGGTTCTTCCAGAGCGAAGAGCCTCACGCTTGTGGTGAAGTGATGATGAGAACGGCTCTCTGTGTCCTGCAGGAGAGGCAGGAGATGATCAAGGAGCTGAACAAGGAGCTGAGGCAGAGCAACCTGCAGCACTTCATCCACCAGGCGGGGGTGGCTCCGCCCCCTGAGCAGAACAACCTGCTGCACCTCCATGATGCTCACCTCAAAGGCTCAACCATGATGGAGGAAAAACTGTGAAGATGAAACAATTGAAGGTTACTTTATATTTTTGACATGTTTAGAAAAAAAGAATAAACACTATGCTAAAAAATTTTACTACTGCTGACTTTTGCATCAATTTAGAAAATTCAAGAAAATGAAAAATCCTCCATAGAATTTAAAAATAAGAGGAACCGCTTGTGTGAACTACCAGTAACTTCCTTTTTTGTCACAGGACACAGAAGAATCAGACATTTCCTGAAACCTGTCCTGTCCCCATACCTGTGTGCGTGTGTGTGTGTGTGTGTGTTATGCCACTGTGCAAATGTATGTGCGAGTGTGTGAGTCTGAGAACTGCACTGCCTCTGGGGCTGAAAATTGCCCTCAAGAAAGAAAAACAACACAAAAGTTTTTTAGGTGTGCTTTATATTTTTGTGAATGTTGTTTTCTAGAAAATGTGACACTATTCTTTTTGTACATGAAAATGACATATTTATTCTGAAATAAAGATCAGCTGATGCAGCAGTTCTCCCTTTTGTCCACCAGAGAGAGACATAGATGATTCCTACAAGGGGTACAGCTTCATCTGTGCAGCAGCTTCCATTCATGTGTGCATTGATGCTCACTAGATCGTCGAATGTAGACCACAATGCACTGCATCGGAACATTTCTTTAACCAAAAAATGTATTTAAATGTATTTTTCTGATAAACCATCAATGTTTTTATCTTCAGAACTTAGTGGACTCATAAATAACTGTCACAAAACACTCATATTATTTAGATTTTAACTTTGTGAAATCGATGACGTCACATCCGTCGTTTAAAAAAAAAAAGTAGTGAGCGTGGCGTCCGAATTGCTTTTAAAATTCAGGGCACTACATAGTGGCCCACTAGTTTTTAAGTAGTTAAGGGGGGTTGGCGGGAATTCAGACACAGCCGTAGACTAAGATGGCTTTGGTAACATTAACTAATTATAATAAAATCTAAGTAAACATGAAAATATGACACATGAACAGAAATGTGACTGTTCAAGTCTGATGGTGCATCAAGGAAGAGGAAGAGAGCCAAAGAAACAAGCTTAATGCAGAGGGAAACTACCATGAATTTAACCCTTGTGCTATTTTAGATGACCCCCCCTTACATTGAGATGTTCTCCCTACCATGACAAAGGTGGATAAAGGTGGAAAGATTTCATGTAATCCATGGACACCAGTGAAGATCACAAATCATTGAAGAAAAAAGGTTCAGAGTTCTGTCTAGTGGGTCTAGATGACCCCACTACCAATGGTAAAGAGCCTAGGATAGCACAAGGGTTACATAAGTATTGGAAACATAAACGTGTTTGTAAAAGGTTGTGGTCAAACCCTCACACACAAATGACAACTTCCTGAAGCATTTGTCTCTCATTCTCCACTGGTTCTTAGCTGTTCTTTCCAAAAGCTGTTTTTCATGTTCCAGTAATTTGGCGGATACTTTCAGTGTATAAGTGGACTGTCCTCTTTCGGCTGTGGGGCATCTTACAGTTTCTGCCGCCGACAGACCTCCTGGTTTTTCCATGTGGGGGTCAGTAATATTGATCAGTCCAGCTACATTTTCTCCAACCACAGACTAGTCTAACTAAACTAGTCTGTAGTTATATTAGACTGAAATTAGACATACATAGACGAGTCTCTGGTTAGACTGCACTCCAGTTAAGATGGAATCTAGTTAGTCTTGTCTACGTTTAGTTTACATTCTTTTAGAGTTCAGACTAACTAGAGTCCGGTTGGACTGGACCTTTCCGGCTCCTCACAATCAGTTCAAGACGTGGAACCCATGAACCCAACATGACACAAACAAAGTGAGCTAAGGGGAAGCCCAAACCGTACATTTTATTTAGGTAGAGGGTAACACTTTCACAATAAAATACTGTGACTCATTCACTTTCAAAGTAAAACCTAGTTGTAGCCATGGCTAGATGATGCTTTCATGGAAAATATATTGAGTTTTTCAGCCTTGTGGATATCATAGCTGTAAAAGAGACACATGTGGATTTTAATAAATGCGCTCCTACATATAATAAACAGGGGATTAGTTTTATTTGAGTCATTTCTTTATGCAGAATAGTCTGGAAAAGGGCCGATGTTTGCAACGCAAACTGCTGATTCTGCTTCTTTTCATGGTTGATGCTGAAAACAAACATGGCCTCAAAAATGTTCCTTCATTTTCATATGTGGACACATCTTCTCTTCCGCTTTAAGCGTGAAGAAAATATGTTTACATGGGAGTCACTGGGCTTTTGAATAAAGAGAAAGCTTTGTCTTTATGGTCAATACTTAAAAATAATGAAACAATGGTTCTTCTGTCTGACTTCAAAGCCCAATCAACTCCTAAAGCCAACAGGCTTTTATTTTGGAGTTTCAGGTAATCCATCTCCCTGCAGACCTGCATCCGCTGATGTTTCTGTGTTTTTGTAAATGAAAACCTGGGATCCTGGAGAGCGGACAGGCTCCTCAGCAGGTGAGCCACTGCCTTCTGTCATGTGTTCCACGTCAGACAGGTCTTCATCGTAAGGAATGTTGCAGAACACGCACACATTCCTGGCTCTGACTCCGCCCACACATACCTGTCTCTGTTTACCGAGTTCCCCCAAGCACGGGGGTCAGTATCACTGAACTCCAGAAACGAGTCAAGCCCAAGCAACAAAAGGAGGAGGAAGAAGATGATCTTCATCGCCATTTCCTCTCACACAGCAACACAGATCTTTCGGACACACTTTCTGAAGCAGCTTGTTGTCTGATTTGAAAGGCGCCTCATCTCCACGCTGAATTGTTTTAAATGCTTTAACACATTTTGACAGAGCTTAACTCTGAAATGAAAAGGAAATGGAGCCGCTGAGCAGAGCAAACGGTTCAAATCTGAATCTGGCCGCCTGAGCAGGACGTGAGAGGAAGCTCTGACACAAACCGACCCCGGCTCCTCAAAAGCATCAACTCTCCACCTTTATGCAGCAACGCAGCCACCTTCCTTCATTACCTTTCAAGATGAAAAGGAAAGTCCATTTTCATGCTAAGAGTTTGTGTGATCGTGTAAAGATTGTGTCTGCTGTTGTGTATTTTCAGTTCTTGTGTTGAGTGGCATAAGAAAAGCAGGTCTGGTCATATTGAGGGAAAGTGATGAAGATGAGCGTCAGCAGGGACAGACAGACAGACAGACACTCACCCTGACGTTCAGCTTGTCCTCTGCTTCATCCACACCGCTCTTCTTCCTCTCCTCCTCCTCTTCGCTCGGGCTCCTTGCTGATGGGAGGCTGACTGACTGTGACCTCAACACTCACCTCCTCTCACACACTCACCCGGGAATGAGGAGGTGGAGGAGTGAAGCGAAGGAATGCGGCCCAGCTGGCTGTGCTGCGTGACGTCATCGCCGTGTTTGGCTGCTCTTAAGGTCACTCACTCCGCTTTTACGCTCATTTTCTGTGGCTTCACTCGTCACATAAAGTCCAATCCACGCCTTCTTTGAAAAAGACTGGAAAAGCTTGAGTAATGAAGCTGGTTGTTCTCTCTGGACAGTTCTGAAGTCCTGCGGCTCAGCGGTCTTCTTCAGGACAGAGCAGCTGACTGAAGTGTCTTCTGTCATGGGAGAGGTTTCACTCTCCTTCCTGTGTTTGAACAGTGAAGTCACTGTGATACTGAAACCAGGTTCCTCCAGGAGAAACCGGGGGAGTGGCTCCTGACGCCGCCCACCTCCGTTTCCATGACTCCTGCGTTCCTCCCGGAAGCTTCTGTCTTTCCCGTCTGCCAGCGTCTGCCAGCGATAAGTCTGTTCAGCGGGAATCAGAGGAGAGGAGAAGGCGTGAAACCGAGTCAGCGGCAGATATTCGTCAAACCTGTAGAAATCAGCTTCTTCCTTTTCACCTGTCTTCTTTAAAAACATTCAAAATAACTCAATAGTTCCATCTAGTGCTGGAAAGTGTCAATGGAAAAATATTATTGCCCCTCATCTCCAGGAATGTAGAATTTATCAATGAGACTCAGTTAATTTCTGTTTTTTTTTGTGATTAAACTCTGTCACTCATCCGCAGCATGTGACCTGAGCTGTGTTGTTTTGTTTTTAATACTTTCAAATGTTTGCATCAGTAGGATTTAACATTTAAAAGGTGAATTTTCAAATGTAAGCAGGATGAGGTTTTTGGACAAAAAACAATTCATAATAAAGCTGAGAGAGGCGTTGAATGGTCCTCAGTCGCCACCTGCCTTTTGATCCACCCTCACTGGCTGATTAGCTGCAACAGCCCCGCCCACCCTGGTCAGAGCTGCATGTACTAAATTCAATGGAAAAAAAACACACCTTTATCGTGCTATTCTAAAGCCTTTCAGAGTAATCTATATCCATGTATATGATCATGATCACCTTTGACACGCTAAAAAATGATCTGTCTTTTGCCTTTCACTCCTTGTGGGTGCCACATAATTCATGATGTCATCCTAGAGCCGGCCTCGGCAGCGTGTCTGCAACGAAAGCATTTTGCTAATCACGGCTAGCTCTGTGGAGAAAGTGGGCGTGTCTCTTAGCCTGGAGGCGGTGCCTCAGTGCAGACTATACCTGGAAAGGGGCGGTTCCTCCCGTTGTGATGTCATAATGTGAGGACCCTCGTTATTGTGGGTTGGGAGGGGCTGGTGCCAAGAGGAATATATTCATGAACGGATCAAAATACCATTTTGGGGTTGTTTTTCATGAGGAACGAACATATAATATAATATAATATATTTAAAAACTCAAAAATGTCATTTAGCATGATTTAGGCCCTCTTTAAAATTGCACTTTTTCTTTTTATCTCCATATCAAGCATTTTATGTTTTAGCTGAACGGGGTGATGAACAGGTCTTTTGGAACTTTTGGATTTTCTTGGCAACTGAGCATTTTTGTTAACCACGCCCACTGAACCACGCCCACAAGAGCAAGTGGATGGCTGGATCTAAATGCAGTCGTTTCATTAGCTCAGCTAAAGGTCCACAAAGCTAAATCAGGGTCAGGCAGGCAGAAGTCGAGATCACCAGAGGAGAATCAAAAACCAGGCGAGAGTCAGAACAGGGTCAGGAGGTCAAGGCCAAATACAACACTCGGTAGTAAAGGCAGAGGGGCACAAACAATACTGTGCTGTGAGCCCAGCTCAGTGCAGTGCTTAAGTATGCTGTGGTTGATGAGTGATTGAGAGTTCGGCATCCAGGAAGTGAGCGCTGGGGTTGCTGGGAGATGAAGTGCCTTCAGTACTCTGGATACTGCCCCCCGCCGTTGACCAGAGGGCACCCACCCACATTCCCAAGATGTTCACATTATTTTGTTCAGCTCATGCATTCCAAGGGAATGCCGCTCTTGTGAGCTCGCTATGCCAATGCTGCTCGGAATCCAACGTTAGCTTCCCCCTCATGGGCTGAGATCTCTAGAAGGAGTTTACGTTTGTAGAAGACTGAATGCCGATTTTTTTCCTCCCCGGGAAAATAGAAACAGTCTGTTCCCAAGGTCAAAGGTCAGCAGAAGCGCAGTTGTGGTTGTAGGCTAAACCTTGCTGCATGTGTGTGAAATGTCCTTAAGATCGATCAAATAAAGAAACGTTTTTGTCATGCTGTGCAAAAAATGGGAAAATGTCAAAATTTTAAGCCTTGTCATGTGGCCATCCCATAATAACTTCAAAACCCTCATTGGATATCCCCGACACGTGTGTTTTGGTTTTATTAGAAGAATGAAAAATAATTTGAGCCCCAATCATTTTTTGACAGCTCCTGTGATGTCATCGTAGAGGGGCGGTAATAAATGGGTCTGGTCCTTCAGTCCAGGACTGCAGCTGGACAGAACCAGTGCAACAGGTTTTCATGAACTCACTGAAGTGGGAGTCGGCTCTTTCCTGCCTTCTTTGGTGTCAGGTTGGCGTTCCTTCACGCCAAAGCCTCAGTTTGAGCCGTCAGACCCACAGTCACATGTGTTTCAACGTTTCCTGTTTGCTCGCTCAGAGAAATGAGAACACGGCTTTGCTGGTCGTTTGGTTAAAGAGAAAGCATCTCTGCAAAGTCAAAAAAAGGAAAACCAAACAGGAAGAAACAGAAAAGGTTCTTTTCAAGTTGAATTTCTTTTTTTTTTCACATGAGCAAAATGGTTTTTAAAAAGAAAACAGAAACATGAAACTCATTTGAACTGACATAATAAAAAATACGATGAGTTTTAGGACCACCAAAAAAAAGGGAATATTATGAGAAAAAAGTCACAAATTTACTACTTTAAATCTCATGAATTTACTAGATTACAGTCCAAACAGTTCAGGATTTCTTTGTTTTTGAAACCTATCCAGAAATAAAGCTTCACAAATTTCTCAACTTCTTTCATCTTCAAGCTAGGCTACGATAAACAGTTATTCTGGTGTTTTTCTCAGTAATTTATCACTTTTTCAGCAAAATGTAAATGTTTTAAAGGTGCCTATTTACGATTGTATTCTCGTAATTTAACATTTATGACTTTTTTCTTGTGAATTTAGAACTTTAAAGTCATAATAAATAAATAAAAAGAGGTTTCTATACGGGCCCTAAAACTTTGTCACAGAGAAGGTGTCATTCAGTAGAAAATCTTTTTCATTCCTTTGCTTGTAAAGATTTCTTCTCACACCAAGACATAGATCCATTTTTAAGTTTGCAGACGTTCACACACAGGGGGCTGCCGTGGCTTCAGCGCAGATTCTTCATTTTTACAGCATCTTTTGACTCTTTCAGGCCTCCAGACAACCAGCTGCTCTCGTGTGGTGTAATTTCACACTTCAACTGAAGATGGCGCCCCGTTTCAATTTAGGCTTTGATGTTTCAGACCTGGGAATGTTTTTGATCCTGTGAATGGGATGTATCCGCTGCACTGACCTGGATGTTGCTTAATAATGCATTTACGACATGAAACTATCATTGATAATATGGTCAACTGGAGAAAAAAACGTTACAGTGTAAAAGCAGGAAGTCAGGATGATGCGGGTTTAACACCAGAGACTAAAACTTACATCTCAGGATGGAATTTACCAAGAACCCAAACAAAGAGCACAACATTGTGTAACACACAAATGTTATCAATCATCAGGGAAGATTCTCAGTCATGGTTCACAGCAGAAAAGGCTTTAAAGAGGATCATCTGGACTTAGTTTTGTCAGTTGAAGACGCTTCGCCTCGGATCCCAATGCTTTGTCATGCTTTTGAATCCGCTGTTTATTTAGGATTTGTCAGGATTTAGAAAAAGTGACTGAACAGTGCTTGACAGGCGCAAACAGCAACATTTAGAAGACGGTTTTAGCATGTGGGACTGAAAGTCAATTCAGGAAGGAGGACTGGGGGCTGCTGCTGATGGCTTGAGATTAATAATTCATCATTTTGACTGTAAAAAATGGACCATATTTGGCGAGTCCCAGTTCTTATTGTTGTTAGTTTTTTACAAAAGAAAGCTGTACAAAAAGAACAAAAACGTGATAGAACAAAAGTTTTCTGAAAAAGGATGACACGGCCCAAAGACTTAAGACAAGGGCTCAGAGGAATGTCCCTTTGTTTATCAGTAAGCATGTTGCTGTTGCTATCAGTTCTGCACAGTTTCATTCATTCATTTATTCATTCAACCGTTTTGTCCCTTCCGGGGTCATTGGCTGCCGGAGCCCATGTTTTCATTGTCTTTTTTTTCAAAAAGCTTAGCTTATGTGTCAAAGGGGAGGGATTACGTATCCTGGAGTCTTGTTCCCGAGCGAGGGAAGGTCGGAGCGTGACCGCAGACCCCGCTATAATCCGCTGTGGTGAGGAGAGATCTCAGCCAGAAATCAAAGCTCTCAATTTATCCGTCGATCTTTGTTCCAATACTCACCAATGGTCATGACCACTGACTGGAAATGAGAACTGGACTAAGCGCCCTGGCGTTCCAAACAGGAAGTACCTGCTGGCTCCAAGACGCCAAAATCCCAAAAACTTCAATAGCTGTTACTCCGTCCTTCTATTGGTCAGAGGAACGGTTCTGGATCCGATACCTTTTTTTAAACATGTTCTTGATAATCCTTGGTAAAACTTTTTCAATGATATTGTTCATTATCCCAAGTTATTCAAGTAATAAATTGACTAATCAGATGCCTCAATAAAAGCACGTTCCAAATGTTTGATTGAAAGATTCTGCTGAGTCTGCTTTTTCAATGGTAGGGGTGTGGCCTTCAAACAAACCTACTCCTGATTGGTGACAGTGGTTGCCATGGAAATGTTGACTCAGACCGACTCAGACCAATCACTGTTTACTTTCGTCATCTGGTTCCACCGTGGCGAGATTTGCATCGCGGAAATATGGCGACTGAATTGGCTTCGTTTCTCTGGAGTCAGAGGTAAGGCGTTGTCTGTTGATGACATCACAGCGAGTTTTTCAACAGCCGTGACTGAAAGAACGAGGCAGCTGGAGATGGTTTCCTCTGTAGGGTGGCTGAGCAGCTGCTCCTCCACATCCAGTGGAGCCAGTTGAAGTGGCTCAGGCCTCCTGGACGCCTCCCTGGGGAGGGGTTCCAGGCATGTCCCACTGGGTAGGGGCCCCAGGGAAGGCCCAGGACACGCTGGAGAGACTACAATATATAAGAAACTGCAGTCCATTTTAGAAATCAAAACAAAGTTCCTGAAGCCAAAATGTTAAAAACGAAAAAACAAAACATTTCAGAAAACACAGAAAACACAACCATAAACTGGAAAAGGTAGTCACTATGAGACATCACTGATTGGGCAATGATATCCAGTAGCTTCATTTCTAAGAACTTTTAGTTGAAATGATGACAAACATCGTCACCCAATAAATCCTGGCTAAGTGACAGTTGGCCAGGCTCACGTGTGGATCCACCTGACTTATCTACTCTGAGTGCTGACAGGCAAACAAGGACCTGTGGCAAATCCAACCCTGGGGGGGGGGCTGCTTCTGTCCACACAACAGATTGTGGAGCTCCCAACATGTAATGGTGAAAAAAGCCTCTGCTCCATTGAATTACGAGCAGTGAGTCTCAGACCATACTCGGTCCCAAGGGAATTCTCTCACATTGTCACTGTTGTCGTCCACATTCCCGCCGCGGGCTGATGCTGCGGCGGCACATGACGTCATGCATCAGGCACTTTCCACTCGGCTTAGCCGCGACCCAGAGGCCTGTAAATACTGGGGGCTTCTGCTTCCCCCACATCCTACCTTACTGTCTGTGTGCAGAATGTGGACTGTACCCACGGAGAGAAGGAAATACTGGATCTGTTCTACGGCAAAGTCCAGGCCAAATTCAGAGCTCAGACCAGATCGCCATTCTTCTCCAGCCCACATATGTCCAGAGACGCCCTCCCACCAAATGCTGCTGAAGACATTGGACTCCTGATGCCAGAGACAATCTGACATCTTCTGCCTGTATGATCAGGAGGGGCTCCTGGAGCCAAAGGGAGATGACACCGATGACATTAACGGGAAAATGGGACAGATGTACACATCTCTCCATCAATACGATACCCTTTTCTAAATAGTGAGCCCTGCACTGCTGATGTTCCTGAACAGGAAGAAGCAGATATTCAGGGATGAGATCAAGAAAAGATGAACAAAAGCTGAGAAAATGCTAAAATAATCCAGACCAGAGGGAAAGAAGAATCTGGAGAGAAGATTGCAACGACACAAGAGAAGCGTGGAAGGGAACGAGAAGCACTGCTGGCTTCAGCAGGAAGAAGCAGCATGTTCTGGAGACGGAGGCGGATTCTAGGGGTGGTATCAGTTTCTATTCCTACAATCTGACCAGATCGATCAGTCTGAGCCAAGTTGTTTCAAATCCACCTGGACCATTAAAAAAAAAAGATGATGATAATCGATGTTGGAAAATACCATATAGATTCAGACTGATAGTTTTTATTATTATAAAATAAAAACCAGAAGTGCATCACTTATGACATTCATTCTTGTTTACTTGCTTGTTTGGACACAGATTTTCACTTGAAGAAATCCAAGAATCTGGAAAACTGAAACGGGTTTCAACCAGGAACTAAAAAAACTCCAGGAGCGATCCCAAACCTGCCTAAATTATGTCCGTCCACGTAACCCTTGTGCCATCCTAGGCACTTAAACATTGGGAGTTGGGCCATCTAGACCCACCAGACAGTGCTCTGAACCTTTGTTCTTCAATGATTTGTGATCTTCACTGGTGTCCGTGGATTACATGAAATCTTTCCACCTTTATCCACCTTTGTCATGGTAGGGAGAACACCTCAATGGAAGGGGGGGGTCATCTAAGATAGCACACGGGTTAATTTGTTGGTACAGATAATTTGGTAAATGCATGTGACTTTGGAACATTTTGAGGAAGTGAAAATTAAAAATGAGGAATGAACCCCATAGAAAAACGACAACATGAAAGCCAGAATGGAGCAGATTCATGTTGGTTCTCAGATAGGATTCTTGTTCTTATGTCATTTTTATGGCAATGGAGGACATTTAGGAAGAAAACTCAGCCTAAAACTGGGTCTCTGGTTATTTCTTTATTCAAATCGTTGTGAATTGGGAGCAGATGAAAAAAGTGCCGTTTGAAAAAGGTCGTATTTGTGACGTGGACGATACGCTGGGCAGGCTCCATTCTGACCATCCGCTGTCAGACAAACAGATCCAGGAACGTCTTTGCTTTCCTCGTCTGAGCTGGAATCTGGATCAGAACTGGACGGCTCCGATATTTGTGCTGCACCAGCTGGAGGTGTGAGGGGCTGTGAGGACAGAGTGTGTAAACAGAGGGGATAGGTTGCCTCCTGCAAAACAGTGGTGGATTTCTAATGAACTTCTGCCTAATTTTCCATAAAGATGGCACAACGCTACAACAGAGTTTTAGGGCCACAGGGAGAAAAAAAAAATATTTTGTTCCTCACTTACAGGAAATAAAGTGGAAATGTCGAGATTTGAGTCCAAACAAGGAGAAAACACCAAAGTTGTCTGTTTATCGGAGCCTTGCTTGCAGATGAAGGATGTGAGCGACTCTAAATCAGTGTAGCCGTCTTTCCGGGGTTCGGTGTCGGTGAAGCGGAGTTTCATGTGTAAAATAAGGAGCTCAGAGACCCGTTTGGGTGGAGAGGACCAATCCTTTCGGACAGCTGCAGGGACACCGGTGTCCTCATCAATGGGCTGCAGAGATCCTGCAAGCCCCCCATCAATGACTGAAACATTAATAAAGCGGTGCCAATAATTGTTATGAATGACACAAACTAAAATTCAACCGTATTACACTGAAGCACTACAACAGAAGAAATGAAAAGCTGTTGTCCAGAAACAGTGAGCTTTGCTTTTCTGCACCTAAACCTTTATACAAACGTAGAAAACTGTTAAATTCCAAAGCGCATGATAGTTTGTGCTCCCTCTCACATGTGGATTCTGTCTGTTCTGCTGTTTGGTGGATGCATTCTCTGCAGGGCTGATGCCTGTCAGTCCTCCTGTCCTCAGCGGTGCCGTCTCTCCTGCTGTCTGTTGCAGTTTCGGGCGGCTGACCTGCCTCTGCAGAAGCGTGGGCCATGGAGCTGAAGGTGTGGGTGGAGGGCGTCCTCAGGGTGGTCTGCGGCTTATCGCTGGGCACCTCCTGTCAGGATGTCGTCATCACTCTTGCACAAGCCATCGGTATGTTCTCACCTGACTGCCTGCATTCTGCTGTCCTTTTCACACAGCTCACTTCCAGAACACCAAACACTTTTAAGTCCAAAGACTAGTATTCTTCTGAAAACCCTGCAGTGCTTTGACATGATCACCTTTGAGAACAAAAACTTTTTATTGAGTGCTGCTTTTTGGGTTTTTGTTTTGGCAAACATTTTGAAATTCAGGCAGATTTATTGTTTGACCCTTTAGGAAGATTGTAGTTCAGAAAACGGGTCCGGAGCCAGGAAACATTTTGGACAGCTGCCTTATTATTTCAATAAAAACATCTGGACCAGGTGTTGATCAGGTGAGACTGAAGGTGGAGTGTCTCCTCCATTTCAGAGAGTCCGCCTCCTCTCAGGACTTGATTTGATCCGGCGGCTAGTTTTGACCCCAAACTCCAGACAAGTCCCTCCCCCTTCAGCTCTGTCTTAGCTGCTACTGTCTGTGATCCTGATGGATTTGTGTTTCCACGGATCCGTGTGTTTCTGCTCGGCGTGACGCTCGACTGTGTCTGCAGGTCAGACGGGGCGGTACACCCTCACCATGAAGTATCGAGGGAACGACAGGATCCTGGCGGCTGACGACTGTCCTCTGCTGCAGCTGGCTCAGCTGGGACCTCTGGCCGCAGAGGTCCAGTTTGTCCTGCAAAGAACCGGTCCCAGCCTCAGCGAGGACTCACACGGCCCCACCCTTGGGAGAGAGCTTCCCCCACCGAGACCATCAGGACCTCTGAAGCCCAGGGGTCCTCAGAAGGCTCTCACCTTCAATTTAGGCCCCTCATCTCTGCCAAGGAGGAGTAAACAACACAAAGCCACGTCTCCATCCCCCAGATCATCGCCTGAGCCGTCATCACACGGCTCTGACTGTGAAACGGCCTCTAAAGAGGAGGCGTTCAAGCAGATCCTGCAGCACCGGAGGAGGCTGCAGGATCTGGAGCTGCAGATCGAAGCTCTGGAGAAAGAGACAGTGTTTCAGGAGCAGGATAGCTCTCCTGCTGATGCCTTCAGCCTGAGTCCAGCATTCACAGAGGAGCTGGCAGATCTGGAGCAGCAGTTCAGGCAGAACCAGGTGGAGCTGACGTACGGCGAGACCTGGGAGGAGGAGCTACAGCTGGAGATGGACCTTGAACTGGGTAGGACTTCAAATCTGCACGAAAACACTTTAACAGCGCCGACCTTTGTGATACTTGGACACTAATAAATGTGAACTCTGCTCTTGACAGCGAGGGGCAAACGCCTCGATGAGATTTATGCCTCCATTGATGAACAAAATGAAGAAATCGAGGAGCTTCGCACGCAGTGTGTAAAGCTGGAGGAGGAGCTGGACCTCAGGGCCCAGAGGTCCCAGGTGGAAGCAAAGCAGACAGACGAGGTCATCATGTCCCTGACACAGAAGCTCCAGAGGCGCCTGCAGCTGGGAGAAGAACTGGAGAGGCTGCTGGCAGAAAGCCAGCAGGAGCTGCAGACGGCAGAGGAAAGGGTAAAGGTATCACACCGAAGACACTCAAAGCATCACTTCACACATCACCTACACATGTCCCATTTCATCAGAAGGAGTATCAATTCTCAAAATCCTGTCAAACTGGGATGAGTTCCAGGAAAAGAGGTTCTTCCAGAGCGAAGAGCCTCACGCTTGTGGTGAAGTGATGATGAGAACGGCTCTCTGTGTCCTGCAGGAGAGGCAGGAGATGATCAAGGAGCTGAACAAGGAGCTGAGGCAGAGCAACCTGCAGCACTTCATCCACCAGGCGGGGGTGGCTCCGCCCCCTGAGCAGAACAACCTGCTGCACCTCCATGATGCTCACCTCAAAGGCTCAACCATGATGGAGGAAAAACTGTGAAGATGAAACAATTGAAGGTTACTTTATATTTTTGACATGTTTAGAAAAAAAGAATAAACACTATGCTAAAAAATTTTACTACTGCTGACTTTTGCATCAATTTAGAAAATTCAAGAAAATGAAAAATCCTCCATAGAATTTAAAAATAAGAGGAACCGCTTGTGTGAACTACCAGTAACTTCCTTTTTTGTCACAGGACACAGAAGAATCAGACATTTCCTGAAACCTGTCCTGTCCCCATACCTGTGTGCGTGTGTGTGTGTGTGTGTGTTATGCCACTGTGCAAATGTATGTGCGAGTGTGTGAGTCTGAGAACTGCACTGCCTCTGGGGCTGAAAATTGCCCTCAAGAAAGAAAAACAACACAAAAGTTTTTTAGGTGTGCTTTATATTTTTGTGAATGTTGTTTTCTAGAAAATGTGACACTATTCTTTTTGTACATGAAAATGACATATTTATTCTGAAATAAAGATCAGCTGATGCAGCAGTTCTCCCTTTTGTCCACCAGAGAGAGACATAGATGATTCCTACAAGGGGTACAGCTTCATCTGTGCAGCAGCTTCCATTCATGTGTGCATTGATGCTCACTAGATCGTCGAATGTAGACCACAATGCACTGCATCGGAACATTTCTTTAACCAAAAAATGTATTTAAATGTATTTTTCTGATAAACCATCAATGTTTTTATCTTCAGAACTTAGTGGACTCATAAATAACTGTCACAAAACACTCATATTATTTAGATTTTAACTTTGTGAAATCGATGACGTCACATCCGTCGTTTAAAAAAAAAAAGTAGTGAGCGTGGCGTCCGAATTGCTTTTAAAATTCAGGGCACTACATAGTGGCCCACTAGTTTTTAAGTAGTTAAGGGGGGTTGGCGGGAATTCAGACACAGCCGTAGACTAAGATGGCTTTGGTAACATTAACTAATTATAATAAAATCTAAGTAAACATGAAAATATGACACATGAACAGAAATGTGACTGTTCAAGTCTGATGGTGCATCAAGGAAGAGGAAGAGAGCCAAAGAAACAAGCTTAATGCAGAGGGAAACTACCATGAATTTAACCCTTGTGCTATTTTAGATGACCCCCCCTTACATTGAGATGTTCTCCCTACCATGACAAAGGTGGATAAAGGTGGAAAGATTTCATGTAATCCATGGACACCAGTGAAGATCACAAATCATTGAAGAAAAAGGTTCAGAGCACTGACTAGTGGGTCTAGATGACCCAACTCCCAATGGTAAAGTGCCTAGGATAGCACAAGGGTTACAGGCAAAAATATGATTGGCTGAGAAGAAAAGGCGGGCTTTTTAGCTATTGGTTCAGATTGAAGGCCTAACTGATGGTGGCATGTAGTGACATAGCCTGTTAGTCAGGTAGATTTTCCTTGTTGAAATTGTGCTGAAGCTTCACTAAAACAACAGCTTGTTCAGATAACACTCAGGCTTGTCAATGTTCTGACTGCTGGACACAGATAACGCTTCAGTCCCAACTACCCTTTGGGGTAGAAACAGGCTGTCTGCAGGTGAAAAACGGTCAGGTGTGCACGCAGGTGACCAGCATGAATTATGAAGGTCGCAGACTGCACAGAAACCACAATTTTTTCTACAGTCATGCCGGTCGTAGTGAACACTTATACAATATGTAAGGGTGAATAAGGGAGGCGCAGGCGAATCATATGGAGTTTTCACCCCCCCCCCCCCAATCCTGCAGACTGAGCAAAGAGCACGTTAGCGCCTTTGCCGTGATAGTTAGAAATGAGGAAATCAGGGTTTAGTTTGTGTGGACGAGACTTACTTTCATGTGCACACGCCGTGCAGTATTTGTACGCTGTAAGTAAGGAGCCAGTGTATGACAGCATCACTCAGATGTCATAAGTGTGCGTAGCGTCAATTATCCTTATGAATATTTCACACTTGACATGACAATGGAACGTTCCATTTTGAGGGCGAACGGCACACTGGTTTAAAACAGTCAGAGATCAATCCATCAATCAGTCAGACTGCATTAACAGTAACTCTGGAGCTTCTTGGGAACATGCAAATGTCAGAGCTCTGTCTCCCCTTTGGTCACTGGCGGGAGCTGTCTCCAGAGTTCTAACCACACTACATCTCCCAGCAAACCCAGCGCACACTTCCTGGATGCCACACAGCTGACTCTCATTCAACCACAGCATACTGAAGCTGTGCACTGAGATCAGCTCAGTATGAAGTATGGTTTGTGCCACTCTGCCTGCCGTACCGAGTGTTATATCTTGACCTGGGGGGTATTCCAGAAAGCATGTTTAAACTACCCTGACTTTAAGCCTGAACTCTGGCTTAAATCCGCCTGAACTTGGAACTCCAAAAGACCAGGGGCCTCATTTATAAAGCTTTGCGTAGGATTTGCGTCAGAAGTGGCGTACGGATGAAACATAGGACGTGCGTACGCACAGAAATATTCGGATTTATAAAACCGTGCGCATCCTAGGCATCTTTCCCTTAATAAATCAGAACCAATTCTAAATGCAGCGCATCTTTTGCGGCTTCATGACACGCCCATAGTTGCCCATAAATAGTCCGTGAAACGCCCACAAATGAATATTCATTGATTGTGAAACCATGGCAAACACAGAGAGGAAATCAAAAAAACGTAACTTCACTCAATGTGAAGTAGAAGTTACCGTTGGCGAGGTGGAAAAGAGGAGAAAAATGTTGTTTGGAGGGCACAGTGTTCTGGCAGAAAAAACAAAGTATTTATCCAGCTTGGTTTTAAAAAATGTAAATAAGCCCCACATTCTTTTTAAAACTATTGGTTCTGTTTGTAACCCCAATCCATCTTCCACTCTACAGATGACAAATGAAATGTGTGAACGTTTTTTACTCTTTTTTAACAACAAGGTAGCTGCTATTAGGGGAAATATTTCCTCATGCACTTCCTACTTAAAGTGTGGGTGACATGGTCTATTTTAATAAGCCAAAATATAGTAAATAGTCTCTATTTCATGTTGCGATTGTTTTTAATATTTTTCGAAAAAGAATAAATAGCGAAAAACGCAATATAAACAACGAGGACGGCCGCCGGCTTCACGCATTCCGCCGAATTCTCGCCCCCCTGTTTGTGACGTAACGAAAGGAAGACAAGGCAGACAACATGGCTAGCACCGATAGCGAAGCACAGAGTGATGCTACCGTCTCTATTAGCGATTCATCATCAGGTGAACAGAAAGATGAAGAGGAAAGTTGCGGAGATTATCATGATGATGAGTCACTTTTGCAACCGTATCGATTCGAACCCTTTTGCGAAAGTGAGGAGGATATAGTATAGCAGAAAGTAGTAGGTCTAGTGATGCCGATGACGATAGCCAGCATGAAGATTCGGCTAGACTCCAGTAAGTCTAAAAAATGTATAAAATTAAATTACTCCACTTACCCTAAAATATACTCAAAATGTCCCCTTTTGGCCTAATCTAAACAAAGGTAAACACTGGTTTTCAACCCAATTTACAAAATAAATGTCACAAAATAATAAAAGTTTCCCAGATATTACTACTCTTTAGTTAACAAAGTCACTGTATACCATTAACAACTG
>CM074489.1:9464089-9477314 GCA_037389245.1 Oryzias sinensis | reverse complement strand
CCCCCCCCCGGCAATCTGACGTGCATTTTTGTGATAATTGTGGCAGAAAAAGCAGGAAGTTGCAGATGTTTTTTCTAAAAGATGTAATAAAAGTTAAGTTACATATAAACTGTGAGTTCGTTTAGCCAATGCATCATGGGAGATGTAGTGTGAAAACTGTCAGAAAAGGGCAGAAAGACTCACGTCTCTGAGCTTCATGGTTTTGTTCACTTGTTCCACGGTCTGACACCAGATTCTGTGGAAAGCTACACCGCTAAAGACGAGCTTTAGCTGGTATTTTTGTTAGAACTGAGTGAGTTATGAGCTAAATTGGAACAAGGAAGTTAAGACTTTAAGCACTTCTGATTGGTCAGACTGATGACATGTGATTAAGCCTTCAAGAATGATTGGTGGAGTCGCGGAGACAGTAAAAGCTGCGGGACTTTTCAGAAAACAGTTAAAGCTGCAGCTAAATCGCTGTATCCCGTTATTCTTATCAAAATGTCTTTAATAGAATCAAATAAACACAAAGAAAAAATAATTTTATGATCTTTCATATTCCTAACTACTCAGTGTTTTATCAGGGCCTGTTTGGATAAACAAAGAGCTGATGTCCTGGAGATGGAAAATGTTTTTAGATCAGTTAATGAGGGCCATTTTCCACGGCACACTTGACCATCTCCCACAGCGCACTAGTGTGCCGTGGCACACTGGTTGAAAATCACTGGTCTAGATGACCCAACTCCCAATGTTAAAGTGCCTAGGATAGTACAAGGGTTAAAGCACTCTGTCCTTACAGCACAAAGGAAAATTATAACTCCGTGTGCTCCTCTGTGCTTTGCTGATGGTCCCTAAGAGACACCACTGGAGAGCCATGATGAATGTCTGTCAAATATCCAAACCTAAAACTAACTTCACCGCAGTCGCTGTTTGCAAAATTTGTTTGAGAGAATTGTCTCAAAGAGGGAAAAAGGTCAAGCTTTAACACCACAAATCTCACAAGCTATTTAAAAATTCCCCACTGCGATGTGTGGAAAGAATATGAAGCTGTAGTCATTGATAGCGTTATCGCTCAATTCGAAAAAAAAAAAAACTGTGGGGCTTGCACAGAAAAAGCTGTTACTGGTAAATAGTGAGCGTTTCTTTCTTCTGTTGCAAGTGTGCTGGATGAAAAAATTGACAGTTAACCTGTCAGAAAGCAGAGATCCAAAAATTGATATTTTTATGGCCCGCAGCAGCAGTCACTGACTGCAAGGACCATATTGTTTTCGCAGTTGGAACGACGACTTCGCCGCCTTTCAGCGAGAATTTGACCCCCGCCGCATGCTCGAAAAGTCACCAAAATGTGCACACACCTGGGATAAATTGCAAATGAATTTTCCACAAAGTCAACGTCACCCCCCCGAAGACGATGACATCACGGCCAGCGATCCCGTCAAAAAAATGAATGGGCCGAAGATCGCGTATGGGGCCGAACAAAATGTACTTCAAAATACAGTCGCGAAACCAAGACACACGTGTCGGGGATATCCCAAAGATGTTTTGAAATCATTATCGGACGGCCGCACGACCTACGGCTTGGCGGCCATTTTGTGGCGAACTCTGAGAATTGGCGATTTTCGTGTTTTCCCACAATATGGGGAAAAGACACTTTTGTTTGAACGATTTTCACGCAATTGCACACACTTGCTGCCAGCTCCAGTCTACAAACACCCCAGAAGTGTCGTTGACCTTTGACCTTGGGAAAAGGCCGCCATCTGGAATTTTCTCAAAAAAGCACCTTTAGCACCAGATACACACGAAAACTCGTCGTTGGAATTTTCATCAATCGTCTCGTAACTTTTCGGGCACCAACGGCCAGCTACTCTGGACAAAATGTTGGAATTAGAAGTTGTAGATTTTGAACGGCGTGCGCGTGGCGAGCTAGCAACCGTTGCCATCTTGGCTAGCTCGCACATTTTTCATCGGAACGTCGTGAAGAGGAAATATGCGATTCCTTGGCCCGCGCTGAACAAAACGATGCTACGCACGACAAGATCGATAAAGGAAAGTTCCGAATATTTTCATTTTTGCCGAAAATATTCGGAACTTTTTTTTTGGGAATCGACTAACGAAACCAATAACCAACGTTGGGCATCAATGGCAAGCTACTGTGGAAAAAATGTTGGAATTAGAAGTTGTAGATTTTGAACGACGTGCGCGTGGCGAGCTAGCAAAGTGGCGCACTGTTATAACTCCTATGTTTTTCAAAGGACTACTGTGAAATTTGAATGCATGCATTAATGCCTGAAACAGAATACATTGAAAAACACTGGATATGGACATATAAGGAATGTGGGCGTGGTTAGCATAAAACCACTGTTGCTAAGGACAACAAAAAGTTTACTTTTACCGATTTGTCCGAAACTGACGTCAATCTGTTCGTTCTCCCGAGGGGACCAAAACATAAAATGGTTGCTATGGAGATAAAATCAACAGATAAGCTGCCATTTTGGAAAAAGTGGGTTTTTTATCAACTTATGACATATAGCTCTCACCAATGGAGGAATGTGTTTTTCTGAGTCAGTTGATGATGCTGATCGCTATGCTAGCACTTTTAGCCACATTAGCATAGCTAGCATAGTTAGCATAATTAGCATTTTAGGTAATGTGTTTTTCTGAGTCAGTTGATGATGCTGATCGCTATGCTAGCACTTTTAGCTGTGTTAGCATAACTAGCATAGTTAGCATAATTAGCATTTTTAAAAATGTGTTTTCCTGAGTCAGTTGATGATGCTGATCGCTATGCTTGCACTTTTAGCCACATTAGGATAGTTAGCATAGTTAGCATAATTAGCAAATGCCGTTTTGATTAGCCTTTATCAAAAGTGGGCAGTGAGGGCGGTGAGGGAGGCGGTGGTGCGTAGATTTGGGCATGGAGGCGGTGGTGCGTAGAGTTGGGCGTGGAAGGCGGGTTGCGTCTGCGGGCCATACAACGCCGCTTGCGGCTTTAATTTTTTCTTGTTTTCATTGAGACAATAGATCATTGTTTTTCTTCTTCCCCCTCCTTGAACGGAAGACGGCTTTTGCGGCAGATACCGTAGATAACGGATACCGTACATGGATGTGAATGAACGCAGACATGGGGACATTACCGATGCTTTTGTAGAGCTTTTTAAAATGAATAAATCTGATGTCTAAACATCCGTGTCTTCCATGCATTGTAATGAGACACACACAGAAATGTAAAAAGTATCTGCTGTGAAACCAAGTATCGCTACCATCCGTGTTTATGAATGACTAACCACGTGAATAATTATTTCGTTCTCACAAAATTATTTTGTCTGTACAAATTTCAGCGAAGGGTATATTATTTTGTGGGAACAAGATATTTTTTTTTCTATCCATGTCAGGACAGGGGCTCCGTATATGACAGACCGAAAAGGCTGATAACGTGTTTGTGCAATCTGTTGTTAGATTTGCAGGTTAAACTAGTTCTGCAAATTTGTTGAATACATAAGAGCCATTCGCTCTTACTTTGTACTTAGTCATATTTTTTTCTTAGGTATTTTAAAAAAATATCAGTTGAGTATCGGTATCGGCTACAAGAGGCAGGAAAATATCGGGTATCGTTTGCAAAAAGTCATTATCGTGCATCACTGCTTATAAACCTTCTTCTCAGCAAAGTGAGGGTGTGTTGCTCTTGACAGGACTGAATGTTGCAGACATATGAAGGTGTGTGTCATGGTCAGAACACTAGACGAAACCAGATGCTGTAACCTGGAAGGAAGAGGCAGGTAGATGGAAAGGTAAGTAATGAGTTATATTGTAGAACCAGTGGGTCTTTGTGAATAGTGAGACTGGAACTCTGGCGGAGCTGAGACTGAGGCGAGGATGAAGATATGGGTGAAGGGTTTCAGAGTTCGTGGAGAAGACTCGGTTGAGTCGAGCGGCGAGACGTCGGATCTTGATCTTGACGTGACAGGAGCGTTAGTCAGCAGCGTGGCTGGAGTTAGTTGTCTGTGGCGTGGCTGGAGTCCTTGAGGAGCGGAGTGTTTCAGGAAGCTCTGGTTTTCAGCTTCTGCTCGAGGTGGTGGTTCACTCTGGTGACTCTCATGGGATGAGATTCCTGAAGCACAGCAAAACAAGATTAGCATGGAAGTAACAGGACAAGGGGCCAGACGTAGATGCCAAATGTCAAGGTCAGAGATACGCTGCTGCTTGGAGATGGCGCCATCCGTGGAGTCAGCCACAGAAGTTCTACTGTTCCAGTGATTACAGGACTCTTGTCTAAAGTCTTGTACCAAGGAGTTAAATAAATAATCATCCATGTAGGTGCTGTCGATATCAAAAAAGAACAATCTGAACGTTTGAAAAAAGACTTCATGAAGTTATTTAAAGAGATTGACAAAGTAGAGGTTGAAGCATTCCTCAGTGGACCTCTTCCTAACATTGATGGCGTGTCACTCAAGTTCAGCCGTCTGTTTCAGCTGAACAATTGGCTCTCCAGAGAGTGTGCTTCCAGAGGATTCCATTACATTTAGGACTTCAATATATTCTGGAAGCGAAAGGACCTATTTATGGGAAGAGACCCACACCTGAACAGAGGTGGAGCAAGAGAGTTAGTGAAGAACCTCCTCCCCACTCTGGGGCATAGAGGCCGAGGCCCTGAAAAGGCAGTAAGTAAGGACCGAGCCAGTGTCCCAGGAACCACTTCACAACGGCAACAACAACTACCTCCACCACCACCGGTCAAAGACTTGGATCCAGCAGCACCAGCACCACAACCACCTCCATCTAAGGACTCAGCTGCACCAGCACCACAACAACTACCGCCAGCTAAGGACCCAGCCGCAGAACTACAACAACAACTCCCAGATTTGGCCCCAGAAATACCACCATCTGACCAGCTGTGGGCGCCCCCTGCTACATCTACTCTCAGTGAATACTCACTTTCCTTTTTGTCTCCCCCACTTTCATCCATGGCCCTACCTAGCCATTTTGATAGCCTTATTAAGTCAGGAATTAAGATGGCTCCCCTTACACCTTTGAGTCCCTAACACCTGCAATATCACAGGGCTGTGCAATACTTAATATAATATACTGTGCAATTTGAAACATACTTTCAGTGCAATACTCACCAGGAACCACACGTAACATATTGATATCACATTGATATTGTATTATTTATGACTGAATGTAAACGGCTGGCCCAGGACCAGAGAGCCTAATTTTGTTTTATCATGTGATAAAATGACAATAAAGATTTCCTGATTCCTGAGCCTCACACCACAAAGGAGCTCTCCTACTCCTCCAGCGCCCCCTCCTTATCCTTCACCCAAAGTCCCTCCAACATGTCCTTCATCCAAACCCCCTCCAACACGCCCCCTCCGTCATTCACCCAAATCCCATCCAGCTCCCGCTCCTCCTGGTCCATCACCCAAACTACCCTCAACTCGACCTCCCCTGCGCGCCTCTAGAGGTGCTATCCCCCGGAGCTAGGATGAAACGGGCCCCCAGTGTCCTAGGAAAGGTTATGTCAAACTGGGGCCCTGTGATGAACAGCTTCCTTCTGGTGCTATACCAATAGTTGCTCCACGTAGAATGCAAAAAAGGGCAGTTAGACTGTCCAATCAAAGAAATCTAGTTCATCCCTTGCAAGAAGGTTTCGACCAGTCCCAAGGAAACTAATCTCAAACTTGCTGCACTCAATGTCAGATATTTATGCAACAAATCATTTTAATCAATAATCTTATCTCTTCTTTTAATCTTGATTTTATGTTATTAACTGAAACATGGCTTGACAAAAACACAGGAAACATAGTTCTAGTCGAATCAACTCCCCCAAACTACAAACATGAATCGGATATACGAGAAAGTAAAAAGGGTGGAGGCGTTTCTGCACTGTTTAGAGATAATATTTAAACCCACAGACTATCATTTGGTGTGTTTTCATCATTTGAGTATGTGTCGTTTAAGATTGAGTTATAACAAAC
Source organism: Oryzias sinensis (assembly GCA_037389245.1). NCBI lineage: Eukaryota > Metazoa > Chordata > Actinopteri > Beloniformes > Adrianichthyidae > Oryzias > Oryzias sinensis. Next base: position 9,471,360 of record CM074489.1, on the reverse strand, counting down.
TCCTCCCCTAAGCCACGTACACACCGGGACGGATTTCGCCCGTGATATTCGCCGATGTTTAACGCCTCATCAGTAAACAAAGGGCACCAATGTGAGTGTGCACACCGACGTGAAAAACGCCACGCGTAAAAGCATCATTTTTAAAAAACGCCTTGGGTACGTTTTTTTGGTTTGACGCACCGCGTCGGAAACTATACGACCAATGAGAATGGCGCTTTTGCACACGTGTCTGGAGCTTCTGAAGTTACAGTTAAACACAACTTGGGGGCGCTCAAACACAAAACCGCCTTTCTGAGCACACATACCAGCGAAGAAGATAGACGCCAAGTAGCGTCTACACTGCCGCAAAGAAATAATGTCGGACCATTTTAAAATATCCCCGAACCAAGCACCAGTTGGAGAAACTGGTATGAAACTGGTATGATTCTGACAAGCGCGTAAATACTTGATCTCTTCTTCTGAGTGAAAAGCGACTTTAAGAAGCGTAAAGTTGCGCAGCGCCACCTTGTTTACAGGAGTATTTGTTTTACATTAAGCGCCATCTAATGTCAGGGAATGAAATTGCATGTTCCCTCGGCTCATCGTCAGCGAAAATCGCCTGGGTGTGAACACAAAAAACGTGGCGAATAACGCCTGGCGAATATTCGTCCCGGTGTGTACGGGCCTTTACTCTGCATAGTCATGTACAAACCTCCTCAGCACAGCCAAAGTTTCATTGATGATTTCCCTGAAATGCTCTCAGTTGTGTGCACAGACTTTGATGGTCTAGTCATTACAGGTGATTTTAATGTTCATGTTGACAATGTCAATGACAGAAATGCAAAAGAGCTCTTTGCTGTCCTTGAAACCTTTGATCTAATTCAGCATGTGAGTTGCCCCACCCACAGCAGAGGGCACACTCTGGACCTGCTCATCACAAAAGGGATCATTATCTACAATGTCAGTGTGGTTGATGTCGCCCTCTCTGACCATTTCTGTGTAATCTTTGACCTGTCTGTTGCTCCCAAACCACCGCCTGACCCTGCAGTTGTCCAAAGGAGACAAATAAATGAGAGCACTAGGGCACAGTTTGTAGAAATGATAAACCCTGAAAACGCCTCTGGTGCCAATGTTGATGAAATGCTGAATTCTGTTACTTCTAGCATCTTGGATGTTCTGGATGCCATTGCCCCTATGAAGGTTAAATTGGGAAAACATAGACAGAAAGCTCCCTGGAGGAACGATGATCTAGTCAGGGCACAGAAACAAAAGTACGGCAGAGCTGAGCGAAAGTGGCACAAGTCAAAACTCCATGTTCATTATGTAATGCAGTGGTTCCCAAACTGGGGGGGCGCGGAGGTATTGCAGGGGGGGCGCGGTGGAGTTTTTTTTTCATACTTTTTTTTATCCTTTATTGACAAACAACATAATACAATAACAATGTATCAGGGGGAATTGAAATGTGTACATATTGCAGAAAAATATAAGAAATAAAACAAATAGTATATAAATATATACACATACATATACAACATAAGACAAAAAGAATTATTACTTCAAAAATCTTTGGGGTTTAATAAATTTTAAATCTTTCAAAAATTAAATGAGTTGGAATTGCTTTTTGGTTTTGCAGATGTTTGATAATGGTAAAGTACTGATTGATTTCACTCAAAAACTGCTGGAATTTAGGTTTGGAGTTTGACCATTTGGCTTTATGGATATGGAATTTTGCCAATAATAAAAACAATTGTGTAATGAAGATACAATCTTTGTCTACTTTGACATTAAGGTAACCCAGAATAATGTCTTTATCTAAAAATGTAACAGCTTGTGTAGTTATATTTCCAATATAGTTTCCCACTTCAATCCAAAACTTATATGTCTGCAGTCCACAAACAGATGATAAATAGTTTCTGAGTTTCACAGAATGAACAAAACAGGTCCATGTCCACAACAAATATACTCAAAGTTTTGGTAGGATATATACAATGCAATATTTTGAAGGACACCTCTTTAATCTTGTTATTTAGACAGTATTTATTACTAATAGTCCAAGCATAAGTCCATTTTATGTCCACAAATTTGGATTCCCAATAAAACCTCCCAGCAGGTAAAGTTGTGGTATGTAAAAGTTGTCTTATTTAATTATTGGAAACTGAATTAACACAAATATCCACATCGTCCAAAAAATTGTCTGGGTTCTTAATTGACTTGTGTTATAAATCCCTTTAAACAGTTGAAGTAGACTGGTTGGAACGGCATCTAACATTATTGCATATTCTCTGGGTGGAACAGGAATACCGAATTTTAAAAGAAATTCTTCATACGTCAGAAGATGTCCATGAGATTTGAAAAGTTGTCTGATTAAAACAATATCATTATCATACCATCTAGGAAAAAGTGATTTATTCTTGTATTGTACATTACTGTTATTCCAAATAAAACAAGTTGTTGGAGAAAAATTATGTTTATAAAGGAGTTTCCAGGCCAGCAGGGCTTGTTTGTAAAAGTTTGAAAGTTTTGTGGGCAATTTTTCAATTTTACAATTACATTTTAGCAAGAATTGAATGCCTCCCATTGTATCAAATATATATTTAGGAAATGCATTCCAGATATTGTCTTCCTCTTTCAATAACTGACTTAACCACTTTATTTTAAAAGAGTTGTTTAAAGTTTCAAAGGTTAATACATCCATGCCCCCATGTTTTCTGGTGTTACACAAAACATTTTCCCTTAAGTAATGACATTTTTTCCTCCAAAAAAAATCAAATAATTTGTTTAATAGGTTACAGATGTGTTTAGGCATTTCTAAAGACAGAGACACATAGACAGATCTAGAGATTCCTTCAGCTTTAGATAACAGAATTCTACAGTTCAGAGAAAGATTTCATTAACCACATGTTATAAGGCGCGGTGGAGTTTAGAAACAAAGGATTTGTATGTTTGTGTCAGTGTGGGGGGGCTCGAAAATATTCTAATCTTCAGAAAGGGGGGCCCTGCAGAAGAAGTTTGGGAACCACTGATGTAATGTATAAGGGGGAGTAGTACGCTTACAACCAGATCTTATGCAGAACAAGGGAAAGGTACTTCTCTGAAATCATTGGAAGTTGCAGCAGCAACTCTCGTATCCTGTTCACAACAGTAAACAGATTAACTAACCCTCCAACCCAGCTACCAATAGAACTGGTTCGCACACCTAAATGTAATGAGTTTGCTGTATTTTTTAATGACAAGGTTCAGGGCATTAAAAAAGCCATCAACTCCACAAAACATGATTTACGTCAGCAGTCTTGGTGGCAGATGGCAGCTGAGGAAGAGGGATAAACTGGACGGTCTTGGAAAAATGGTCTATGACGGGGAAAATGACAGTGTTGCCTTGTGAGGGGGTAATCCGGTGATGAAATCCACAGCAACAGGTAACGGATGTAAAAACCCAGCAGGAGGCGTATTGGTGGACTTGGACTGTGCACAGATAGTGCAGGCAGCGATATACTCCCGAGCTGTGACCTCAGGCGATAACGTCAGACCTGAGAGAGAACCTATGACACACGTGAGGTTACCCACGATGCAGGTGGCTGAGATGATGGTGGCATGGGAAGAAGGATTGTCCGTGCTGTATTTTCTAACACCACCAAGCTTGGCGGAAGTTGAGTCTTTTAGAAGTTCGTAAGTAGGCCAGGTTTTTATGGTCAGTCCAGACTATGAAAGGATGTGTAGCTCCAGCCAGTGATGCCACTCCTCCAGAGCCAGCTTGATGGCGAGTAGTTTGCAGTTGCCAACATCGTAATTAAGTACCGCTGGAGATAGCTTGGAGTAGTAGAAGGCGTATGGTTTTATTTTTCTGAGATTTCCCTTTGGGAAAGGATAGCCCCCACCCCGGTGTCAGAAGCATCAACTACAAAATGAATTGTCTCGTGGGATCAAGTTGTACAAGTATGGGGGCGGAAACTAAGAGTGATTTCAACGTGTCAAAAGCCCTCTGGGCCTCTGGATTCCACTGGTATGGTTTGGAGATGGAAGTGAGCTGAGTCAAAGGAGAAGCTATGCTGCTGTAGTTGCGGATGAATCTACGGTAGAATTTGGCGAACCCCAGGAATTGCTGTAACTTTTCGCGTTTTCCGGGCAGTTCCCACTGGGAAACAGCTTCGTTCTTGGCCAGGTCGGGGCGAATACTGCCTGCCTCGAAGATGTACCCCAAAAGCTGATGGTCGAGGAATGAAATTGACATTTTTCGGCTTTTAGAAATAACTGATTCTCCAAAAGTCTGGACAAAACGAGGCGTACGTGGTTTTCGTGTTGAACGGGGCCATGGGAAAAAAATTAAGATTTTGTCGAGATAAACTAACACAAACCGGTTTATGAAATCATGGAGAACGTCGTTAACCAACCTTTGGAAGACAGCGGGGGCGTTGGTTAGGCCAAAAGGCATTACCAGATACTCATAATGTCCTACGGGTGTATTGAATGCTGTTTTCCACACGTCACCTTCTTTAATGCGAACGAGGTGGTAAGCATTATGGAGGTCAAGTTTGGAGAAGATTTGAGTGCCTTGGACAGAGTCGAAAACAGAACTGATGAGAGGAGAATATTTGTCTTTACCAGTAATTTGATTGAGTTCGCAATAATCGAAGCAGGGTCGGAGAGATTTGTCTTTTTCGACAAAGACAAAAACAGCACCGACAGGGGAGGAAAGCGCCTCATGGATGCGATACTCCATGGCAGTTTTTTCGGGACCCGAGAGGTTAAACAGACGACCCTTAGAAAGAGTGGAACCAGGAAGTAGTTCAATGGCGCAATCACAGGGCTTGTGAAGGGGCAGAGAACTAGCCTTAGCTTTACTGAAAACGGCTTTGAATTCTTGGCAAGAAGACAGCACGGACGAGAGATCAATAGTTTCAGAAATGGGGAGATCGGAAGACGAGATGGGTGGAATGGTAGACTGAAGGTAGTTGGACATGCAAAAGGCACTCCAATTAATGACACGTTGATGAACCCAGTCGAATTGGGGATTGTGGATATTAAGCCAGGAATAGCCAAGAACAACCGGACTATGAGATGAAGGTGTAACGAAGAACCGGACGTGTTCGTGATGATTACCAGAAGTGATGAGGAGAAGGGATTTAGTGCGATGAGTAATCAACAAGCTGCCCCCCAAACTGGCAGCTTTTATGGGGGTGTTGAGGGGTTCTATGGGGAGAGAGAGCTGTTTAACCAAGTTAAGATTGATGAGACTCTTCTCGGCTCCAGAATCTATGAGAGCAAGGGCTTCAGTAACTTCAAAGTTGAAACAAAGCTTGACAGGTATATAGCAAAAGTCTTTTCTGGTGGAAATGACTGACTTACCCTCCCACGACCTGTCCTCTAGCGGGGGGTTCAGAAGTTTAATTGTAGCGAACACTGTGAGGCTTGATGTCCATGATTTCCGCAGTAGAAGCACAGTCCCTCGTCTCTGACGCTCCTCCGCGGATAACCTCGAATGACCAATTTGCATGGGCTCCTCTGGAGGTTTGCCTGGCATAGCAGATGGAGATGATACTTGAGGAGCTGCAGGCTGAGGAGGATTAGTTGGAGAGGTTTTACGAGTCTGATGAGTGCGTTCGTTTTGGCGTTCTCTGAGATGGGTTTCAGGGCGTAAAACTGCAGCGACAAGTTCTTCAAAAGATGGTGCTTCAGGCTGAGTACACAGATGATCTTTGATTGCTTTGTTGAGTGATTGATCGAAAATACCTCGAAGCGTTGGATCTGTCCATCCTGCTTCCACCGCTAGGATCCGGAAGTCGATCACGTGATCGCTGACAGATCAATTACGTTGCTTGAGGCTTAGTAATCATCTGGTTGCTTCTTCCTGCTTTCGAGGTTGATCAAAAACGAGTCTGAACTCACCGATGAAGCGTTCGAATGGCAGATGTGTGATGGGGTTAGCTGCTAGGAAGGCTTGGGCCCATTGTAGCGCTTTGTTCCTGAGAGTTGACGATCATAGTGATTTTACTGTGGTCCATGTGGTAGTATCTGAAGGCCTGTTGGAACAAGAGCTGACATTGCAAGACAAAATCCCCTACAAGCTTCTAGGTCACCGTAAAAAGGTTCCAGCTGAAGACGATAGTTTTCTGGGGTCGAGGCAGAAGTGGAAGTTGTCATGTTGCCAAAAGGCGGATGAGGAGCTGGAACAGCAGAACTGGAAAATTGTCCTGTTATTTCTAATAATGTTTGTGTCATACCATCCAGGCGTCGAATAGGTCCTGTTGGGTGGAGGCCATCTGAGTTAAAGCATCAGCTTGATGGCCAAGCATGATGCCCTGCTGTTTGACTGCTAGGCGGAGGCCTTCCGGGTCAGCTGGGTCAGGGTTTTTGCCAGTTCGTTCTGTCATGGTCAGAACACTAGACGAACCCAGATGCTGTTACCCGGAAGAAAGAGGCAGGTAGGTGGAAAGGTAAGTAATGAGTTTTATTGTAAAACCAGCAGGTCTTGGTAACTAGTGAAATTGGAACTCTGGCAGGGCTGAGACTGAGGCGTGGATGAAGATATGGAAGAAGGATTTCAGAGTTCGTGGTGGAGACTCGGTTGAGTCGAGCGGCGAGACTTGGATCTTAATTTTGACGTGACAGGAGCGTTAGTCAGCAGCGTGGCTGGGGCTCTTGACTGTGGCGTGGCTGGAGCTCTTGACTGTGGCGTGGCTGGAGTTTTTGACTGTGGTGTGGCTGGAATTCTTGAGGAGCGGAGTGTTTCAGGAAGTTCAGGCTTTCAGCTTCTGCTCGAGGTGGTGGTTGACTCTGGTGACTCTCGTGGGATGAAATTCCTGAAGCACAGAAAAAAAAGATTAGCATGGACGTAACAAGACAAGGGGCCAGACATAGCGCTCAGGAGNAAAAAAAACAGTTTTCCATTTTTTCAAAATTCACAACAAAAAACAGGAAACTGCAATAGAAGATAAGTATGTAGAGGGTACCGTTACCCTTTATTGTTGTTAATACCCAGTTTGATTGAATTGTAATAAATTAATTTATGATTTGCCTCTTAAATTATTACTCAATATTCTTAATATACTCTTAGATGGACATTTAAGTTTCATTAGAGAATTGATAAAAAACAGTGGAGTTCATGTCTTGTGTTTCTCAAAGATAAAGTTAAGTAACAAGAACAGTTTATATGTTTTATTTACAGACACTGAATTTTGTTTTCAAGTCATAAATATGTATTTTAGAATAAATTTACATAAAAATGTGAAGTAAAACAAATATATATATTTTCTTACCAAGTACTCTGAGATTCACACTGGAATTTCTCAGTACTT
>CM074489.1:9446467-9463589 GCA_037389245.1 Oryzias sinensis | reverse complement strand
TATGTAGATCCAGTCTTAGATAGGAGTACTGATTATCCAGAACTTGGTTTACAATTCCAAAGAAAGTGTGTGACTCCTAAGAGTAACAGTCAGGAGGAGGAAACGGATGAAGAGGATGAAACAACCAGTGATGATGATAATGACTATGAGAATGTAACTGCAAATTTCCATCAACCTGTTGATGATACTTATGTAGATCCAGTCTTTGATAGGAGTACTGATTATACAGAACTTGATTAACAATCTGTCATGTGTCGTCAGTCTTATGTTTTGTCCTGAGTTGTGCACTTTTGGTCAATGTCTGCCACTTGTGTTGTCACTTCCTGTTTTATTTTGAAACACTAGCACTCCTCTCGTTTTAGGCCTTGTTACTTCCTCTGCTAGTGTGTTTCTCTACAGGCGTGACTGTCTAATCCTCCCTGATTGTTTCAACCTGTGATTCCCTTCCTCATGTCTTAAATAGTCTGAGTCTCCCCTTGTCCTGTGCCAGTGTGTTTGGTTGTATCACAGCAATTGCCATTATCTGAGATTAAACGCTCTGAAAGTCTGAATCTGATTCCAGCCCTGACTCTGACCTGACACAATCCAATAGAAAGTGTGAGTGCTAAGAGTAAAAGTCAAGACCTATGATGATAATAATGAATATGTGAATGTAACTATTTACAACTGCCTGCTGAGAAACATTTAGAAACAAAGGAGAATATAGTTGTAGCTTTCAGGCATTCCACTTCTGGCTACGTGCATTTCCAAATTCAACCTGTCAGATTATCAGGATTAGAAGAAAACACATTTTTAGAAAAATTGGATTGGATTAGTAAGGCAAAAGTGTTTAGAGTAAATACGTTTTCACTGAACTATTGTTAAAAAAGTGTTGCTAAGCCATTAAAGTGTTTGTATGTTTGTAATGAGCTGCAGAGCCTCATATTTCACACTTGTTGAGCAGTAACAGGATGCACCCAGTCTGAACACAAACCTCAAAATGGCCTTAGTGCTCAAACTAAAGAGCAGAACTCAGCTTTTTATGTTCTTTAAATAACCGAAAGGGAGGAACTTCCAGCTTACTAAAGTAGGATGACATTTTTTTATGTAGGCAAAAATAAAATTGAGAAACTTCCCTTAGACCCTCTGTAAGACAATCTTTGCACCCTAGTGTACAGCACACAGAAACATAGACAAGAACAAGTTTAACTTTTTCTAATAATAGAATCATTTTAAGAAAAGGCTTGAAATTTTTCTGTAAAGGCAGCAGGAAATATTTCTTCTCTCTCTTATGTGCTTCAGTTTTTCTTGTTTCTTCAAATTGGTCACGCAGCAGATTTATCTCAGCCAAGCTCAACAAACAGCAAGGAAAGATTATTCATCTGATTTTCAGTAAGTAACTTTTATTACATATGACTCTCCTTACTTAAAAACTTTATTTTTAATGGTGTGAATGTTTTTTTTCATTTAACACACATTCTGTTTTTTACAATACTTTAGTCGGAAGCTCATTTGCCTCAGGTCAGATCTTTCTCCTATCTCTTCCTCTTCATAAATTTCTGTTAATCTGTTGCCTTTGTCTTTCAAGAGTAGCTTTTACTGCAGTTTTATTGATTTTTTTTTTCTTTTTACTTGAATTTCAAAAAAATGTTGGGTCATAATTTAGCAAGTTAAAGTCCTTCTCTGTAGTTTATGAATTGTCAAAAAGTGGAATTCTGCTTTTTAGCCTCAGTACAACAAACTGAGTGTAGACGCAAACTGTTTAACAAGTGTCAAACACGAGGCTCTGCGGCTTATTAAAAACATTCATTCATCTTCTTCCGTTTATTCCCTTTCGGGGTCACGCGGCTGCTGGAACCTATCCCGGCCACTTGTGGGCAAAGGATCACCGGATACCCCAGTGTGGTTGTCATTTTCAGTTGTGGAGGAGCATTTCGCTCCGCCGGGCAACCGTGCCGATGTGGCGGGAGATGGTCCTAGTCCAAGCCCGCCCCAGCCACGGCTGCGTCTTCGTTTCTCAGAACGGTGAACCGATTGGAGAGGGTGACCTGGGGAGGCGTTGATGGCGGTATCGGCCTCGTCTGGGATCTTCTTGCTTGCATCCCGAACAACTACCTCAGGATAGGTGGTCTTTCGGAGTGGAGCAGGAGGAAGGCCACATACACTCCAGGTCACACAAAAGTGTGTCCTGGGCGACGGTTAAACTGGTGATTGCCTGCGACATCTTTGCAGCGAGTTGATAGGCGCAGGAAAGGAGGGTCTCTTTCTCGGTGAGTACATCAGCGAGTTTACTAGATCATCCTTAAGCTTAGTGACAGTTTCATTCATTTGGTCACAGCAACAGTTTTGACAAGCCGTAGAAACCGCCATGACAGATTAAACAGTCCGTTGAGGCCCGGATGGTGTCACTGCTGATGCTGTGTGTCACTGCCTGAGTCCACCACCATCATTATTTCTCCTCACTTGGTGTTGGGAACTACTCGCTGGTCGCTAGAGCGCAAGGTAAAGGCATCAGTTCCTGATCCTGCCACCGTACCTGTTGGCTGTCCAGACGGGTGCCTGTTTGTGCCTCCATCCCTACGCACCCTTGTATTCAAGTGGGGTCATTCCTCCCGACTGGCCTCTCATTCCGGATTGACCAGGATCAGTTTTCTGGTGGCTCAGCATTTTTGGTGGCCCTCTATGTCCCCCGACATTAGGGCCTTTGTGGCTGCTTGTCCCATATGTTCCAGTGTCAAGACCCCCCGGACCCCGCCTGCTGGGTTGCGTCACCCTCTACCTGTGTCATCTAGACCTTGGTCCCATGTTTCCATGGACTTTATCACAGGTCTACCCAACTCAAGAGGTAAGGCGGTCATTCTCACCATCACTGACCGTTTTTTCAAGCTGGTACATGCCATTTCTCTGCAGAAACTTCCGTCAGCCAAGGAATTGGGTGTGCTCGTCAGTCAACATCTATTTTGCTTACATGGATTTCCATCAGAACATATGACTGAAGTTGAAGAAGCAAACTTTTCACATGTTAAACACACTTGCACAATGTGTTCTCAGAAGTAATCACTTTGCGATTGACTTTGCGGCACAGCCCAGTAACAGAGTACCATGATTTGTGGATAGACCACTTAAAAAGACTGAGGACAAGAAGTGTTGCTAAGCCATTAAAGTTCAACATGTTTGTAACGAGCTGCAGAGCCTCATTTTTCACACTTGTTGAGCAGTAACAGGAAGACCCATCTGCACACAAACCTCAAAATGACCTTAGTACCGAAGCTCAAGAGCAGAACTGAACTTGTTCATTTACTAACCGAAAGCAGGACAATTCCAGCCTACTAAAGTATGATGACATTTTTTTATGTAGGCAAAAATGCAAATGATAAACTGCCCTTAGACTCTCCATAAGACAATATTTGCACCCTAGTAGTGTACAGCACACAGACACATAGACAAGAACTAGTTGAACTGATGATCGAATTATTTTAAGAAAAGGCTTAAAGTTTAACACGTTGTTTGGTTCTTTGGATTAGATCTTATTTTTAAGAAATAGGAAATTATAAGATGCATTCTCAGAAAGAGGAACTTCTCTTTAAAGGCAGCAGGAAATATTTCTTCTCTCTCCTATGTGCTTTAATTTTTTCTTGTTTCTTCAAATTGGTCACGCAGCAGATCAATCTCAGCCATGCTCAACAAACAACAAGGAAAGTTCCTTCATCTGATTTTCAGTAAGTACTGTTTACTACTACACATTACTCTGATTAAGTCAAAACCTCTATTTTTAATCATCTGAATGTTAATTTTTCATTTAACACATTCTGTTTCTTCCGATACTATAGTCTTTTATGCCTGGAGCTCATTTGCCTCAGGTCAGTTCATTTTCCTATCTCTTCCTCTTAATACATTTCTGTTAATCTACGGATATAAAACACTTTTTTGTGATGTGTTTTAAGGTCAGATCAGACTGGTTGGATCTGGAGCGACTCGCTGCTCTGGAAGAGTTGAAGTCCAACATGATGGAGTCTGGGGAACAGTCTGTGAGGATGAGTGGGATCTAAATGATGCAAATGTGGTCTGCAGACAGTTGTCCTGTGGGACAGCTCTTCAAACTCCTGGATCAGCTCATTTTGGTCAAGGATCAGACCCGATTTGGCTGGATGATGTAGCATGTTCAGGAAATGAAAGCTCACTGACACAGTGTGGTCACAGAGGTTATGGAAAACATAACTGTGGTCACAGTGAAGATGCTGGTGTCATCTGCTCAGGTGAGGAGACTTCCTACATTATTGTACGTTTTAGGAAAATCCTTTCCTGACAAGCTGCTCAGAGTTTGTGATGCTGTCATGTTCTGCCGGGGCTCTGAACCCTTTACAAGGAAACAATACATTTTTGTGATGTGTTTTAAGATCAGATCAGGCTGGTTGGGTCTGGATCAGCTCGCTGCTCTGGAAGAGTTGAAGTCCAATATAATGGATCCTGGGGAACAGTCTGTGATGATGACTGGGATCTAAATGATGCAAAAGTGATCTGCAGACAGTTGTCCTGTGGGACAGCTCTACATGCTCTTGGATCAACTCATTTTGGTCAAGGATCAGACAAAATCTGGCTGGATGATGTAGCGTGTTCAGGGAGTGAAAGCTCATTGACTCAGTGTGGTCACAATGGTTATGGAAAACATAACTGTAATCACAGTAAAGATGCAGGCGTCATCTGTTCAGGTGAGGAGACTTCCTACATTATTGTGAGTTTTATGAAAATTCTTTGCTTTTCCTGATAAGTTGCTCAGAGTTTGTGATGCTGTCATGTTCTGCTGAGTCTCTGAACCATTTACAATGAAACAATACATTTCTGTGATGTGTTTTAAGATCAGATCAGGCTGGTTGGGTCTGGATCGACTCGCTGCTCTGGAAGAGTTGAAGTCCAACACAAAGGATCCTGGGGAACAGTCTGTGGTGATGACTGGGATCTAAATGATGCAAATGTGGTCTGCAGACAGTTGTCCTGTGGCACAGCTCTTCAAGCTCCTGGATCAGCTCATTTTGGTCAAGGATCAGACAAAATCTGGCTGGATAATGTAGCATGTTCAGGCAATGAAAGCTCATTAATTCAGTGTGGTCACAATGGTTATGGAAAACATAACTGTAATCACAGTGAAGATGCTGGTGTCATCTGTTCAGGTGAGGAGACTTCCTACATTATTGTGAGTTATGAAAATCCTTTCCTGACATGCTGCTCAGAGTTTGTGATGCTGTCATGTTCTGCCGGGGCTTTAAACCATTTACAAGGAAACAATACATTTTTGTGATGTGTTTTAAGATCAGATCAGGCTGGTTGGGTCTGGATCAACTCGCTGCTCTGGAAGAGTTGAAGTCCAATATAATGGATCCTGGGGAACAGTGTGTGATAATGGCTGGGATCTAAATGATGCAAATGTGGTCTGCAGACAGTTGTCCTGTGGGACAGCTCTTCAAGCTCCTGGATCAGCTCATTTTGGTCAAGGATCAGACAAAATCTGGCTGGATGATGTAGCGTGTTCAGGCAGTGAAAGCTCATTGATACAGTGTGGTCACAGAGGTTATGGAAAACATAACTGTGGTCACGGTGAAGATGCTGGTGTCGTCTGTTCAGGTGAGGAGACTTCCTACATTATTGTGAGTTATGAAACTCCTTTACTGTTCCTGACAAGCTGCTCAGAGTTTGGGAAGTTGCCCTTTTCTGTTGAATTTCTAAACCATTTCCAAGGAAATCATACATTTTTGTGATGTGTTTTAAGATCAGATCAGGCTGGTTGGGTCTGGATCGACTCGCTGCTCTGGAAGAGTTGAAGTCCAGCACAAAGGACCCTGGGGAACCGTCTGTGATAATGACTGGGATCTAAATGATGCAAATGTGGTCTGCAGACAGTTATCCTGTGGGACAGCTCTTCAAGCTCCCGGATCAGCTCATTTTGGTCAAGGATCAGACAAAATCTGGCTGGATAATGTAGCATGTTCAGGCAATGAAAGCTCATTAACTCAGTGTGGTCACAATGGTTATGGAAAACATAACTGTGGTCACGGTGAAGATGCTGGTGTCATCTGCTCAGGTAAGGAGACTTCCTACATTATTGTGAGTTTTATGAAAATCCTTTGCTGTTCCTGACATGCTGCTAACAGTTTGTGATGTTGTTATCTTCTACTGAGTCTCTGAACTATTTCCAGTCTGGAATGTCATATCAACGTAATATTTACAGAGATCTATTTCTACAGTTGACATTCTCCCAACTTTAATGTGAATATCAGGGAAGACTGAAAGATACTTATCTGAAAACAGCTAATAAATTGGTTCCTTTTTGTAATGTCAGAAGACACTTCTTCAGTCAATCTTTTTATTTACCTAAACTTTCCACAGAAAGCCTTGAGAAGCCCAGCTTCTCCATGGATCCTGCTGAAGAGATCTGGTGTTGTTGGGAAGTTAGAAATACTTGTTCCATTGCAGCTGAACTTTTGGAAAAAACATTTATTCTCCAGAAAATCTTAGGTTCCTTCAGACAGAAACAAATTTCTACAAGCCGCCTTGCAACATTCACCATCTCTAAAGTAAAAAGTAAAGTTTGATCATGACGGATCGTACCAGTGTCACTACGAGAAAACAGTATCTGGTGAAACGTTCACTTCACCAGGATTTGCGGTATATTGTGCAGGCCTAGTTCATACCTATGTGGTGTCATGACTGGCTAGGCAAGGCAGACCCAGATGCTGGAACCCGGAAGGATGACAGGAGGTGAGTTATGGTAAGAAGTGGGTTTATTGATTCAGCTGGTGATGTAATCTTGGTACGGCAGGGAGGCGACGTGGCTGGAGGGACTCCGGGGATCCGAACACCAGACGAGGACAGGAGGCACCGCTTGAGGAACCGGACCGGGGCGTGAGACGTGGCTTGAAGTTCGACCAAAAGCTCCACTGAGAAGGTGAGTTTCTGGAGGGTTTCTGCTCGGCGAATCAGCTTTGCCGTCCACTCGTGGGAGTAGGTATTCCTGGAACAGGACAAGAGGTTCGTGAGACGAAGACGAGGGATTCTTAACATGAAACGAACAGAAGCCAGACTAAGCACCATTAGAGGCAACAAACTCGCATTGAATACTGGTCCTGGAGCTCCTTATGAAGATCTGGCAGGTTGATGAGTAGAGTGGCGGCAGCTGCGGTGAATTAGGCCAAGCAGGGGAGAGGGGGAGGAGTCTGACAGAGGCACCATGACAGTACCCCCCCCTCAACGACCGCCTCCAGGCGGTCCAGGACGGCGATCAGGATGGGCCCGGAAGAAATCCTCGATGAGGGACGGGTCCAGGATGAGAGAGCGGGAGATCCACGACCGTTTTTCAGGACCGTAGCCCTCCCAATCAACCAGGAACTGGTGTCCGCGACCCCGACGACGGATGTCCAGAATCCGGCTCACCGTATAGGCGGGGGCGCCGTCGATGACCCGGGCGGGTGGTGGGGAAGCGGACGGCGGGCACAGAGGACTGTCCTGAACGGGTTTGATCTGCGAGATATGAAAGGAGGGGTGAATCTTGAGAGCTCGAGGGAGGCGTAGACGGACACAGGTAGGATTGATGATCTTTTCAATGGTGTATGGTCCGATGAATCGAGGAGCCAACTTGCGGGAGTGAGCATGTATGGGAATGTTGCGAGCGGAAAGCCAAACCCTCTGACCAGGCTGGTACGTGGGTCCCACCACCCTGTGACGATTGGCGATGCGACAGTTGCTCTCCTTGGTGCGGAAGAGAGCCTCTGTGGTCTGGCGCCAGATGCGTTGGCAATGCTGGAGATGTTCCTGGACCGAAGGCACCGCCAAATCGAGTTCCTGGGACGGAAACAGAGGTGGTGAGTACCCGAGGGCGGCTTCGAAAGGTGACATCCCAGTGGCAGAGGATGCGTGAGTATTGTGGGCATACTCAATCCAAACGAGATACTGGGACCAGTCCTTGTCGTTCTGTGCCGCCAGGCAACGTAGTGCCGCCTCCAGTTCCTGGTTGGCCCTCTCTGCTTGGCCATTGGACTGAGGGTGATAACCGGAGGTGAGGCTGACCGTGGCCCCTAAGGCAGAGCAGAATGCCTTCCAGACATGGGAAATAAACTGAGGGCCACGGTCAGAAACTATGTCCATGGGGATGCCGTGATGCCGAAACACCTGATCAACCAGGACTTGGGCTGTTTCAGTGGCTGAGGGTAGCTGGGCTAAAGGGATAAAGTGAGCCATTTTGGAGAACCGATCTATGACCGTGAGGATGACGGAGTTACCCTGAGAGGGAGGCAGTCCAGTGATAAAATCCAGAGCAATATGCGACCAGGGACGGCTGGGAGTAGGTAATGGGTGGAGCAGACCAGCAGGGGGAGTATTGGCGGATTTGGAGCGGGCGCAGGTGGAGCAGGCAGCCACGAATTCTCGTACGTCCTTCTCCATAGACGGCCAGAAGAACCGACGCTTGAGCAGGTTCAAAGTACGTTGGACCCCCCCGTGGCATGAGATTTTGGAGGTGTGGCCCCAGGACAAAACTTCGGATCTGAGGGAAGTGGGGACGAACAGAGTTCCATTAGGACAAGGGGCGTGACCAGGTTCCTCACCTTGAGCTTGGATGACACGAGTCTCAATATCCCAGGTGAAGGCTCCCACAATGCAGGTGGGAGAAATGATGGTGGCGGTGGTTGGTTCGGAGGAGCTGTACTTGCGTGACAGGGCATCAGGTTTGACGTTACGGCTTCCGGGTCTGTATGTAATAGTGAAATGGAAACGGTCAAAAAATAAGCACCACCTTGCCTGTCTGGAGTTGAGTCTTTTCGCGGTCCTCAAGTATGCCAGGTTCTTATGGTCTGTCCAAACCACAAAAGGATGTTCTGCCCCCTCCAGCCAGTGCCTCCATTCTTCAAGGGCCAGCTTGATGGCCAACAGCTCCCTGTTCCCCACATCGTAATTTTGTTCTGCAGGTGATAGCTTCTTAGAGAAAAAGGCACATGGTTTGAGCTTACCGGTTTGGGGCTCTTTCTGAGAAAGTACAGCCCCAACTCCCGAATCCGAGGCGTCCACTTCAACCACGAATTGACGAGTGGCGTCTGGTTGAATCAGGATGGGAGCAGAGACGAATAGTTTTTTGAGATGGTCAAAGGCTTCTTGAGCTTCCTGGGTCCAAGTGAAGTTCTGAGAAGTGGACGTGAGACGAGTGAGGGGTGCAGCGATACTACTGAAGTTCCTGATGAACCGCCTGTAAAAATTAGCGAAACCAAGGAACTGCTGTAGTTTCTTACGACTATTGGGGGGTTCCCAATTGGCAACGGCATCGGGTCGAATATGGCCTGGTTCAATAATATACCCCAAAAATTGGACATGGTCAACATGGAATTCGCATTTCTCTGACTTGACAAACAGTTGATTTTCGAGTAGACGAGTGAGAACTTGGCGGACGTGCTGTTCATGTTGGATCTGGTTCTTGGAGTAGATGAGTATATCGTCCAGATACACAAAGACAAAACGATTAAGAAAGTCCCGTAGGACGTCGTTTACGAGTCTCTGGAATACGGCGGGGGCGTTGGTCAGCCCAAAGGGCATGACCAGGTATTCATAATGTCCGAGTGGGGTGGTAAACGCCGTCTTCCACTCGTCCCCCTCCTTCATCCTGACCAGGTGATACGCGTTACGTAGGTCCAGCTTCGTGAAGATTCGGGCCTCCTGCACAGAGTCAAAAATAGTGGATATGAGAGGAAGGGCGTATTTATCTTTCACCGTGATCTGATTGAGCTCTCTGTAATCAATGCAGGGGCGTAAGGTCTTGTCCTTTTTCTCCACGAAGAAGAATCCTGCTCCAACAGGTGATGATGAAGGTCGAATGTGACCCAGGGATAGGGCCTCCTGAATGTAGCTCTCCATTGCGAGTTTTTCAGGTCCAGATAGATTGAAGAGCCTTCCCTTGGGGAGGGTGGAGCCAGGCTGTAAAATTATTTCACAATCCTAGGGGCGGTGAGACAGTAAGGCGCAGGCCTTGGTTTTGCTGAAGACTTCGTGAAGATCATGATAGCAGGCAGGGATTTTGTCCAGATTAACATCATTAGAGAGTGCAGGAGACAACTGAGGGATGGAGGGGATAGCAGAGGCAAGACAGTTTGCCAGACAGTAAGAGCTCCAATTGGTGATTTGACCCAGACTCCAATTGAATTGAGGGTTGTGGAGTTTTAACCAGGAGAAACCCAGGATTATGGGAGTATGAGAAGATTGTGTGACGAAGAACTGGATGTTTTCTCTATGATTGCCGGAGGTGAGTATTTGAACGGGTTTGGTGCGATGGGTAATTCGGGAAAGGTGTTGTCCACCTAAACCAGAAGCTTGTACGGGAGTGTCAAGGGGTTCGGTGGGGAGGTGTAATCTAGTGACGAGATCACGGTCTATGAGACTTTGCTCTGCCCCGGAGTCAATGAGGGCCTTGGTGATATGAATTTCGGACTTAGTAAAGAGTTTGACAGGGATGTAGAGAAAGTTAGCCGTAGAGTGAGCAGAGGAGTTTTCCCTCCGCGGCCTGTCGCCCGACGGGGGGTTTAGGAAGTTTAACCGCAATTTACATTGTGACACTAAATGACCCTGAGCGCCGCAATAATAACATGAGCCCTCCTTGCGACGTCGCTGACGCTCCTCTGCCGACAATTTTGAGTGTCCCACCTGCATGGGCTCTTCCGATGTCTTGGGGTCTGGGAGTGAGTCTATTTCAGGTTGTATCCTGCCGGGGAAACTAAAAAAAGAGTTATTATTTAAGGATTTGCGGTGGTTAATGTGGCGGTCATTCTGTCTTTCCCGGAGCCGAGTGTCTGACCTGAGCGCGGCAGAAACCAAATCCTCAAATGTTTTAGCCTCCGGCTGGGTGCATAAATGATCCTTAATTGGTTCGTTCAAGGACTGATAAAACACACCCTTAAGTGCTATGTCCGGCCAGCCGGCTTCTACAGCCAAAATGCGAAAATCGATAACATGGTCGCTAACTGACCGATCATGCTGCTTTAAATTTAAGAGGCGCCGGGTGGCTTCTTCTTGTCTGCGTGGCTGATCAAAAATAAGACGAAATTCCTTAATGAAAAGTTTGTATGGAAGATGAGAAATCGGGTTGGAGGCAATGAAGGCTTGGGCCCATTTGAGAGCCTTGTTGCGAAGTGAATTGATGATAAGGGTAATTTTACTGAGATCAGAATGATAATACCTGGGGGCTTGATGAAATATGAGCTGACACTGTAGAAGGAAACCGCCGCAGGCTTCTACGTCACCGAAGAATGGTTTCGGTTGGAGCCGGAAGTTTTCGGTAGTCTGGATAGCAGCGGATGCGGGGATGTTGCCGGAAACCGACGGGAGCGGTATTGTAGCAGAGTTAGCATAAAGCCCGGTTAGCTCAGTGAGGGTTTGCGTGATACCTTGGAAACGGCAGATCAGGTCCTCTTGAACAGTAGTTATACGGGAAACGGAGCTGTAGAGGAGTTCTATAAATACTCCTTGCTGGGAGATCGTGTGACGCAGATCTTCCGGGTCAGCTGGGTCGGGGTTTTGGCGAGTTCGTTCTGTCATGACTGGCTAGGCAAGGCAGACCCAGATGCTGGAACCCGGAAGGATGACAGGAGGTGAGTTATGGTAAGAAGTGGGTTTATTGATTCAGCTGGTGATGTAATCTTGGTATGGCAGGGAGGCGACGTGGCTGGAGGGACTCCGGGGATCCGAACACCAGACGAGGACAGGAGGCACCGCTTGAGGAACCGGACCGGGGCGTGAGACGTGGCTGACAGAGGCACAGAGGCACCATGACATGTGGTACATACTGGGTATTGAAGATATACTTAATGGGTATTTACATGTCGTACAAAGGTGTCTTTTGTGGTACGTACCACATGTAAGAACAAGGTAAGTACAAAAAAAGTACCTTGACCTTTAGGGCTCCACTTGTGTGTTTCATTGTATTTACCATTAATTTACCACAGAAACTACCCCTTAAATACAATAAAACTGGACTGTAAAAAAAGTCAGCCCAATTCCACTTAAGTACTTGGTAATTTCAGTAGTAAATGCCGGGTATCTTCAATTGAATATTACTTGGTACTTACCCCTTAAGTACAATGAAACTGGACTGTAAAAGAAAGTCAGCCCTATTTTCACTCCATTAAATTGTACTTTCAGTAGTAAATGCTGGACATGTTCACGTATTACCTTCCCGTACAGTTTACAAACACACTTGGTCTTCTGACCTTATAAATGACACAATGCAAACTTGTCGGTAAAGGTTAAGTAACTGCATTGTAAGAACATATTCTGGCCTGATTACTTCTTGTAACATGTGGCAAATTTGAAGGGAAAAAAGACAGTGACGTGAGCTGAGGCCTGATGTACCGATGGAGCGTGGAGTTAGGTAACTCCGGGAAAACTCCGCTTGGGCAGAAGTGGATTCGGGCGTCCACTCGTGGGGTATGAAGGTCCTGGAAATAGAAAGACTAGAGTTCAGGCGAGAGCAAAGATTCATAACAAGGAAACTTGAAAGAGATCAGACTAGCGCCATCAGGGGCAACGAACTGGTGTTGAATTCTGGTCTTGGCGCTCCTTAAGTAGAACTGGCGGGTTGATGAGGTGAGTGGACGCAGCTGGAAGGAATCAGTGGCCAAGCAGAGAGGGGAGGGGGAAGATAGCTGACAGAGGCACCATGACATAAAATATATTTTACTTATTTAATCATTTCTGTAATGAGTTTGATAAATCTCTGTGAATTATTTATTGCTTTGACTGCAATGCTTGACTGCCAAACGAGTGCAAATCATTCCTGGAACAACACAAAACTCTGAAAGAAAAGATAAATAATATGAAAAAAAAATCTGTTCTTTGGAATGCTCCTTTTTACTGTTTTGTTGAGTACATAAAACAAATGTCAATGTGATGACACTTTGTATGCTGCAAAAGTGGATTATAAAGTAAGTATATCTTCAATACCCATTATGTACCACATAGTTATGAACCAAATAGTACCACATAAATACACAGTGCCATGTACCATGTAAGTACAGAGAAGTCACAAAAAAAGTACTATGTAACTACCCAGTAAATTCCATAAAAAGTACCATGTAAATACCTTGAAAGTACCCAGTAGTTACACAATAAGTACCATGTAAATACCACTTTGGTACACTTTATGTACTGTACTGTAAAAGAAAGCGTTATAAATAAAGTCAGTTCAGTTGCCTTTTTTATATGATACACATGCCACAGCAACATCTTTGCCAATCAGAAGTGAGCTTGTTGGAAAGACAAACCCCTGCCTCTTGAACGCAGGTTTTGGAGAATCTGTCATACTTTTGAATGTTCAACGTGAGGCAACATACAGTGCCTTGTGAAAGTATTCGGCCACCTTGAACTTATAAACCTTTTGCCACATTTCAAGCTACAAACATGTAGACATAAAACTGTATTTTTTTTGTCAAGAATCAACAACAAGTGGGACACGATAATGACGAGGAAAGAAATTTATTGGATTTTAAAACTTTAGAACAAATGAAAAACTGAAAATTGGGCAGGAAAATTCATTCAGCCCCCTTAAGTTAAAACTTTATAGCACCACCTTTTGGTGTGATTGTAGCTGTAAGTTGCTTGGGGTCTGGCATCAGTTTTGCACATCAAGAGACTGTAATTTTTGTCCATTCCTTCTTCCAAAACAGCTGGAGCTCAGTGAGATTAGATGGAGAACGTCTGTGAACAGCAGTTTTCAGATCTTTCCACAGATTCTTGATTGGATTCAGGTCTGGATTTGACTTGGCCATTCTAACACCTGGATACAATAAGTTTATTTGTGAACCATTGCATTGTAGATTTTCCTTTATGTTTTGCATCATTGTCTTGTTGGAGGACAAATCTCCATCCCAGCCTCATATCTTTTGCAGACTCTGTCAGGTTTTCTTCCAGAAATGTCCTGTATTTGGCTCCATCCATCTTTCCATCAATTTTAACCATCCTCCCTGTCCCTGCTGAAAGAAAGCAGGCCTAAACCATGATGCTGCCACCACCATGTTTGACAGTGGGGATAGTGTGTTCAGGGTGATGAGCTGTGTTGCTTTTGCACTGATGCCAAAAAAGTTTGATTTTGTTTTTATCTGACCAGAGCACCTTCTTCCACATGTTTGGTGTGTCTCTCAGGTGGCTTACGTCAAACTTTAAACAACACTTTTTATTGATATCTTTAAAAAAATGTCGGTCTTCTTGCCACTATTCCATAAAGGCCAGATTTGTGCAGTGTATGACTGATTGTTGTCCTATGGACAGACTTTCCCACCTCAGCTGTAGATCTCTGCAATTCATCCAGATTGATCATGGGCCTCTTGGCTGCATCTCTGATCAGTTCTCTCCTTGTTTGAGCTTAAAGTTCAGATGGACGGCATGGTCTTTGTAGATTTCACAGAGCAGGTGCTTTTCTACAGAGACTTGAATGCATACAAGTTGATTCTGTTTTCCATCATTAATCATTTAGGTCAACATTGGATCATTTGGACATCCTCTGAACATCTGGAGAGAGTTTGCTGCAATTAAAGTAATGGGGCCAAATAATTTTGCACGTCCAATTTTATGTTAGGTTTTTTATTGGGTAAAAAAGTTTGAAAGATCCAATAAATTTCATTCCACTTCATGATTGTGCCCCATTTGTTTTTGATTCTTCACAAAAATTACAGTTTATATATTTATGTGTGAAGCCTGGTTAACAACAACTGTAATTGGCAGCGACAAGATCTTCAAAAGATGATGTTTCGGGCTGGGTAAAACAGATGATCTTTAATAACTTCGTTGAGTGACTGATAAAAAATACCTCAAAGCGCTGGATCGGTCCATCCTGCTTCCACCGCTAGGATCCGGAAGTCGATCATGTGATCGCTGACAGATCGATTACGTTGCTTGAGCCTTAGTTATTGTCTGGTGGCTTCTTCCTGCTTTCGGGGTTGATCAAAAACTAGTCTGAACTCACCCATGAAGCGTTCAAACGGCAGATACGTGATGGGGTTAGCTGCTAGGAAGGCTGGGGCCCTTTGTAGCGCTTTGTTCCTGAGAGAGTTGATGATCATGGTGATTTTACTGTGGTCCGTGTGGTAGTATCTGGGGGACTGTTGGAACAAGAGCTGACATTGCAAGAGAAAACCCCACAAGCTTCTACGTTATCGTAAAAAGGTTCCGACTGAAGACGATAGTTTTCCGAGGTCGAGGCGGAAGCAGAAATTATCATATTGCCGGAAGACAGGAGTGGAGTAGTATCTGGGGAGTTACAAAAATGTCCAGATAATTCCATACAGGTTTGTGACATACTTTCAAGACGACGATAAAGATCATATTGCGCTGTAGACATCTGGGTTAAAACATCTGCTTGCTGGTGAAGAATGATTTCTTGCCGTGAGAGGATGACACGGATATCTTTCGGGTCAGCTGGGTCGGGAGTTGGGCCAGTTCGTTCTGTCATGGTCAGAACACGAGACGAACCCAGAAGCTGGACCCGGGAAGGATAAGGCAGGTAGGTGGAGAGGTCAGTAATGAGTTTTATTGTAGAACCAGCGGGTCTTGGTGAATGGTGAGACTGGTACTCTGGCGAGGCTGAGACTGAGTCGAGGATGAAGATAAGGGGGAAGGATTTCAGAGTTCGTGGCGGAGACTCGATTGAGTCGAGTGCCAAGACGTCGGGTCTTGATCTTGACGTGACAGCTGCGTTAGTTAGCAGCGTGGCTGGATATACGTGACTGTGGCGTGGCTGGAGCACTTGACTGTGGCGTGGCTGGAGTCCGTGACTGTGGCGTGGCTGGAGTTCTTGACTGTGGCGTGGCTGGAGTTCTTGAGGAGCTGAGCGTTTCAGGAAGTTCAGGCTGAGGTGGTGGTTGACTCTTAGCATGGAAGTAAAAAGACAAGGGGCCAGACGTAGAGATCAGGAGACTAGGCACCATCAGGGTTAACAAACTGGCGAAGAATGCTGGAGCTGGGTCTCCTTATGAAGAGCAGGTGGCTGATGAAGCGAGTAGTCACAGCTGGTGAGTCAGGAGCAGAGCAGAGCTGACAGAGAGACCATGACAAGTATAATGAAAATGTATTTACTTTAAACATGAGCATTGACTAAATATCTTGTTTACAATGCATGGTAGACAAGGATGAGATTGAGAGATCAGGTTTATTTATTCTGAAGAGATCCAAAGCATCAGTTAGCATATTGTAGCTATTCTCATGACAACACAGGTCTTTTATTGACAGGGATTTATTTGCACATCTTCATGTCATCACACTTCTTGTGGGTTACAATGCATGCCTTTGCTCTAATCACACCGTGAAAATTATAAATGAAACATCACAAAGCATTTGAAGAAACTAAAACAGGATCAAATCAAACAAAGAAACACAAAAACACGCATAACAAATACCTCAATCAAGTGGGCAAAATTAATAAAAATAATAATCATCAATTTTATTTAAAAGTGCCTTTCACACTATACACAACAAAAGGTAAAAATATTCATTAAAAGCACAATAAATGTGGCGTTGGGGGGTTCCGGCTGCCGCTGCGGCGGGGGTCTTGGTGTGGGGATGGCTGGGCACTGTCCTTCCTTCTTTTCACATTACACCGTCCATTTCAGAAAAACATAAACACTCACCTGAGCACAGGTGTTAGCTCACCTCTGCACTAATAGTTTGCATGATTGAATGAATGAAATATTTCTCACTAGTTGGTTTAAAGGCATAAGTATGCGTGTGAACACTATCTGTTTTGTGTACATGTTGACAATTTTTTCAGCCAGCAGGTGTGTTGATAACATTTGAGTGTGTGTGTGGACAGGTCCCGCCCTTTTTGTACTACATTTGAACCGTACTGTAATGATAAACAACCAGTAAACTTGCTGCTTTATGCTGCTTCATGGTCTTACCCCCCCCCCCCTCCTATTAACACCCTCTTACCCCCCCCTCTCTCTAACATCCCTCTCTCTTCTTCCCTTCTTTCCTTTTAAGTCTGGTCCAACACCAACGATTTTCAATCATGATTGAAATTAATAGTTTGGTGGATTCGGAACAGACAAGAAGTAGCTTGGTTTTATAACTATTTTGTTTTAGAACATTTAAGGTTAACTAGTTTATGATTTTAGATAGACAGGAG
>CM074489.1:9433190-9445967 GCA_037389245.1 Oryzias sinensis | reverse complement strand
TTCCGGGTTCCAGCATCTGGGTCTGCCTTGCCTAGCCAGTCATGACAGAACGAACTCGCCAAAACCCCGACCCAGCTGACCCGGAAGATCTGCGTCACACGATCTCCCAGCAAGGAGTATTTCTAGAACTCCTCTACAGCTCCGTTTCCCGTATAACTACTGTTCAAGAGGACCTGATCTGCCGTTTCCAAGGTATCACGCAAACCCTCACTGAGCTAACCGGGCATTATGCTAACTCTGCTACAGGACCGCTCCCGTCGGGTTCCGGCAACATCCCCGCATCCGCTTCCGGTGCTATCCAGACTACCGAAAACTTCCGGCTCCAACCGGAACCATTCTTCGGTGACGTAGAAGCCTGCGGCGGTTTCCTTTTACAGTGTCAGCTCATATTTCATCAAGCCCCCAGGTATTATCATTCTGATCTCAGTAAAATTACCCTTATCATCAATTCACTTCGCAACAAGGCTCTCAAATGGGCCCAAGCCTTCATAGCCTCCAATCCGATTTCTCATCTTCCATACGAACTTTTCATTAAGGAATTTCGTCTTATTTTTGATCAGCCACGCAGACAAGAAGAAGCCACCCGGCGCCTCTTAAATTTAAAGCAGCATGATCGGTCAGTTAGCGACCATGTTATCGATTTCCGCATTTTGGCTGTAGAAGCCGGCTGGCCGGACATTGCACTTAAGGGTGTGTTTTATCAGTCCTTGAACGAACCCATTAAGGATCATTTATGCACCCAGCCGGAGGCTAAAACATTTGAGGATTTGGTTTCTGCCGCGCTCAGGTCAGACACTCGGCTCCGGGAAAGACAGAATGACCGCCACGTTAACCACCGCAAATCCTTAAATAATAACCCCATTTTTAGTTTCCCCGGCAGGATACAACCTGAAATAGACTCACTCCCAGACCCCAAGACATCGGAAGAGCCCATGCAGGTGGGACACTCAAAATTGTCGGCAGAGGAGCGTCAGCGACGTCGCAAGGAGGGCTCATGTTATTATTGCGGCGCTCAGGGTCATCTAGTGTCACAATGTAAATTGCGGTTAAACTCCCTAAACCCCCCGTCGGGCGACAGGCCGCGGAGGGAAAACTCCTCTGCTCACTCTACAGCTAACTTTCTCTACATCCCTGTCAAACTCTTTACTAAGTCCGAAATTCATATCACCAAGGCCCTCATTGACTCCGGGGCAGAGCAAAGTCTCATAGACCGTGATCTCGTCACTAGATTACACCTCCCCACCGAACCCCTTGACACTCCTGTACAAGCTTCTGGTTTAGGTGGACAACACCTTTCCCGAATTACCCATCGCACCAAACCCGTTCAAATACTCACCTCCGGCAATCATAGAGAAAACATCCAGTTCTTCGTCACACAATCTTCTCATACACCCATAATCCTGGGTTTCTCCTGGTTAAAACTCCACAATCCTCAATTCAATTGGAGTCTGGGTCAAATCACCAATTGGAGCTCTTACTGTCTGGCGAACTGTCTTGCCTCTGCTATCCCCTCCATCCCTCAGTTGTCTCCTGAACTCTCTAATGATGTTAATCTGGACAAAATCCCTGCCTGCTATCATGATCTTCACGAAGTCTTCAGCAAAACCAAGGCCTGTGCCTTACCATCTCACCGCCCCTATGATTGTGAAATAATTTTACAGCCTGGCTCCACCCTTCCCAAGGGAAGGCTCTTCAATCTATCTGGACCTGAAAAACTCGCAATGGAGAGCTACATTCAGGAGGCCCTATCCCTGGGTCACATTCGACCTTCATCATCACCCGTTGGAGCAGGATTCTTCTTCGTGGAGAAAAAGGACAAGACCCTACGCCCCTGCATTGATTACAGAGAGCTCAATCAGATCACGGTGAAAGATAAGTACGCCCTTCCTCTCATATCCACTATTTTTGACTCTGTGCAGGAGGCCCGAATCTTCACAAAGCTGGACCTACGTAACGCGTATCACCTGGTCAGGATGAAGGAGGGGGACGAGTGGAAGACGGCGTTTACCACTCCACTCGGACATTATGAATACCTGGTCATGCCCTTTGGGCTGACCAACGCCCCCGCCGTATTCCAGAGACTCGTAAACGACGTCCTACGGGACTTTCTTAATCGTTTTGTCTTTGTGTATCTGGACGACATACTCATCTACTCCAAGAACCAGATCCAACATGAACAGCACGTCCGCCAAGTTCTCACTCGTCTGCTCGAAAATCAACTGTTTGTCAAGTCAGAGAAATGCGAATTCCATGTTGACCATGTCCAATTTTTGGGGTATATTATTGAACCAGGCCATATTCGACCCGATCCCGCAAAGATTGATGCCGTTGCCAATTGGGAACCCCCCAATAGTCGTAAGAAACTACAGCAGTTCCTTGGTTTCGCTAATTTTTATAGGCGGTTCATCAGGAACTTCAGTAGTATCGCTGCACCCCTCACTCGTCTCACGTCCACTTCTCAGAACTTCACTTGGACCCAGGAAGCTCAAGAAGCCTTTGACCATCTCAAAAAACTATTCGTCTCTGCTCCTATCCTGATTCAACCAGACCCCACTCGTCAATTCGTGGTTGAAGTGGACGCCTCGGATTCGGGAGTTGGGGCTGTACTTTCTCAAAAACAGACCCAAACCGGTAAGCTCAAACCTTGTGCCTTTTTTTCCAAGAAGCTATCACCTGCAGAACAAAATTACGATGTGGGGAACAGGGAGCTGTTGGCCATCAAGCTGGCCCTTGAAGAATGGAGGCACTGGCTGGAGGGGGCAGAACATCCTTTTGTGGTTTGGACAGACCATAAGAACCTGGCATACTTGAGGACCGCGAAAAGACTCAACTCCAGACAGGCAAGGTGGTGCTTATTTTTTGACCGTTTCCGTTTCACTATTACATACAGACCCGGAAGCCGTAACGTCAAACCTGATGCCCTGTCACGCAAGTACAGCTCCTCCGAACCAACCACCGCCACCATCATCTCTCCCACCTGCATTGTGGGAGCCCTCACCTGGGATATAGAGACTCGTGTCATCCAAGCTCAAGGTGAGGAACCTGGTCACGCCCCTTGTCCTAATGGAACTCTGTTCGTCCCCACTTCCCTCAGATCTGAAGTTCTGTCCTGGGGCCACACCTCCAAAATCTCATGCCACGGGGGGGTCCAACGTACTTTGAACCTGCTCAAGCGTCGGTTCTTCTGGCCGTCTATGGAGAAGGACGTACGAGAATTCGTGGCTGCCTGCTCCACCTGCGCCCGCTCCAAATCCGCCAATACTCCCCCTGCTGGTCTGCTCCACCCATTACCTACTCCCAGCCGTCCCTGGTCGCATATTGCTCTGGACTTTATCACTGGACTGCCTCCCTCTCAGGGTAACTCCGTCATCCTCACGGTCATAGATCGGTTCTCCAAAATGGCTCACTTTATCCCTTTAGCCCAGCTACCCTCAGCCACTGAAACAGCCCAAGTCCTGGTCGATCAGGTGTTTCGGCATCACGGCATCCCCATGGACATAGTATCTGACCGTGGCCCCCAGTTTATTTCCCATGTCTGGAAGACATTCTGCTCTGCCTTAGGGGCCACGGTCAGCCTCACCTCCGGTTATCACCCTCAGTCCAATGGCCAAGCAGAGAGGGCCAACCAGGAACTGGAGGCGGCACTACGTTGCCTGGCGGCACAGAACGACAAGGACTGGTCTCAGTATCTCGTTTGGATTGAGTATGCCCACAATACTCACGCGTCCTCTGCCACTGGGATATCACCTTTCGAAGCCGCC
This sequence comes from Oryzias sinensis, assembly GCA_037389245.1. Classification (NCBI taxonomy): domain Eukaryota; kingdom Metazoa; phylum Chordata; class Actinopteri; order Beloniformes; family Adrianichthyidae; genus Oryzias; species Oryzias sinensis. The sequence goes on along the minus strand of CM074489.1, from coordinate 9,442,206 downwards.
CTCGGGTACTCACCACCTCTGTTTCCGTCCCAGGAACTCGATTTGGCGGTGCCTTCGGTCCAGGAACATCTCCAGCGTTGCCAACGCATCTGGCGCCAGACCACAGAGGCTCTCCTCCGCACCAAGGAGAGCAACTGTCGCATCGCCAATCGTCACAGGGTGGTGGGACCCACGTACCAGCCTGGTCAGAGGGTTTGGCTTTCCGCTCGCAACATTCCCATACATGCTCACTCCCGCAAGTTGGCTCCTCGATTCATCGGACCATACACCATTGAAAAGATCATCAATCCTACCTGTGTCCGTCTACGCCTCCCGCGAGCTCTCAAGATACACCCCTCCTTTCATATCTCGCAGATCAAACCCGTTCAGGACAGTCCTCTGTGCCCGCCGTCCGCTTCCCCACCACCCGCCCGGGTCATCGACGGCGCCCCCGCCTATACGGTGAGCCGGATTCTGGACATCCGTCGTCGGGGTCGCGGACACCAGTTCCTGGTTGATTGGGAGGGCTACGGTCCTGAAGAACGGTCGTGGATCTCCCGCTCTCTCATCCTGGACCCGTCCCTCATCGAGGATTTCTTCCGGGCCCATCCTGATCGCCGTCCTGGACCGCCTGGAGGCGGTCGTTGAGGGGGGGGTACTGTCATGGTGCCTCTGTCAGACTCCTCCCCCTCTCCCCTCTGCTTGGCCTAATTCACAGCAGCTGCCGCCACTCTACTCATCAACCTGCCAGATCTTCATAAGGAGCTCCAGGACCAGTATTCAACGCGAGTTCGTTGCCTCTAATGGTGCTTAGTCTGGCTTCTGTTTCGTTTCATGTTAGGAATCCCTCGTCTTCGTCTCACGAACGTCTTGTCCTGTTCCAGGAATACCTACTCCCACGAGTGGACGGCAAAGCTGATTCGCCGAGCAGAAACCTTCCAGAAACTCACCTTCTCAGTGGAGCTTTTGGTCGAACTTCAAGCCACGTCTCACACCCCGGTCCGGTTCCTCAAGCGGTGCCTCCTGTCCTCGTCTGGTGTTCGGATCCCCGGAGTCCCTCCAGCCACGTCGCCTCCCTGCCGCACCAAGATTACATCACCAGCTGAATCATTAAAACTCACTTCTTACCATAACTCACCTCCTGTCATCCTTCCGGGTTCCAGCATCTGGGTCTGCCTTGCCTAGCCAGTCATGACAAACACAGCATTAATTTTCATTGTTATGCCGACGATACGCAGTTGTATTTATCCATGAAGCGCGACCAGAATGACCAGATAGAGAAACTAAACGCCTGCATCAGTGACATCAAGACCTGGATGACAATTAATTACCTCCTCTTGAACCCAGAAAAAACTGAGGTCATTATACTTGGACCTAAAAACCTCAGAGATGCTCTGTCTGCTCAGATAGTCTCCCTGGATGGCATAAGTATAGCCCCCAATTCCACAGTTAGAAACCTTGGTTTGATTGATTTTGATTTTGATTTGATTTGATTTATTGATTTATTTCAAGCATTGTAGTCAAAGCAATAAAAAAGAAATTACACATATTTATCAAACTCATTACAGAAATGATGAAATGCATAGATTAAAAAGACGGAAAACAAAACAAAAATGTCACTTAAATCACATTTGCTTAATTAAATACAGTGATCATTAACTGAAGTATAAGTAGAGTTTGAATTATTGCTTGAAAAGGAGTGGGAAGAAGCAAGCTTATATAATCCCACCCCTACTGAGTTCATTCATTTGATAGTTTTACAGAGTTTTAAATCCGGTTCTGATCAGATAGATTCTCTTCAAGTAACAAAATCCAGTGCCTAGAAATGATTGATGACCTTCAGAAAACATTCATTCATGATTTCAGTAAACAGTAACGGTACCGATATGTAATAATAATTGATTATCATTAGAACACATGATAAGATTAAACCAGAAATTATTGTTACACATTGCAGATCAAGTAAATAAAATCAATAGCTTATTGATTGTAATTTAAACATTTCAGTAATCATTATTTCACATTACAATGTAACACTCATTGGTTGTAATTAAAAGAGCTTTGATTATTTCACCACAATCAAGTTCACACATGGATTTGGAATTATTCAAGCACCTGTTGATCCTTAAATCTTCTTATCTTCATATCCTGAAATAAGAGTTTCTTTATACATTTTCTTGAATATTTGAATATTTGAACATTGTTTGAGCTCATTACTTAAACTGTTCCAAAGTTTAGTGCCACACACCGACACACAGAAACTTTTCTTTGTGGTTCTTATTTGACCAGGATTTATCATTTAAGGCTCACATATCTTAGGCGTGTAGAACTGCCTTTTTTCATCTGCGGAATATTGCTAAGATCAGAAATATCCTTTCTAAGAGTGATGCTGAAAAACTCATCCATGCATTTGTTACGTCGAGGCTGGATTACTGTAACTCCTTGTTAGCAGCGTGTCCTAAGAGTTCCTTAAGAAATCTCCAGCTTGTTCAGAACGCAGCAGCTAGATTGTTAGCTGGAACCAGCAGAAGAGATCACATCACTCCTGTGTTAGTTTCGCTCCATTGGCTCCCAGTTGATTCCAGAATCAAGTTCAAGATCCTCCTGTTAACCTATAAGGCCTTACATGGAATGGCCCCGTCCTATATTAAGGACCTCATAGTCCCTTACCATCCAATGAAAACACTTCGCTCGCAAAATGCAGGACTGCTTGTGGTTCCTAGAATTAGTAAAAGTACGATTGGAGGTAGAGCGTTTAGCCACCAAGCCCCTGTCTTATGGAATAAACTCCCAGCTCATGTCAGAGAGGCCGATTCAGTTTCTACATTCAAAGTTAGACTGAAAACATTCCTCTTTGGACAGGCTTATTGTCAGACTAGTTAGTATTCAGAGATTATTTAACTTAATGTTAAGTTGTTTAAATTAAACTTAATAACTATTTATTTTAAAAGGCTGCTAGAAGTTGAAGCTGGGGTAACTATGGTGCACTGGGGTTCTGTCTTCTTTTCTTTTCTACTTCTACCCTTCCTCTCCTCTATTCTTGACCATAATTTATCATTTAGTTCTCCATGCCTCTGTTTGGTGCAGTGCGATTCATGTATTGTCCCTCTTTTCCTCTCCCCTCCTGGGGAGTGGGAGTGCTTCCAGACTCCAGTTGGCTCATCCGTGCTCCAGTTCCTGACCGTTTACCTCGCCTTTGCTCCACTCCTACACCTGGATGTGGATCCTGCCTCTGGCTCATCTCTGGCTCGTCTCTGCTCTGTACCTGACCGAGTACCTCGTCTCTGCTCCCGTTCCTACACCTGGCTGTGGTTCCTTTCTCGGCTCGACTCGCGCCTTTGACTGTCCCCACAACCACGACTGGATGAAGCTCGTCTGCTGGACTTTAAATATGTAGTCGTAGATTTAGATAAGTTAATTCTTCTCTAAGAGTTCTGGTACATCGCCTGTCCGTCCTGGGGGAGGATCCCTCCTTCATGTGGGCACCCCTGAGGTTTCTTCGTTTTTTCCGGAATCCGGTTTTTTTGGGAGTTTTTCCTTACCGCGAAGGGGGGTCTAAGGGCAGGGATGCCAGTATAGCTTAGTCAGTTTGTTAGTTCATTTTTGTATTTTCCTATTGAACTCTTTGTATTCATGATCCTTTTGAGTTCATGTTTTACTTCGAAGCCCATCGAGACGACTGTTTTTGTGATTTTGGGCTATACAAATAAAATTGAATTGAATTGAATTGAATTCCTCTCCGTGTGTTTTGCTTTTCTTTGAGATTGACACTGAACGAAAATGTATCCGTTTCCACATTCCATTTGACTCCAAGAACACTTTGCATTGGAAGTTCAGAGTAGTTCAGACTAACGTCTTTGTCATTACTTGCACGCTCAGACACTGGTATGGCATCCATGACCTCTTTCTTGTTGCACATGAATTAGTGTAAGCGCAACTTTCCCTTTTTGCAAATTTCTTGTGCTTCACTGACTAGCTGTTTTGCCTTTTGGATTGAATCAAGACTGATGAGACCGTCATCCACATAGAAGTTTTTGTGAATGAAGCTGGCTGCTTCGGGGTATTCCTTCTCGTGTTCTTGAGCAAAAAACTTCAGGCCATAGTTTGCACATCCTGGCGAAGATGACGCTCCAAAAATATGAACTCGCATGCGATAGTCTTTGGGTTCACTATCAATATTTCCATCCTGCCACCACATAAATCTTTGGAAGTCTCTGTCTTTGGGGCAAACATGAAAACGATGAAACATCTTCTCCACATCACAACTGATTGCAACTTGGTGTTGACGGAACCTGCAAAGAACTCCTATGAGAGTATTAGTTAGGTCTGGGCCAGTCAGCAGATGATCATTTAGAGAGGTGCCTTCACTTTTAGCAGCACAGTCAAACACAACTCTGATTTTCTCTGGTTTTCTTGGATGATAAACTCCGTGGCCAATATACCATGTGTTACCATCCTGAGATGTGCTGTCTGCTTCTTCTGCATCACCATCCTCAAACACACTGGCCATGAATCTCACATAGTCTTCTTTGTATTTTGGATTTCTTTGCATCTTTCCTTTTAGATGTTTCAAGCGCAGTTTTGCAAGCTGTTTATTGTTTGGAAGTTGAGGGCGCTCTTTGAAAGGTAGAGGCATTTCCAAATGGTCTTCGCTGTTGTAGTGAATGTTTTCATTCAGGAACTGCAGAAACTGGAAGTCTTCTTGAGATATGTTTCCTTCTGAAGGATTTGTGTCCATAAAATCTGTTTCCAAAACTCTAATGACCGAAGAAGGTGTGATGGATGGCAGCTCTTTCACGTTAATACGATGGCATGTTCCAGTTACATCCATAGCACCTGTCCAAGGCTTCATGGATCCCACTATACTCCATCCCAAGTCTGTTTTCACTGCATAGGGGTCATGGTCGTTGCCTAGGATTACTTTTCTTGGTTTTAGAGCTCTTGCACAATCATAACCAATCAGAATTGCTGCAGGACAATCCAACAGATTGGGTATTTCTTTTGCAATGCTGTGCAAGTGAGGCCATGCTTCTGCTGTTTTACAAGTGGGTACACTGTTTTGTTCAAGCGGAATGTACTCACGAGTATATGCAGGGGGTAGTTCTATGTACTCTTGTGAGTAGTACCCTCTTACTTTCAATCCACTGACTCGAAAACTTGGCATGATTGAACCTTTGTCTGTCATTGTTGTAAGTTTTAACTTCACAGGTTCAGAGTCGGCTTTGAGCTTGTCCGAAATTTCTTTGTCAATGAATGTATTGCTGCTTTGTGTGTCTAGCAAAGCATAAACCAAGGTCTCTTGTTCATTACCTTTTGTGCATGACAGCCAGACAGGAACAATCATTGACGTGTGATCACTGTGGTCCACTTTCACATTGTTAGACACTGCTGATGCGTTTTTTCTCTGCCAACTGCGTCTCACATTTGTCCACTTTAGGATGATCTTCATGAAGTGGAGTGGGATGGTTTTTCCTGCAGATATTACAATTGGCTTTCTGGCGGCAGTTCCTTGAAATGTGTCCAACTCTGAGGCATCCAAAACACATTGTTTTCAATAACAAACTTTCTCTTTTCTTGAAGTGACATTGCTGCGAATTTTTCACATTTGTAGATAAAGTGACTTTCCTTACAGCAAATACATTCAATCCGACTTTGTTCCGAGCTCGAAAGGTGTCAGGATTTGATTTGTTACTCTGCACTGCACCACAGGTCCTTGAGTTTTTGATTGTCTTTGTTGTAATCAAGCCACTTGCCTTAATGCGTTTTTGCTCCTTGACTGGGTTCTCAAGTCCTTTTAATGCAAACAAAGATGAGACTGGATTGCATGTTATTTGCGCTTCTTTTGCCACAAATTCTGCAAACTCAACAAATCCAGGATATTCCTTTTCCTCATCCAACGTTTTAGACACATGTCTATTCCATCGAGCAGTCACCCAGTCAGGAAGTTTCAGGAGTATTTTTTGATTTTCCTCACAGTCATCCAAAATCTTTAGACCTTGCACATAGGGCATTGCATTCGTACACGAAATGAGAAAATCATTGAACTCTCTCAATCTAAGTGACTCTTTTGACCCAATCTTTGGCCAGTGCTTAGTTTTCCTCTGAATGCTCTCTGAATGACAAAAGGATAGCCATATCGCTTATTCAAGGCCCCCCAAGCCTGAGTGTAGGCTTCCTCGTCACTGCGATAGAACGTTCCCTCCAACACACTAAGAGCTTCTCCACTTATGTATTTTTTCAAATAGAACAGTCTATGTGCTGAACTTACACAACCACTTTCTATAAGAGCCTTGAAACATGTTCTCCACTCCACAAACTTGAGAGGATCTCCACTTAACACAAGCGGTTCTGGAGCTGGAAGTCTTGTCATTGTCAGGGATTCTTTCAGTGCCTCAACTAGGGACACCTCACTATCTTTACCTGGGACCTGAATGTCACTAGTTTGGGGAACTAAAACTTTCTCGGAATCCTGAACATTTCTTGTGGCTGGAAAAGGAAGTGGAGCTGCACTCAGATGAACTTGAGGTTGCAAGGAACTGTGCCACTGGTCTAACGGCTGACTTAGTGAAGTGGCTTCTGCCTCAATGTCTCTTATTTCAGCATTTGCCTTTGTTTCTTCTTCGACATACACATTATATTCTGCTTCGATTGCCTCAAGATCTCTGTGAATTTCCAACATTTTTAGTCTTTCTTGTTGAACGACAATCTCCCGTCTCTGTGCGGAAATTTCAATTTCTCGATGAACTTCAGCCCTTTTTGCTGCTAAGCGTGTAGCAGCTTCTGCCCTTTTTTCTGTCACATGACTGCTTTGAGAACTTAAATCATGCTGACTCTTTTCTGCTCTTGATACCATTGAGCCATATATTGACTTTGCATCCTGTCTTTGGAGTAACTTCTGAAGTGATTCTTTTACTGCTTCCACGTCAAACTCCTTGTCTACGTCTGCATAACGCCTTTTCAACAGTAGAATGAGTTCAGCAGAGACTGATGTAAAACTGTCCATTTTCCTCCTAATGTCTTGAGGCGGTGCAGTTATTACACGTATTGACTCATAATTATGTTTTACATCACATACAGACTGTTCAATTGAACAAATTTTCTCAACTAGCTCTGATTTGGAGCATTGCACTTTAAGTTTAGATCTTGTCAACTGAACGTCTGCCTTGAACTGCATGTCAGTTGACAAAAAGCTTTTCTCTCTCTTTATCAACTCATCTTTCTTCAACTCAAACATCCTTTCAGTCAAAGGTTTCTCTCTTTCAGAACGTCTAACTTGCGGGTCAGCATGAGAACCTGGTTGTATTTCGATTTTGTGTATTTCCAGGTCTGCACAAATCTCTCCTCAATTTGTTCCTTTTCTGACTCATCAAGGTAAACACTGTTTAGCTTTTCTTCCAGTTGAGCCTTTTCAGACTGTAACGCATTAATTATTGCCTCTAATTCACAAGTTTCAGTACTCATTATCAGAACAGTATTGACAAATCACTATCTTTACATGTTCAACAATAACCAAATTCAAAAGGCATCAAGTAACAAACTAATAACAAGTAACTTAGAACATCAGTAACATTTGTCTTTTTTCCCTTTTTTTTGTCTTCGTTTTCTAACCAACTCTAATGATACAGTCTGACCTTTTAGGCATACAATGCACTGTGCTGAGAAGTTCAGTCCATTTTCGTCTCCATTGATGTGGCTGTGATCTTCTTCAGCTCCCTAGCTGCTGTAGGCCTTTTCCAATGGCACCAAGGACGACTCCCGCTAGCTTCTCTCGTGGCACCGACAGGTCACGTTTTTCACTGTAGCTGCTCCTTAAGTTTTTCAATATGATCAGGAAAAAACCACGCTCCGACTGCTGATCTTTTGGTTGTTTATTTTTCACGTAACCAAACGAATCACCGTGAAAAACTAAAGAAAAACAAATGACACTTTTCAGAATACACGTATACATGAAGATTTACAACATTACAATATTACCGTGTGCCCTCTGATCAAATTTTAAGGAGTTGCTTTTTCATTTCAAAGTCTTTACACCATGCTCTGTTCCGTCTTCTTCCAGCTTGTTCTCTGCTTTCTTTCTTATAATGTAATGCTAATGCTGCCCCATCAGACTTTTTATGACCCAACTCATGGACAGCGCATGCACAATTTTTCAGTTCACCACAAGGGGTCAGCTTCATCCCTACATTATGTGGAAATTTGTTTGTTAATCTACAATATATCAATACTCATGCTTGTGTTTCACAGAGTGGAAATAAAGTAACAGTCACAACAACTCCTTTTGAGAACACCTCGATCAAAGTGGGTCCTGCACGCAAGTCAAGTTACAAGTCCAAGATGGCACGACGCAGCAAGAAGCCAGGAGTCAAAGAGGGACAAGAGTTGGTTCTTCTCAACTTTTGTAGTGTTTTAGTGATGGTTTCTTAACTGCTGATGCTGTTCCTGTACTGCTTCATAGACAAACTGAGGAAGTTTTTGATCCCCTCTGCTGTCAGATTGCACAATTCTATGGGTGGATGTGAAACACTGGAAGTGCTCTTAACAGACATAAATGAATTATAACTTTTGAAGATAAACCTCTTTACTTTATTTGTTTAGCACATTGGATGTGATGTGAGCCATAAGCACTCTCACCTCACACTGACGAGGCCCTGGTTCAAATCCCAGCTGGGATTTGAATGTTCTCCTGGTTCATGCATAGGTTTTCTCCAGGAACTCCAGTTGCCTCCCACAGTCCAAAATCATGCTTTATTGGTCAATTGGGGTTTCTAAATCGTCCCTAGGTGTGCATGTAAATGTGTGTCCCTGCAACTGATCGGCAACCTGTTCAGGGTGTACCCCACCTTCACCCTAAAGTAGCTGGCTTGGGTCCATCAGCCCCATGATCAGAAACAGATTCAGAGGATCTGAGGATGGATGGATGGTTGTTGGATTAGTATCTAAGCGGGCTTGTAGTTTGGATGTATTTTTTTGTCTTTTCTCCTTTCTTTTGTCTTTTAGTAAAAAGCGCAGCTCTCTGTTCAGAAAAATTACAAAGCAG
>CM074489.1:9335819-9403799 GCA_037389245.1 Oryzias sinensis | reverse complement strand
TCTTCATACCAGGAGCCAGCCTGGTCATGGGAGCATCGACTCCAGCCGCCCCAGCAAGGGCGACAACTGCAGCAACAAAGCACCGACCAAGCCGGCAAGCCCTGGAAGAAAAGATCGTCACAAGAAATAGTAAAGCTAAAATCATGATAAGATACTAAAATTAAAGACATAAGACGTATATAAAAGCATCCAATGAAATGAAATACATAAATAGCCTATACTAAATAATAGAATAAATTAGCAGTTAAAGTCAACTAAAAGCCAGACTAAAGAGGTGGGTCTTGAGCTTCTTAAAAACCTCCACAGTCCCTGAGGTTCTCCTGCAGGCTGTTCCACAGGTGAGGGCCGTAATGGCAGAACGAAGCCTCACCAAAAATTTTGGTCCTCACCTCAAGAACAAATGAGAGGCCCGCACTGGAGGACCTCATGGTCCACGAGGGCTCATATTTAAAAAGAATATAATTTATATGAGAAGGTCCAAGACCATAAAAACATTTATAAACGATTAAAATAATTTAAAAATCAATCCTGAAATGCACAGGGAGCAAATGCAGCGATTTAAAAACCGGTGTCATGTGTTCCCGCCCTCTGGACCACTTCAGAACTCATGCCGCTGAGTTCTGCAATAGTTGTAGATTTGAGATAGACCTTTTGGGTAAACCAGAGAGCTGGGCATTACAATCATCTAAACGACTGAAAATAAAAGCATGCATCAGCACCTATGTCAACAGCAGAGCTCTTTTGCATTATTACATTTATTTTCATAAAGGAGCCAGCACAATTACAATGTTCTCATTTTAAGAAGGCATTGGAGCCGGGATCGTCTTTAACCACTGTTGTGGAATGGGGATGTTTATGTGTTTATGTGCATTCATGTTGTGTGTTAAGGAGGAAGGAGAACGGTGATAAAAGAAGGTTTCCCCCAGAATAAATGCTATTGACTCTTGATTAACACACTCTGGAGATTGTGAGGGTCAGACCGGGGAAGTGAACCCCGAGGGAGCATTCACCTTCTGTCCCTCGCGCTTTTGACCACGGTCGTAAAGAAAAAAGTCATCGCGGAGAAGGTTCAACACCATGCTTGGCCATTTCGTTGGAAATATTTTCAAAAACCGCCCTGTTCCGATAAGAGCCCTAGAGTTTGGCCTAAATAAAGCTGTCACCCCAAATAGGAATCCAATCGGTGACCTCGCTTCCCTTCCACTGACTGGTCTCAGCAGCATCGTCCACCATGGTTAATGTTTATGTTCTCGTTCCCGCGTTCCCGCCTACTTCAACACAGAATGATGACGTTTGTAGCATATCGATGACGTACGGGTCAGATTCATGTGGCCTGGCCGTTCAGACGGCGGTCACATTTCAAAAGATCGGATACATATCGGATTCAGGACCACATAGCCAAGTGGCCTGGGTCGCATTTGAAAAGATCGGATCTGTGTCGTTCAGCCTGTCATGAAAAGATCAGATACAGGTCGCATGGGGCAAAAACATCAGATTGGGTCATTTCAGCCTGCAGTGTGAACATAGCCTAAGCTGGAAGGTTTTGAGACAAAATTCACTAAACTAATTAGACGACTCTGCATCCTGCTCTGGCTTTTGGAAGATCTGTTCAGGAACCTGCGGACAGTTTGGAGGAAAACAAACTGCTGGGAGGAGTCTGCAGAGGGGAAGTGGGAGGGAAAGGGCAGGAAGTTCCCAAAAAGCTTTGATTTGTGACCTAATCTGATGGAATCTGAAGAGAATAGTTTGATGTCTAAAATACATGTGTTGTCTGATGTGGGATCAGCTGATGATGTCTGATGTGGGAACCGCGGTCATTCATCACCTGAACGTTATCTAACCGCTGCAGTGTGAAGTACAGGTAACCAAGGCTCTGGTGTTTTTTTTTAAATCTTGATGACATCACACACACAGCAAAGGGCCATGATACTTTTCCTGTTTTATGACATCAGATAGTTTTTTGATGACATCACACACACTCATTCTGGTTTTGATGACATAATTTGACATACATCCCAACTCAGACAGTTTATACATGTTCTGATTGCAAGAGAAGCTAAAAGATACGGAAGAGACTCAAAATATAAAGAGCAAACGAGAGACAAGACAACACATTCAATTCAATTCAATTCAAAGACAAAGACAAAGATACTCATTCTAAAAGAAAAAATGCTTTTTCAATCTTTTGATAGTCTTGAAATGCAAAGAATACAGGACCAAGATAATCAAATTAATCATTTGAACTCTCAAATAATGCAAGAGCTAACAACACAGAACCATTTATTTAGGGAAGAACTTGCAGAGGAAAGAAAACAGAACGCTTTACTTAGGGAAGAACTTCTCAGAAAGAACTCTTCCCAACCAGCCAGTGGTTCACAGAAAACATCTGTATTTGCTAAAGTGATGTACAGTGTAGGGGCAGTCTGTGCAGTTGGTTCCATTTTGTATGCAGCATCCAAAATGTTTACACAGTGACAGCTTAGAGATGGATGTTTTTAGTTTAGTTTTTCATTTTTTTAGTTTATGAGTTTAGCTTTTTATCCCTGTAGGTTTGGGTTTTTTATTCTTATGTTTTGACTTTACTGTCATGAAAATAAAACTAAGAACAACAGGATTTTAATCAAACTTAACTGTGTCCCTAATTATTTTGATTTTATTTATTTCTATTTATTTATTTAATGAGTTTAATTTTAGAGATTTAGAGAAAGTAGGCTTTTGAAAGAGAACATGTTTTATTTAGTTGCTAAAACAAACATTTAGTAAGGCATATCTTATAATTGTAGGTATTTTAGTTTTTCATTTTTTGTAGTTTATCACAATCATGTAGAAGTTTATTTGAATGTATTTTTTTTATATTCATTAATGTAAAGTCCATCCAATAATTATCTTTGGGACAATCAGTTAATTATAAATGTTATTCCTTCTGCGCCACATAGGATTATTTCATATTAAGAGCAATTTAAATACATCAAATCATAGGAGTATATTTCATGTAGTGTTTTTTTATTTCATCAGTTTAATTTTAGAGATTTCAGACAGTAGGATTTTTAAATAGAAGCTTGTTTTATTTGGTTGCTAAGATACCAGGCAGTAAGGCATATCTGTGTTTCAAGGCGGCAAATGCTTGTAAACTGCTGTTAAGAAAAAAACACAACTACAAATCAAGCTGCAGAGTAATTCTTTACGATATAAAGCCATGAAGTTTATTGTGTACAAAGCCACTTCCTTCCACAAAATAAAGATCTGCCCATCACTCAGTATTCAGAGGCAGTGACTTCTACAGTTAAAGTTTAGAGAGAACCAAAGAACGGGGAAACAGTCTTTGTTCCCTGAGGCCATTCCACTGCAGGGCTGTGGGTAACCCACCTGCAGGATATAGCTGGTCTCTAGCAGCTCAGTGGCCTTGTGGAGAGTGTCCGCCCTGTGACTGGAAGGTCGTGAGTTCAAATCCAGAACTCTAAAAATGGGACCTTCCCTGCCCTGCGTGACACCCAGTATAAAAGATTGCATTGGGTGGTTTAGACCCCCAATTTGGAGCCTTTTGTGAAGCTTTATTTCCGGATAGGCTTGAAAAACAAAGAAATTCTGAATATTTTTGGTGACTCAAAATTAGATAATTTTCAGTGTAGCCTTCTTTCCGGGGTTCAGTGTCGGTAAACCAGAGTTTCATATGAAATAATAAGGAGCTCAGAGACAGTTTGGGTGTAGAGGATCGCTGCAGCCTTTATTCTTCTTTTCATTCACGAAACCTGAAGTTCATTTGTCTCATTACGTCATGAACCTGTCATCCAAACTCCAAACACCCCCTCCTCCAGAGGAACCTCCGTCTCAACATAAAACTATAAAGAGAAACGAAAATAGTCTGTTTTATTAGCATTAGAACGTTAAAAATGCCAGAAAGTTCTCCTCCTCAGACGGAAGCATCACACAGACGTAGAGATCTTGTCTTTAATGGAAGAAGAAAGGATCAGGTGGACACTGTTGAACTTTCCTGCGCAATGATTTCTCTTTTTTTCTTTCCGACCGTGGTCGGAAACGCAGGAGAGATTTTCTCCAGGACCAAAGGCGGATCCTCGTTTGGGGTTCACTTTCCCGTTTGGACCCTCAGCCTTCAGAGCGAGTTAAAACAAAGCACTTCTTCTAGGGGGGGGCTGATTTTTATTACGGTTGTCAGTCCTCTCACACACACTTTCCCGCTCCACACTGTCGCCCCCCTCTCTCGCACGGGCCCCCCCTCTCACACACACAAACGCACGCGCGGTCCCCAGCACATTACTCAGCTACCACTCCACAACAATACCGACGCAGCAGGAGATGGCTTCATCGGGATGCAGAGAACCTGAAAACCACCCATCAATAAATAACTTCTGTCAAGCCAGCCGTCATTCAGAACTCCGGTGTCAAATGAGCTGCTCCTGAATTTTCACTGCTCTCCCATTCTCAGCTTTACGGTAACAGAGCAACCACAGTTGAAGTCCGGTTTTCAAAAGAATTTTACAACAGTGAAAGGTTAAATGAATTTTTGGAGAGATAATACACGCTACTCTTATCAAATAATAAAAATATTTTTTTATAATAAAAAGGCTAAGATAATATTGGGTGTTAATGAGCATACTCCCAACCATAGAGCCCATTCATTTATGTTAATAGTAAACATCATTTTGACATATGGACATGTTACGATGTAGGATTTTATCAGAATCAGTACAGACACTTCATAATGAAATATAAAAGTGTAGACTTGATCTAAAAGTCAATACTGTTTGAGATTTGTCCCAACATAGCATCTTATGAGAGAGATGCAATGTTTGAGACACTGTAGTTTAAGTATTTGTCATAATCCAGGCCATCAGCTCCTTTTATTCTCTTCAAGATTATGTTGACTACACATACTGATATTTCAAGACATCTTTACTGTAGAAATTTTGAGTTATTCAAGTTTGAAATCCCAAATATTTTAAATTTTCACAAGTGCTGAGCGTCTATTTCTGACAAAGATGCAATGTTTGAGGCACCGTAGTTTAAGTATTTGCCATAATCCAGGCCATCAGCTCCTTTTATTCTCTTTAAGACTATGTTTACTACACATACTAATATTTCCAGACACTTTTACTGTAGAAAGTTTGAGTTATTCATGTTTGAAATTCCAAATATTTTACATTTTCACAAGTGCTGAGCGTCTTTTTCTGATAAAGATGCAATGTTCGAGACACTGTAGTTTAAAATGTTGCCATAATCCAGGCCATCAGCTCCTTTTAATCTCTTTAGGACTACGTTGACTACACATATTAATATTTCCAGACACTTTTACTGTATGAAGTTTGAGTGATTCATTTTTGAAATCCCAAATATTTTACGTTTTCACAAAGTCCAAACGTCATTTTCTGACAGAGATGCAATGTTTGAGAAACTGTAGTATAAGAATTTTCCATAATCCAGGCCATCAGCTCCTTTTATCCACTTTAAGACTATGCTGGATACTCAGATTGACATTTCCAGAAAAAACCTTTACTGCAGAAACTTTTAGTAATTTCGGTTTAGACTCCCAAATATTTTACATTTTCACAAGTGCTGATCCTCTTTTTCTGACAGAGATTGTCACGGTGCCTGTCAGCTCACCTCCCCCTCCCTCAGCTCCTGCGCCTGCTCTGCTGATTGGAACCAGCTGACCTTCATCTCCTCATCCCCTGCCAGCCTTCATAAGGGAGATCCTCACAAGTATCCAGTGCCAGTCCGTTATACTCACTCCGTTGATCACGCCTGGCCTCCAGCTAAGTAACTCTCGCTCTAGTTATCCAAGCTTGTACTTACTCTTTGTCTCATGCCTTCAGGTCAGCTCTCCACTGGTCACGCTGGTTCCTCGCCTCGTTCCTGCCACGCTGTCCTCGGCTCCACCTCTCGCTCCAAGCTGTGCTCGCCGTTGTAATGTCCGTAATGCTTCAAAGAAAAAGAACCGGACAACGGACTGCAACCAAGTATCGGCTTTATTTCCGAACACGCCTCATTACCTCTCTCTAGAACCGTCTCCCGGTGTTATACACCTGTTAGAGTATATATTTCTTTTTGCCACTAGATGGGGTAGTTTCACACCAAGCATGTCACACAAATATGAATACCACATTGCTCTCACATTGCGCTTTTTTTTTTTCTTTTAAACATGTGTGACCTTAAACATGTGTGCATTCTAGTCAACAAACAATTTTGAACCAACAAATGAAAGAAATTATGTTCCTAAACATATAACCATGCAGTCAGTGATTAAAATAAAAAAGAAACTGAATTAAGTCAGGAATGAACAACATTCTGATTTCTGTTCGTCTTCATTCGATGTTACTACACAACACAAATGTATTTGTGTGCTAAGTATAGTCCTGTAAGTAAGTAGGAGGATGTCTGTTGCTCCTTTTAGGGTAGCGTGGTGATGAGGTGATGGAAGGGTTCTCACCGGGCTCTGGGGCATCATCATCAGCAGGATGTAGTGGCATCTCCAGAAGCCGTGGGGTAATCCTTTTGAAGAACGAAGAGTTCCTTGTCACAGAGTGTCCATTTCTGGTGGCTGTTATCATGGATCCTTTGATGTCCTTCACTTTGTATGGTCTGATATTATATAGTGTAGTAAGCTTGCAATGCTTGGTTTGCTTGTGCAGCACAACGTCACCAGGAGCAAGAGCATGTGGTGTAGCATGACGCCGCACATCTGCATAAGATTTCATCTTAGCTTTAGCCGCACTATCTCTTGCTCTCACTCTACAGTCCGAACTATTTCCTGTGGAAGAAGGAAGTGAAGGTATCTTCGTGCGCATCTGGCGTTGAAACAATAGCTCGGCAGGAGAGCTCTGAGTTGTGCTGTGAGGTGTAGCTCTATATTCTCGTAGAAAGATGTTTAGCTGTTGTTTCCAGGGAATTCCTTGTGAGTTTGCCACTCATATGGCTTTTCCTAGCGTGCGCATGAATCTTTCAGCTGCAGCATTGGCTTGGGGCCAAAGTGGCGTTGTACGATGATGATGAAACCCAAGATAGGTTGCAAACTGGGAGAATTGATCACCATTAAATGGTGGACCGTTATCAGTTTTCACAACTGTAGGAATCCCGAACAACGAGAACACTTTGTCCATGACAGGAATGACTGTGTTAGCTGAGGTTGACCTCACAATTTCAACGACTGGGTAACGTGTATACTGATCTATAATAACAAGTAAATATTCCCCAGTGGGAAATGGTCCACAAAAATCTGCACTCACACGGTGCCACGGAGTTTCAGGAAGAGGCGACATTCTTAACGGTTCATTATTGGTAACTGGTGTAGCAGCTTGACATGCAATGCAATCACGTACGGCAGTCTCTGCCTTCTGATCTATATTTGGAAACCAGACTTTGGATCTGAGCAGTGCTTTGGTCTTAACTACTCCTTGACGTCCCTCATGAGCGAGCTGAATCACTCTACCTTGTAGGGCAGCCGGAATCACTAATCTGGTACCACGTAGAATGATGTCCGATGAGGGCGATGTTGTCAGTTCTTCACTCACTCGTTTGAAGCGGTCCAGCATATCTGCATGCAGGGACTTGTGGGTTTGATGCCAATTGTTGTCTCTGATGAAAGTGGAAACCTCTTGAAGCACCGGATACTTCAGTGTTTCGGCCTTTATCTCTGTGAGTGTCATAGCTTTAGGTGTTGAATGAGTTGCGGCAAAATTCACGTACTCCTCAGCCACCTTAGTAGCACGTGTGCTCTCACATGATGGAGAAAGCATGGGGTGTCGAGACATGTAGTCAGCCGGATTTTCAGCTCCCTTTCTGTACTCCACCCTGAAGTTGTAGGGCTGAACCCTTAGGCCCCATCTTTCAATTCTGGCAGGTGGTTTTGACTTGGGATTGTTCCATATGGCTTCCAAAGCTTTATGATCAGTGACAAGTGTGAATGGATGACCATAGAGGTAAAGGTGAAAATACTCACAGCTCCAAACAATAGCCAGTGCTTCTTTCTCTGTCTGAGAATATCTGGTCTCAACATCACTGAGAGCTCTACTTGCATAGGCTATGACATGTCTTTCTGCTGTTTCATCTCGCTGGCAGAGGATGGCACCCAGGCCAACCGGGCTAGCATCCACCAGTAATTCTGTCTCTCTGCCTGGATGGAAGTAGGACAAAACCGTGTCACTAGTAAGACCGTCTTTCAGTTTTTGCATTGCAATCTGCTGGTCCGGGCCCCACGTCCAAGTTGCATCTTTTCTTGTGAGTTTGCGTAGTGGCTCAGTGATGGACGAGAAGTCCTTGATGAACCTGGAACAGTAATTGGCCATGCCAAGGAGACTTTTGATGTCACTGGGAGTCTTGGGGTCAGAGGCCTGGTGAACAGCAGCAACTTTTTTTGGGTCTGTGGACACACCATCAGCAGAGAAAATGAAACCAAAGAACTCCAGTTTGGATTTGTTAAATTCACATTTTTCTTTGTTAAGAGTGAGGCCACTTTCCTTTAGCCTATGGAACAGAGCTCTAAGGTTGTCATCATTTTCAGCCTGTGAGGCACCAAAAACTATGATGTCATCACTGAAATTCTTCACACCAGACAGACCTTGGAGAGTCTGACAGATGGCGTTTTGAAATACCTCAGCAGCAGATGATATTCCAAAACTGAGTCGTTTGTAGCGCTTGAGTCCTCGGTGGGTGGTGAATGTGGTGATGTATCGACTGTCAGGGTGTAGCTCCAACTGATGATATCCAGCTCTCAGATCTAGTTTAGAAAAAACTGTAGCTCCATTTAACTCATGAACTATGTCATCCATGGTAGGGGTGATGTGGCGTTCTCTCTCAATAGCCACGTTTGCTTGACGCATGTCGACACAGATACTAACTTTATTGGGGTCCTTGGGCTTTGGTGGTGTGACAATAGGTGAGACCCATGGTGTTGGTCCAGTAACATCCTCAATGATGTCATCTGCCTCAAGTTTGTGAAGCTCTTCGTCCACTTTCTTTCGAATATGAAAGGGTACACGTCGATGTGGTTGTATTGTGGGTCTGATGTCAGGATTTATGTGAAGCTTCACCAGAAAGTTTTTCAGTTTCCCGATGCCTTTGAACAGTTCTGGGTGACTAGCCACAAGTGCATCTGCAACCGAACCACCTGGTCCTGAAGTTGAAACTGCAGTGACCACACTGATTAGTCCAAGCGCTGTAGATGTCTTGTAACTGAGAATATTACATCCTTCACCTTTAATCACAAAGAACGTGCACATAATCTTTTTGCTTCGCTTTGCCACACAGCACTTAAATACACCACTGACAGGTAAGGAAACAGTGGAACGGAAAGGATAGATTTTTGTTTCAGTGGGGCAAAGTTGTGGGCGTGGTTTCAGTTGCTCAAAACATGTTTGACTGAGACAGTTTGCTGAGGCTCCTGAATCTATCAGAACGGATATAGTAAATCCATTCAGTTTGATCTGAGTTTGTGGCAAGTCTGAAAGTTTCTCAGCATTAACTGCAAAAACGTATGCATCATCACTGCTGGAAGAATTATCCAGGTCTTTACTTGTTGCAGCCGCTTGTGTGAAGTGAATGTTCCTGGAGTTTTGACCATTTCTGCCTCGTGGTGCTTTTGAGGTGGTATATGTCTGCTTAGAGCGGCACTGTCTTGCAAAATGGTTTAATTTGCCACAGGCTCTGCATTGTTTGCTCTTGGCGGGACACTCTCCTGTGTGAGGATAATTACCTCCACAATTCCTGCAGCGGTTGTTGGACTGTTGTTTTGCTGACCACTTGCTTTTACTAGCATGCGTGGCTGATGTTTTAGAAGACACCTTGTTGACTACTGCTTCTGTTTTTGTTTCCATGCCTGTAGCTTGCATTTCAGACAGTTCGAGTGCTCTTCCATAATCAAGGAGGTCATTTAAGCTTAATTCAGGCTCCCTTAGGGCTTTCCTGCGCAACCTCGATGATGTGCAGCTTTGTATAATTTGTGTTTTAATCTCTGCTGTTAAGTCCGTAAATTCACAATTTTTTGCCAGTATTCTCAGTCTTGTATGATAACTGTCCAGATTTTCTCCTAGTTCTTGTGTGGCTTTTCGGAACATGAACACTTGATATTGAATATTTTTCTTTGGAGAAAAATAAGTTGTCAACTTTTGTTTTGTGTCTGCATATTTATCATCTTCTGCTGCTACTGTGTCGTAAATATCATGGACTCTTTCTCCTGCCACATGCAACAATAATGCTTTCAGCCTGGCATCTCCTGTTATGTTCATAGCAGTAGTATAGTTTTCAAACCTTTGCACCCACTTGGTCCAACGAGGTCCAACAGTGCCTGGATCCGTTTCTGTGTCAAAAGGAAGGAGAGTCGCCATGTTTCCTGCCATCTTCGATGCACCTTTTTTTTTTTTCTTCTGCTTTTTTTTTTTAATGCTGCAGTTCTTGCTCTCTTTAGAGAAAAAAAAAGTATCTAGAGTTCACTCCTCGTCGCCAATGTAATGTCCGTAATGCTTCAAAGAAAAAGAACCGGACAACGGACTGCAACCAAGTATCGGCTTTATTTCCGAACACGCCTCATTACCTCTCTCTAGAACCGTCTCCCGGTGTTATACACCTGTTAGAGTATATATTTCTTTTTGCCACTAGATGGGGTAGTTTCACACCAAGCATGTCACACAAATATGAACACCACATTGCTCTCACAGCCGTCCTCGGCGCTCCACCTCGTCACAGACTGTCTACGCCGTCCTCGGCGCTCCTCTTCGCCCACGACTCTCATCTCCCCTCTCAGATTAAAACTTCTGACTCTGCCTCGTCTCCTGAGTTTCTTCCGGGTTCCAGCATCTGGGTCTCCATAGAGTTCGACCATGACAGAGATGCAATGTTTGAGACACTGTATTAGAATATTTAGCCATAATCCAGGCCATCAGCTCCTGTTATTCTTTTCAAGACTATGTTAATTACTCAGATGGACATTTCCAGACACTTTAACTGTAGAAATCTTGAGTTATTCATGTCATGACAGGTAAGTCAACACGGCCGCTGGTGGCTCAGCACCGTCACCGGCTAGCTCCGGCCCTGTAACATAGCGTTCCTCCGCTGAAGCTGGAGATGCGCTGTCCTCCTGGCATTCTGCCACACCCGGGCTGACCGAAATATGATCCAGCCCAGAACTACCTGAGGCTGGGGGGTCGTCTTATCGCTGTCGTATTCGTTATCAAACTCCTCCTCCTCGTAGCGATCCTCCCCGCCGCGGTTCTCCTCGGGAAGGCGGCGCCCGTGCCGCCGGTCTGGGAGCAGAGGGTGAAGTTATCTCCACAATCTGAGGGAGAAGGTCCTCCTGCACCACGAAGGGGGTTGCGGCGGGTCGCCGCTCGCGGTCCACGCTGCTCCTTGGAAGCGGCTGCAGGAACTGCATGTGGCCTCGTAACATTCAGCTGAATGCTTATGGAGGCCCGCTCAGGTTGATGGGTCTTCTTTTTTCTTCTTCCTGATGCGCACGGCTCCCGGTGGCTGTCAGACCTTACCGGTGGTGGTGTCGTTGCCGCTGGACTGTGGGTCCTAACCATAGCCGGATCGCAGGCATTGTTTGGCCGCTTGTGCGACTCCTGTGGAGAGTCCTCTTAAGCTGCGGGAGCAGGTGCCGCTGTTTCTTTGTTCCCATTGTTTCTCTGCATCCCTGCTCTGCCCAACCCGGTGACCCCTTGGTGCACCGTGGTCCAAGAGCGGTGCCATGGCCGGGATTTCTGGGGATCGTGTGTGCTCCGTACAGAGTGTCAGTGACTGCCGTCCATCCACGCACTGGGGAGCGGCGTGACGGAGCTGGATTGACAGCTATCGGAACGGGTTCCCCCTTCCGGCCTTCTATCGCCCCAGGCACAACCACAGCCCTGTATCCCACCACCTTGGACTGGTGTTGGTGACTGCCACTGGATACAAGGGGCGTGGCATTGACCCTGCAACAGAGTGCACAGCTGGGTGCAGCTGACTGTGAGGGCTGGGCATGATTCATGATTTCCCTTATAATTTGGTTAACTCTTTCGGGTGTTTTTTAGAATAGGAATTATAATACCATTTGTAATAAAGTTCGTCTATTTTCTTAACAGCACAGTCTTGGTTTCCTATGTCGGAGAGTCCTGTGCTTAGGGCTGTGACGATAACCACATCACCCCATCACCGCACTTGTTACTTTTATTTTTTAGTTTTTTTTTGTGTGAAAGCTTTGCATATGGCGAGTGATTGGAACTATAATAAACACATTAAACGCATTCATCTTTGCTGATAATTGACTTTTTCTGCTAGTCCTGTGTGTTCAGACGTTCCTTTTTTCTTTAGGAGATTACAGTGGAAGTGAACATGCAGAGCAGCAGGTGAATGCCGTGCAGCAGCAGAGCAGACCAACTAAACTTTGAACAGGTGAGCTGAATGTTCATTGATAACGTTCCAAATGTCTGGAAGCTCGTTTTTTTGATTTACGATTCATTACATTTTTATTTATTGTTGGTTGGTTTCCAGGATCTCCGCAGCCCGATGAAGCCATCGTCGGTATTCCTGCAGCTGTCCACTTCAATTCTTTCTTCCTCCATTAAAGACAAGATCTCTGCGTCGGAGGAGCATTTTTTTGGCATTTTCAACGTTCTAATGCTAATATAAAAGACTATTTTCATTCATCTTTAT
The DNA here is from genome assembly GCA_037389245.1 of Oryzias sinensis. Taxonomy (NCBI): domain Eukaryota; kingdom Metazoa; phylum Chordata; class Actinopteri; order Beloniformes; family Adrianichthyidae; genus Oryzias; species Oryzias sinensis. The sequence continues at coordinate 9,391,160 of CM074489.1, read as the reverse complement.
TGTTTTATGCTGAAACGGGACATTTATACTGCAGGAGGGGGCGTATGTAACACTGTTTACTTCCGCATTGCTGTTCGGATGACAGGTTCATGACGTAATGAGATAAATGAACTTCAGGATATGTGAATCAAAAGGAAAATAAAGGCTGCAGCGATCCTCTGCACCCAAACGTGTCGTTTTAATTTTAAGTCGTAAATGTATATTTTATCTCCTAAATTTTATCTCCTAGATAAAATCTCGTAAATTTAGTTTTTTTTTTTTTTGGGTGGCCCTAAAACTCCGTCGTACAATAGAAACCATGCATATTTGCCATAATCCAGGCCATCAGCTCCTTTTATTCTCTTCAAGATTATGTTGACTACACATACTGATATTTCAAGACATCTTTACTGTAGAAAGTTATTCAAGGTTGAAATCCCAAATATTCAAAATTTTCACAGGACACATCCTGGATCTGGTCTTAACTCTGGGTTTATATGGAGAGGTCAAGGAGATTGTTGATACCTGTTTTTCGGATCATTTGCCCGTATTATTTGAATTTGAGATTTTAACGCTGCCGCCTGACTCACGCGCCCTCGCGCGCCCCCGCCGCCTGATGAACGCGCAGACAGCGCTACAGTTTTCAGCGGCTTTCTCAGCCTCTGAGCTTTCCTCCGTGGACGACCACAATGGAAACGTTGATGAGCTCCTGGACAGTTTTAGCTCTGTTTGTGGGGGCATTTTCGATGTTATTGCTCCATTTAAGGCTAAATGCTGTTATCCGGCCCCGGAGCCTTGGATCAACGAACGCACTCATGCGCTCAGACGCTCCTGCCGTGCGGAGCGTAAATGGAAGAAAGACACTGGACAATTGTTCTTGTTATTATTTTTGAGCACATTTATTTATCTGTCGTTTTTATTGGAGCTATGGTAACAAAGTAATTTAACTGTTATGGAATCAATCACGTTTTGATTCATTCTGTTCTATTTTCTTCTCTTCTAACTTTCTTTTTGGTGCTATCACTGCTGTCAAGTGGTCTTGATTTATATATTCATTTTGTCGTTTTTTTCTTATTTATATGTTCGATAGTACATATCTGACAATACCTGCAGATAACTGGCATACCTTTTCCTTTTAATTTGAATTTATTTCTGATTCATCTTCTGAACCCATTTCGTCCCTTTTAGGGTCAAGGGGCTGCTGGAGCCTATCCTGGCCTCTTATTTCTTCTGTGAAATTTAAAGAAATATGTATAATTAAACACATTTTTTCTAATTATTTTGTTACTTACTTTTAATTTTCAGTATTTCCATAACAGATGCATCAAATGATAGTAACCTAAGATCAAAAGTATTAAATCAACTAAATTTCCATTATATGATTTATTTGTATTCTTTTGAAATATTCAACCACTTGCATTACATGTGTTAGTTCTGACCTTGTAAATAATGTTGGCAACTCCTGTTTAACTCACCCATGTGGTAAAAAAGGTGTTATGGTCCAATAAATTCATACAAAAACATTTCAGAAGAAAAACCTTTATTCGTACATTTTTATAGAAACATTACAGTTTATAATTTATAACATATCAACCATTTATCATTGTTAAGTTATGCATATTATAATAGGGAAGGGATTAAATAAGTTTGCTTCTTCCCTTCCAGTTTCAAGCATTAACTGTTTAGTTTGTATAAGGAAAATAAGATACAAGGATGTATACTCACAGATTGTGACTTATTTTTGTTTCTTTATATATGTGCTGTTCCTGTGTTGAAGGAAGCATGTTCCAATTGACCATGCTTGAAATAATAAACCCAAATTAATATTGTTTCTAATAACTGCGTCTAACTTAGAATGGTCTTATTTTCACAGCTGCACAGTGATGCACTGGTTAGCAGGCGTGCCTCATAGCAAGAGGGCTCTGGTTCAAATCCCAAAAGGGTCCTTTCTGTGTGGATTTAGGATGTTCTCCTGCATGCATGAGTGGGTTTTCTGCAGCTTCTTCCATCAGTCCAAAAAACTTGCATCATTATAGTTGATTAATGTAAAGTGTGTGAACAGGGATTGTGTGTGTTGTCTCTGACCCAGAGCTGCATCATCCTCCAAAGTGATGTCATCATGGTCAATCTGCACAAAAGAAAAATGAATTAATAATAATCATTTTTAAAAAGTAAATGAGTTTTACTTGATGTCACAGTAAAAATATAAGACAATAACCATCTTCTTTGTCTTACAATTAAATCTTGGCATGTGGAGTTCCATCTTTTTTTTCCAAGAAAGATTTGAAATCCAGATGCCAAGACTCAATTTCAAGACATCACCTGGATAAATAAGAACTTTCACCAACATGGAGCTTCCATATTGCTGTGTGCAAAGCTTTGACAACATTTGACACCAGGGAGAAATCAGGTGCATCCAAATAGACTGAAAATGCATTCTTAGAAAATCCTGATCTACATTGAGTCAATTATCTGATTTATTTTGGAGAACTACCTGATGATGTTACATTGAAACTGTCCCTAACTCTCAAAACTACACCTGTCAAAAAATTTAAGCATATTCTCTGTAAACATTGTAGCAGAATAGACGTGATGTCAGCTTCACTAATTTGGGTGTTAAAAATAATCAACACATGGTTGGTTTTTCTATCTGTACTCCGAGGAAGAGATGACGGTTGCCTTGTATCTAGTCACATGACTCTGATGTGTCATGTGACTTCTGCAACCTGCGCCTCCTTTACACTCACGCAAATGTAAAGGAAGCAAATGTGCGTGGTCTGGTATAAATGTTATGCAAATAGATACTTATTAAACGGAGCACCGTCCTGCATGCAGGGCCGGCCCTGGTCTTCTGGGGGCCCTAAGCGAAATTTAATTTGTGGGCCCTCTAACTGATCAGCAGCACCAAAAAAACGCAACTGTTGTTGTAATATAAATGAGATATCTCTATTAATACATTTGTGAATTATTGTTGCTGCCAAAGAATTGAATACAGTAAATTGCCTGCATGTTGGATGCACATTTAGTGATGCCAAACAAATTTTAAATGCAAAGAAAAAAAATGAATGACAAATGTATATAGATATATAGATATATATATTTTAATGTAACATTAGGCACTCAACAAATGACATTCACAAAACTCCAATTTATTAAAAATAGCAACTTAATAGCAAATCAAATGACAATAAAACAATCCAAAATAAAGAACACAACAGCTCAATGAGGGGGAGTTTGGAAAGTCAGAGTCTTTCTCAGTCTGAAAAGGACCTCTTTGCACCAAATCCATTCTTACTGGATCAGAGAGTGTGGTTGGTCATTCAGCTGGACCAACTGGATTTGAGGTACCGGTAGGTGGAATTTTGGATCCAGTCTGCTCCTCTACCATACACGCCTCTCCTGGAGCCTCTGGAACATAAGATACATAACTTCAATAAAAGCAAACAGTGAAAAGTCAAACAGTCTAATGTTTCCCTTTCAACAGTAGAAGTGGTGACAGGAGTTTCTTCTGCAGCTAAAAAACAAGAATTATTATTATACAATAATCAATGATAAAGCTAATAAAATATCTATAGCAAAATACTAATATTATATTGGCTCGTTTAAAATCTGTGTGCAGGTTTTTCACAATTTCATGATCTTTTTATATATTTATGAGAGATTTATTGTTTGATTGTATATTTGCATAAGGTCATATTTCATTAATTTAATTCTGAACAGTTTGGAGCTCCATACTCTTCAGCTGCTGTTTATGAAAAAAAGGGTTTATGCAGACACTGTTTTTTTTAATTACTTTACATGCTTTTAAAATTACCTGAGATGAAATCTTCAGTGAAGTCAGGAACATCTTGGGATGTGGACGCTGCATCACCTCCTGCTGGTGACGGGGGCCCTACGCGGCTGCGTAATTCGCGTACAGGGAGGGCCGGCCATGCCTGCATGTCGGCCAATGAGACGATAAAAAAGATATAAAATGAATTGACAGGATGCCTGAGAGCTAAATATTGTAATAAAGTCAAAATAAAGATCAGTGGCCATCAGTCACCCATACTTAGAAAACAAAACAATCTGTGGGATAAAAATAGTCCAGTAGTACTTTCAGAACGTAAAACGTCTTTAAGTCTCTAGAACTTAGATCATCAGGTAGCTGAATGCAAAAAAACAAAACTGCAGTATGCAGAAATGCACAACTTGAAACTCCGTAAAACTGTTTTTGTAAAAAAGATGTTGATATTTCAACAGCATATGTAAGTTTTAAAAGACGTTTTACAGTTACAAAATGCTAGCATAGTCTGTCGCCGTTTCATTAAAAAAATTCAAAATAAATCTCTTTTTACTCACCTTCTATTGTGCTGTTAACACAGTGGCCTCTTGGTAAACTTCAGCACGCAACAAAAAAATTAAACAGGACTATTTCGTTAGTTCCACTCGGCACATGCATGACTCCACAGTGCTGCTAAAGCTAACTGAAGGAAGTAGCTCACAGGCCTCCGTAGTTCTGAGATTAAAGTCAGAATTCTGAAGTCAGAATTCTGAGATTAAAGTCAGAATTCTGAGAATAAAGTCAGAATTATGAGAATAAAGTCAGAATTATGAGATTAAAGTCAGAATTATGACTTTAAAGTCAGAATTTTCTATGCCCTTTTTTTTTCTTTGTCCATGGCCCTAATCCTCTTCGGTACGAATACAAAGAGTTCAATAGGAAAATACTAAAATGAACTAAAAAACTGACTAAGCTATACTGGCATCCCTTAGACCCCCCCTTCGCGGTAAGGAAAAACTCCCCAAAAAAACAGGATTCCGGAAAAAACGAAGAAACCTCAGGGGTGCCCACATGAAGGAGGGATCCTCCCCCAGGACGGACAGGCGATTTACCAGAACTCTTAGAGAAGAATTAACTTATCTAAATCTAAAACTACATATATAAAAGTCCAGCAGACGAGCTTCATCCAGCCGTGGTTGGGGGGACAGTCAAAGGCGCGAGTCGAGCCGGAGACAGGAACCACAGCCAGGTGTAGGAGCAGGAGCTAAGGCGAGGTAGACGGTCAGGTACAGAGCAGAGACAAGCCAGAGATGAGCCAGAGGCAGGATCCACAGCCAGGTGTAAGAGCAGGAGCTAAGGCGAGGTAGACGGTCAGGAACTGGAGCACGGATGAGCCAACTGGAGTCTGGAAGCACTCCCACTCCCCAGGAGGGGAGAGGAAAAGAGGGAGAGTACATGAATCGCACTGCACCAAACAGAGGCATGGAGAACTAAATGATAAATTATGGTCAAGAATAGAGGAGAGGAAGGGTAGAAGTAGAAAAGAAAAGAGGACAGAACCCCAGTGCACTATAGTTACCCCAGCTTCAACTTCTAACAGCCTTTTAAAACAAATAGTTATTATTAAGTTTAATTCAAACAAATTAACATTAAGTTAAATAATCTCTGAATACTAACTAGTCTGACAATAAGCCTGTCCAAAGAGGAATGTTTTCAGTCTAACTTTAAATGTACAAACTGAATCAGCCTCTCTTCCATGAGCTGGGAGCTTATTCCATAAAACAGGGGCTTGGTGGCTAAACGCTCTACCTCCAACTGTACTTTTACCAATTCTAGGAACCACAAGCAGTCCTGCATTTTGCGAGCAAAGTGTTCTGTTTGGATGGTAAGGGACTATGAGGTCCTTAATATAGGACGGGGCCATTCCATGTAAGGCCTTATAGGTTAACAGGAGGATCTTGTACTTGATTCTAGAATCGACTGGGAGCCAATGGAGCGAAACTAACACAGGAGTGATGTGATCTCTTCCTCTAGTTCCTGCTAACAATCTAGCTGCTATGTTCTGAACAAGCTGGAGACTTCTTAAGGAACTCTTAGGACACGCTGCTAACAAGGAGTTACAGTAATCCAGCCTCGACGTAACAAATGCATGGATGAGTTTTTCAGCATCACTCTTAGAAAGTATATTTCTGATCTTAGCAATATTCCGCAGGTGAAAAAAGGCAGTTCTACACGCCTGAGATATGTGAGCCTTAAATGATAAATCCTGGTCAAATAAAACCCCAAGGATTCTAACTGTGGAATTGGGGGCTATGCTCATGCCATCCAGGGAGACTATCTGAGCAGACAGAGCATCTCTGAGGTTTTTAGGTCCAAGTATAATGACCTCAGTTTTTTCTGGGTTCAAGAGGAGGTAATTAATTGTCATCCAGGTCTTGATGTCACTAATGCAGGCGTTCGGTTTCTCTATCTGGTCATTCTGGTCAGGGTTCATGGATAAATACAACTGCGTATCTTCGGCATAACAATGAAAAATAATGCTGCGTTTCCTGATTATGTTTCCTAGGGGTAGCATATAAAGCGTAAACAGGATCGGTCCCAAGACTGAGCCCTGTGGGACTCCATAGTTGACTCGATTGCACTGAGAGGAATGGCCATTTACATTAACGAACTGATACCTATCGGACAGATAGGATTTAAACCACTGGAGGGCAGATCCTCTGGTCCTTATGTCACGCTCTACCCTTTGGAGTAAAATACCGTGGTTGATAGTGTCAAAGGCTGCACTGATGTCCAACAGGACCAGAATAGAAAGTAGTCCCTTTTCTGAGACCAATAACAAGTCATTAGAGACTCTAACTAGTGCAGTTTCCGTACTGTGGTGGGGTCTAAACCCCGACTGAACGTCTTCAAAGTGGCTGTTGTCCTGTAGGTGGCAGTGAAGCTGCTTAACTACAACTCTTTCTAGGATTTTAGAAATAAAGGGCAGGTTTGATATTGGTCTATAGTTGGCCAAGATGCTAGGATCCAAACTGGGCTTTTTCAGAAGAGGTTTAACATCTGCAACTGTAACCCGTTTCCAGAGAGGCATTTATCATTGTTAATATGGGATCATTAATTAGGGGAAAAGTTTCTTTAAAAAGTCTAGTGGGAATTGGGTCTAACAGACACGTTGAGGATTTGGCGGACGTAATAATTGATGTTATTTCCGCTTGATCCACAATAGTGAAGCAGTCTAACGTTACAGAGGTTTCTATGGATGCCTCCATTTCTACCGCTTCAGCCTGTTCTGGGCTGATAGTAGGAATAACTTGATTTAACTTATGTCTAATATTTGAGATTTTACTTTCAAAAAATGTAAGAAAATCATCAGAGCTGAGAGAAACAGGAACATGTGGTTCTGATGAGCTCTGACTGCGAGTTAATTTAGCAATAGTGCTAAAAAGAAATCTTGGATTGTTTCCATTCTCTGATATTAAGGTTGAATAGTACTGGCTTCTATCTCTACGCAGAGCTTTTTTAGAATTTTTTAGGCTATGTTTCCAGATATCCAGAGACTGCTCTGAACCGGAGCGGCGCCATTCTCTTTCCAACTTACGGGTTTCTTGTTTAAGAGAACGAGTTTCAGCGTTAAACCACGGTGCTACTCGGTTTTGTGTTCTCCCTACCATGACAAAGGTGGATAAAGGTGGAAAGATTTCATGTAATGCATGGACACCAGTGAAGATCACAAATCATTGAAAAAAAAGGTTCAGCGCACTGTCTAATCAACCCTTTGATTGAATTTACATTTGAGATAAAACTGTGACTGTGAAGAGAAATACTAAAATATTACAGAGATGTTTCAAACATAAAACTCTTCAAACCCTTGGATCTTCACTCAGCCTGTGATTGAACGGAACTGGTGTCATGGTGTTGGGGATATTTTCTTGGTCCACTTTGGGCTTGCAATTACCAGTTGATTATGGTTCACAACGCCACGGCCTACCTGAGTGTTGTAGCTGACCATGTCCATCCCTTTCTGACCACAAAGAACCATCTTCTGATGCTACTTCCAGCAGGATAAGGCGCCATGTCCTAAAGCTGGAATCATGTCCGACTGGTCTCTAGAACATGACGATGGGTTCTGTGGACTCAAACGGCCTCCAACGTCACTAGAACCCAATAGAGAACCTTTGGGATGTGGTGGAATGGGAGATTGGCATCATGGACGTTCAGCAGACAAATCTGCAGCAACTGTGCTGTCATTTCAACATGGAGCAAACTCTCTGAGGAATGTTTCCAGAACAGTGTTGAATCTGTGCCACCAAGGATTAAGGCAGTTCTGAGGACAAAAGGTCTCCAACCAGCAAGCTGGACCTGATAAAGTGTAGATGGAATCAATTAAGATGGGTGATTTGGTAAATTTTCGCTTTTCCTGTTAAAAGTGTTTGAGTTCATGGAAGCAGCCATTTTCAAACAAGTGGGAAAATTCCCTCTGCTGCCACTAGTGGAATGACGATGAACTACAGGGCAGAAATGTTTGGATCATGCAAGTGAGATAGAGGTCTTAGAAATGTGTGTATCAAATATGATACCAGTTGGTATAGGGTTAAGGAAGAGTATGGATGCCATAGTTAAATCCATCAGCATATACACTTATGTCATATTTTGTCTCTATGTCCAGACAAGACCCCTTTTAATGTTTGGATCAAGCACAATCCGTCACAAACACAACAGTGGGCTTCACTTGAGCACCAATCGACTTTATTCACTTTTGTGAAAGTAACAGCAGTCAGTCATTTCACAGCAGTTCAAGGCTTAAAGACCAAAAGGCTGTTCTGGATTCGGGTTCAAGTACGAGAGCTCCTGTAAGAAAGCCCCACCCAGGTCCAGGTCCTGCAGGTTCACCTCCCTGCAGGCGACTGTCACGCTCAGAAAAACAATGTCCCACAACAGCAGACCTGCATCTGCCAGAGCACAAAGAAACCAGGGAAATGCCAGAGACTGTGACGGACAATTCAGAAGCAAAAAGAAACCTGCAGCCCTTCAACCCAAAGACCCACATCCACGCAGAATCGGACGTTTGAAATGGCTAAAACCTGACATTCATGTCTCAGAAGAAACAGAGAGCAAGCCTTTTCCAGTATGTAATCAAGTTAAAGCGTTTCCAGTTAAAAGGTCTCCCTTTAACTGGAAACACCAAAAACTGAGGTACACCTCAGGTCTCTGAGGACACCAGCAGTTTAAAAATAAAGCCCAAGATAGTTGATAAAAGCAGCGTTGCAGAGAAGTGGTTTAACACAAAGACGTAACTTTGGAGAATGGCGGCCCGGACAAACCAGATCCATACGGTGTCCCCGCCCTCTAAACAGAGCTATCTCTGTAAGCGGCCCCTGGTACGGTTCAGATAGTGGTGTCTGCGGATATAATAAGATGATTTAACCAGCCACACACGCAGACCCTCAACAACCCAGATGACTGTAAAAAAGAGGCGGGCTGATGGCATGTGGCAGCTCGTACTCCACAGCAGAGAGGAAAAGAAGATTTACAGCAATACCTGGATGTGCGGGAAAGGCCATGGAGATCAGGAGTGGGTCTGAAAGCAGCAAAGGTGTTACATTCACAGTCTGACAGCCTCTTCCGTTTACCGTCTGACATCAGAGGAATACCAGGAATCATGACAAGTAGGGCGGGTTTTAAGAAAATTGCTTCCAACCAATCATAGCAATATATGAATTCCCAAAATACAGCAATTTTAGGTTTAAGCATTTTATACTATTTTGGACAAAGAAAACGTTGATTTAATGCAGTAATTCTTTATTTTAACAGCGAAGTTCCAGCTTTTTTGTTGAAATGATGGTTCTGTTAAAAATGCTATTATAGTTTTTGAATAAAAACTGAAAACAGGAATCACTATCCCACTGAGTAAACGACATTTGAACCCAGTGGTTTTCTTATGATCATAGATGGCATGGGTGTAAATTTATGACAGACTTAATGGTACAAACCAGAAGACAGGAGCCAATTTATCACCATCAGCTGGGCTTGGATCAGAACTATGGCTGCTCTAGTCACATTTCAGCTGACCTGATGTAAACCCACTCAGGCAGATAGTATGTGACTATAAACTCTGCTGGCTCATTTTGTTGTTTTAATGCAAGCCTTCTATAAAATATTTGTCTTCTTTGAGTTCTTTCCTAAGATCCAGGTAAATGTCTTTACAGAGAAGAGGTGGATCTGGCTGTGAGTGGCTCAGTTGGTTCTGGATCAGCCAAGTCTGGTCTGGTTTGACTACAATATCTCAGAATCTTTCCAAGAATAATCACCTAAATTCCAGTCACGTTGGTTCATTATGCCTATTTACTGTTTTAGAAAATACGTATGAAATATAGCAAGTGTTTTGCAGATTCTTTTTGCATATTTTGGGTATAAAACTGGACAAATTCTTGATGCAATCGGATGAAACGTGATCTGTTTAGTCTTTAGTATCAGGAAATGTCCTTGACTGGTATTTAGCAGTCTAAAAAAAAAGCAATACCGTTGAAAGAAGGCAAATTTAAGTCTGTGCATGTCATGTTTTAGGGTTTTGTCCATGCTTCTGTGTGCTTGACTTGGTCTAGGTCGAGGTAAGAAAGACAGGACAGATGGGATCTGAGGACAAAGTGAAGACATAAAAAGGTTCCTAGTCTTTAAAAGATAAATACGGCAGATGATGATTCCTGCTCAGTGAGAGGCCGATTCTTTATCCCAGCCCTCTAAAGTTCTGTGCCTGACTTTTGCAGCCGGGGGGAGGGGGGGTTTCTTGTAAGAAACTACGCTTCTAATAAAGTCTTTGATCGGCTGGAAATCCTTGTCTTTTCTTTCTCTTTGTGTTCAAGATGATGACTTTTCCAGCCAGTCAAGTTCCACCTGGGCGTGTGCCAATCCAACCCGGTTCTGTGGTCATTCTCTGCACATTTGACTCCACAAAGGGGCGCTTGGGTTTGACAGGGGAGGTGGGGCAACCCCGCCTGTCTGCAGATCTGCCAGCGCAGACGGCTGGCTGTGCTCCAGTCAGCCTCACGGTCGGCCGGGGCTTAGCCAAAGCCGCCTCGCAGGAGCCGGGCTGGCTTTGGAGGAGGAGGTGGCCGTTGTTATTGCTGCAGTTGTAGTAGGCGATGGATGAAGGTGGGGGCAAGCTGGCCGGGTTCTTGCTTGGCGCGGAGACAATCGTGTCCACACAGGACACGGCCAAGGAGCGGGATGGGCTGAGGCAAGATGCTGAGCTGGATGTCGTTTGCTGTTGCTGCACCCTGAAGGTCCTGTCAGTCAAACCCATTGAGGGGGTGCTCCTGGCAGAGCGCTCCGCCTCTCCAGGGTATGTCCCGCCCCCAACCACACACATCTCTGACTGAGGGGAGGACATCTGCAAAAAGTCGGCACGATAAGTGCCGCTCGCTCCCACATGGTCTAAGGGTGGATCAATATGCTGCGCGGAGGAGGATGTCCTGAAGCCGGGTGCCTGTCCCGGTGAGGGCCCGCCTCCAAGGCTGCAGCTGCTGGAGGAGAACTGGACAGCAGAACCCTGAGGGTGCAGGACAGGCCTCAGTGGTGGAGCAGTGGAGGAGTGTGCACTAAAAGGGCGGCGGACCCCCCCTTGATGGGGGTACTGCTAATTGTGTGATGACTGCCAGCCATCAGATGGGCCCTTAGCATTTTTTTGGCAGCAGCCGGCTCTGTTCGAACGAAAACTACTTTCTCGGGAGGTTCCCCAAATCTTTTCAAAAATATGGTAAGGTAGCATCGGTCTAAAACATTTCGTGTAAAATAATTTTGCAATTATTTCGGTTTTTGTATTTTGAATATCTTTCTCTCATTTATTTGTATTTCCTAATTACCAAGATTTAGTTCAGTTTTCCTCAAAGACGTTTTATTGAAATTAGTTATAAGCATTTGGTTCTTTTAGACTCAGACTCCCTTAAAACAGAATTTTTGCAATGTTTGGCTTTGTTTGTATGTTTGTTTTGATATTTCCCAGATCGCTAGGATTTTTGTGAAGTGCACGGCTGTGAATGTTTGAATGTGAAGCTCATGACTGGCGGTTTTGTTCGTTTAAATCAGAATCAGGAATATTTGAAAATTGTTATAAGAGAAAGATGAGAAAAGAGAAGGGGAAATATTAACACTAGTTAGAAAAGATTCATTTCAGTGAAATGGTTTATTTTTTATCTGTAAGGTACCTAATTTGTTTTGTCTTTTGGTTTGGTTTTGAGAAAATTGTTAGAAGTTATTGTCTGCGTCTTGATTGTCTGTGTTTTAACAAACCTGTTGTGGTTTAGAGTGTGAATTGTGTTTTTTGATTAAATAAGGAAAACTTAATAAAGAATTAGGAGAATAGAAAGGTTAAAGCAGTTCATTTTTCACAGAAAGAGGTTGGTGCTGTCATCTTCTAGGTGACAAAGAGCAGAGGTTGATGGGAGAGTGCAGCTCCACCCAAAACTATTTGAGGAGGTTTAACCATTACCCAATGTTGTAACATTCATTTTACACTAATTGGAATTCCTAATTCCCATGATGGTCACAATGAAAGGTGTACAATTTTGTATATAGAACATGGACAGTGCTCAGCAACAGCATTGAACAAACAAAGGCCTTCTATGACGGTGTAAGAGAAGTGTTTTAATTGTTAGCAGGTAAAAGAAGTAATTACACGACATGATGACCCCCCCATGTAACACCCCCCTTTTTTCCCCTCTGTAAGCAGTTCCCGTCTGTGGCATGGATGATGGTAGGATGATCTGCAGGTCATAAAAGTGCTGTAGTATAAAGGACATTTTGTGTGTTAGAACATTTACACTTTGTAGAATTTTTGCGATCAGCTGCCACAGTATGAACTGTGGTGGTTAGTACTAAGAGGCATTCAGTTTTGGTTTGCATTCAAGTTTGAAGGATAAAGATGTTACTGTATTTTAGCAATTGTAGGTTCTGCAGCTTTAAGGAAAAGTTTGGATTGGTCAGATTGTTATTTTTAGCGATTATCTAGATTCTTATTAGGACCAGCAAGCCCTTCAGGACAAGTCGAACTAAGGGTGTTAATGTTAAACTGTAATGCTCAATTGATCTTGCTTTTTTGATAAAGAACTGAATAAATAGCTGTTAGAATGTGTCTAAGAAAGTGTATTTTTTGAACATTTTGCTCCGCACCCGTTATATTGGTCACAGACAGATTTAGGGATTTTTTCTTGAATAGGCTTTTATCGCTGATCAACTGACTTTTGCAGCCACGGTGTTGGCATTTAACCTGAACAAGACACTAATGATTTTTCTAAATTTTTGTCCTTAGAAGCACATAACTTTATGTTTGCAGGAAAGGCAGCCCAGATAAGAGTGAAGTCCAGACCCCTCCTTAACCCTCATAAATCTTCATGCAGAACATTCTTCTGCCTAAGAGGTACAAGGGCATGAGCAGATGCTCACACCTCCCCCAAAAGGACCTCAGTTAGCCAGAAGGGGGCCGAGTAAGAGGTGACTGACCCTGAGGTTAAGATAATTACTTCAATCATGTAAAGTATTACTGCACATTTGCAGGTAATAGAAAGGAGAAAGGGAGAAGTTGAGCAGCTGAAAAATCCACACATGATAAATGGTGTTTAAAAAATAATAACATGAATTTTGAGTTTTATGCCCTAAGAGACAGCAGAAGTGACGTGTCATGCTCAGCCATTCGTAAGTCGGGGACAGGAGAACATGGTGAAAACCCTGGGACACGTGAGCCACCCAGGAGACCCTAGCAGCATCTGGAAATGGCATCTGTGGCACTCCAAACCCTTGGGCATGTGATAGCCCACAATGGGGTACCCAACAGCAGAATGCACAGACCCAGAGGCAGAGGGTCTGGAGGAAAAATGAACAGTACCCACGACCACTCCAAGCCCCTCCTCCACCGTGGCGAGGACCACAGGGCAAGTCGGACAATACCACTTGATGATGCAGGAGCCATTGTCTTTTCCAAGATGAGAGGTAACCACTGATGACTCTAGTGGACACTACCTGCTCTGACAAATGAACAAATGACTCCTCAGAACCTGCAAAAGACCATCCGACTGACTTTTGACCAGATGGTGGAACATTCATGTATGCATTCACTAAACACGCCTGTGAATCTGTTGGGACGGGACAGTCTTGTCAAAAACAGGAGCCAGCAGACTGGATGCCATGCCAGACCCCACAGCCAACCCCCACTGCAGACAACCAGAGGGCCCTGAAACGCCAGGTGGTTTCATGGGTTTCAGGTGTGAAAGCCATGACTCCTGTCCTCAAAGCTCTATTTCCGCCTCCGAGTGGTCTGACCTGTACACTCTATGATTGACAGTACACGGTAATATTTCAGCAGGTAGAAGGCCACACGTGGCATTTGAACTACACTGACATATTTTAGCCCTGAGGGCGAGCAGCTTATTGTGCATTCATACACTCACAAATGCAATGATACTAGCTGTCAGACACAGCTGTATCCCACATAGGATTAGCACCCCCTGGTCCTGAGGCTCTGCAACTCAGTCCTATGACTAAGTGGGGCATTAACAACACATTGGTAGAATTGTGTTTTTTCAGGTGTTCACTTTCTTCCCTCAATAAAAATGTACAGGTTAACCGTTCATCCAACTACAAATTCCTGAGTTCTGGACCATTTCTGTATTGACAAACATCGTGGCAGACAGAAGACAGCTCATGAAGATGCAGAGGTGCTGTTAAACACGCTCTCTGATGCTTCATGCTCCACAGGTTCATTTGATGTTGGTTTATGTTCCACGCTTCCCTAGTGGTGCTTCAGGTAATTGCAGGAGCACAAGTTTTTAGATCTCAGTAATGCTGGTGCAGGAAGCAGATGGAGGGATGAAGGAAACTTTGACTGGTTTGTGGAACTCTGGTGTAGCATTCACATTCTTCGTAGTACTTCTTTTAGACTGGTCTTGAAAGCAGATGGTAAAATTTATTGCATAGCATACGATTTAAGGACTGTTAATTATGTCACTATTACTCTAGTTCTACCCGTTCCTGATCCATATTGCATGTTGTCAACTTTAGCTCAACAATGTGTGTTGTACACTGCCATTGATTTAGCAAACCTTATTTTTGCATTCCATTACGTGAAAATAGCAGACAGTTATTCGCATTTTAGTACATAGGTGTTAATAAAATTTTCTGGCATTTTCAGTCACTGTTTGCAGTCTCTCTGACAGGATATTGTGCTACTAGAGGGCAGCAGCTTGCAGCACTGACTGTTGCAACCTGCTTGTTAGTAATAAAAGATCTTCTGTTGCAGTTGTATGTTTGACTTTTGAAATGTAACAGGAATTTGCACTTTAGCAGAAGGGCAGTCTCATTTTTAGGCAAAACTCTTTTTAGCACAGGTTGTTCAATGTACATAGAGTATAGAATGTCTAATTTGCAGCATAAACATCTGGAAATAGTTTGGACATGTTGATTTTCTTGTGGTTGTAGTAGACACTTCTTTGTTTTGTGAAACACATGGACCCCTTGAGGTGGATGATGAATGACGAGGGTGTGACTAACCTTACGGCAGTACGGCAAAGACAATACGTGGTTTCATTTCTTTATGTTGTTATCTTGCCTTCCATAGGAATTAGGGCTGGGAATCACTGGGTACCTCACGATACGATACGATTTGCGATACATTGCTCACGATAAGGATACTATCACGATATGGCGATAATGCGATAATCGATATATCTCGTTTCTAACAACTCACGATATATTAAACTTTAAGAAAGAAGAGAAAGAAGAGAGCAGCCATTATTTAGTACAAAATTGCTGTAAACAGGATAAAAAATGAATAAGTCAAGTAGCTGCCAGACACATTGGTATTAACTTTTGAAAAACAAAGCCATAGCCATTGCTTAATTTAAAATAATAGCTGAAAATTAGATATTAATTCTGTGAACAAATTATAGTGTCTGTTAAAAAATAAATGACACCATTTAGTGCAAATGTGGTGTAGACAAAAATATAATTCTCACAGAAAAATAAAAATAAAGTAGCTAGGAACTTTCCTTTAAGTTTTTAAGACATAAACTGCTTTCAAAATAAATTACCAGGGATAAAATACATAAAAAACTTGAAGTGCATCTAAAAGTTAACGTCTTTGTGAACAAAACCTTTGGGGAAAAGCTGCATGTGATCTATGTTTATGTTCATGTTTTTCTGGAGAGAAAAACATGAACATAAACATATTTAGCGACAAGACGCCGCTCGTCTACCTCTGCTTTGAGGAGAAGGGGGGTCTGAGGGAAGGGATGCCTCTCTTTCTTCCGTTTCCATCTCAGCCGTAGCTCTGGTCTGGACGTACAGTACAGGGATCCTTTTTTCAGTATTTCCGAGAGGGAATGTCATAGCGTGGCTCTACAGCATTCAATAAAAACCCAAATCCCTCGTTCTCCACCGCGCTGCAGGGGCCGTTTTCCGTTTGTTATTGCCGCAGCTCTGTCTCTCAGAAGACGGCGCTAGCTTCGTCTGGAAAAAAGTATCCGCGTCGGGCTGTGTCGGCTTCAGGCAGCAGCAGCAGCAGCAACTCCGGGTGATGCAGCTTCAATGCTGCAGGCGCGTCTTTTAACTTGCTGCCGGCGCTTCTCATTGTTTTCCCGCTCCGCCATCTTTGTTTGAATGTGTGTTCTTCTTCGTCCGCCCGCAACAACCAATCTCGCAACGAGCGCCCCCTATCGACCCTCCAAGGAATTGTCTTACCAAAGGATGGTTAATATAACGTTTTACAGGGTTTTAAAACGTAAATAAAAGGTCGATACTTGATGAAGACGCATCGATAATCGATCGCGGGACTAAATATCGCGATATATCACCATATCGATATTTTGGCACACCCCTAATAGGAATGTGGACAAACAGCTTGAAAGCTACGTGTTATTTTTAAGCTGACTTAAAAAAAACAAATGATTTATCTTAACTGAAGCAAATAACTAAGTTAGATCAAAGTAAAAAAGTTTAATTTTTCAACATCCATATGTGGTCTTATCACCCTCTCACGGTGGAAAAAGTATTATCTGAACTTCTTCATCCACTAAATCATCTACAAATGGACACGGCATGCTGGTTCCCCTCCCTGTAAACAAACTAACCTTCAACTAAACCTGTTCCCGACCAGATTACGTTCAGAGCATGAGTTGCTATGGCAACTTGACGTACCCTGAAACATACCTCCATTTCTGGAACCGAAAACTGAGGTTATCAACTTTCTTTAGCCTCAAACTTACCATGGGAGCTAGCATAACCTGCTTCCTGGAATACCCCCCAGGGCAGATGGGGAACAAGGAAGTAAAACTCAAAACATGACAAGACAGGAACCCTTTCAAAATAAAACAGGAAACAGAACCAAACAAGAGAACAAGAACTAAAGCAAAAAACCAAGACAAAACAAACTCAAACCATGACAGTACCCCCCCTCAAGGAACCGCTCCGAGGTTCCAACCGGCCACCAAGGAGGAGGGGGCCCGTGAGACTAACTGTGACAGACAACAAAGTTCAAGGAGGCCGGGCTCGGCACGCCAGCAAGGCCGAGAAGAATCCGGCCGGGAGGCCGAGCGGTCAGGCGAGGCAGGTCCGGTGGACGGCCGGGAGGCCTAGCGGTCCGGCGAGGCAGGTCCGGAGGACGGCCGGGAGGCCGAGCGGTCCAGCGAGGCGCGTCAGGCGTGGAGTCCTCCGAGGCGTCAGGCGTGGAGTCAGGAGTGGAGTCGACTGGAGGGTCAGGCATGCCATTGGAAGCGGGAACCGGTCGGGGTGCAGCCAGCATCCCCCTGGGAGCAGGAACCGGTCGGGGTGCAGCCCGCACCCCCCTGGGAGCAGGGACCGGTCGGGGTGCAGCTCGCACCCCCCTGGGAGCAAGGACCGGTCGGGATGCATCCGGGACCACCACTGGCACAGGATGTGGGGCATCCGGGACCACGACCGGAACAGGACGGGGCTGGGGTGCATCCGGGACCACCACTGGAAGGGGATGTGGAGCATCCGGGACCACCGCCGGAACAGGACGGGGCTGGGGTGCATCCGGGACCACCACTGGAAGGGGATGTGGTGCATCCGGAACCACCGCCGGAACAGGACGGGGCTGGGGTGCATCCGGGACCACCACTGGAAGGGGATGTGGTGCATCTGGGACCACCCCCAGAACAGGAAGGGGCTGGGGTGCATCCGGGACCACCACTGGAAGGGGATGTGGTGCATTCGGGACCACCACCGGAACAAAAACGGGACGGGGACGGCGGTGGCGACCACGACCCCCCCTCAGGGCAAGGCGGCTCCCCGTAAAGTCCAGGTGGCTCCCACACCAGGCATCAGGGGAAGTAGGGCATGGTCAAAATCCCAGTAAGACCTCGTCCTTTCGGCCTCCAGGCAGTAGGCCTCTAGCAGCCGCATGTCCCGCTCTGCTGGGTCCAGAAAATATGGCTGGTCCATTCTGTCAAGGTGAGGGGGGGTAAAACTATCATTCAAATAAAATATCTAAATAAAAAAAATCAATGAATAAATCAGTTTATTTATCTTCTATATCTACTGTTTTCTGATTTAACATTCTTATTAACACTGTTGAATTCTAACTATTAAACCCAAAAGAAGACTCCAATTCTACAGTTCTGTAAATCCATCGATGGTTCTTCTGAACATGGCTTCTTTTCAGGAATGAACAGGAACCAAAGGAAAGGCTTGGAATCAAACATGCGTCTCCCACTGGAACGGAGCTTCTGCCCTTTGATTGTAGTTCAGCAGAAGATCTTCCCCATCAACGAGAGGCGGGCTGATGCTCACCAGAGAGGCGGCGTGGCGGATCTTCTGGTGATTGCGTTGGTCCATGGTGCTGCAGTGACAGCCAGAGGGGCAGGGCTGGCAGCTTCTCCACCAGCCGGCTGGAGGTCAGCCCTGCCGCCAGAGCCTACGGGCAAAGCGTGACGGTCAGACAAAAACACCCCCGCCCAGACAGCCCGTCAGTGGGGGGACCGCCCCCCATCGCTGGGTCTTCTATCTGGAGGTCAGTGTTTTTCTAACTTTTTTGAGCCAAGGCGCACTTTCTCCTTGACAAAACTCTGACTCAGAATTCTGACTTTAAACTCAGAATTCTGACTTTAATCTCAGAATTCTGACTTTAAACTCAGAATTCTGACTTTAATCTCAGAACTACGGAGGCCTGTGAGCTACTTCCTTCAGTTAGCTTTAGCAGCACTCTGGAGTCATACATGCTGACTGGAACTAACGAAAATGTCCTCTTTAAGTTTCTCGTTGCGTGCTGAAGTTTACCAGGAGGCCACTGTGTTAACAGAAGGTGAGTAAAAAGAGATTAATTTAGAATTTTTTAATGAAACGGCGACAGACTATGCTAGGATTTTGTAACTGTAAAACGTCTTTAAAAAACTACGTATGCTGTTATCGATATCTGTGACAGTCTCACGGACGGAGTTAAATTCAAGTTGTGCATTTCTGCACACTGCAGTTGTTTGCATTCACCTACCTTTTTGACTTTTTTACATTTTGACTTTATTACAATATTTAGCTCTCATGCATCCTGTCAAGTCATTTTATATCTTTTTTATCGTCTTATTAGCCGACATGCAGAAAAATGGAACTCCACATGCCAAGACTTAATTTGGAGAAAAAGAAGATGGTTATTTTCTTATATTTTTACTGTGACATCAAGTAAAACTCATACTTTTTAAAAAATATATTATTATTAATTAATTTTTCTTTTGTGCAGATTGACCGTGATTTCATCACTTTGGAGGATGATGCAGCTCTGGGACAGACACAACACACACAATCACCATTTACACACTTTACATTAATCAACTATAATGATGCAAGTTTTTTGGACTGATGGAAGAAGCTGCCGGAAGGTCATGTATGCAGGAGAACATGCTAACTCCACACAGGACCCTTTTGGGATTTGAAGCCCTCTTGCTATGAGGCACGCCTGCTGACCAGTACATCATTGTGCAGCTGAGAGAAGTTTATTTTGAAAATAAGACCATTCTAAGTTGGATGCAGTTATTAGAAACAATATTAATTTGAGTTTATTGTTTCAATCTTGGTCAATTGGAACATACTTCCTTCAACACAGGAACAGCACATATATAAAGAAACAAAAATAAGTCACAATCTGAGTATACATCCTTGTATCTTACTTTTCATTATACAAACTAAACAGTTAATGCTTGAAATGGGAAGAGAAGAAGCAAATTTATTTAACTCCTTCCCTATTATAATATGCATAACTTAATGATAAATTGTTGCTATGTTATAAATTATAAACTGTAATGTTTCTATAAAAATGTACGAATAAAGGTCTTTCTTCTGAAATGTTTTTGTATGAATTTATTGGACCATAACACCTTTTTTACCACATGTGAGTTAAACAGGAGTTGCCAACATTATTTACAAGGTCAGAACTAACACATGTAATGCAAGTGGCTGAATATTTCAAAAGGAAACAAATAAATCATAATGGAAATTCAGTTGATTTAATACTTTTGATCTTAGGTTACTATTATTTGATGCATCTGTTATGGAAATACTGAAAATTAAAAGTAAATAATAAAATGAGAAAAAAATGTGTTTAGTTATCCATATTTCTTTAAATTTCACAGAAGAAATAAGAGGCCGGGATAGGCTCCAGCAGCCCCGTGACCCCAAAAGGGACAAAATGGGTTCAGAAGATGAATCAGAAATAAATTCAAATTAAAAGGAAAAGGTATGTCAGTTATCTGCAGGTAATCTCAGATATGTACTATCGCACATATAAATAAGAAAAAACGACAAAACAGTTAAATTACTTTGTTACAATAGCTCCATTAAAAACGACAGATAAATAAATAAATGTGCTTAAAAATAATAACAAGAACAAGTTTCCAGTGTCTAATGTAGAGTCTAGCATCTGATGGGAAGAAATCTCAGCAAAAGGACTTCTTTTCTGCAATGACGTGTTGCAGACTCCACCAGGAAGGGATGTGAAGTGTCATTTCTGGATCCTCCAAAGCAATGACATCACTGTCAATCTGCACAAAAGAAAAATACATTAGTTATAAAAGAAATGAGTTTTATTTGATGTCACAGGGAACATATAGGAAAAAAACAAGTCCAGTAGTATTTTCAGAAGCATAAATAAAAAAGTGATAAATGGAGCTTCTCTTTCTTTCTTGCTGTGTGCAAACATTTGACATAAATGTACTTGTTGGCCATTTATATGCCCACTAAAACTGGACAAATGTGGTTAATCAGATGAATCTGAACGGACTATGAAAATGCAGCTGAGAGAAAATAGTAAACTACAGAAGAGTCAATCATCCGATTCTGCAGAACTACGTACATAATGACGTAACGATCAAGCTTCCCGGTGTTTAAAAATCCCCCGCCCAATAAAAAATAAATAAAAAAACCCGCCCTGTAAAAAAAAAAAAATAAACTGTACCCTGTAAAGTTTGCAGCTGTGCTGATAGCTTAATGTGGGTGCTTATATGCTAAATAGTAAACACATTGCTACGGTTCAACGAAGAAGAAACGGCGGTTGCCGTGGATACGCAACGCTACTCCGAGGTGTCACGTGACTTTCCCCACCTGAACTTTATTTAAACTCGCCCAGATACAGAATAACAAAAACTATAATATTGTATTAAATGTTATGAAAGGGTATGATTCTGTGACGAGGGACCGTCGTTTGCAGAGTGTTTGTTTAACAATGAGATAATAAAAATAGAGAATGTGTCTGTCACGTGAAGAGAAGGCTGAAAACCGAACATTAAAGTTATTGTGTTGGACGTGTAAACTAAAAGATCGTGGGTGTGCTGCATAGTAAAACACGACAATCTGTTAGACATATGCAGAGAGTATTTTCTGAAGGCTATAAAAAACGAAATTATGAGGTAGTTGTTGATATAAACGGGCACGACAATGGGTGCTATCACAAAGCATTTTTGCACCAGCTATGCAAAGCCCTGCATGACTGATGCAAAATGCTAGCATAGCCTGCTGCCCGTTCATTTACAAGATTCAGTTTAAAACAATTTCTTTTTACTTACCCTCTGTTCTTCCATTAGCGAAATGACCTCCTCTGGTCAACCCTCAGCGTGCAAAAAGACACTTAGAGACGTTAATTTTGTTGGTTTCACTCCGGCAGCTCCTTGGACTCTGCACAGTGCTGAAGAATGTGGCTCACATGCGACAGTAGCGCACAATTCTGACTTTAAAGTCAGAATTCTGAGATTAAAGTCAGAATTCTGAGAATAAAGTCAGAATTCTGAGATTAAAGTCAGAATTCTGAGATTAAAGTCAGAATTCTGAGATTAAACTCAGAATTGTCTATGACCTTTTTTTTTTATTTCTCCATGGCCCTAATCCTCTTCCGTATTTAAGGGAGTGTGGGTGTTAGAGTTATATAATTATCATTTGCTTGCACACTATAATCTCCATAATATGATTGTCTCATTTCTATCTTTCAGTAAGAAAACAATGACCTGAAAAGTTCTGATTATAAGAGAATATGATGTTCCCGTTGTTTCTGATTAAATGACCCACATTCATGTCTGCAACCTTCAGTTTTCAATAAAAGAAGGCTTCATGCACTAGGATGGCAGAACTCCTCTGTGACAGTTGGCGCTGTCACAGACCGATTCTCCTTCTGCAGAAGTCTAGCAAAAGTTCTCATCTCCTGTGTGGTTCTTCTCTTTATTAAGGAAAAAGTCAGAACCCTGACAGTGGGTCCAAACCACCAAATACTTATCTTTATAATTAATGTCAATAATATGTTTTTGAGCAAAACTGAACTAAATAATGGTAATTAGGAATAAATACAAATAAATTAGATAGAGAAATGTATTCAAATGTTTCCGTTTTGATCAATGTGGTCGGTTATTTTGCATTCAGATCAAGAAAATCTACAAGGGGGGGTTTCAAACAATGTATAAGCATGTTTCATACCATGGTCCGGTTGAATACTCGATTCTGATTGGCTGCTGGGTGTGCATTAAAACCTGATTCCGGTCACCTATCTTAACTTATTGTATCACTGCGCCGGTTTCTTTAAAACAATCTTTTGCTTCATCATTTGGATAAAAACAAGCAGTAAGAGGAGAACTTTCTCTCTGAGCTGATGCTTTATTCAACCCATCGGGACGATCAGCATATATATCGCCGAATCTTGACTGCAGCGGTGGTGCTGCGCGACGCACTATGTGTTACGTGATGCGGCGCGATATAGTCCGTTTTTTGTGAGAAAAGCAATCCAAATCGGAAAAAAAATAACAAATAGGACTAAAAACTGGTTGATATGTATTGCTTTTGTAAGTGACCATGGTATAAGCGGGTTAATGGCCTAAGTGTGCGTTATTACTTTAACGCACTTCGCGGAGGCAACCGTCCGACGCGAAAAAAGTAATAATAACGCGCACTTCGTCAGCCATTACCCTTACTTAATCTCTGCATAATTTCCACCGTAACTAATTGTATTAGAACGGAGAGTGAAATTCTGAACAACAACAATTGTACTCACCTCCAACATTTGTTTTGCGAACGTACGTTGAAAAGAAATCGCCATATTTGTCTTTTTCCTCCAGCCAAGACCACTTAAATTTGTATTTATCTTCTTCTCACAACTGAGGTCGTGACCATGCTCAATAATGACGATGCCCGCCATTATTTTAACAGAAATTTAATCGCAAACTCTTCAGATTTGTTTGTGGAAGTTTAGCGTGGGTTCGCTGACCAAGTGGTACAGACAGAGCCAGTCAGAGCCGTCAACGCATCCAAAAGCAACTAAAACGTCCCGTCATTGGACAATTCGGCTGGGAAGACAAGACAGCCGGGCCCATAGAGAAAGCGATCCACGGAGAAATATAGAAAATAAAGCGAAAATTCGCCAATTTCAGACATTATTTTCATCCGGCAAGCAATTTGTCCGTAGAGATCAGGTCTTTATTTCCCGGAAGATACGATCGGTTTGCTCGAAAACCCGGATTTCCGGGAATTCCCGGAAGACTTTCATCACTGTATAAAGTGATTCTATGGTTTTGCTCCTATTTACACCTGTCAAGGACCAACATGTAATACAGTATTCAATATGTGATAGAATCATTGAATGCAAAAACATTCTAGCAGCTCCAAGTGTTATGAATGGTCGTATTTGTTTAAAATTATTCAAATTGTGGATAAATTCTAGGGCATCCAGCATCAGGAAGCTACATGTAGCCTATAATGAGGCCTAAGGATTTTATTCAAAGAGCCTCGGTGGTGGAGCATGAGCACTCCAAACCTGGAGCTGCTGTGTACAGTAGGCCAGAAAGGAGACATGTCTGAGTAATCCCTGCACATTCAGCAGGAAAACACTGAAAGAAGACGGGTCACATCTTCTTTCATCACTCAGGAGGGGGGGCATCTTCTGCAGAGCAGCCTTCGCATGTTTATTGCAGTGAATGGCTTTTTCTTTAAAATCCCTAATGATTAACCCCTCGATGGTCCTAACCCGGCTCACGGCAACGTAAACCTGCCCAGCAGCAAAGATCTTGTTAAAGGAGACCACAGCCTGGTCCACGGTCAGGCCTTGCACCTTGTGGACGGTACAAGCCCATGCCAGCTTGAGTGGGAACTGTCTCCTCATCCCCCCTTTTTGAAAAGAGAACTCCCTTTAGAACAGAGCAGGAATGTTATCTGTTCAATGAGTTCACATCAGGGTTCCTGGAAGTTTCTTCAAGTTCAATTGAAGACTTTTTGAGACATTTTTAGAAAATTCAGACCAATGTCTCAGCCTGTTTCCCAGGACCTCTGACAAAGAAAATGAAATCCTGTAATGTCCCTTCAGTAAATTCTTCAACAAACTAAACCACAGCACTTGTGAAAGAGGAACTAAATCCACATGGTTGGTCAACAACATGTTTGTAGTCCAGCCAGGGGTCTGACCTGGGTACCACCTCCATGTTGTATGATGTCATCACCACCAGCTCATGTCACTGTCATTATTTCTTCATGTCAGGTGTGTTTGAGAGATTGAGATTTATTTTTTAAATGACTTTTTCTCTTTTCCTGAAGAACTGTGACACACAGAACTTTCCAGGCTCAGCCATCACATTTTTAGACTTTTGAAGGCTTTTTCAGGTATAATGTCCACAAACCTTATTGAAAATGTCAGGAGCCGGAGCCAGGGCGGGGTTGGTGGGTGTTTTCTCACTTCCGGTTTTGGGCTTTTATTTTGTTACTTCCTTTCAGGGCCCGTTTGTTTCTCTAGGTAACTTCACCAGTCATCACCGGCACCTGTCTGCTCACCTGTTTGTCATTTCCATTTGTGTATTTAAACCCTGGTCTGTTTGTTTCTCGTCACTGGGTCGTCTTGTAAGTTTGCTTCAGTCATTTCAAGTACCAGTTGTGATTAAACCTTGTTTGCTTTTGAAGCTCTCTCGCTGTCCTGCATTTGTGTCCCGTCGCAACCGTGACAGAAAATGGTTAAATTGATCGATATTTAATGATATTACTTCACTTGCTCCAAAAATTGATAAATTGATTCAAAAATTTTTCCTAATGTAGCATAATTTTGCACGTTTTTAACTTTTGATACTTGATGAAATTTTGCTATGAAAATTCCTGAAACAGTGTTGTGTCTACTTTACTGATATAGTATTATGTTACAATCATATGAATGACTTTTATAAGTAACATAATCTGCATATATTTTAGATGACTGATCTGCATTTGCCATGTTGATTTCTGAAATAGTTATTTTTTTAATTCTGTCTGAAAAAAGCTAGGAACCGGATATTGATAAATCCTGTAATAAAATGGTTATAGTATAACGGGGTGGGATTATAGAAGTTCGCTTCCTTCCACTCCCTTTCAAGCAATATTTATTAATATGACTAATTATCCTAAGTTTGATTAGTTACTGTATGAATGTATAACTGATGATTATATTGCTTTTGTGTATTATTTCTACTTAATTGCTTGAAATAAACTATTTCAAATCAAATCAAATCAAAACAATGGCAATTTCTAAAGAAAAGACACAAGTGTTGAACCAATACAGCAGTGAATTGGATATTTAGCAAGTGTGAAAAAAATGTTAGTAATATTTGGGAATAATTAATATAAACTGTCCTGAAATCTATACTAAATGACTAAAAAGAGCCGTTTCAACATGAAATTGGTTTCTGCTTTTAAAAATTCTGCAATATTAGATATTTTTGTTACAGACTCTATGTTAATATAGTTACCATTTATGTTGATCTCACAAAGATTTACATATTTCATTTACATATAAATTTACATTTACAGATATATTTAAAGATTTACATATTTATAGGCTCAAAATTTAAATAGAAATCATTCTTCTAAACTAAATGATTATTTGCTTTTTTCACTCTGTAGTACATTTTGTTGTCCAATAGATGGTGCCAAGGAGTACATGATGCTCATATAGATGTATATTTAGGCAAACTTCAACTATACTTTAATATTGATCATTTAAGCACTGTACATCGAAAAATAATAAAAGACAGAACTAATTGCCCAGGCGGTCATGATAAACTTTAATTGACATCACAGCTGTTTTCAGAATCACTCAGTCTGCCTATTTAACGGGAGACAATTAGTGACGTTGCTGTTTGGTGAAAAGGTGTGAACCAAACTGAACATGGACAACAGAAAGGAGATAAGTGTCCCAGGACATTAGAAACTAAATGATGGACAAACATGGTAAAGGCTATAAAACCATCTCTAAGCAGCTTGAAGTTCCTGTGACTACAGTGGCACATATTATTCAGAAGTTTAAGACCCACGGGACAGTAGCCAACCTCCCTGGACGTGGAAGGAAGAGGAAAACTGATGACAAATTGAGGAGACGGATAGTTGGAGTGAAGAAACTGGATTCTCTAGAAAGGACTGTATTTTATTAGTTCGTAACCCCGTCAGTTTCTTACACACAGAAATAATGAATAACGACCCAGAGACAGTTACTTAGCTTTTGTGGAGGTTTTACTTCGCACAAACACGAAGGGGACAGACAGATGAACATGGTGCATTCAAAGTCCGAACCAACGAGCTCAGGGATGGGGTTGGTATAAAAACCCCTGCATTTGCATATTCAGAAGATCGTCCGATGGACCCCGTGTGAAAATCACGCCCACAGGTTACTGCTGGAGAGAAGCTCCAAGGCTAAAGTGAAGATAAGTCTGAGGCCTGCTCAGCAGATCACACATGCACAGAGAACAATAGTTTGGCTATGCTTTCTTCAAATGTAATATAATTTTGAGATGACAATACATGCTCAGTGAATTAAGTTTAAACCATTAGTGTAATAAAAGTTAAAGGCAGTTTCTAACTATTCTTCACAGTTGGACTGTATCCAAAGAGCCCAAAACAACCTCCAAAGACATTAAAGGTGAACTCCTAGATCAAGGTACATCAGGGTCAGATCGCACCAATCGTCGTTGTTTGAGCCAGAGTGGACTTCATGGGAGACGACCAAGGAGGACACCACTGTTGAAAGGAAATCATAAAAAAGCCAGACTGGAATTTGCAAAAATGCATGTTGACAAGCCAGAAAGCTTCTGGGAAAATGATGAGACCAAACTGGAGCTTTTTGGTAAGACACATCAGCTCTATGTTGTAGACTCAAACATGAAGCATCCAACCAAAAGAACACTGTCCCTACTGTGAAACATGGAGGAGGCTCAGTTCTGTTTTGGGGCTGCTTTGCTGCATCTGCCACAGGCTGTCTTGAAGTTGTGAAAGGTCAAATGAAATCTCCAGATTATCAAGGCATTCTGGATAGAAATGTGCTGCCTGGTGTCAGAAAGCTTGGTCTCAGTCGCAGGTCATGGGTCTTCCAACAGGACAACGATCCAAAACACACAGCCAAAAAACACCCAAGAATGGCTGAGAGAAAAGCGTTGGACTATTCTGAAGTGGCCGTCTATGAGCCCAGATCTGAATCCCATTGAACATCTGTGGAAGGAGCTGAAACATGCCATTTGGAGAAGACACCTGTCAAACCTGAGACAACTGGAGCGGTTTGCTCACGAGGAGGGGGCCAAAATACCTGTGGACAGGTGCAGAAGGCTCATTGACAAATACAGAAACCGTTTAATAGCAGTGACTGTCTCAAAAATTTGTGCAACAAAATATGAAGTAATGGGTACCATCATTTTTGTCCAGCCCTAATTCATTAGTTTGTTTTATAATAATTCTGTTAATCAACAACTCAAAAGTAATGGCTGATTGTGATTATTTAATTTTCAATAAATTTTAATTTATTCTTACTTTTGAACGTTTCAAGTCATTTCAGTGAGCATTGAGGACTTTCTTCCTTTAACTGAGGGGTACCAACAATTTTGTCCACCACTCTTGGCACCATCTAGTGGACAAAAAATGTACCACACTCAGAGGGAAATAGCTAATTATAATTGTGGCTCAAAATAAATGTTTTCTGTTTAACTTGTGAGCAAATAAATATGTAAATCTTTGAAGTTGAAACTGGACCTTTTAGTTATTTCGTAATGAATAATTATTTCTGCAACATTTTTCAGAAGCAAAAAAAAGTCTCAAACAAACATATGAGGGAGATTGAATAGCCACATAGTTCTTAGCTTATAAGTTGGACAGTAAGATAGATGAGAAATCATTCATTCATCTTCTATTCCGTTTATTCCCTTTCGGGGTAACAGGGCTGCTGGAGCCTATCCCGGCCCCTTTTGGGTGAAGGCAGGGGACGCCCTGGACAGGTCACCAGTCTGTTGCAGGGTAGAATGTCCTCAATCACACACCCATTCACTCTCACACTCACACCTATGGACAATTTAGAGTTGCCAATTAACCTATGAAGCATGTTTTTGGATGGTGGGAGGAGGCTGGAGACCCCAGAGAAAACCTGCACATGAACGGGGAGAACATGCAAACTCCACACAGAGATGCCCCCCCCATTGATGCTGTGTTATTCATGTCATGTTCAGTCGAAAAATCCATCCATCCATCTTCCTCCGCTTATCCGGGACCGGGTCGCGGGGCAGCAGACTGAGCAGAGATGCCCAGACTTCCCTCACCCCAGCCACTTCCTCCAACTCCTCTGGGGGGACCCCCGAGACGTTCCCAGGCTAGCCGAGAGACGTAGTCTCTCCAGCGTGTCCTGGGTCTTCCCCGGGGCCTCCACCCAGTGGGACATGCCCGGAACACCTCTCCATGGAGGCGTCCAGGAGGCATCCGGACTAGATGCCCGAGCCACCTCAACTGGCTCCTTTCGATGTGGAGGAGAAGCGGTTCTACTCCGAGCTCTCCGCGGGTGACCGAGCTTCTCACCCCATCTCTAAGGGAGTGCCCAGCCACCCTGCGGAGGAAGCTCATTTCAGCCGCTTGTATTCAGGACCTCGTTCTTTCGGTCATGACCCAGAGCTCATGACCATAGGTGAGTACTGGAAAGTAGATCGACCAGTAAATTGAGAGCTTTGCTTTTCGGCTCAGCTCTCTCTTCACCACGACGGACCGATAGAGCGACCGCATAACTACGGACGCCGATCCGATCCGCCTGTCAATCTCACGCTCCGATCTTCCCTCACTCATGAACAAGACCCCAAGGTATTTAAACTCCTCCACCTGGGGCAAGGACACTCCACCCACCGAGAGATGGCAAACTACCTTTCTCCGGTCAAGCTAGTTTGCCAGTCCAAAAATCTATATTCTAAATCTAAAGAGCAGGAAAGATGTCAGATTTTATCTGCCCCCAGCTGCTCAGGAACTTTGCAGAGCATCTCTGTGATGTACTCACATGTACACTGTAGTACCATCTGAAAACACAAACCTCCTCCAAATATCATTCCTATCACTTCAAAGAGAACTGGAGAACTCTGGAGCTGGAACAAATTTTGCTGAGGATGGTGCTGACTGTGGGTCCTGGATGGAGCTGAACGTCTGTGTGTAGCGTCTGGCCCAATTGTTCAAATCCCGCATCCTAACTCTGGAAAAGTCGACTCTGAGAGAATCCAGCAGCTGCAGGTTCATGATGACTGGAAAAGACAAACACATTTATCAAATACACACATTTCAGGTGTGTCTAAACACCTTCTCCTTCTGCAGTCTGTGTCCAACCTGAAACCCTCTAAAATCTGTCAAACAGAACAGAAAACAGTCTTTCCTTTCTATGTCGCATTTCATCTTTCCCGGTTTAGATAATTATTTCTGAGCGATTATGCTGCTTTTTTTAAACAGTGCATCCTGTTCTGTGTCCTGATTGGCTGGAGACCCTGTCAATCAATGTCCTCAGTCCGTGACATGTCTCCTGTGCAGAAATGCAGAGCTCTTCAGATCAGAAATCTGTGATCAGATCTTTGTTTTTATTCTAAGTTCCTGGACCTCATTTCTATGAAGGTTTGAGAATGTAAACAAGAGAAAAGGGTGAAAATGTACATGTCTGTGTGAGAAAAGTATATTTAGGCAGTGAGGAGTTTTACTGCCATAAAACATTTGTAATCATTCTCTGTGGATTTTACAGATCATGATTGTTCTTAGAACGTAAGTCCTGCAATGAACGAGGAACTCTGTACTGGTGAAAAGGTAACAGATATATGATTAGCTGCAGCAGAAGACAGAGAAATGAGCTTTTTTCATTATTACTGGATGAGAAACAGGCGCACAGAACATAACTCAGCTGCTCAAACTGTGAGACGCGTGATGAGCTCAAAGTTACTCCAGAATTATGACGGGAGAGGACCCATTATTTATGTTATTTTATTTTATTAAATGTATCACCATATTTTTACTGAATTTTTGTCTTTGAATATCATAGAGTGCTATTTAGTCATTGCTTTATTTCCTAAATAATGTTTATTTTGTTAAAAGGATCATGAATGAATTAAACTTTATACAGTAATTTACAACTCCTGAAGGAACCAAAGGGCTTCACAATTTAAAAACAAATGATCTAAAATGGGAACAAAAGTTTTAAACTAAAAATTCTAGAATGTTCTGTTTTAGAATATAAGTTTTCAATCCCAATGTTTTCATCTACATTCCATGTTATTGTCACTCCACGCATCTGCTCCTGCTCCGGTCCGTGACGTCTTCTAGCGACCTGAACCCAATGTGGAGCGCGACTTAAAATAATTGCCCACCCCTGCTCTGAACAATTTTTTCACTGACTCCTGCTAAAAAAACATGACAATAGTGTTAGAATTACATTAGGTATTTAGAACAAGCCCAACATTTACTACAACCTTGCAGTCTGAGCGCTTTGATCGACGTCTACGTCTGTGATGATGAGGTCATTTCAGAAAAACGGCTCTTATTTCACCACTATTTTACTTTCATAAAGCTCCCAACGTTAGTGATGGGACGAGCGACACTGGTGCATCAGCACTGTGCCGAGAGCTCAAGAGGGAAACCTTGTATCGGTGCGTGTATTGCTTTAAGAAAGAATCACGTGACCGATACAGGAACTGTATCGTTTGGATGTGCCGCGCCAAAGTGTGTTCGTACACTGTCAGAAAAAAGGGTACGGTTGGGGTACGTTTGTGAACACTTAGGGTACAAATGGTGAATTTGTACCCTAAGTGAGTCATAATTACACCTTAAGGTACTCATATGTACCATTTAAGGATAAAAAAGGTACAAATATGTTTCCAACTGTCAGAGGGCCCATATTTGGACCATTTATTCCACAAACAAAGGTACAATCACTTGTGTGACAAAAGTAGTAATTCAAAGTGTATGAAACGTCACCCAAAATAATTTAATGTGTTGTTGGTTAATTGGAAAAGATGCACCAAAGAACCAAATATATTTATGAGACCACACATATTTTATGACTGGTTCTGAACAGTACACAAGCACATTATATTGTATTGATTGTGCAGAGCATCAAGATAATAACTTTTAAACATGTCTTAGGTTGAGCCTGTTTTTTTTTACTTATATAACAGCTGTTTTAAGTTTTGCTTTTAATTTAGAGCAAAGGCACAATGTAGACAAAATTATTTGATGTTTTTAACCTTATATGGTGTACTTTAACTTGGCCTAAGTTCAATTTAAATTTCTAGTCTTTGAGCTATTAATTTAACTTATTTTTTTTTCTAATCATACATTTTCATAAAAATAAGTTACATTTCTCTGTTAGTACGTTACATTAAGTGTACATATTAGTACCTTTAAGCTTTTGTACCTACACAGGAAAAATGAGAGTACTTTTTTCGGAGTTACCATCATTTTTTTCTAATTGAGTAATTTCTACTCGTTTTAGACTAAAATCATTTCGATTTGCTGTTTAAGTGAGTAAGCCCCAGGGGTAGTTGGTTTAAGTAGGTGTAAAAACGTAGAGGAAATATGTTGGAGTAAACCAACAAGACCACGCCCACTCAACTTTCTTAAGTTTCGTTTCTTCCGCCATTTTGTTATCCCGCAGTGGACAGAGGAAGACAGAGGCTGTGACCGAGGTAAGTCTGCTAATTGCTCAAAAATAAGTTGGAAGCTTGTTTTAATCGGGTTCGGTTATTTTATCTGTAAGGAATAACTTTTGTATAGTGTAATGCTGCTGTTCCGCCGTGTATGTGCCTGTGAGGAGATTGCAAACTACGAGCGGGAGTTTGCCAACGGTTAGCCTCAGCCGTTTGAAGTTCAGCTAATGTAGCCATTAAATAAATTAAGCT
This sequence comes from Oryzias sinensis, assembly GCA_037389245.1. NCBI lineage: Eukaryota > Metazoa > Chordata > Actinopteri > Beloniformes > Adrianichthyidae > Oryzias > Oryzias sinensis. The sequence continues at coordinate 9,358,772 of CM074489.1, read as the reverse complement.
GTTTTTATTGGTGTTGTACCCCGTTCCGTTAAATACATTCAAATATACATATTTTTCACTAGATAATTCTGTCGCCGTTTTACCGATGTACGGTGGCGTTGATGCAGCGGTGTTGCCTTACCCCCCCTTTTTTTTCCTTTCTTTCTTACTTTTTTAGGAAGTAAGCAAGCTACTTTTGAAACGACCAGCTCCATAATTCCTACTGATATATCGATTTTATTTATCAGGTCTGTCGAATCCAATGCGTTAATCTGTAATGTGTAGGAGTCCAATAACATTTAATTTTTTACACCGCGCGCTGAAAGTATTGCGGTCCTTCCCATTTATGTCAGCCTGCCTTAGCTGCTGTGCGCGGGCAGCCACCATTTCTTCAATGCAAGAGTGACAGAGACTGTTTAAGTTGTCATGATCCCTCATTGTTGGTCAAGCGAAGTGCACAATGTGCATCATTGATTTTGACCATTCTCCACTCCTGCAGAGATATTTTTTTAAATGGAGGTCTGTGATTCCAGATACTCGTCACGATTTCCCAAACCAAAAACTCATCTTTTAAACCCGAAAAAAAAAAAAAGCGTTTTAAATAAACTTCCAAGAAATAAATCTGCAGGCCGTTGGAAGCCAGTGCATTGCGGTCAGTGTTTTTATTAGCAGTTCTGCAAATTTTGCAACATTGCTGTGGCAACTAGTGTGAACTGTATATTTGCCATTACTATTTTAAAATCTATTCATCTATTTGGAACAGGGGTTAGATCTGAATAAATGCTGTGTTGGTACCTTTTGGGGTTTTAATGTTTTTTTCCTTTTTTGTAATATATTATTTTTATTTCCCACCAGGAAAGATGCGAGCTGTGCGTGAACACGTCAAACGCCAAAAAATATGTTTTGAAGGTCAGCTGACCTACAAATCCTTTTGGGAATGCGGTGAGTGGAAACCTCAGAATCAGTCAACTTTGTGGATAAATTGTCAGCTGTGATGCAAACAGATTTTTTTTAATTGCTTTTTAATTTAAAGATAATTTCTGTGCTGTAAACATAATTTTGCTGTGTTCACAGCTGCCAAAAAGTTCAACATCCTAACCTTGGACTTGAAGTGTTGGATGACTCAAAGACAGAAGATGAGGAGGTTTTTGATCTCCTGTTGAAAAACCCAAACCTTGGTGTGTTGGAAATTTGTCTGGCCGAAGATACAAATCCAGAAGGTGAAGTTTTTCTTTTAAATTGTAATTTATCTATTTTGTTTTAAATGGTTTTGGGTAAATTCCCCTTTGATGCCCGAGTTTATTTCCAAGGGAAACAATCTGTGTTTTTGCTTTCATGTACATTAAGAACATTTTTGAGCTGAAGAGTTTTGATTATGTATTTGCATCAATAGGAGTCTAAGGGTTAATGATTTATTTGACAGGATAGTGTGGGGAACAAAACACGGGCAAATAAGTGAGTTTTATATCCTATTGCTGTCTTCGACAAGATAATAAATCTGCTAAACTGTTAATTCAGTCAGTATTTAAAAATCTTTGTTTTTACTTTTTTGTTTTTGCTATCATACTAATTTAAATATTACAGTAACTGAAAGCTTTAATGCTTTGACAGATCAGCTGAGTTGTCCTGCAAAGAGCTGCAATACCAGTTCAAGTGGAGATACTGAAGTGGACTCAGATGACACCATAATATTACAACACAGTACTACAACAAGACGAAGAGTTGAAGACATCTCTCTTGCCAAAGTAAGTAAATATTTTCACAAAGTCATTTCAAGCATTCAAATTCATGCTTTCTTTCCAATTCAGTTTAGTTGTCCAACAGTGCAGTAAGGCAGATCATCCAAACTAGTTTAAAGTTTTCTAGGGAAACAGCAGATTGCACCGAGTGAGTAAATCACAACATATTCGAATACATTCTTGAATACTGTCCTCATCATACAAACATATAATTCTTCTGTATTTCCTTCAACAAAGCTCTGCATATTAATAAGATATTGACTATACAAAGACAGACATTGATTATGCAGTTTTTGAGGGGGAAAATGTTTTCTGGGACATGGTTTCTGCAGTTCAATTGGAATTCACCTTCAAGGTCTTGACAGGACTGTTATTGCAGAGTTAACTGGCCTTAATTTCCCATCATGCCATTGTTTACGCTCCCCATTACCTTACAGTCCCTCACAACCCCTAAGCAACAGAATTGGCGAGCAATATTGGAGCTATCCAGCTTTTTAGATGTGAGCCAGATGCCAACTCAGACGAGGAAAATGAAGACAAGCTTGTGGCCTGCCAAACGTAGCTTGTACGTCACAACTACAAGCTTTCTCAAATTACATCTTTTCATCTGCTCCTGATTTATCCCAATTTGAGAAAATAAATACTCAGAAACGCAGTTTTATTCTTAAATCTTATAACAATATGTCATCATAAAAATGCTACATTTAAAAAAAAAACCTTCATTGGAGTGGGTCCCCCATTAAAATAAAAATTGAAGTTTGGATGTTTTTAACATGTCGCAGTGTTTTTCTCATGAGCATGTTTAAAAGAACACTTTTAAAACTGCACTTCCGAGTATTCACTCAAATTGGGATGAATCAGGAACAGACAAAATAAATGTAGTTTGAGGAAGCTTTCTATTGTGACGCACCACATTAAATGAGGTGGGTCAGAGTCCCTCTGCTCTGCTCTATTCTGATGCGTCCACTTGCAGACGAACAGATCCATTAACATCGTCATCATACTTGTCTGAGCTTAATCTAAACTATGGCCAGAAAGCTTCAATATTGCTCACCATTTTTGTTGCACCACTAATGTTAGTTTGTGGTTGGAAGGACTGTAAGCCAGCGGGAGAGGGCGTAAACAAAGGGATGATCGGACATCAGCAGAGGGTAACTACTGTGTCAAAAGCCCCGCCTACAACTCAGAAGTTAATTTCTGATCAACTCCAAACCACTCTGCACAAATTGTCCTTAAATATTATCTTAAAATGCTTTAACCCCAGCAATCACTGCTTGCAGTTGTATTTTTTTATCATTATTAATATGGACTTTTAAATTTGATCCAATAGGCGGTTGCTGTCATTGGTGAGGATGCATCATCCGTTGAAGGTCATGTGAATGTCCTGCATATCCAGGACACCAAAGTGCGACCAGACACCATGGTGGTCAAAGACCGAATGCAGCAAACCTTTGCATGGCGAAGAAGGAAGATAAGAGATGGAATGACTGTGGAATATATACTAAAGAAGTACCCTTTCTTAAAGACAACCTCAGGGGTCAGTGTCATTTTAAATCAGTTCTCAGCTTAAAATACATTTTGAATGTCAATATAAACTGAGACATCTGCTAAAATGATCATTAACAGCTTTAACTCTATTGTAAAAACATTATAATTTTCTAAACCTATATAAAAATATATAGTCATTCAAGCCAAGTAATATTTATACAATGAGATAACTATAGGGAAATGAAAGAGGCAACAAAGAATATTAGAATGTTTTATGCCTTTTGTTTGTTTTAGTTAAAGTGAATGATTAATTTTTATAATTTTTTTCAATTTTCAGTTGTTTGAAGTTGACCGAATGCATCCATCACCTGTCAGTTTAAGCCAGCGCTTCAAGGACGGTTTTACCAGTATTGTGCCAAAGGTGCTTGAGCTTGTTCAAAGAAAAGCTCCATTGGCCAAAGTCTACAAAGAAGCAAGAGAAGAGATGCTTGCAGAGGATCTACTAGGTATTGACATAAAACGTAATCCTGGGTAATCTTTAGTGTGTTTTATAGTTCTTCTTATTAGAATTCGTATCAATATTATATTATCAGTATTTTTGTTAGTTTTTCTCCTTTCTTATTTTTTTTTTATTAACAGAACCACTAAATGACAAACAAGCACCAACTCCATTCCAGTTAAAATGACTAATATGCATTTAAACTTGGTTATCAAGTTTACTTTTTTTTATTTATTTTTAGAAAATGTAGAATGCAGTAGAAAGATGTACTTAAATGAGGTCTAGTGCTGCTTTTGTTAATGTCACAAGTTTTATTTAATGGTTTAAAAAAATGGTTAATGAAATGCTATGTGCTGTTTACAATTGATCAAATGTTAAGGTTATAGTTACAATGAATGCAATCTGAACTGAAGGAAAAATATAGATTTTTCATTATTGTAAAATTGCTAATAATTGTAAATGTATGCATCCTGTTGTGACACTGGATCCTAAAACATTTATACTGTGAAATGTCAGAATTGAAATTGTTTTGAATGTTTAATAAACGCGATAAACAGTATACTGGTCTTTCAGTGTTCTGTATCTGGTACAAATTTGCCATCAAAGGGTACAAAAGGCTCGTCACTGGGGCAGTACCCTTAAAAGAACAAATTTGTACCTTTTTTAAAGGTACATTATGGTACCATAGCACTATAAGGTACAATTTAGTCCACAGAGGTACATATTTGCCTTTGAAAGGTACATACTGAAAGGGTACAGATACGTACCAATATGAAAGGGTACAACATTTGTACCCTTGAGGGTACTACCCCAGTTACAAGCCATTGTACCTCTAAAGGTACAAATTTTGCACTTTTTTTCTGACAGTGTAAGGAAACAACCTGTATCAACATGTCGTGGGTTTGTCGGATGGAGTTTTGCTTGATCATGGATCGTCCTAGGAAGTTTTGCCCTGTTGGAATAATTTTGATCTCGTGACGCCAAACAAGGTAAATCTTTTTCTCCTTTACTATTTTTTAAGGTGGCGCATTGGATTCACTCACTTTATCAGTTTATCAAGTGAATGACCTGTGATACGTATGATAGTCAGTTAAAGAGCCTTACAGTTGCTTTATTCATGTTATCATTTAATTATGAGATCCTGATCTCGTAATCATGAGATAGGGTGTCTATTTTTTTATCAAGTGAATGCAATGTTCTGGTAAGAGGTTTGAATTGTTTTCAGATAAATTAACTTTTTATGTTATTGTAGGTGAAGTGTCGGCTCTGCTCCACAGAGCTATCTTACATCAATAAGAGCACTTCATCAATGCTGAGGCATTATAGAGCTCGGCATGGCAATGAAGAATTGGCAGATACTCGTGAGAATACCCCAGGTATGTTGAAATTCTCTCTAAAAATTGTGCTAAAAAAACATGCATGCAAACAGACAGGCTCCAGGCCTGGTATCAAATCTCAAACCCTCTGTGAGGCGACAGTGCTAACCATTACGCCACCATGTCGTCTTATGTCTTTTTGATATTGTTTGTAAAAAATTACAGTCCTTTTATTAAGCTTTTGACAAAATAGTTCCTTTTGGCTTGCAGTTCCTAACAAGCAAGCAGTGGATGAGGCAGTGGTCAATATGATCATCAAAGACTGTCAGCCACTCAGCTTTGTTGAAAATGAGGGATTCAGGGAGCTCCTGAAGCTTATTTTAGCCTTGTATGCTCTACCAAGCAGAAAGGTATGTTTAAGAATTTTTATTATATGTTTGTACTAAATATATAACTATATTTTATTGGTGTAACATTATTTGTATGGTTATTTTCAGACCATCAAGGACTTGGTGAGCCAGAGATATGAGGAGGAAAAGGAGAAAACCAAAAAGGATCTGCAGAGTGCCGTTGCTGTTACTTTAACAGCTGATATGTGGACGTCTATGAATATGGAGGCATATCTAGCTGTTACTGGCCACTATGTGGACAAAGAAAGCCATGAACTCCATTCATCAGTCTTGGCAGTGCAGCATTTTCCTCAGAAACACACAGCAGAAAACATCGCCACGGTTAAAAGGAGCCTCATGGAGGAGTGGGGCATAGCAGGAAAGGTCAGGTGTCTTGTCACTGATGCAGCAGCAAACATGGCTGCATGTGCTCGAATGCTGCAAATACGGCACACCATTTGTATAGCCCATTCCCTGAATTTAATTGTGGGAAAATCATGTGATCAAATCCCAGCAATAACTGAAATACGCAACAAAACACGGCACATCGTGACATACTTTCGATCGAGCGTGACTGCTAAAGAGAAGCTCACTCAAATACAGCAACAGCTGGGAACACCGGGCCATAAATTAATCAATGAGGTGCCAACACGATGGAACAGTACCTACCAAATGTTTGAGAGAATGACTGAGCATAGGGTTGGGCGATGTCCCCTAAATTGGCCGTTGACGATGTTTGCTGTCAACCATCGGGATGGACGATGACATCGTCGGGGGGGGGTTGGGGGGGTATTTTTACATTTTTCGTTCTTATAACTGCTATTCGTTATTTTGCTTTTTTCATTTTATTTCCCAACTAATGAGTCATCTGCAATGATCCAGTATAAACTGAGGGAAGTGACTTTAACAAAAAAGTAACAAACAAAATAGAAAAGAAGTAGTCCGCTCCTGCACTTAACTAGCGAAGTGGACCGGCGGAGTGCGGATTTACAGCTTTGTGTGTGTGTGTGTGGGGGGGGGGGGGGTACATGAGCGGTATGTGTGGGAGATTTAAGACTGCAATCCGTCCCGCAGCTCTAGGGGTACAAGCAACCGAACTCAGAACAGGGTCTAAAGTGTGTGTCTGAGCACAGCTCGGATCGTCAGCACACACAGCGGTTTGAGCTTCAAAGCAGAAATGTCGCTCAGTCCTTAGAAAACATTCAAACAACCACGTGGATTTGTGTTTCCAGTCGTGTCCCGACTAAATAAAGGCTGATGTTATTCTTACACGTTTACGTGCAGAGCCACCCAAAGCTAATGTTGTAAGCCCGTGTTAGCATTATGCTAATCCTGGCTTCGTTCAGAAAAAGCACTGACCACACGGATTAAAATTCAAATGATGAGCGAACAGGTGTTTCATAAGAACCGTAACATTATTAAAAGCACGTTTAGAAGATCGTCTCGTATATTACCGAGCTGACATCTCAATGTATATAGCCGCTCTGTGCTGTTTCATTGTTTTGTATTGAATTGTCACATTCAATAAAGTTTGGAAAAAAAAGCCGCTCGGCGGAAGTTGTATCCTTTTCCGGTTTTCAAACCCTACTGCGCACGTGCGAATGATTTATTCCGACCGAAATTGTGACCTTAGTGAACGTTTTTATATTCTGAAAACATTTTTCTGGGTCCATGTACACGGTTGGATTCTAATCCGACCATTGATCCGATCAAGATATTTTGTACATGTAACCGCGGCTTATGGTGTCGACTCGCAACGTGGCGGGGGCGTGGCATCACGATGGTGGTCTCTCCATCGGGACATCAGTCACCCATCACGATGGACGATGATATCGTCCATCGGCACAACCCTAACTGAGCAGAAGGAGGCAGTCTGGGTGTCACTGGCCTCATTAAAACCTGACATCACTCCACTGACTCCAGAAGAATGTCATATCATTGAAGAGATGCTCAGGGTTCTTGCTCCTTTTGACCAAGCTACAAGAGAACTGTCTGAGGAAAAAAGGGTCTCTGGGTCGAAGGTCATTCCCATGATGAGAATGCTCCACATTGAGCTTCAACGTCAGGCCACAACAGTGACAAAAACAGCTGCTCAGCAACTGGCTGAAAACCTGAGGAATAGGCTAACTGATGCTATTTGCGGCATGGAATCTCTCAGTGTGATGACTCTGGCAACTCTGTTAGATCCCAGATTTAAAAAAAATGGATTTGTTAGCCAGCAAAAGGCAAGTGAAGCGGTGAAGAGACTGCAGTCAGAATGTGCAGAGGAAATGAGGAGCCAAGAGCCTGACCCACGAGAAGAAGAGCCTAGCTCTTCACATGGGTCAGAACCCAGTTCAGGTATGAAAATACATTTCTGTGGCACTTTGTGAAATGATAAATCATGTGATAATAAAGTAATGATTAACTATTTTTTAGGGCACAATCTCTGGAAAACGTTAGATATGGAGGTTGCAGAGACCCAGAAGACGAGAAACGCAACAGCTGACTCCATTATTGAAGTCCAACGCTACCTGGCAGAAACAAACACACCCAGAAACCAAGATCCTTTGCAATATTGGAAAAGGAACCAGGAAAGACACTCCAAAAACTTTTGTTTCTCAATAAAAATTCATGAACTAATCACTTTTTTGTCTTTTATTTCATATGATTTAACAGTTAAGTTGACAAATGTGCACATAAATTAAAAAATTGTAACTCTAAATTTTCACTCTAATTTGCTATATTTTACATACCAACTCAGTTTTAGCATTTAAACGAACAAGGAATGTATTTACCTGCAATGATTTTATAACTACTGCAGGAGTCACTATTGGGTGACCAACACAGTATCAATACAGTGCCGACACAGTTTGCTTAGTGTGTCAATACACTCCTTGAGGTATCATCGTCCCATCACTACCCAACGTCACAATTGCTCCTATTTATTTACCAAACACATCCAGTGTTGCAGTTAGTAGAAACAGACCACCAAGAAAACAAGAAAAACAAATGCATTTAATAAGTTGGAGAAGTTCTAACGGGCTAACATGATAATGCTATGCTAATAGCAGTTCAATAAAAATCGTGATTAAAAACCACTGACCTCGGCATCTCTGGTGACTCGCGGTTTGGTATAGCTTTAAAGTAACTCTACAGCTTACAGTGACCAACTGTTAAAGGTTAAAATTCAGCAAAATACTTCGTAAAACTCCCACTGTCTACCGTGACCGGCAACAGGCGTGCGCTGATAAATTGTGTCCTGCGATCCACTTCCTGTTGTCTCTGTACTTCTTTCTGGTCAAGTAGTTGTTTTAAAAATCGTCTTGAAGCCAAATTGATATAAAACGTGCATCAAACCACTTTAGCTCCACATTTATTTACCCAAACTAATGTCTGAATGTTTTGAATTGGCTGATTTAGTTCTAACGGCAACCTTTGTTAGTTTCTAGTAGGAAATGTTTAGGTGTAACACACAACATCCTGTGACGTCACACACGGTTGATTTCGGACAATGTTCTTGGAAAAAATGTCCAATCCAAGGTAAGTTTTGTGAAGAATAAAATATGTGCATGATTATTTTATATTTTTATCACTAGTATGACGATCTACAGTGCTAATAAAGACAATGAACAATAATTAAAATATCTGAGCTTCGTGTGCTCCTTGGCACCATCTAGTGGACAAAAATATGCACTACACCCAGAGACAAAAGATTTCTAATCAGAATCAGAATCATTTATTGTCATTGTACATGGGAAATACAATGAAATTGCAGCAGCCTTGGATTGAAGAAGTTAAATAAAAATAAAATAGAATAAAAATAGAAATACTATATTTACAACTCTTCACAAAAAATGGACAATATGTACAGAACTGTTAAATATTGTGGATAAAATAGAATGGAATGAGATGAGTTGCTGTGAGCACAGCATAATAAATATTGAGTTATTGCACAGTGACCCAGTTATTGCACAGTCAGGATATTGCACGTATTGTAATATAAAATTCAGAGTGAGGTGAGGTTGGTGGAGGTATGTGTATTCCTTATGGTAATTGCCTGTGGAAAAAAGCTGTTTCTTAGTCTGTTTGTCCTGGTACGGATGGACCTGTACCTCCTTCCAGAGGGTAGCAGGGCAGCGAGGGAAGGGGCGGGTAGCGTCTGCGGGCCATACAACGCCGCTCGCAGCTTTAATTATATAATGTATTTGCATTTTAGAGGCACCAACACTTGCAGGACCATCGCAGTCAGAAACTCCAGCCCTGGATTAGAAGAATGTATCAATGAATAGAAGAATGAATGCTATTATTTCTTTAAAATTTTTTTATTAAAATTAAAAAATAAAATTAAAAAAATGGGCCCCGGCGGCGGCCCCACCGCCTCGACCAGAGGCCCCCCACAAACAGCACTGCTGCAATAAAATAATGAGCCCTCGGTCGTCGGAGGGCCTCCTAAAGACAAAAAAATAAAAAAATAAACCAATCAGGCATCAATTTTAATAGCAGAAGATGACTGCTAGACACTTACATTTACAGCTTGCGGCTGTGTGGGTGGGTGGGGGGGAAATGTTCTTTCGATGGTTCCTCTAAACAAAGTAGACAATGAAGTTATCAGTTAATACAAAATAGTTGTGTAATATGTTTGTATAGATTACAGAAAACAATAAGTAAAGAAGGCAAATAAAATTAAAAAAGTTAAAAAAAAGTCAAATAACAATATTACTTTCAAAAAGGTGATAAACGTTACTTTTTTTTAATATACTGTAGCATTGCAACACAAAAATAGGATTGACATTTCACTGTTGGGATAAAAGACAGTAAATGCTTCCAAATTAGACACTAATATTAATGGTCCAGTATTTCATTGTTATATTTCCGGGTGAGCACATTCTAATAGTTTGATTTGTATGTATTTGGTTTTACACTACGTTTATGTGGTAAATAATGTATTTGAGGACTACAAAAACGGCGGCCAAGAGACTTCCTGCGGGTGACTTCCGGTTACTCAGGTGTGTGGCTGATTACAGCTAATGACAGCACAAAGAATCCTCCGCTTGGGGTATGGATTAAAAAAAAACAAGGGATGTTTCTCTGGATACAATTTGATGGATATTCCGGAATTTCAAAAGGTCTTCCCTATTCTTGGAAAGTGTTACGATATCAGACTCAACTAATGGTTAGAAGCCGTTGTCCATCTGAACGCGGACAAGCACACACATTTGAGAAAGAAAGTAGAACCCTGATTGATTTAGTAAATAGTCTCATTTAATGCTGAGTATTACAATACAGTATGACATTTAACAGCAACCGTTAAAAATCCAGATCATCTTGTTAACCAAGTTCAATGAGAAGAAAGTCAGGCGTGAAATCTACTTACTGGAGAGTGAAGGACCACCTCGACTGACCAGGCCCTTGAGCTTGACTCCCCTCGAGGGGGCCTTGATGGTCGGCTCTCCGCCTCTCGAGGGTGTCTTTTTGGTCATGGGCCTGTTGGTCCTTGAGTGGTCCTTCCTCTTTGAGGCCTGGCCCCCCTGGAGGAGCCCCAATATGTTGTGAGTTGTTCCCTGAAAGACAAAAATCTAGATGTCATTTTTTTCATACTCACTCAGGTGTTGATACATACTCAGGTGTCTGTCAGGAGCGTCTGAGCGCATGAGTGCGTTCGTTGATCCAAGGCTCCGGGGCCGGATAACAGCATTTAGCCTTAAATGGAGCAATAACATCGAAAATGCCCCCACAAACAGAGTTAAAACTGTCCAGGAGCTCATCAACGTTTCCATTGTGGGCGTCCACGGAGGAAAGCTCAGAGGCTGAGAAAGCCGCTGAAAACTGTAGCGCTGTCTGCACGTTCATCAGGCGGCGGGGGCGCGCGAGGGCGCGTGAGTCAGGCGGCAGCGTTAAAAGCTCAAATTCAAATAATACGGGCAAATGATCCGAAAAACAGGTATCAACAATCTCCTTGACCTCTCCATATAAACCCAGAGTTAAGACCAGATCCAGGACTGGATCTGGGTTATGATTATTATTTATGATTTGTTGGGTTATTTTAGAACATTTGAGCTCCATGTTAGAGCACCAGGACATGGCATCGCTTCGCGCCCCCCAGCACTGATTTAGACCCACATACAAGTACAAAAACAGACTATCATCTTCCACAAACAAGAAGTGTCTTACCCATTTCCCTCGGTCTTGTGGTTTTGTCAGTTTAGAATTGTTCATGTAAAAATACAGCGACGGTTGCTAAGGGCTTTTTTGATAGATGCAGTTGGACACAGTGACATGACGGACTTTTAAATAAATACTTTTCCATCCGTTCTCCTGACTGTTTTGGTGCACACTCAAAACAAGGAAATGAACACCTTGTACATCAAATGAAAATGCTTCATTTAATATGTACATAAAAAAATGTGTTTGCATGGTTTCTATTGTTTTGTTTTTTTGTTTTTTTTTTTGCATGGTTTCTATTGTGCGACGGAGTTTTGGGGCCACCAAAAAAAAAAAAAAACTACATTTACGAGATTCAGTGGCATCCAGTGGCAGTCACCAGTGCACATTTTTAAAGGAAAATACTGACATATAACAGTCTGCTTGTACGTCTTCTACTAACAAAACATCATCATGTCAAAATTGACAAAATAAACTGGCTTTCTATCAAGACAAATCTTGTTGACCAAATACATTCTTACAATGACTGATGTTTCTATTAAACCATATGTATATTTTTATCCATGTTTACGGATGTAAGTCTAATGTTTTGTTTCTCTGTCTTTCCAGGATTTGCCTTTGCCGCGCAAAAACAGCAGGTGAGTGGGACTTTGGTTTCTCTCCTCGTCCTTCTCCACACCCTTCCAACCTTTTCCTTCTGTCTCAGGGGAACGTTAGCCTCTACATGATTATGAAGAAGTGGCTTCCTCATCAGCGAAGTCTGTCCTCTGAGGTTACAGCAACCTTGCAGCTTTCTTTGGCTCAGCACACTTTTTGTTTTACAGCAGTGTGGCTTGTAGAGAGAAGTTTGTTCTCCATGTGTGAATGAGGAATTGGTGGAAAATGGAAAAGATGAGGAGAGAGCCCTGTGGCGTGCAGCTGAAGTGTGTCAGATAGTGGCGAGCCAGAAGGAAGCTCTCCGTGGTGCCGAAAGCCTGTCTGTCTTGTTCCAGTTACTCAGTCTTTCTTCCACACCCTCTCTTGCCTTTGTTGAATTTTTACCTTTGGTTTGTCTGAAGATTAATAACCCCTCTTGTTAAAGTAAAATATGTCCAACACAAGAGGCCCTCAGCTCTCATCTGTCTGCCCAGCTGTTGGACAGGACAAGTTAAAAAAAAAAAAAAAAAAGTTACTCAGGCTTTTATGCATCTTGGTTGTAATTAATGATGATGACTGTTTGGAGATACTAAACTGGATTAAAATACCCAAGTTGTTAACTTCACAACTCAACTATCTGAGCTTTCAGAGATAGAAACTTTTAAAACAAGTTGGTAACACTTTATATTAAGATTCCTTAACAAGCTTTGTAAACACATTAACAAGCATTATAAATTAATTTATAGGGTGTTAGTAAGACATTTATTAGTACAATAAGTCTAATAAGTTTTATTAAATTACTTAGTTAACACATTTACAAGCATTATTATTAGGATGTTTTCAAGATGTTAATGATGCATTTACTGATATTATAGGTGCCTAACAAATGTGTCAGTGTTAATAAGCTAATAGCATCTTGAAAACATCCTAATAATAATGCTTGTAAATGTGTTAATTAAGTAATTTAATAAACCTTATTAGACTTATAGTACTAATAAATGTCTTACTAACACCCTATATATTAATTTATAATGCTTGTTAATGTGTTAACAAAGCTTGTTAAGGAATCTTAATATAAAGTGTTACCAACTAGTTCTAACTTTATAAATGTGAGCAGGACTCTGCAACTGATGAAAGAAAACTGAGCCTTTTTGGAGACAATTCAAATACTTGCTGTTATAATTTGATGTAAGCACCGTACTATGAAAAGTGGATTCATCCTGTAGACCAGGGGTCAACAACCTTTAACACTAAAAGAGTAATTTGGTTCCATTTCTTACTGACTGAAACCCAGCAAGAGCTGGCAAATTCCCACCTCGCTGTTAAAAAAACCTTGTTTTTGTGGCATTTAAACCATTCATTTATAAAATATAGCCTTTTAAACATTTTACAATGTACAGCCACCAAACAATGGATAAAGCAGTGCAGTAAATCAAACAGAGGAGCTTCCAAACATTTCCAACATTCAACTTTCCCGTTTAATTGGGTTTAGTCGGTCTGTTCTGCTGCTGCATGGCGTTCACTTGCTGCTCTGTATGCTCACTTCAACTTTGATCTTGTAAATTTACTACTTTATATCTGATACATTTATGAGAAAAAGTCGTAAATTTACAAGAATTAGTCGTAAAATTGCAACTTTAAATCTCGTAGTATATACATACATTTTTTTTTTTGTAACAATGACTGAATTACAGTGATAAATACCGGTAAATATAGTGATATATACAGTATAATAATTTTACCTTCTTTTTATTTTGAAGCACATCAAATTCACTTTAAAATAAAATACAGCCTGTGTCAAATAAGATCCTCACGGACAATACCTCTGAGCAACAACTAGACACTTGTTGTGTAACAGAAGATCAGAATAGCTGTGAGCTTCTTTTATTGATAAACCTTTCTGACAGTAGATTAAAACTTTCAACACCAGTTAAACATCAATTACAACTTAACTAAAACAGGTTAGCCAAACCTACAAACTACCAATGTAGTCGATGTTTTCATTCATTTCATTTCATTTCATTCATTTCAACCTTTTTGTGTTGGTAGTTTTTCTGTAGTGACAAAAACAGGCATGACAATGGGGGGTGCTGAACATTTCTAGACAAGCCCTTTTTGCCCTTTTGCTATTGCAAAATGCTAGCATAGCCTGCTGCCCTTTCATTTACAAGATCCGGTTTAAAACAATTACTTTTTTTTTACCTACCTTCTGTTCTTCCATTAGTGAAATGACCTACTTCGCCAAGCCTTGAGCACGCAAAAAGACACTTACAGATGTCAATTTAGTTGGTTTCACTCCTGCAGCTCCTCAGCTGAATGTGGCTCACATGCTCTTAATAGCCATGGGAAATTATTTTGTTAAACAAATGTTTGCCACCCATTAGTCCAATTTAAGGTTATGCACAACTGAGCAAATACTGTTATAAAATATGGCTAAATAAGATAATTGCTAGACCAGTACAAAACATTTATGGCTCCATATTTATCGCCCAAGGTAAAAGGTTAAGAAAAAAAGTTTTTGTTTTTTCACATGAGATGGTTGTGCTAACTACAATACCACCTATTTACAACTCAAAAGTTCTTGTTCTAAATGTTTATATAACATAAAGAAATCATGGGTGTTGACATTTGTACACTTTCATAATGAGATGTGTCTAGACTTTTGACTCACCATGTCAGGTTATTACGTCATAGCAAGCTTTAGGTTGTTCATCTGTTTCATATGTCAATCTTCAAATAAAATTGTTATAATAGTGTTTTTTAGTCACAGATCTTTGTTCTTTTGTTTTTTTAAGGTCCTTCCAGGAATCTTTGCCCGTGGAAGAGGAAAGCGGCGCTTTCCTGCAGCCAGTTATATCCCTGCAAAGAAAATTAAACCATTGGAAGTGGTCTTTCACTTGTTGCCTAAACAATGTGAGAGAAGTCCATCTGAAGAAGAGCAGATAGTCCACCTGCAGGCAAGGTTGGGTCGCAGGACTGCTCAACTATATGAAAGCACAACACATGATGAGGTAATAAGATGCAAATTGTCATGTTTGTGTGTCTATTTTCAATATCTATTTGGTAACTCCCTCCGTTTGACATCTAAGAAATAAAAAAACAAAGTTATTACAATTATATAAGAGCACTTTTTAATTTTTATCCTTAATTAAGTTAATAATGTATATAATGTTTGTTTACAGCTGTGTGAAGCCCTCAATGTTTTGTTTCCAAAACTGGCAGCAGTTACTGGTGGTTGGTTGGTGTACAAGTGTCGAGGTGGGCAATATTGAGTTTCTATTCCAGTGCCATTTCATCACTTTTGCATATTGATACACCTTAAGAGGTTTTGGAAATATTATATTTATTTGTAATTGTATACATATCACATCTTAATTCCTAATAACAAAGTTGGGTATCTTTTTTTATCCTTAAGATTGCTTTAGATTATTATGTTTTTGATAGTACTCATACAGTAATCAAATTGGCCTTAAATTTTTTAGTATGTTTAAAGTATTAATGTAACTATCTAAGTTTTATAGCCTAATCTTCCTTAAATGTTTTATACAGGCGGATGGGGGAGCCGAAAACTCTCTTTAGTGTGGCACCTGATAGCACCAGATACACAGGCTAGATCTTAAAATTGGCAAATAAGAATGGCAATGCAACGATATTCATAGCGCCAATCCAAGAAGAGCTCAGCACCGATCCTCTTCACCCAACTGATAAGGCATTCAGCAGCATGCCCAAAGCCACATGTCAGAAGTGTACAGAAGCAGTTCCCCTTCAACTTCTCACAGTACACATCAAGTCTTGTGCTGGTGTGGATGCCAGTGAACCAGTGGTGAACAAATGTAAGAATTTTCTGTAATCTTTTGTAAACACACTGTGACTACAGCAAATTTAGAAACTAGTTGTTTAAAACTTGCCTTGGAAATCAAAATCTTAGGGTTAAAAAATATTTAGAATGAAAATTCAAGGGTTATAAAAATTCAGAATAAAAATTCAAGGGTTTTAAAAATTCAGAATGAAAATTCAAAGGTTATAAAAATTCAGATAGAAAATTCAAGGGTTAAAAATATTCAGAATCTGATGGCACAGAAAAACTTCCATACATATGTGACGTATCCAGCTGGTACACAATGCTGACTGAGGTTTTGTGTTGTGGACCGTGCACGAAGGCAACCAGAAATAAAGAGGGGGGCACAGCGGGGCGCTGGCTTGCATGGGATCTTCTCATTCTGTCCCAGCTCAGCGAGGCTCATCCAGCCATGTTCCCTGCAGTTCTCACCTGCAAGTGAGTGTGCCCAGCAGCATGTGAAAGAATTTTAAATGAATCATCTGATGACTCTCTCTTCTCCAAGGCGCGGCGTGGACAAGAACGTTGTTCGCCTTCTGTGGGACAGAACAGAGGGCAACACCATGGTAAAGGTGTGGCAGCAGGTCCAAGAAAATCACCATGAAGAATATCTTCATCGTAAGGACCTGTACACCATCCTTATGTGGAGCCGCGTGGCATTGTTTCATCTTTGGGGCACACCTTCCCCCCTCCCCCTCCCTCCACACGACTCCTGCGGCACGCCTTTCTGTTGGCAGAGGCCGACAATGTGCAGCACTACAGGAACCAGATCCTCTCCACCTTTGGCACTGTGCTGAAAATGGATTCCACCAAAAAAGTGATTCAAAGTTTCACTGTATTACCATTTCAGACATATTGCAGTCATTTCCACAACTTAAGATGAAATACACCTCATATTGCTGTGGTTTGATGACAAACGATGGCATGTTTCAGGTGGTTAAGAAGCTGTCTGGAGAGGCTCATGGGTCAAGGACTGATGGAGAGGTTTCAGCGGGCCAATCAACCGGCTCCGAAGATCCTGTACATTGATCGGGGGTGTTGCCGCGCTCAAGGCCCAACAGCAGTGGAGACTTTGTTCCAGCCTTGGGTTGACCGTGGGATGGTGGTTCGTCTGGACATCTTCCACTGGATCCACCGGTTCGATGCAGCCATCCGGACCGACAGCCACTCCAAAATAAAGGCTGTTAAAGGCTGTCAGGGCTAAGGGGGAAGCCTTAAAGTCTTTGTCGGATGACTGCGTTATTCAGCAGCACATCTCAAGGGAGCAGCTGAAGCACCACCTGCGGAGGTTGTCTCTGGGACCGCAGGAAACCTTCCAGCTCATCCAGGGGGCGATCGAGGAGCTGAAAGGTCCAGCTGGTCTGGATGAAAGCAGAGTGAGCCTCTTCAAGACACCAGGTAAACAGAAAGCTTTCTTAGTGAACTATCCAATTACTATATAGCTAAATGTTGAATGTTTGTTGGCAGTTGAAAGATTCTCTGAGGACCAAACAACTAAACACACAGAGGATCATTAACTCAAATGAAAGGCAGCTATTTTGACTGACAACCTGAAAACAGAACTAAAATTAAAACAAACAAAAAAAAGGCCACAATCATCCCTGTTTGTGTCAAATATGTTTTGACTGAACTGCCCTATTTCTGAATTCCTTTCTGTATTTATAGAGGCCATCGATGAGGTGTGGGCGTGCCAGCAGCGGCATCTGGGCTGCATTCAAGATCCACCGGCCATGTATAGGGTGGCTCGTGTTACCAACATCAACGGTGTGGAATTGCCTTTTTACAAATGCCTTTTGAGGAAGCAACATCTCGGAGGGTTTCCACAAAGTGCTGCCACACATGTTTCCAGGTAGAACTCTGGCGTGCACAGCAGCAGCACATGAAATGTTATTAAAAAGGAGGTTTCTGAAAAATGTTGTCACCACACAGGGCCACACTGTGCTGCACGTCCATATCAGGTGTACCTGATAAGCGGCATTGCTCGGTGGAACTCTGACAGGAGCGCAGATGCTGTGTTTGGAGGCAGAGGGTGGAGACACAGGACGTACTCTGCTCCGCTGATTGACAGGCTCAACAGACGCTGTCAGCAGCTGTTTGGAGAGACTGTGGAAGAAAACTTCCAAACTCCCGCTGATGTGGCCTCAAACGAGCTCCTGGGTTTGGAGTACCTCTTCAGCCAGAGCACAGGGGAATCTGGACCTTTTTCCCTGCAGGACATCATGTCAGCTGGATCCAGATCCAGAAGTGATGCAGAAGTGGAAGATGAGGCCTACCACAGCGAGAGCGAGGAGCAGAGTGATGTTCTCCACGCCACCCCAGCCCACATCAACATCACCAGCCACGACACCTCCACTCCTCACCCTCCAGCCTTTGTGAGTAGCTTCTTTTTGAATATTTAAAACGGCACAGACAGTCTCCTGCATGAAAGTCTTTTTATTCTCTGAAACTAACTTTTGTTTTTTAAAACAGGAAGATATTTGCAGTCCGAATCCTCTTCCTGGATTCCAGAATTGGAAAGATTCTGCTCTCTGCTCGTGGAGATTGGCATGATGGAGAACAAGCTGTCCCTCACCACAGAGCAGAGAAGCCAGGTTGTGGAAGACTGGAACGCCGTGGAGGAACATGATAAGCAGCCGCAGACGTTTCACCAGCTCTACAGGACACACTGGGGCAACACCTTGTACTGCAGGACCAAGAGGGATGATCTTGTTGAAGCTGCCGTTATCCAGAAGGTCAAAATGGCTAAACGATATGCACCAGCTCAGCAAGACATCACTGCCCAAAACAACAGGCTGATGTACACACTGGTGAAACTGTTGTGGCTGCGGACACCTCACGGCTCTCAAAGCAGCCCGGAGAAGACCAACATCTTAAAAAGCGTATGAACGCATCCAGCATTGTCTTCTGGTGGAGGACCCAATCCTGTCCAGGGCGGGGATGCCTCTACCGAAGATAAACAGCAAGACGGTGAGAGACTTTATACGCTTTCAGGAGAGGCTGCTGAACCTCCACGCCACCAAGCAGCTGTCCATCATCACAAAGACTACCTCCATCTCCTCCTTGGAGCTACCTCCAGCACCACATCAGCCAGCTGTGCTGCCCCCACAAGACTACCCTGTGCTTACATATGCACCAATACCAAGCACTGCTGGAACAAAAAAGCTGAAAAAGAGAACAGAAATCCCTCTGCCATCTTCCACCTCCTTCCCAAAACCACCAAGCAGAACTTTGAGCAAACCTGTCATCCGTAGCCTAACGCAACCTGCAGCTGCTTCCTCATCCATCCAGAGTGTATTTCATTCCCATACGACCTGCCCCTGACAACACCAGCACCCCTACAGCATCAGCACACCCTCCAGGCAAAGCACACACACCAGCATCAGCACACCCTCCTGGGCAAAAGCTACCATCTATAAAAGGAAGCTCCAAGGACAAAGCTCAGGAGGGGACAATAAACTGTCAAGAGTGCACAATCTCCCAGTTTGTAGTCTCTCCACCAGATGCTCGATGGTCCTGCGGGTCAACCGAAAATCCAGTCTTGCGTCGGACTGTGATTAATACATAGCAGCTGTGGAACTCCCACAGCTGCTATTTATCAGCCTCATGGGCCAATCACAGCTCAACAGACAGGTGCTGGCCATGAATGTTAACCTATGGAACACCATGAGGGACAAACTACCCCTCACAGCCCTGTCTGTCAGATTTACCTCATAACTCACCTGTTTTCCTTCCGGGTTCCAGTGTCTGGGTCTGCTTCGCCTAGAAAGTCATCACCCTCAATTCTCTTTACTCATGGCCCCTTCAGTTGTCCATACACCTGTATTTCATGGTTGGGTTTCAGCAAAAACACAGGAAGGAGGACGTCTGCTTCATTCGTCATACTCAAAGCTGAAGCTGTCAGAGCTGCTTCACAGAAGCTGCTGAGGGGGGAGTCAAACCGTCTCCCCTCTTCAGTCTCTTCAGCCAAGCACCATCTCTTCCATGAATAGACGTTCCAGGTTCACTTGTCCTCCGTTCTCCAGAACGATGACAGAAACTAGGGCAGCCTGCTCTCTCTGGCTGATCGGAGGCTTTCAGAAACTCCCCGTCAAGATCAGCCAGCTCCAGCAAACACAGGCATGCTGGGTAATGAGCTGCGGGATGGAAAACAAAGGATACATTCACACTGCAAGGCTTGATGCTCAATTCCAATTTTTTGACAAAATCAGTTTTTTTTTCAAGGTCATACAAATTTCCAATTAAGTGCAAACTTTTGTGATCTCCTGTGTGAGCGTCAAATGACCTAGAAGAGACCCGCATGCGCAGAATGGTACTCAACGGTGAACGACGTCACTCGTTGTTTGCGGAAGTAGCTAACATTAGCAATTGATGTCAGCAACAGTCAAATCCAAATCAAATCAAACTGTATTTATAAAAGAGTGCTTCTCGTCCATTTGCGCAGCTCGAAGTGCTTTAACATTAAAAACAGAAAAAACGCAATATTACAGTAAAAACCAATCCACCCTTCACCCTTCCCACTCCCCTCTGTTAAAACATATGACCCATGGCCCCCACGTATAAAGAATAATGACTATGAAACTTTAAATAAATAAATAAGCAAACAAATAAACAAGTATGGCTTGGCTCTGTTGTGAGGAAACAATATTTGGGAATCTCTTCATACCAGGAGCCAGCCTGGTCATGGGAGCATCGACTCCAGCCGCCCCAGCAAGGGCGACAACTGCAGCAACAAAGCACCGACCAAGCCGGCAAGCCCTGGAAGAAAAGATCGTCACAAGAAATAGTAAAGCTAAAATCATGATAAGATACTAAAATTAAAGACATAAGACGTATATAAAAGCATCCAATGAAATGAAATACATAAATAGCCTATACTAAATAATAGAATAAATTAGCAGTTAAAGTCAACTAAAAGCCAGACTAAAGAGGTGGGTCTTGAGCTTCTTAAAAACCTCCACAGTCCCTGAGGTTCTCCTGCAGGCTGTTCCACAGGTGAGGGCCGTAATGGCAGAACGAAGCCTCACCATAAATTTTGGTCCTCACCTCAAGAACAAATGAGAGGCCCGCACTGGAGGACCTCATGGTCCACGAGGGCTCATATTTAAAAAGAATATAATTTATATGAGAAGGTCCAAGACCATAAAAACATTTATAAACGATTAAAATAATTTAAAAATCAATCCTGAAACGCACAGGGAGCAAATGCAGCAATTTAAAAACCGGTGTCATGTGCTCTGGACCTCGTCCGAACTCATGCCGCTGAGTTCTGCAATAGTTGTAGATTTGAGATAGACCTTTTGGGTAAACCAGAGACCTGGGCATTACAATCATCTAAATGACTGAAAATAAAAGCATGCATCAGCACCTATGTCAACAGCAGAGCTCTTTTGCATTATTACATTTATTTTCACAAAGGAGCCGGCACAATTACAATGTTCTCATTTTAAGAAGGCATTGGAGCCGGGATCGTCTGTAACCACTGTTGTGGAATGGGGATGTTTATGTGCTGGGGCTCTGTGTGTGTGTGTGTGTGTGCGGGTGTGTGTGTGTGTGTGTGTGTAAGAGACAGGAGAGACTGTGAGAATAGGGAATGGGAGGGGCAGTGGGCATTCATGTTGTGTGTTAAAGAGGAAGGAGAACTGTGATAAAAGAAGGTTTCCCCCAGAATAAATGCTACTGACTCTTTATTAACCCGCTCTGGAGAATGTGAGGGTCAGACCGGGGAAGTGAACCCCGAGGGAGCATTCACCTTCTGTCCCCCGCGCTTTTGACCATGGTCGTAAAGAAAAATGTCATCGCGGGGAAGGGTCAACACCACGCTTGGCCATTTCGCTGGAAATATTTTCAAAAAACGCCCGGTTCCGATAAGAGCCCTAGAGTTTGGCCTTAATAGAGGTGTCACCCCAAATAGGAATCCAATTGGTGACCTCGCTTCCCTTCCACTGACTGGTCTCAGCAGCATCGTCCACCGTGGTTGATGTCTATGTTCTCGTTTTCGCCTACTTCAACACAGAATGATGACGTTTGCAGCATATCGATGACTTATGGGTCAGATTCATGTGGCCTGGCCGTTCAGACGGCGGTCGCTTTTCAAAAGATCGGACTCGGAAGAAAAAATGCTTTTTCATTCTTTTGATAATCTTGAAATGCAAAGAATACAGGACCAATTTAATCAAATTAATCATTTGAACTCTCAAATAATTCAAGAGTTAACAACACAGAACCATTTACTTTGGGAAGAACTTGAAGAGGAAAGAGAACAGAATGCTTTACTCAGGGAAGAACTTCTCAGAAAGAACTCTTCCCAACCAGCCAGTGGTTCACAGAAAACATCTGTATTTGCTAAAGTGATGTACGGTTTTAGTGTAGGCTGTACATCTGCTTTCATGTTGATTACAGCATACGACATGTTTTCACTGCTTAGAGAGAGATGTTTTTAGTTTAGTTCTTCATTTTTTGTAGTTTATGAGTGTAGCTTTTTATCCCTGTAGGTTTGGGTATTTATTCTTATGTTTTGACTTTACTGTCATGAAAATAAAGCTTAGAACAACAGGATTTTAATCAAATTTAACTGTGTCCCTAATTATTTTGATTTTATTTATTTCTATTTATTGACTTAATAAGTTTAGTTTTAGAGATTTAGAAACAGTAGGCTTTTGAAAGAGAACATGTTTTTTTCAGTTTCTAAGACAACATTTAGTAAGGCATATCTTTTCATTGTAGGTATTTTAGTTTTTCTTTTTTTTTGTAGTTAATCCAATAATTATCTTTGGGACAATCAGTTAATTATAAAAAATAATAGCTTAATAATAAATAAATAATAGCAGACAGATAGCTTTTCAGAATCCCTTCTAGAAGTAGTTACCATCAAGATCTTGTTACGTCGCCTGGATATGGTTTGCAGGTGAGAGCATGGTGGGCAGTA
>CM074489.1:9303968-9335319 GCA_037389245.1 Oryzias sinensis | reverse complement strand
AGCACACTCTTTAGTGAGTCGCTCTATGGCCGTGTGGGCAGAGCCTTGGCTGCAGAACCCCAGCTCTTTAAACCTTGGGTCCAACAAGGTTGACATTGACAGAGCAGTGACCTTCTCCAGAGCTGAAAACCTCTCATGGAGATTGTTCTTCAAGTTAGTGGCCAGTTTTTCACCAAGTGGGTGTGTGATCTGACCACACCTGCTTGAGATGTAATGTTTCAGCATTTTGACCATGGGAATGACTTTGGATGCTCACAATCACTTTTCTGTCGAAAGCTCAACTGTGGCCTCTTGAAACGGTGAAAGAACGCTCAAGCAGTGGTGTATGGCCTGGTATAGAGGGCTGCATTGGGATCGGGTCCCGCCGGGTCCCGCGGGACCCAACTCAAATCTCGCGGGATTGGGCGGTTTGGATTGTGCTGCGGGCGGGAGCGGGCGGCAAAAAATAAACCCCGCGGGATCAGTGCTGGCATGAATATCTCATGGATATATATTAGCGGACTACGTTAGGCTGTGCAGCTGTTGGTTTCTTATGTACTGAAGCTCCGTGAACGCACCAGGTAGAGACGCCCAATGGGCTCTGTCATGTAACCTGATGTTGGGGGTGCGCCCCGCCCCGCCCCGCCTCTTACTAGGAGCGCGCTTCAGGCCGTCTGTCTGCGCGCGCACACACGCACACTTTAAACCGAACAGGATTTGTGAAATTATATTTAATATTTAAGTTGTACATTACACAAGAGGAATGCATCAAAAGATGAGGCTGGAGGAGGGACATGAATCTCTTTAATAATATCAATAAAAATACGTGTTTTTTTCCTGCCGGACGGGGGACGATACAAAATCAATGCATCTCTATTACTGTGCGGGACTAAATTCTATGAGTTTTGCGGGTGCGGGCGGGAGTGGACATACATATTGCGGGAGCGGGCGGGAGTGTAACGCATACGTTGCGGGAGCGGGCGGGATTGGTCAAAAATTCAGCGGGCGCGGGCGGGAGCGGGATGAAGAAAATAGTCCCGCGCAGGGCTCTAGCCTGGTAGTCCTCTGAGGTGAGTGGAGGAAGGTCTGTATGGAGGGTGGCCAGAGCTGCCCCCAGTGGCTCTCTCTCCTTAAACAGCCTTTCCAACATATTAAATGTGCTGTTCCATCTTGTTTCCACCTAAGATAAGACAGCAAGCACGTTTTAAAGGAGAGAAGAAAGTAACACAATAAACAACTGCAAAAACATGTAAAATCTTAGATAAAATAAAAGAAAATGTTTCACCTCTTGAATTAATTTGTGCTCTGGCCTGGCCAGCTGTCGCTGCATCTCTGACAGCTTCTCCTTCGCTGTGGTGCTGGATTTAAAAAGACCGACAATCCTACGCCCCTTACTTCGGATATCCTCTAGTTCAGGGGTTTGGGCAAGGGACTTTTTCACCACCAAATTTAGCATATGTGCAAAACATATACATATGTGCCGAAGCAGTAATATATTAGCACATGCAACCATGTTGGGAGCACAGTCTGTCACCTGGAAGAAAGATTACATGTTCACAAATCATGTATATTAGGTAGTGGGAGGCCATATTGATGAATGATCTTGTACTTTATTGATCTGGCTCGCACCTTCCCTTTAATTCCCCATTCTTCCATGAGAAGATTTTTGGCCTCAGCCAAGTGAGCTGCAGTGTGGGTTTGGGGAAACTTCAGAACCCCCAAGACCACAGAGGCCAGCTCCACCTAGAATGAACAAAATCAAACTGAGATACATAAACCAAAGCATTGCACAAAGCAGGGGATACCTACCTCCTCGGTGATAAAATGGCATGTTACAGCCAAGTAAGCATCCATGTTAATGGATGTCCACATATCTGCTGTAAGGCTGACAGCAGAGGCCCTGCTAACCACATCTAAAGCCTTCTCCTTTTTGGCTTTGTACTTCTCCTCCACCATTGTCCTCAAGGCCTTCCTATTAGGAATTATGTAGGATGGGTCCAAAAGGTTGACAAAAGCCTAATAGTGACAAATAAAATACAGCTTATTATGTACACAAAAACATAATGTAAATGCTATATAATATTAGCCACCTTACCACACAGCTTATCACAGCTTATCACAGGAGGCACTGAGGTCCTGGTATTTCTTTTCTGGCTGGCGTTTGGCACATATGAGGAGTTTTGTTGGAGTTGTAAAGAAGGTATTTGGATATGGTCCGTTAGGGAACCACACTCCAGATGGACAATGATGTGGTCATGGAGTTGACCAGCATGTGCTGCCTTACTCTGGAGCAATTCCCATTAGATGACAAGCTGACAAAATAAAAAAAAGCCAGCTTTTATTGTTTTTCCATACACGTTGTAGTGAAATTCTAATTTTCACGTTAAAATGTATTTGAGATTATTTTGAATAAACATTCAGGTAAATCTAAGTTTTTGTTGCGTCTTATGTCTTTTTTTTATTTGCTGTCTCCCTTTTAATGATATGATCTGTTTAGTGCTTACAAATCCGAGAACAGATCAAGATTGCATATGATGAGGGAAGACTGCAGCGGCTGTCTGGAAATGCCTTGGGATTTCCCCTGAGGAAGTGGCCTTTGAAGAGGAAAATCTGACCATCTTTGCTCAGACTGCTGTCCCTGTGACCTGATGTCTGAGGAAAATGAATGATGCAAATCTGTAAAAACACAAATTCTTTTTTATTGTAACACAAACATATCTGCCAACACATGTCATGGACAACAGAGGTAAAATGTTCGAAGCTCTCAAAAAGTCTGTTTTGAAGACCCTTTGAAGTTGACATCTTGGTCACTGTGCAAAAAGTTATTTTTGTATTTTTTGTCCCTGGAGAGCTTGGCCACAGAGACTACAAACTGGGAGATTGTGCACTCTTGACAGTTTACTGTCCCCTCCTGAGCTTTTTCCTTGGAGCTAATTTTTATAGATGGTAGCTTTTGCCAAGGAGGGTGTGCTGATGCTGTAGGGGTGCTGGTGTTGTCAGGGGCAGGTCGTATGGGAATGAAATACACTCTGGATGGATGAGGAAGCAGCTGCAGGTTGCGTTTGGCTACGGATGACAGGTTTGCTCAAAGTTCTGCTTGGTGGTTTTGGGAAGGAGGTGGAAGATGGCAGAGGGATTTCTGTTCTCTTTTTCAGCTTTTTTGTTCCAGCAGTGCTTGGTATTGGTGCATATGCAAGCACAGGGTAGTCTTGTGGGGGCAGCACAGCTGGCTGATGTGGTGCTGGAGGTAGCTCCAAGGAGGAGATGGAGGTAGTCTTTGTGATGATGGACAGCTGCTTGGTGGTGTGGAGGTTCAGCAGCCTCTCCTGAAAGCGTATAAAGTCTCTCACCGTCTTGCTGTTTATCTTCGGTAGAGGCATCCCCGCCCTGGACAGGATTGGGTCCTCCACCAGAAGACAATGCTGGATGCGTTCATACGCTTTTTAAGATGTTGGTCTTCTCCGGGCTGCTTTGAGAGCCGTGAGGTGTCCGCAGCCACAACAGTTTCACCAGTGTGTACATCAGCCTGTTGTTTTGGGCAGTGATGTCTTGCTGAGCTGGTGCATATCGTTTAGCCATTTTGACCTTCTGGATAACGGCAGCTTCAACAAGATCATCCCTCTTGGTCCTGCAGTACAAGGTGTTGCCCCAGTGTGTCCTGTACAGCTGGTGAAACGTCTGCGGCTGCTTATCATGTTCCTCCACGGCGTTCCAGTCTTCCACAACCTGGCTGCTCTGCTCTGTGGTGAGGGACAGCTTGTTCTCCATCATGCCAATCTCCACGAGCAGAGAGCAGAATCTTTCCACTTCTGGAATCCAGGAAGAGGATTCAGACTGCAAATATCTTCCTGTTTTAAAAACAAAAGTTAGTTTCAGAGAATAAAAAGACTTTCATGCAGGAGACTGTCTGTGCCGTTTTAAATATTCAAAAAGAAGCTACTCACAAAGGCTGGAGGGTGAGGAGTGGAGGTGTCGTGGCTGGTGATGTTGATGTGGGCTGGGGTGGCGTGGAGAACATCACTCTGCTCCTCGCTCTCGCTGTGGTAGGCCTCATCTTCCACTTCTGGATCACTTCTGGATCTGGATCCAGCTGACATGATGTCCTGCAGGGAAAAAGGTCCAGATTCCCCTGTGCTCTGGCTGAAGAGGTACTCCAAACCCAGGAGCTCGTTTGAGGCCACATCAGCGGGAGTTTGGAAGTTTTCTTCCACAGTCTCTCCAAACAGCTGCTGACAGCGTCTGTTGAGCCTGTCAATCAGCGGAGCAGAGTACGTCCTGTGTCTCCACCCTCTGCCTCCAAACACAGCATCTGCGCTCCCGTCAGAGTTCCACCGAGCAATGCCGCTTATCAGGTACACCTGATATGGCATGCAGCACAGTGTGGCCCTGTGTGGTGACAACATTTTTCAGAAACCTCCTTTTTAATAACATTTCATGTGCTGCTGCTGTGCACGCCAGAGTTCTACCTGGAATCATGTGTGGCAGCACTTTGTGGAAACCCTCCGAGATGTTGCTTCCTCAAAAGGCATTTGTAAAAAGGCAATTCCACACCGTTGATGTTGGTAACATGAGCCACCCTATACATGGCCGGTGGATCTTGAATGCAGCCCAGATGCCGCTGCTGGCACGCCCACACCTCATCGATGGCCTCTATAAATACAGAAAGGAATTCAGAAATAGGGCAGTTCAGTCAAAATATATTTGACACAAACAGGGATGATTGTGGCCTTTTTTTTTAGTTTGTTTTAATTTTAGTTCTGTTTTCAGGTTGTCAGTCAAAATAGCTGCCTTTCATTTGAGTTAATGATCCTCTGTGTGTTTAGTTGTTTGGTCCTCAGAGAATCTTTCAACTGCCAACAAACATTCAACATTTAGCTATATAGTAATTGGATAGTTCACTAAGAAAGCTTTCTGTTTACCTGGTGTCTTGAAGAGGCTCACTCCGCTTTCATCCAGACCAGCTGGACCTTTCAGCTCCTCGATCGCCCCCTGGATGAGCTGGAAGGTTTCCTGCGGTCCCAGAGACAACCTCCGCAGGTGGTGCTTCAGCTGCTCCCTTGAGATGTGCTGCTGAATAACGCAGTCATCCGACAAAGACTTTAAGGCTTCCCCCTTAGCCCTGACAGCCTTTAACAGCCTTTATTTTGGAGTGGCTGTCGGTCCGGATGGCTGCATCGAACCGGTGGATCCAGTGGAAGATGTCCAGACGAACCACCATCCCACGGTCAACCCAAGGCTGGAACAAAGTCTCCACTGCTGTTGGGCCTTGAGCGCGGCAACACCCCCGATCAATGTACAGGATCTTCGGAGCCGGTTGATTGGCCCGCTGAAACCTCTCCATCAGTCCTTGACCCATGAGCCTCTCCAGACAGCTTCTTAACCACCTGAAACATGCCATCGTTTGTCATCAAACCACAGCAATATGAGGTGTATTTCATCTTAAGTTGTGGAAATGACTGCAATATGTCTGAAATGGTAATACAGTGAAACTTTGAATCACTTTTTTGGTGGAATCCATTTTCAGCACAGTGCCAAAGGTGGAGAGGATCTGGTTCCTGTAGTGCTGCACATTGTCGGCCTCTGCCAACAGAAAGGCGTGCCGCAGGAGTCGTGTGGAGGGAGGGGGAGGGGGGAAGGTGTGCCCCAAAGAGGAAACAATGCCACGCGGCTCCACGCGGCTCATCAGAAGGGTGGTGTACAGGTCCTTACGATGAAGATATTCTTCATGGTGGTTTTCCTGGACCTGCCGCCACACCTTCACCGTGGTGTTGCCCTCTGTTCTGTCCCACAGAAGGCGAACAACGTTCTTGTCCACGCGGCGCCTTGGAGAAGAGAGAGTCATCAGATGATTCATTTAAAATTCTTTCACATGCTGCTGGGCACACTCACTTGCAGGTGAGAACTGCAGGGAACATGGCTGGATGAGCCTCACTGAGCTGGGACAGAATGAGAAGATCCCATGCAAGCCAGTGCCCCACTGTGCCCCCCTCTTTATTTCTGGTTGCCTTCGTGCACGGTCCACAACACAAAACCTCAGTCAGCATTGTGTACCAGCTGGATACGTCACATATGTGGTAAATATAGCCTCCTCTCGGAGGCTATATTTACCTACTAAACAGAATAAAACTAAAGCTGTATAAAAAGCCATTAAAAGGCATTAGTATTGGATCTTCTGTCCTGATCACCTCTGCTTAAAAAAAAAAAAAAAAGGAGAAAAAAAAGGTGAGTCGTACCCGATGATGGTAGCCAGACTTGTAGAGGTGCACGTCTCGCCCTGCACCTGCACAGGTATCACCCCGAGGACACTTGAGAGAGTACCTCCACGCTCCCACAGTTCGCCAGACAAAGACGCGGCTCCGGAAAAAGAGGCGTGGAGCTGGCAGAGCACCGCTGATGAGACCAGGAGGCTCCGGAGGGTAAAACCACATCCGGTCTGATTTTCTTCACCCTTCTCCTTTTCAGATGGCCAGAAACGTCTTTAAATATCTGAACGGCTGTGAACAGTCCTCTCTCTGTGTCCCCCTTCAGCCAGTTGACGTCAGCAGGCGGGATGCTATTGGGGTCTTCCCACAGGCGCACCCAACCCTTGAACTCCACCTGCATCGCAAATTATATACAGAACATGTGATCTAGTTTGAATTAAATGTAAGAGATTTAAAGTAGTCATATGTACTAACTTACAGGTGAGTCACTCGGAGGCAGTTCCACGGGAGTAACGTGACTCTGGGATGTGGAGGCCAACCCACTGGTCTGAAGAACAGATGCTGAGTGCAGCATGCGCCTCGCACCACTGATCTTAATCTGGGAGGATAGAGATGGAGAGGTCCTCTCTGGATGAAAGGGGGCAGATGAGGAAATCTGAGGCTGGGAGGAAGATGCAGATGAGGCAGTCATCTCTTTCCGGGGGGGGAAAATGAGGATGACCTGACCCGACTGGCTGACTTCTGCTTTGGCTTTTTTGTGGGCTGGGATTCTTTTGAAACAATATCAGTAGGCCGACTACTGCCTTGGCTTGCACTCTCGGACTCCTGAGACGTCACTAAATCCAAGAAAGTAAAAATTTGGGATTAAGAAAGACATGTACTTATTTTTCTTTAACTCTCTTAGTGTCTTACCTTCCACAGCCTGATAATGCAGCCATCAGCTCAGCATCAGCAGCACATGCAGATGGATTGCCCATTTTCAGCTGTTGCTACAGTAGGAAAGCAAATGTTTTATTTCATTAAACTCTGTAAAGTTCAGTCGTGAAACATTACCAATGTGCAAATCAAACACGTTCTTTGCTTTTGGGCCGTCTAGGGCCACAACACTTACTTGTTCCTTTTTCTGTGATGTATTTTCGGAACCTCTTCATCTGCACGCTGGTGATGTGGGTCAGCAGTGTGTTCAACCATCTCCTCACCGAGCTGTTTGCTTTTTGTATCATCTCCCTCTCCTTTGAGCTAAACTTGTCTGGCCTGTCCTTTTGGGATGCATACTGCCGGTGGAGCTCCTACATCTCCTGAAAGGTGTGGTCTTCAAATCCTTTCTGGCCATAGATGCACCGGTCTATGTTGGTTGGCCTCAAGGAACATGGAGACTTGAGGGAAACTCTCTGCGTACTCCGTCAGGCAGTCTTTTATCCACTGGTTTCCTATGTCTCCTTTTCCAGTGGGGTTAATCAACTCCGCTCTGTGTTTGTCAACTAGGCTGCAGGTGGAAATTTCGATAAGTTTAGTCTAATGCAGACATATTTGTGTCATTCATCATTAACATTGAATGTGAAAGGTTGTGTAGAGTACATTAAAGGTCATTTTAATGTTAAATACTTACAAATTCAGGTATCCAACATCATTGGCTACAAGCCAGTGGAAAGGGGCGTTCTTGTACTGCCCAAAAGGGAACACCAGCCTTCCCAGACACTGCTGATGGGATGGTGAAGAGATCCCTTCAGCCCACAGCAGTTTTTCTGCATGGCCCAGGGCGGTGAACTGATGGAGCAGCTCTGGTGGAAGTTGAGGGAAGACTTTTTTGGTCTCCTGATACAAACCGCCCAATTTTGAAGCCACAATAATGGCCTGCTGGCGATGTGCTGGAGCATTTGGGTTTGTGACCCAGATGAGAGTTGCCATCTTGGCTTGTGATTTAGTCTGTGTCATAGAAGAGTAATAGGTGGTTACACAGGGTTTATTTGTTTATTTATTTGGAGCCCCATTACCTTCCACAAGAGGTCGCTATTCTGCCTGGGGTCCATATGCAAAAAATACATACATTTTACCAATTTCACAAACACCGAAAATGATTTCACAAAAATACAGTGACTAATTCATCATATTTACCTTAAAAGCTTCACATGTTAAAATAAGTTAAAAAAATCATTTTTGTACCAGCATATCAAGACACATAGCAACATATCAACATCAACAATGATACATTTCATAACAGCAAATCATTCAAATTGTTAATTATTGTAAGTAGTCCATGTATCTTAGTTTTAAAATATTTTTGAAATGATATTTGTTACTAATGAGCCTTGTCCTTACAGACACTTGATTACATGCAACAGAAGATCTAAACAACATGGTTCTTCTCATACAGTTAGATCTTAAAAAGGAACAATCAAATCACCAGAGCTGACCTGACGAGTTTGATATTGGTGACAATACCCACTGTATAAAACTTTATTTACCAAATATTGGGGACATTTTTGGGTGCTGCCAAGACTTCAAAGTGTGTTTTATTCAAATATCTTTGCAACTTATTTGCAAAATGCTGTATATTATATGTTTATTGTTCTTTTATAAATCCTCATCTAGGCCTTTAAAAGCATGTGCATGCACATACTGTGGCGATCTGACAGTTTGCATATCGCCCTGATAAAAACCACCTGTGCAGGTCGGAGAGGACAGGCGTGCCCTCTAATCAGAGTGCCATCAGCTGTGGAAAAAGGGGACATAAAAAGACAGACGCACAGGATCTGGGCTGTGAGGAGGAAGCTGAAAAAGAGGGTCTAACGCTCAACCCTGCATGCTTCCACAACCTGAAAGACTGACATCTTCACTGGTGTCAAGCCAGCCCTCTGTCACAGGCATACCTGCCGGTTACACTTGCTCAGCTGTATAATTTAAGTTTTTTTTCTTGCTTGTATATACCCTGGCGTTTATTTTGAACGTTTGATGTACAGTTTATTGTTCCTTGTTCTTTTGCTGTATGTCACTTTTGTTCTGCATCAATAAAAAAAAAAAGCGTGAACACAGTTCGCTGTTGGTCACGTGGTGAGCACGGTCCGCACCACGTGACCAAAACAATCATAGCGGATGTCAAACTTTCAAAGCGATGAAGACGAGGTAAATCTACACGTTTTCGCAAAATATACTTTATTGAAAAAGGTGAAAAATATATTACCGTTAGATATTTTAGTGGCCCGAGCGGACGAGTCAAAAATAAAGTCTTGTGCTCCGTACTGCTCGAGCGAGCTGGGGCCTGTTTCAGAAAGGAGGTTCAACCAACTCTGAGGTCAAACCTGAACTCTGAGTTGGTCAATCGAGAGATTGTAAACTCTGAGTTTTCAGTTTCAGAGCAGCTGATCCGCGTTAGATCAATCAACTCTGAGTGGACTGATTCGGAGGTGAGCGTGCGCACCGCGACTATAAGAAGCCATTATCAATGGAGCGCAGATATCACGAGTCACCATGGCAACCGTGAAAAAAAGAGGTCCGAGTATTTTTCTCCAGCTGAACTTGACGTGCTGCTGCAGAGTTACAGTGAATATAAGCACATATTCCAGATGAAAAGCAACACCGCTGCATCTGCAAAACAGAGACAGTTAGCGTGGGAAAGCATAGCTGCTCAAGTTAATGCCTAAGTTTGCATTTAAATCATTGTTATAAAATATTGGCTGTAATAACTTTTTAAATAGCGTAAGGAGTGAAATAAAAAATGGCGATATTTAGGTTTACTTTTGAAGTGTTATTCCTGGTGTAAATGCATGAAATGCTGCATAGTGTACAGAACCAATCTGGGGGGAAATGCATTTAACGTTGATAATGTTTAGAGGACTTTTTTGTTAACCTTTCCCTCTAGCAAACGTTGGTCATTTTAATATTAATACATGCAATTGTTTTTTTAAAAGTGAACTTTTGTCTACTGTTGAACCTTTCGCTGCGCAAAGACTTCCTTCTTTTCTCTCGTCTTTCCGATCGTGGTCAAAAGCGCAGCGGAGATTTCCTTCAGGGCCGAAGGGAATTCTCCTTCGGGGTTCACTTCCCGTTCGAAACCCTCAACCTCCAGAGCGGAATAAGAATGACTCCAAAACAGTTATTCTGGGAATGACACCTTCTCCGTCCTCCTCATCCGTGCTCACCCCCCCCCCCCCATCTGCACCTGCAATCGCCCCTCCCCTTGTCTCTCGTGGATCGCACCCCGCTCAGCACACACACGCTGCAACACTACCCCTGTATTGATCAAGTGGTATAGGTTTATATGGGATTAAGAAAGTAAGCAGTACTAGCAAATTGTGTTTCCAAAAAGTAGATAGATAGATAGATAGATAGACAACTTTATTTATCCATTTGGGAGGTTCCCGCATGGAAATTGACATCTCCATCGCATACAGCACTGGTTGGCATACATATAGGAAAAGGAAAAAGGAAAAGGCAGCACAGTGACTAGAAAAAATTAGGAAGATTAGAAGAGTAACAAACAATTTTAAATATCTGCAAACAGTATATACAAAAAAAGGTAATTTAGGCCCTTTCCCTTTCCTTTTCCGTCTTCCTCCCCCCTCCTAAGTGGAGGTTGAAGAGTTTGATGGCACGGGGGACAAAGGAGTTCCTCAGTCTATTAGTCCTGCACCTTGGGAGGAGCAGCCTCTTACTGAAGGTGCTTCTCTGGCTACTGATGGTCGTGTGCAGAGGGTGGGTGGAATTGTCCAGGATACACGTCAGTTTTTTCAGTGTCCTTCTCTCTGCCACAGTAGCCAGAGGGTCCAGCCTTGTCCCAACCACAGAGCCAGCCCGCCTGATCAGCTTCAGTAATTGTTACATTAATCTAATTAAATGTCCCTGATTTCATTTTCATGTAGATGCAATCATGCAGGAATTAAAAGAACATGGCAGCAGCTAAAAATGAAGTATAAATATATTTGACATATGAAACATCTACATAGCAAGACCTAATGTTGTTTTCATTTTATATATGTGATTGACTGCAACGAAAAACGGTAACGCTCAAACAAAAACGTATGGGGAAATGACAAAACATCGAGTCGAGGTCTCAAAATCCTCGCACGACGTAAATGTAATTCTCTACGAATTAATGCAGCCTCCTCGTCTATTGGGTCCTCCAAAAAAGGACAAGCCATTCTTGTCACTTAGACCGTCTCTGTGTGACGGAAATGTGGGCAATGAAGGTTGAAGCGAAATATACCGCTTCGTCTTTAAAAAGGGGAGGGGACCGGCAGAAACTTTGAGTTTGGAGAATAAAACCTGCTCCCGACCAGGTTAGGTTCACAGCATAAGTGTTTCCGGAAGATGGCGGAGTGAGTGGTGGTGTTTGAGGCAGGGTCTGAAAGAGAAACCAATTTTTGTGTCCAACTGGAATTTGGGTGAGACCAACCATCCCCAGAAGTGTCAGAAAATCAATATTAGGAAAAAAAAAAAAAACGGATTACTCCAGATATATTTTTCACGTTTTTTCTCTACTGCATGAAGAATGGCTAACTCAAGGCAAGCTAACGTTAGCGACCATGATTATGATCTCCCGGCTCTTGAAAACAGTTTTGAGGAAGAAAGAACAGTGCAAATGGAGCAAGCAGTTGCTGAGGATGTGAATGACCCGATCTGCTTAAACAGCCCAAACCCAAAAAGAATGAAGAAACGAGGAGCCACGAAAAAACAAGACGGCGCTAGTAATGCTAGCCTCACTCATGCCATGCAGGCTATTCTAACCAGATTTGACGGCCTTGATTCCCGTATGGACGAAATCCAAACAGCTCTGAAAAGATTTGACGACTTGGAAAAGAAACTGGAAGGCATAGAGAATCGGATGGATGGGATTGGAAAAGCTACAAAAGAGAACACTGAAAATATTGTGAAGCTGAAAGAACGCGTGGAGCATCTCACATTAGAAAACAAAGAGTTGAGAGAGAAATGTCTGGAGAGCGAAAGATACAAGAGGAGATGGGACCTGCGGCTGATGGGGGTGCCAGAGAAAGACAATGAAAACACCAGAGAGGTCGTCCTCGGTATCCTCACCCGTGTGGTTCCGATGTCTGTGGAGAAGCTCCGGGACACCGTCGACACCGTTCATCGGCTGGGAAAAAGAGGCGCAGTGAATAACAACATGCCAAGAGCCATAATAATCCAGTTTGCAATGCGCACGGTGAGAGACGAAGTGTGGAGGAAATCTAAGGAAGCCAGAGTCTGCAAAGAGATGAAGATCTACTTCAGGGAGGACTTTTCCAAAGAAGATCGGGCAGCAAGAGCAAAACTCTGGCCGATGGTGGAGCAAGCCAGACGGAGCGGGAAGAGAGCTTTTCTGAAGGAGGGATACGCGCTGATTGACGGGAGGAAAGTGGTGCCATGACGACCAGAGACAGAGTTTGAAGGTCTGTTTTTGTTGAGCATTAGAATGTTGTAATCTCAAGGTTGATAACAACAAGGTTTATAAATGAAAAAAAAAAAATATATATCTTTTACTATTTTTGGGGAGGTTGGTCCAATAATGTTGCGTTATGGTTTTTGGACAGACATTCTGCTCATTCCTGCGTCTTCAGGAAATCTCAGCGTTTATCTAGACACCAAGGATTCTGCTCAGTGTTCATGTCTATTTTATTTGTTTCTTTAAATACCAGAGGTTTGAAAAATATTACAAAACGCAAGGCACTCTTTTTATTTTGTAAAGAACTTAAGGCGAATATTATTTTATTGCAAGAAACCCACTCAGGTCCAGCAGATGAAGTCTTTTGGAAACAACAATGGGGAGATACAATCCTTTACTCACACGGCACAAGCCGCTCAGCAGGAGTCATGATTCTGTTTAACAGGTTTTCGGGGAAGTCAATTAGGCATCTTGGAGATAGAGAAGGCCACTGGTTGTTAGCTGCTATTGAAATAAATGAGCAAGTCATTATTGTGCTGACTTTATATGGTTACAATAACAAAGTACAAAATAAGAATATGTTGGAAAAACTTGCTAAGGTTTTGTTGGAATGGAAAATTTCTCATGCAACAGATAAAATAATTATTGGAGGAGACTTTAACATTGCTTCAAACTCTTGGCTTGATAGATTACCCGTTAAAGGACAACAACCAGAACACAATGATACTATTAGAAACTTCTGTTTGTCAACAAACACATTTGATTTCTGGAGATTAAAAAACCCCACATCTAAAAACTATACATGGATTAGTGCATCAAACATTAACCAGCGATCAAGAATAGATTATTGGCTCATTTCTCAACCTTTATCTGCTCATGTAGGAAACTGTGAAATAGAACCGTCTCCACTTACTGACCATTGTTTAATCAGCCTTTCCCTAAAACTGTGTAAAAATACACACCCATCTCACAACACGTGGAAATTCAACAATAAACTTTTACTAAATGATA
This sequence comes from Oryzias sinensis, assembly GCA_037389245.1. NCBI lineage: Eukaryota > Metazoa > Chordata > Actinopteri > Beloniformes > Adrianichthyidae > Oryzias > Oryzias sinensis. The sequence goes on along the minus strand of CM074489.1, from coordinate 9,321,750 downwards.
TATTTATTAAGGAGATCAAATCTCTATGTTTGAAAGTGAGGGGAATGGAAATGACAAACAAAGGGAAGTGGGAGTGGTTTAAATTTGAAAGCAAACGTATAGCAAGTGAAATTGGCAAACATGTTGTAAAAAATAGGAAAATGAAACAAAAGGAAATTGTCAGAAAGATGAATATTTTATGCAACAAGGCTGATCCTTCAGAGGAAGATCTGGCTGAGTTAAACAAGCTCCAGAAACAACTAGATGAGATTTATTCAGAAAAAGCAAACGGTGCGTTTATACGATCCAGAGCTAAGTGGATTGAAGAGGGAGAAAAAAACACAACATACTTCTATGGATTAGAAAAATGTAGACAAACAAAAAAACAAATAGGTAAAATAAACAAAAATGGAAAATTAATTGAAGACCCAGAGCAAATTAAATCTGAAATATTTTCATTTTACTCAACTTTATATAGCTCAAATTTTTGCCAAGAAAATTGTGACATATTCTTTACCCAAATTAAAGAACACATCCAAAAGATAGAAGACGTTGATAGAATTAGTTTAGAAGAAGATGTAACTATATCAGAAATTGAAATTGCATTGAAAAATATGAGTAATGGCAAATCACCAGGAATAGATGGACTGACGACAGAATTTTTAAAGTTTTTCTGGCAGGACATTAAAGATTTAATGATTAATGCTTTCAATGATTGTATACGTGAAGGTTGCCTTACTCCATCTATGAAAACTGGATTGATAACCTTACTCCCTAAACCAAATAAGGACTCTTCAAAGTTAGATAATTGGAGGCCCATCACCCTGCTGTGTAATGATTACAAACTATTGGCACTAGTTTATGCAAACAGGATTAAAATGGTTCTAGACAAAGTAGTGGATAGTTTTCAATCTGCCTTTATAAAAGGAAGAAACATACATAATAATGTTAGATTAATTCTGGATATGCTAGATTATCAATCTATGATAGAAACAGAAAGTCTCATTTTATTTATTGACTATTTCAAAGCCTTTGATTCTGTAGAACATAACTTTTTATTTCAAACGCTGGAACATTTTGGATTTGGAAAAAAATTTTGCTCAATTATAAAAATGTTTTATACTGAAATTTACAGTTACATCGCTGTTAACTCAGAATTAACACCCAGAATAAATGTAACATGTGGAATAAGGCAAGGATGTCCAATATCACCAAAAATTTTCATTTTATGTACTCAACTCTTAGCATACTTAATCCTAAACAACCCTAATTTTCAAGGCATTAAAGTTTTTGATTTTGAATTCCGCCTTAGCCAGTTTGCAGATGACACAGTATTTTTTCTAAAAGACAAAAACATGGTAATGGAAGCCCTGCAAATTATATCCATTTTCTCAAAAGCTTCTGGTCTTCAATTAAACTTACAAAAATGTGAATTACTACCCCTGTATTCTTGCCTGGAAAAAGAAATGTTTTCATTCCCAGTAAAACACGAAGTGAAATATTTAGGAATTAAATTAATTAGAGATGAAAAAGAAAGGGAAGAAATAAACATAATGGAAAAAATTAACCAAATGCAGAAATCATTCAATCACTGGTTAATCAGAGATCTAACCATTTTTGGAAGAAATTTGTTGTCCAAATCTGAAGGAATTTCAAAATTAATATATCCGTGCCAATCTCTCTACATTAACCCAAAGAATGTTAAAAAAATTAACTCAGTTATTTATAAATTTATTTGGAGAAATAAGACCCATTACATCAGAAAATCTCAACTAATGAAGGAATATAATTTAGGAAGTATAAGGACGACTGATTTTGAATCAATGATTGGAACCTTTAGAATAAAATGGTTAAAAGATTTTATGGCTAACCCTGACTCAATATGGTTTCATATTCCCAAAAACATCTTCAATAAAGTACACTGCAAAAAAAGAAAAGTTGGTAGAACTTAAAATTGTAAGGCAACAAACTTCGGTAAAATTTTGAGTTAAGGACCTAAACTCAATATTTTAAGTTTTGTGTTGGAGTTTTCAAACTCATTTATCTAAGTTCTTCTAACTCAGTTGTAAGTTTTATGAACTTAAAAGTTCAAGTTGGATTAACTTTGATTTGTAATTTTGACCAATTCAGATGTAAGTTATAGTGACCTAAAATGTCGTGTAATCCTAACTCTGAATCATGATTTTTCACAACTCAGGCTTAGATGTACAGAATTAATTTTTTTGGCTGTAACAACTGTAAATTCCAATTATTGCTGACTTGACCAGAGGTTGAAATAATTTAAATTTAAGTATTAAGAGCACCTCTGCTTTTGACTTTTAATACAGTTTTGTAATCATACATACTTAATACCTTTCCGCTTTTTCTTTATTTCCACATGCAGCCCAGATCTTTTCTAGATCAACAAGGCACAGGTTGGCAGTTACAGCTAACCTGCATGTGTACAAACAATAAGTATTTAAGGACAACATGAAGGTCACTTCTCTTCACAGCTCCCTAACTCAAGGTTTGGGAATCAACACTTCCCATGAGTCTTAGTTGCCATGGGCGTGGCTAAGGCCCAGTTCACCAAAACGTTGTTTACAAAATGGCTGAAGCCTTGGGGGTATTCCAGAAAGCAGGTTATGCTAGCTCCCACGATAATTTTAAGGCTAAGGAAGTTGATTAATTCAATTAAGTAGGTGTAACTTTGATGCTGCTGTTAGATCGGCACCGCAAGGAATTGTGGGATAAAACGTACTTTATGTACTTGCTGTGCACGTGCATTAACCCAGGGTTACCAAGTCAAGTCTAATTACTCTAACTCATATCAGATCTTTAGGAACCAACATAGGATTTCAGCCAGAGTTCAGAGTTAAAGTCAGGGTAGTTTAAACATGCTTCCTGGAATACCCCCTGGTTCGTGTCTGTAACACACACACAAACACACATATGTATAACTGATTCTAATACTTATGTCATTAAATAAGAGTTAAAACTTCTGCAGATACTTCTTGACAAACCACTCAATCAGTGGACATTGCCAACTCCAAAAGTTGGCATTCCCGCATTTCACAATTAAAAAAGATAAGTTCACAGAACTTATCACACTGTAATGAACTGCAACTTAGATATATAAGTACAGACAATTCAATAAATGATGTTGAACTGTGCGACTACCTTAACTTGCTGAACTGACTTAAATTGTTGGATTGATTAGAAGAACTTAGATTATAGAGTTATTACAACATAATAGATTTTGTTAAGTCAAAAAATTTAAGTTGGATTTATTACAGTGTAGGTGGATTAGATTTTTTGCTTAGATGTGACTTTGAAATTTCCAAACTTCCTATAAAGATTTCAGAATTTCACAAACAAGTACTTTTCCACTGGAAAATGATATTTAGCCACAATTTCACTCCTCACTGCGCCACCCTGTGGAACAACAGAGTAATTACCACAAACAGGAAGACCATTTTTCATCAGAATTGGTTTGATCACAAGATTCTTTTTGTAAGGGATATTCTTGATTCAAATGGAGAAATTCTTCAGTTAAGATACTTCAAAAGTAAATATGATATTGAATGCACAACCAAAGAATTCCAGAAAACCTGCAGAGCAATTCCAATTGCTTTAATACATTTAATAAAAAATACAATACTGTCTTCCTATGTTCAAATTAAACTACCCAATTTAGTAATAGGAAAAATAAAACTTAATGAAAAAAAATGTGATAATAAATACCTAAACAAATCCTTTAAAGGCAAATTATATCATGACTTTAATAGAAAAGTGAAATATAAAATAACTGAGACACCTGTCACATCTGGTGCTCAACTTTGGAAATTCATAAAATGGCCAGTCGCCCCCAAAATAAAAGAAATGCAGTTCAAAATCATAAACAATTATTACCCATCGGCAGAGACATTGAGAAGCAGATTTGGCTTTGAGGTTGATCAGTGTGATTTTTGTCATGTAGCCCCAGAAACAACCCAACACCTGTTTTTTTCATGTCCAGTGATCCAAAGATTCTGGCAAGATTTTCATAATTGGCTTAGGCAAAAAATTAACAACATACAATTCACAGAAAAAGATATTTTGTTTTATAACAGTAAGTTGCCAAAAGAGTCAACAAACTTAGTGAACATCCTCCTGCTTTTGGGAAAATATCATATCCATAAGAAAAAGTGGAAAAAAGATCTGCCGAACCTCCTGTGTTTTCAAAATGAAGTCAAATTGTATTTCTCCTCATTGAAATGTATTCACAACTCAAATCCTTTCATTGATGACATTTGTAACTCTGCTACAGTATGGTTACAAATCTAGGGTCCAGATTGTTGATTGCCTTGTATTTTAATTTATGCTGATTTTTTTAAATATCTTTTATACATGATACTTTGTGTTTTTTTTGATTTTTTGTTTTTTTTTTATCTTTGTTTTTGAAAAGAGCTGTGCCTTGCATCTTTGTGTGTTGTGTCTGCGAGAGTTTTGTAATGATTATATTTCAATTAAAAAAAAAAAAAAAAAAAAAAAAAAAAAACTTTCAGAAGCGGAAGTGTCTGAATTTCAAAATAAATAGCTCTAGATGTTTTAGGCTAAAAAGTAATAATAACATTTATGATAGTAATGTATAATCTGACGCAAACTAATGATAAATTTTACATTGTTCATTAAAAAAAATTCTGGTTACGAATAACAACTGACTTAGTCCTTGAACTATTTGGAGGAAAACTCTTATGATGAAACTATGCAACATGTTCTGGTTGTTATCTGAGCAATCCCAAATGATAAATATGTTTATTTTTATGTATAAGAATTAAAATAAAATTTTAACTGGTTTATGACAAAACTAAAAAAAAATAAATAAAATAAAATAAAATAAATAAACATAAAAACTCTTCAAAATTAAATCTTACTGCTCCTAAAGCTTCATAGGTGTGATATAAAATGTAGAAAATACAAATATTTAAATCTACAAATTAAAGAAAAATAATTAAAAACGTTTTAGGTAGCACTGCGGCAGAGTGCCCTCTGCTGTCAAAATAAATAACTACTAAGACATCAACTGCTATAGCATGTATTATTTATTTATTTATTTTGTGATCTTTTATCAAAAGTGAAAGTTACTCAAGGAATGTGTTTAAATGTTTTCTTATTTTTGTTACTATTGGATTGCAATAAACACCTGCATGAGGGACACATGCATAAATCACTCTCGTGATTCTTTCTCCTCTGTTCTCAAGGGTATAACATCCACGTGTCTTAAGCTTCTTCCATAGATATTCCTCACTGAAGAACACTTTAAACTGTTCATTTCAGTTCAATTCAATTCAATTTTATTTGTTTAGCCCAAAATCACAACAACAGTCGTCTCAATGGGCTTTGTGACGGTAATTGAAATTGTTAAACATACAATCAAAAGGATCATGAACACATAGAATTCAATAGGAAAATACTAAAATTAACTAAAAAACTGACTAAGCTAAACTGGACATCCCTGCCCTTAGATCCCCCTTTGCTGTAAGGAAAAACTCCTAAAAAAACGGATTCCGCAAAAAACAAAGAAACCTCAGGGGTGCCCACATGAAGGAGGGATCCTCCCCCAGGACGGACAGGTGATTACCTGAACTCATAGAGAAGAATGAACTTATCTAACGCTACAACTACATATTTAAAGTCCAGCAGATGAGCTTCATCCAGCCGGAGTTGAAGGGGCCGCCGGGGCCCCGGAGTCGAGCCAGAGACAGGATCCACAGCCAGGTGTAGGAGAAGGAGCAGAGACGAGGTACACGGTCAGTTACAGGAGCACGGATGAGCCAACTGGTTTTCCCACTCCCCAGGAGGGGAGAGGGAAAGAGGGACAGTACATGAATCGCACTGCACCAAACAGAGGCATGGAGAACTAAATGATGAATAATGATCCAGGATAGAGAAGAGAGGAAGGGTAGAAGTAGATGAGAAAAGAGGACAGAGCCCCAGTGCACCATAGTTACCCCAGATTTAACTTCTAGCAGCCTTTTAAAACAAATAGTTATTGTTATTAAGTTTAGTTTAAACAAATTAACATTAAGTTAAATAATCTCTGAATACTGACAAGTCTGACAATAAGCCTGTCCAAAGAGGAATGTTTTCAGTCTAACTTTAAATGTAGAAACTGAATCAGCCTCTTTTCCACGAGCTGGGAGCTTATTCCATAAAACAGGGGCTTGGTGGCTAAACGCTCTACCTCCAACTGTACTTTTACCAATTCTAGGAACCACAAGCAGTCCTGCATTTTGCGATCGAAGTGTTCTTATTGGATGGTAAGGGACTATGAGGTCCTTAATATAGGACGGGCCATTCCATGTAAGGCCTTATAGGTTAACAGGAGGATCTTGTACTTGATTCTAGAATCAACTGGGAGCCCATGGAGCGAAACTAACACAGACGTGATGTGATCTCTTCTGCTAGTTCCTGCTAACAATCTAGCTGCTGCATTCTGAACAAGCTGGAGACTTATTCAGGAACTCTTAGGACACGCTGCTAACAAGGAGTTACAGTAATCCAGTCTAGACGTAACAAATGCATGGATGAGTTTTTCAGCATCACTCTTAGACAGTATATGGGGCGACAGTGGCTCAGGTGGTTGAGTGGGTCTTCCAATGACCGAAGGGTTGGCGGTTCGATCCCCGCTCCCACAAGCTAAAAATGTTGTTGTGTCCTTGTGCAAGACGCTTCTCCCTCCTTGCCTCCAGTGTGGCTCCACTGATGTGTGAATGTGCATGAATGCTCCCGGTGATGGTCAGAGGTGCCATAGGTGCGAAATGGCAGCCACGCCTCTGTCAGTCTGCCCCAGGGCAGCTGTAGCTTACCGTCACCAAGTATGAATGAGGAGTGAATGAATAATGGACACACTGTAAGCGCTTTGAGTGTCTTGAAAAGCGCAGATAAATCCAATCCATTATTATATTTCTTATCATAGCAATATTCAGTAGGTGAAAAAAGGCAGTTCTACACGCCTGAGATATGTGAGCCTTAAATGATAAATCCTGGTCAAATAAAACCCCAAAGTTGCTATACTTATGCCATCCAGGCAGACTATCTGAGCAGACAGAGCATCTCTGAGGTTTTTAGGACCTAGTATAATGACCTCAGTTTTTTCTGGGTTCAGGAGGAGATAATTAATTGTCATCCAGGTCTTGATGTCTCTAATGCAGGCATTCAGTTTCCCTAATTTGTCATTCTGGTCAGGTTTCATGGATATATACAACTGCGTATCGTCAGCATAACAATGAAAATTAATGCTGTGTTTCCTGATTATGTTTCCTAGGGGTAGCATATAAAGCATAAACAGGATGGGTCCTAAAACTGAGCCCTGTGGGACTCCGTAGTTAACGTGATTGCACTGAGAGGAATGTCCATTTACATTAACAAACTGATACCTATCGGATAAATAGGATTTAAACCACTGGAGGGCAGATCCTCTGATCCTTATGTCACGCTCTAACCTTTGGAGTAAAATACTGTGGTCGATAGTGTCAAAGGCTGCACTGAGGTCTAACAGGACCAGAATAGAAAGTAGTCCCTTTTCTGAGGCCAATAACAAGTCATTAGAGACTCAAACTAGTGCAGTTTCCGTACTGTGGTGGGTTCTAAACCCCGACTGAAAGTCTTCAAAGTGGCTGTTGTCCTGCCGCCGTTGCACCGACAGCCACCTCCAGCTGTTTGATCCAGTTCTGGAAAGTCTGTACATCATCTCCAGCGAATGGAGCAGGCAGATAAATTTGAAAGTCCCCGCAGGGAAAATGCCTGCCGGCGTGTCCCGCGCTTGATTTAAACGGGTCCTCGTTTCCGACCCACATGTTTGACAAGTTAGATCCAGAAAAACAATTCGCCACTGCTACAAACTGTGAAGTTCATCTTCAGCAACACACTGTCCAGAGTCACTCGACAAAAAAATGAAACGGCCGCTGCCACCAATGTAGACGGCCTTCCAGGGTTCGTTGTTGGAAGATGTGAATGAAATTATGGCACTCAGGCACACACGTCTGTTCGCTCCACAGGTCTCTTTATTATAAGTCTTGCACAGAAGAACACAGGCCCCCTACAGTCCCACTATCGTAACTGCAATGGTATATGCATGAACACAGAACACTGCATGGGCTGCTACACTTCTATATTCATTATTTTTACGTTTCTCCTTTCTTGAGGGAAAATTTGACTCTCGCCACATACCCGAAAATTCACCAAAATTGGCACACACCTGGGATAAATGTGAAATGAATTTTCGGCAAAGAGAACATCCCCCCCCCCAAGATGATGACATCACGGCGAGCATTCCTGTCAAGAAAATGATTGGCCCAAAATCGCTTATGGGGCCAAAAAAAAAATATTTCAAATTAGAGCAATGAAACCAAAACACAGGTGTTGGAGGTATCAAGGTTGAAATAGTTTCGGATTTTTTATTAGTTTTAGTTTTTATTTCGTTTTGAATTTTTGTTTTTAAATTTATTTAGTTTTGATTCGTTTTTAGAGGCTGCTTTACTAGTTTTTATTAGTTTTTATTTTTTGAAATTGCTTCGTTTTAGTTTAGTTGTTATTAGTTTTAGTGTTAGTTTTAGTTTCTTCTTTTTTTTTTAAATTAGGATATTTGTCAGGTGCATGATTCAAAATCACCAGAATAAGTATTGTATGATAAAAACGCAATCAAAGATACATTTTGAAACACTTATTATTCAGAGGACACAAGGACAACCATCCTTAAATTAAAATACAACAGCCGATAACAGCATTACGTTATCTGCTCTCGCTTCTTTTTCGGGGGAGGGCGGGCGACAGGCTAGCCTGTCTAGGTACTGTTGATTTGCGTTGTTGTGTGCGCTTTTTAAATGTACTTTTAGATTCGTAGGGTTTTTCCCTTTGAGGAGCGTTCCACAAATTTTGCTTCGACTACAAGGCACTTACTTTTGTTTTCGACGCTGTTATATTCAAAAAAGTCCCAAATAGGACTCTCCCGCTTTCTCCCAACTTTTAATGCAGCCATCACGCTCATGTAAATGTCTATGACAACGCTAGCCGGCAGTGTCTGACAGACATCATGTGACGTCACAGACAACGTGATGTCGTAGGGGTCAAATACACAGTAAAACTAGCAGGGTGAAGTAAATAGACTTTATTTCAACCCAAAAGACTTATGCATTAACAAAGACGAAAACGAAGTATTTTTTGGGGTTAATATTAGTTAGTTTCAGTTCGTTTTATACACACAACAAACAGTTTTAGTTAGTTTTCGTTTTTTTTTAAACTCTCGTTTTTATTTTTATTTCAGTTAACGAAAAAAATTTTTCAGTTCTAGTTTTAGTTTTTTTGTTCGTTTTCGTTAACTATAATAACCTTGGGAGGTATCCCAAAGATCTTTTGAAATCATTATGGGATGGCCACACAACCTACAGCTTGGCGGCCATTTTGTGGCGAACTTTGACGAATGGCGATTTTCGTGTTTTTTGACAATGAGCAGAAGACTGAGCGGAGGTTTACAAAGCTACAGTACAGGCGCTGGTATTTCCTTGTGGTAAGGCTGGGCGATATGGCCTGCAAATAAAATCTCTGGTTTTATTTTTTTTATTCGATCTTCAATTTCTTCTGACCCCCTAATTAAGGAAAGCAAGGAGTACAAACTGCAGACAACGTAAAGCAGATTTTGCTTTTATTTAATGAAACGCAAGGCAAATGTAACCCCCATTTCTGTGATGACTAATAAATAAATGAACACACTTGGAATCAAACAGTGATGGTCAAACAGTTATGTTATTTCTTACACATCAGATCAGGATGAGAAAAAACTCCCAAAACAAAACAAGATTTGGAGCCAAATGAAAGAGGATTCTGGTTTTTGGGTGAAAAGGTGGACAGAAGAAAGACGAAGCAACCCCTTTTTGTCCTCTGGGAGGAAATGTTAGAGGCCGACATCAGGAAATCTGGTTTTAGGGTGAGAGAAGCTGCTCTTTCTCCAAAGGTGCTGGAGAGAATTAAGACCCTGGTGGTTTCTGGGGCCACAGGCATGGCAGTGGTGGCTGTATTTGGAGCACTTGTGGTGTGAGCTGCTGCAGCTGGAGCATCTCTTGCTGTTCTTTCTGGAATATCTCGCCGGAATATCAGCTGCGGGAGGTACAGATATTGGGGAAGCTGTAGGTTCTGATTTTGGCTGCAGCAGCTGGGAAAACGGCAGTGGCGTTGAGTGCAGCTACAGGTGTGGTTGTGGGCGGGTCCATCGGAGCTGTTGCTGGTACTAAGGCTCCCGGCCCTCAGGAGGGCGCCCTATGCCCTTCAGCAGTTCAGTTTAATAGGAGTGTCTGCTGTGGGGGTTGCAGTGTGTTTTGGTTGCATCTTGGTAGCTGGTGCAGCCTTAAGGCCCGTACACACCGGGACGAATATTCGCCAGGCGTTTTTCGCCACGTTTTTTGTGTTCACACCCAGGCGATTTTCGCTGACGATGAGTCGAGCGAACATGCAATTTCATTCCCTGACATTAGATGGCGCTTAATGTAAACAGAAATACTCCTGTACACAAGGTGGCGCTGCGCAACTTTACGCTTCTCAAAGTCGCTTTTCACTCAGAAGAAGAGAGCAAGTATTTACGCGATTGTCAGAATCAAACAAAGAAAACATGAATATTTCAAGCACCAGTAGCTCCAACTGGTGCTTGGTTCGGGGATATTTTAGAATGTCCGTCATTATTTCTTCGCGGCAGTGTAGACGCTACTTGGCGTCTATCTTCTTCGCTGGTATGTGTGCTCAGCAAGGCAGTTTTGTGTTTGAGCGCCCCCAAGTTGTGTTTTACCGTAACTTCAGAAGCTCCAGACACGTGTGCAAAAGCGCCATTCTCATTGGTCGAATAGATTTCGACGCGATGCGTCGAAAAAAAAAAACGAACCCGAGGCATTTTTTATTTTGACGCTTTAACGCGTGGCGTTTTTTCGCGTCGGTGTGCACACTCTCATTGGTGCTCTTTGTTTAGTCACGAGGCGTTAAACGTCGGCGAAAATCGCCGGCGAAATTCGTCCCGGTGTGTACGGGCCTTAAGGTGCAGCTCTGGAGGGAAGCAGTTTCAGTGCTGCAGCTCTGCGTGGAGCAGAAACTGCAGCTGCCGGAGCAGCAGACGCTGGCTCTGCAGCTCCAGCTCAGCTAACTTCAGCTGTGGCAGAACATGTAGCGGTCTCTGCTGGTCGGCATTCTAATTTGACTACTTGAAGTTTTTTTAACATTAATTAAAATAGTAAAAATTTCATCTTAGTTGTATAAAGATGGTCCTGCAAAACATAATTTGGCCTGAGGATGTGGAACAAAATGAAGATGGAGGCTCTGTTGCTGTAAAATCTCTTGTTGCTGCTCTACCAAGTTTGTGGAGAGCAGTGAACTACAGGATACAGAGCAGTAACAACTTCTCACCTTTTGAGTGAAGTAACTGAGATTGGAAAAGCTGCAGCAGGCTGCGCCCTGGTTGGAGGTCTGGTTGTGTAGGTGGTGAAGGAAAAAGTCAGTTGTACAGGAAATAGCAGAAACCAACTACTCTGAGAAATCATCCTATGAAGTCTACTGGAACAAATAAATTCAAGCTAGGAGTCCAATTTTATGCAGTGGCGTCGTATTCATGTCATGTTTACATATGATAAGTACTTTGTGAATTAATCTGGGAAGGGTGCTATTAAGGTAAAAATGGGTCTAAATGGACGAGCTTGTAGATGTGATGTGCGAACTTGTAAAATAGAATGTGTGAACATGCGCACTAAAAATCTGCATCTATGTGTAAAAATCTTTAGCTGTTAAGTCTGACAAACAAAATCAGAACTGTCAAATTCCTATTTCCATGTATTCATTTAGAGTTACTACCTCAAAGATTGTTATTAACCGTCTGATAATGCTGCATCATATCATCCATTAAGTCTGTTAAACAGTGATCAGAAAATTATTGCCAAGGTTTTAACAAATAGATTGAATGACTACATTGGCATGCTTAGTCATAGCGATCAAACAGGGTTTATTCCAGAACGATATGCATTTTCAAACACTCAACGGCTTCTAAATGTTCTGTATACCACGTAACTCCCTCGTGCTGCCGTTCTCTCTTTAGATGCCCAGCAGGCCTTTGATCAAATAGAATGGAATTATATGTTTTATGCAATTCAGAAGTTCGGTTTCGGGACAAATTTATGACCATGATAAAAATGCTTTATTCTCGCCCCAAATCCTGTGTGATTACTAATAATAATAGGTCTACCCCTTTCCACTTACACAGCGGCACCAGGCAGGGTTGCTGTCTCTCTCCAATCCTCTTTGCTTTTGCACTTGAACTGTTCGCTATCGCTATTAGAGCAAACCAGGACATTATTGGGATAAAGCATGGCAATTCTGAGAGCACAATTGGACTGTACGCAGATGATGTTGTCCTTAAACATAAAATAATCTATGCCTCCTCTTCTTGACCTGATAAACATTTTTGGTCAATTTTCCGGCTTTACCATTAACTGGGAGAAAAGTGTACTCATGCCTCTGTCTGGCAACTTAAACTTGCAATCTCTACATAATTTACCTTTCAAAGTCGCCACTGATCACTTTCAATATTTAGGAAATAATATTCCCAGAAATACCAAGCTTATTTTCAAATTGAATTTTCAATGTCTAATGGATAAAATTAAAAGCTTGATTGATAAGTGGAAATTGCTTTCTATTTCTATACTCGGCCGAGTAAACATTGTCAAGATGGTTTTACTTCCTAATTTTCTATATTTCTTTCAGTGTCTGCATATCTTTCTCAATAATTCGTTTTTTAAATTAATTGATTCCCTTCTTACTTCCTTTATTTGGGCATGCAAGACCCCCCAAATTTCAAAAGCTCATTTACAAAAACCAACTTCAGAAGGTGGCTTTGGCCTGCCTGTGCTGAGACATTATTACTGGGCTTGTAATGCTAGAGCTTGGCTTTTTTGGAAGGAAGGTAGTGATATATGCAATCAATCACCATGCTGGCCTGTGATGGAAAAGTACAGACTTAAATCTCTGACTGGGGCCTCTCTATCTGCTTTGCTGTTCAGCAAAGTGGAAATCCCAATTAAAAAAAGAAAAAATGACTTTGTTTTGTACAATTCCTATAGAATTATGAAACAAAATAGGAAGGTACTCAGTCTGCCGGTCTTATCTATAGACGCTCCCATCTGTCTGAACCCTGCTTTTCAACCAGGTCTGTCGGATCACATGTTTACTCTCTGGGATGAAAAGGGCCTCTCATCCATTAAGGATCTCTACATCAATAATCATTTTGCATCTTTTACCCAATTGCAAAAAAAAAATTCTCTCCCACCGGGGCATCTTTTTAGGTATTTGCAAATCAGGCACTTTGTAAAACAGTCAGTTTCAACAACTGCCAACACAACTTGAATTTTCTTGATTAAAGCGTCGACATCTAAGAATTTGATTTCAGATTTAGTCCGATGTTTTCATAGGTCACCAACACTACTCATATTAAGGTGGCATGGGCTGATGACATTGGGACGGATATCCCTACTAATTTGTGGCTAAGCGCTTTGAAAGGAATCAAGTCGTGTTCCATTAGTGCACATCTTCACCTCATACAGTTTAAAGTAATCCACCGTTTGCATTACTCCAAAACAAGATTGCATAACATTCTGTTTCACCAATCTGTAATCGTTGTCAAACTGGTATAGGTTCTTCATCTCATTCATTTTACTCATGCCCTAAGCTAACAAATTTTTGGTTTAATATATTTAGGTCGTTTAGTTCTGTTACAATGCACAAATAACTCCCAATGTTCTGATTGCAGTATTTGGTTGTTCAGAGCAATCTCAGAAGCTGTCACACTCAATACAACAGGCAGTCATGTTTGGAATGGTTATAGCCAAAAGGATTATTCTGAAGGAGTGGAAGGCTTCTACCTGCCCTCGTTTCTGTAAGTGGCTAAATGACATGGCGAGCTGTTTGTACCTTGAGGAAATCCGATACAAATTGACTGGTCGGCAGGATAAATTCACACAAAGACTTGGGGACCTTTCATGGATCATATTAATCAGGCGAAAACCCAGCCTCTCATCTGATGTTGATTGTTTACCTTTCTTTGCATTAATTCCTTCTGTGTTGTTGCTGTATGTGGGGATTTATGCTGTGTTTCTCATTGGTACACTGGCAGTGTTTGTGTTGTGTGTTTAAAACTTTGTTTAAAAAAGCAATAAAAAATATATTAAAACAAGTAGCTGACATGTCATAAAAGTGTGAGCACCCCTGTGTCATGGGTTTGTGTGAGGTGTTGCTGGCTACTTTTGGAAGTAAGCCATCTTTGCAGTGTGAAGTACAGTTAACCAAGGCTCTGGTATTTTTTAAAATCTTGATGACATCACACACACAGCAAAGGGCCATGATACTTTTCCTGTTTTTGATGACATCACACGCACTCACTCTGGTTTTGATGACATCATTTGACATACATCCCAACTCAAGAAACATTGTCAACAAAGACAGTTTATACATGTTCTGATTTTCACTGAAAAACAAGTACACTACACAAATAATAACTTTACAAAAATCAGAAGAGAAAATACAGAACAGAGGCATTATGGCACTAAGCGAAGGAGCACTGAATGAATCAATTAGGGAACAACTTCAACAGGGAAGAAGAGAGATAAAATTACTTATGGAAAATCTTAAAGAGGAAACAACACTAAGAAAAGAAAAGGATCAAATTATTATCTCCCTTAAGGAAGAACTGGAAGATTTAAGAACACAGTTCAGAGAGAGCTCTATCCAACCAGCCAGTGGTTCACAGAAACCATCTGTATTTGCTAAACTGATGTACACTGTAGGGGCAGTCTGTGCAGTTGGTTCCATTTTGTATGCAACATCCAAAATGTTTTCATAGTGACAGCTTAGAGAGGGATGTTTTTAGTTTAGTTTTTTATTTTTTGTAGTTTATGAGTTTAGCTTTTTATCCCGGTAGGTTTGGGTATTTATTCTTACGTTTTGACTTTACTGTCATGAAATTAAAGGTTAGAACAACAGGATTTTAATCAAATTTAACTGTGTCCCTAATTATTTTGATTTTATTTATTTCTATTTATTTATTTAATGAGTTTATTTTTAGAGATTTAGAAACAGTAGGCTTTTGAAAGAGAACATGTTTTATTTAGTTGTTAAGACAACATTTAGTAAGTAAGACAGAGTTTTAAGGCCACGGTGAGGACAAAAATTCTGGCCAACGTGACAACATGACGACACAAAGTTTCGAGAAAAAACTCGTTGTGTCGAGATAAAAGTCAAAATAAAGTTTCGAGATTAAAGTCGCAATGTTGCGCGAGAGAAGTGAAGCTGAGTCTTTCAGGAGTATTCAGTGTTATGGCTAATGTTAGTGAGCTAGTGGCAGTGGCGGTTCTACACTAACTTACTCCCTGGGCGAGTAACCCCACAGCCCCCCCCCCACACACACACACACAAATACAAAATTTGACAACATCCTGTTGTGTTCCTTATCTTCTAACACGCTTAAGGTTTTGGGCCGAAGAAGATAAACTAAAACTGAACCTTTTGAACATAAATATGAATAAAAACAGGAACACAAGTTAAACCCTAAATAACTTGTAATATTTTGCTCTCCATAGAAATATATTCTGTCAAAATGATACAAATATGAACATGCTGCAGAACAAAACAAAGAAAGCCTGGAAATATTAATAAGAAATTACAAATCAAATATTTCCGTTTTTTTTTTTTGCTCTTTTATCATTTTTTAGAGCATTTTTTTAGAGCTGGACTCCTGCTTCATTTTTAGCAAAAATTTCTTAATGTGTGACGTCATGTATGCCTTTGCGAAACATATCAGAGGGATTAGATCTAAAAAAAACGTATTGTGATTAATATTTTTATGTTTTATAAAACATTAAAGACTAAATCATAGAATTCATCAGTGGGATGGCTCCAAAAATATTTGGCATTTCCCTAAATTTGTGCAACACCAACAGCAGAAATCCTCCAAAAAAACTCAATCCATAAAAAATGGTCTGCGCCCACCACCCCTGTTACGGTTTCTGTTTCTTTGCCCTTGTGGTTTGTTTCCTTTTTGTTCTGGCATGTTTTGAGTTTAACTTCCTGTTTTATTTTGTAGGGTTTCCTGTTTCGTTTTTGTTGTGAGTTTTACTTTGGTTCCCCATCCTTCCTGTTTGTGTTCACCTGTGTCTCGGTTGTCTGTATGACTTTAAGTCTTGTCATTCCCTTCCTCCTGGGCTGGTCCATAGTATGTTAGTTAGTATGTTAGTCTGCTCTCCCCGTTTCGAGTGTTTCGAGTGTTTAGTGTTTCGAGTTTCAAGCCTGCCGTCTGCAGGGGTTTTGGTTTTGTGTCCTTAGTTTTGTTTATTAAAGCCCCCGTTCCCCTGCAACCTCCTGCCTCCTCTCGCTCTCTGCGCCTGGGTGCTTCCTCCCTTCTCCCCCCGTAACAAACCCTCCCCCTTCCCTTCCCTCTGACACACGCGGCTCCGTCTCTATGACGGCAGGCGCAGCTGCGGCCCAGAGTTGATTGTTAGATAGAAAAAGACTCCCAATCACCTGTTAGTGTGATTCAGCCAGCCACCGGCGAGTTGCGCCCCCCTCTCGAGTTTTTTGACTTGTTATGTTCCAAAGACTACCGCAAAGAGGTGTGGCCGCAAGCATCTTGCAGCAGAGGGCGGTGGTCACGTGCGCGTCGGGTCTGCTGTGTCGGAAGTAATTGTGGGAAATAATCCCCATTCCCTGCTTTTGTCGAAATTGGGTTGAGCACGGGTGTTTGTTCTGCCTAATTCCTTTTCATGTGCCTGTTTTACGTTGTTTCACTCTGAGTTATTTCATCTTTTTTTTTTTGCACCATAAGTGTGAAGAGGAAACAGGATGAAGACCTTCTTAACAGTCTGATGTGTCAAAATGCAAGTGTTAAGTGTCGGCAGCTGAAGCAATTTCAAATTAAAAGTGCAAAGTTTCCTCTTTGAATATAGTAGCACCTTATGTGTAAAGCAGTGGGCACGGCAAGTGCCGCCCTGGGCGACCGCCCACATCGCCCATATCAAAAACCGCCACTGGCTAGTGGCTTTGCACTTCAGAGATTACGACAGAGTTTTATGGCCACCAAAAAAAAAGTAAATTTACGAGATAAAAAGTCGTAAATTTATAGGGAAATATTCAAAGATTAACAAGGAGAAAAACCAAAGTTGTCTGTTTATCGGAGCTTAGCTTGAAAATGAATTATTATAGGTTTAAAACAGAGAGATTCTGAACCTTTTGGCGACTCAAAATCAAATTATTGTTAGTGGAGCCATCTTTCCGGGGTTCCGGGTCGGTAAAGCGGACTTTCATATGGAAAATAATGAGCTCAGAGACACGTTTGGATCGCTGCAGCCTTTATTCTCCTTTTCATTCACATAACCTGAAGTTCATCTGTCACCTTAAGTCATGAATCTGTCATCCTAACACCAATGCGGAAGTAAACAGTGTTGCATACGCCCCTCCTGCAGATGAAGCATCCCGTTTCATCATTAAGAAACAAAGATGAATGAAAATAGTCTGTTATATAAGCATTACAACGTCGAAAAAGGCAAAAAGTGCTGCTCTTCCTCAGACGGAAGCATCACACAAACATAGATCTTGTCTTTGGATGAAGAAAGGATTCAAGCGAACAGTATGAAGGTATTAATGTTCCAAAATGGACGAGCTTGTATATTTGATTTGAGAACTTGTAATACAGAATGTGAATACTTGTGCATCAAAAATCTGCATCTGTGTGTAAAAATCTTCTGCTGTGAACTGACAAATTTCCAAT
>CM074489.1:9246334-9303468 GCA_037389245.1 Oryzias sinensis | reverse complement strand
GAGATCTGGCATTGATGAGGGCCGATCTCACAAACACCTGACCTGTGCTGGAAGATGAGGAGGCCTGACGCAGTGGATGAAGATTCCTGCGCTCCACACCGCGTTTGGAGAACCGACGCAGACGGAGAGAGAAGGCGGCTGCGGGCAGGTGAGCCTGATCCACCGCTGCTCCAGGAACAACAGACAGGACCCAGCGGAAGGAGGCAGAACGATTCTGTTCAGTAGATCTCCTTAGGGCCTTGATCCTCAGCAGAACCACGCTTCTCTTTCCTCGTCTCCTATACATACAATACAACCAATTTGACTACACAGAAAAAAGTCTGGTGTCCAGAATGAACTGGAAGAGGCAGTAGCAGGTTAAAAATGTATTTGGCCAGGCTAGGGACCCATAACAACAACAGTAGTTTCTTTGTAATAAAAAGAAAAAACTCAGAGCTGTAAACAAACACCACTTAAAAACGCAACTAGCCCAAATAAAACAAATCACAATAACACAAATGGGCAACACTGCAAATAAAACCACACACTTGAGAACAGCTCGAGATATTACACTAAAAGCTACTGTCTGATAGTTGGGTCCAAAACAAGCAAAGGCTTAAAGGATTTAAACGCTTGTGAATTAAATTAGTACCAGAAAAATGCAATAAAAATTAAATAAAAATGTAGTGGTATAAAATAGTGGCAGATTAAAAGCACAACCAATGTATCATTCAGTCAGGCGTACCGCACGTAGACATGTCCCTGAGAGCTGGGGCTTACAACTGCACGTAAACAATGGTTTGGCCTGGACATTTAGCGCGCCGCTGTATTCCAGAAGGCGTTTAGTATGTAGTGTATGTACTAAGAAGGGAAAGAGATTAAGATTGGCAGTTAATCTCATCTATTGATTTCCTCAGTTGTTGTTTTTTTTCATTAGTTTTTTTCCCTACTGATTGATATTTGTCTTTACACATTTTTTTATTTATTTTGTTCAGGCCCCAGCCTAACTTTGTTTTTCACATTGGTAAAAGTTTTAAGTTTATATTTTTTTATTCAAATTTTCATTATTTCTTTGAATTTATTTATTTCATTTTTCAAAATCACAGCAGTCCAGAACAACCCTAACCTTCATCTCTGCCCCCTGTGACCTCAGCCGATCTCATTAACACATCTGTTTTCTTGTTGCTGCCCTTCATTCTTCTCCCTTTCAAGATTTTTCTCTACCTTCTCTTACTTCAGATCACAATGTCATCTGCAGACCTTTTCCACTTTTGCTTTTTCAAACCATCCTTTGCATTTTAAATTACCGAGATAAGTATATTGAGAGGGACCTGTGGTTGTTGGGTTTAGCTTTTGGACAGAATGGGTATGACCACCATGACCTGAAAAGACCTGCCGTATTTTTTATTTTATTTTATTTATAGTCTGAGAAACCTACCAGTCAGTTCAGGTTAAATAAAAAAAAACTGGAAGTTTATTCTTTCATATGTACTGTAAATGTTTATTTGAACTCTAAAAGAGTTGAGCAAAGTTTAGTCAAACTACTCGCAAAAAGAAAAACACAGATGATTCACAAATTTAACATACTATCTGCATTGATGCACAGATCCACCCAAAGTATTCAAATAAACTCTTGTTAATGTTTTCTTGGAAAAAGTAAAAGACCAGTATTTTATTTTTATTTTTTTCTTTATGTGTGGATCTCTGTAGAAGACTGTGCTTGCTGGCCACTAATTGGACTGAATTTCCCAGAGCAACAAAAGATCAGACTCGAAAATTCCAGCCCGGGTTTGTTACAGGCTCCGCTTTGTTGTCCTTTGGGCCCTGTTTGCTGTGTTAACAATTATCTCCTCCTCTCTCTTTCAGCCTTTCACTTTCTCTCTCTTTTTGTTGTGCGACCTTTGAAAGGCTTTTTGCCCCAAATGAAGCAGGCCAACCCCGACTGCTCAGGCAGGAAAGTGAAGGAGCCTGAGCGGACATGATGAGCCCAAGGCTCCATCCATGAGAAGACAGCTGCCCCCCTCTGTTTAAACCCTGACGCCATGATCTTGGATGGATTTCTCTGTTGATCTGGACGTATGGATTCAGTTTTGTAAACAAAATGATGCTTGACTTTCAAACCTCAGAGGATGGAAACAGTGCCTGTATTCAAAGTGCAGAAGAGATGGAGTGTAAGATCTGCTACTGTATGTACAACCTAGGGAGCCGCAGGCCAAAGGTGCTGGAGTGCTGCCACCGTCTCTGTTCCAAATGTCTCATCAAGATCCTGGACCTGGGAGAGTTGCCCCCTAATGCTTTGGTTTGTCCATTCTGCCGCTGCATCACCGCACTGCAGGGAGACTCTGTGAGCAGCCTGCCAGATGACTGCAACCTGGTATCAGCACTGGCTCTACAAAGGAGGAATCAGAGGAACTCCCACCAGGACACAGCAACAGAGCTTCTCCTCAATCCTAGACACCTGACTTCCCTGAGGGGTGCTTGCCCATCCTTGATTTACCATTCATCTATATCCTCCTCTTCTTCCTCCTCATACTCTACCCTCCGTAATTCACCTAACTTTGTAGTCATCACTATCATGGAACCACCGCCTGCCTCTGCAGTGTCAGACCACGGACACCGTTCCCCCAGCCTGGACTCCATCTCATCCATCACACAGCAGTGGACTTTGTGGAACTGTGCTGCCCTCCTGTGTCAGACCTCAGCCCGGGTTCTGGTGTGGGTGCTGGGGCTCCTGTACTTCAGCTCGCTCCCCATGGGGGTTTACCTGCTGATCCTGCAGAGAACAACAGCTGGGATGCTGCTGGTGAGCTTGGTTCCCTCCAGCCTCGTCATGATCATTGTCTACGGCTTCTGTCACTGCGTCTGCCATGAGTTCTGGGACTGCGTGCCCCCATGATCAGACCCAATGAACACGGAACAATTTACTGTGATTGTCCTCAACTGTATGTCTCCAGAACTCATTAATGGGGGGAGAAGGGCAACCATGTGAAAAGTTACTTCAAAGGACAGAAAAATGCCTCTTGTGTCACTGAGACTCTGTAGCTCTTTGTGTCCATTTCTAAGCCACTTTCAGAGAACCTATTTGAGTTTATTAATCTCATACACTTTAGGAAGAATTTTAGGAATTAGATGTTTAAAAAAAATTACTTGTTTTCAATTGTGAAATGTTTTTGAGTGTCAATGGCATGGGTATGTAACTGCAGCAACAGGTGGATACTGCCAGAGTGTCAGGCAACCCCACAAAAAATAACTACAATTAATTTAATAATAATAATGTAAGACGATCAAATTTTTCCATTTGAGACACCAACCTGCTTTTGTGCAAACGTGAAACAGCTTTGCCTCTTGAACAGTCCTATATCATGTAGACCAGCACAATAGCGCCTCTTAGTGGGACAAAGGTGATGGGCTAACTTTGTGCCTCAAGAGACGTCTTCCACTTTTTAAAGATTATTGTTTTAAACCATTTCATTTTCTTTAATCAATACACTTGAACAAAAACATCATTAAATGATGATAAAATTAATAGAAAAACTATCAAAGTACAGCTGAGCTTTTGACCACAGACACACAAGCAGATAATCTTTGGAACCCTAAACTCAAAGGACTTAAAACAAACGATTGGAGTTTGAAGTGGGAGAGGGATATTGCCCAGAAAGTGCCATAAAATTGATAATTTGGTCTACACATTGACTGTATAAGAGGGCTGGACTGAGTCTGTGTGGTGTCACACTAGTGTGGAAAAATGACTTAGTTTGGCTCCAACCAAATGAATTAAGTTCAGTCACCATTTTTTCGGGATACATGTTGGAGCCAGACAGCAACAGTAAGCATTGACTGGTTCGAGTGAGTCTGAGTCATAATTTCTATGGCAACCACTTTTGCCAATCAGGAGTGAGTTTTTTAGAAGTCCACACCCCGACCAGTTGAAAGCAGGCAACATAAAAGCTGTCAAACATTTTGAACGTTCAACGTGAGACCACATACTTTTACCGAGCATTCCAATTGGTCACTTTAAAACTTAATTAACTTGCATTTTAGAAAAAATATCTTGACCACATCATGATCATAAACCAGGTATGTCCAAAGTCTGGCAAGCGTTCAAATTTCCAGCCACCCACAGGCTCCTGTCATTAAATCAATAATGCCCTCCGCACTTTTTAAGAACTGTGTGTACGATTTCCTAACTGTGATTGGCTAAATTATGATATCAGCTGTTGTAAACCTGTGGCAAAAGCCTTTGGCTACTTGATCTTCAGAGCCCGTAACCCTTGTGCTATCCTAGGCACTTTACCATTGGGAGTTGGGTCATCTAGACCCACTAGACAGTGCTCTGAACCTTTTTTCTTCAATGATTTGTGATCTTTAATGGTGTTCATGGATTACATGAAATCTTTCCACCTTTATCCACCTTTGTCATGGCAGGGAGAACACGTCCATGTAAGGGTGGGGTCATCTAAGATAGCACAAGGGTTTTAACAGATTTGATTGTTTCTGGGATCAAAATCACAGTGGATTCTACTTCTGGATAAGACAGCTGTTTCTGTTATTTTGTTGTTCACATGAATTTAGTTTAGGAGTTCACAGTGAGCATTTTATCATGAATAATGTGTAACATGTAATATGAACACTGATTTAATGTTGGTTAAAGACTTTTTCTTCATTTTATTTTTCATCTTAAAATTGGAAATTTATGAAGATGTTTGCAAAAATGTATTTAGATATGTGAAGAAATGAAAAGTATTCGATTGCAATAACATTTTCATAAAATTGAACTTTTACACTTGATATTATTATTGTTCAAAGAATGCAGGCTAACTGGTAGGCCCCCCACACAATTTCACCTCATTAAATCTGGCCCTTTTTGCAAAACGTTTGGACACCCCTGTCATAAACAGTTAATGGTTTGAACTAGGCCTGGGCACAATCAATTTCAAATCAAATTTATCGTTATCGCAATATCAAGCTATAACACGCATATCGCAAAAGTCAGCCAAAATTGCAATAAATGGTTACCTTAAATGTGCTAAAACAATCTTATGGCAGCTTGAAATATTTAATAAATCAAATAAATCCCTTTGTGCATTTGACCAATCAGATGGACCCCTTTTATGTTAGATGTTTGCCTCCTTTCTTATATTATGCAGCCCTAGTTTGAACCAATCGCTAATTTAAAAAAAATGTACCTCTTAATTTGCACAGTTATTATTTTATACAAAAATGTGCCCCCTCCTGGAGTTATTACATATGGAAAATATGATGCAATCAAAAGGGGAACACCAATCAGACGACTGGTTTTGAAGTGAAATCAGATTTTGTTGTCAATGGGAAATTTCATTCTAGCACCTGAATTTGGTGTTTTTTATCTGTTTATTTTTTTTTTTTTTTTGTCAGTGAAAGAAGTTGCATACTTTTGGGTTTATGGAAGACTGCAACTGACTTGATCATATATTGCAATTACAATTGCCAACTTTGGGGGGCAATAGGTGCAAAGAAAAAGAAAAACATGGTCCACCCATTTATCTCCTGAACCTGCTTGATCTCTGATGCCATTATAAAATCATAGCACAATTTGGCTAAACTGAATTAAGGACCACTTCATGTGCAACCCCAACATTGTTGTTAGAGTCATGAGGTACTGCTGGAAAACAGCAATACCTCAGCAGCTAAACCATAAATTCTTCTACATTTTTTGTAGGCCTATTTTTATATCATTATTAAAACTAAATGATAAAAATTTTTTTTTTTACAAAAGTTTCAGTGGGTTTTTGTAACATTCTAGTGTGCCTTTTTGAACCAAATATGCTACAAGCATTTATGTTTACATTCGAAAAAGAAGGAAGTTTTGCTTATTTAATTAAAATTGCTTTAACTTTAAGAATGTTCATACTTAATTCTAGAAGATTCATTTTAGTGGTGCACTCTCAAAATTTTTATTTTTAATTCTTTAATCATTTATTAAAAATGAAATAAATAAATTAAATTAAATAAACAGCAGATTTACCACATCAATGACACTAAATACTAGGGGTGTACTACTTAATTGATTTCTTTTTGGGATGATCAGATCTGTCTGAGGCAGAATAAAATCAAATCAACCTATATTATTAAAAAATTATTTCAAATCAATAATAAATTCAAAATTGGAAAATCTGGATTGAGACAAAGGTTCATTTTACTGTAACGTAAAACCGACCAAGTCCATCACAGTAAACAACACACATGTGATGGCAGCAAAAAAATGATCAGTCCATCATTCCAATACGTCTGGAAACACTTTGAATTTTGCAAAGACATGTGACCACACAGTGTGGTAGAATAATGTAATAATGTTCCCTTTGTATTATTCTGATGTAGAAAAACAACAGTGGGCTGAACTTTAGGAAACTAAAATGTGAATGGATTCATTCTTATTTACTTGTTTGTATGTAAAAAATATTTAATTTCTACTTGATTATCTTCCAGGACATACAGGGATCTGGAAAACCTCACCTGCACTGTTCAGTGTCCAGTTATTAATCTCTGAGTCACAACAGTTGAATTTTTGGCTCAGGATGTCCTGGATCCATTTTAGGTCAGTGAATCAAATCGAATCTGATCCTTCAAAATGAACCAAAATCGACTCCCAAATATCAAATCGAATCATTAAGAGGAATTGTTACACCCCTACTAAATACCCTAAAAACAGATTGCCAGAATAAAACTTTTATGATATAGACAATGCAATGACAACAAGCAGCCAACAACACAAATTAAAGATTTAAGCCTTTAATCTCCACAAAAAGTCAAAAATCCCAAAAAGTATATTTTTTACACTTTGTAGAGATAAGTAACTCAAAAAAAGTTTTCTCCATAATCTGCTTGAATTGAACCTTAAAACGTCCAACATTGGTGCATCAATGAAAGGCAGCTGGTCAGAAAACACTGAAAACAGCCTTAGACTGACCCAGCCCTCCTGTTCTCCAACAGCAGCTCACCAGCAGCTGTTCTTGTGATGACTGACTTATACTTTACCGAGACTTACAAAAAGCTTGACACATGGATAAAACATTTAGCTGCATTTTTCACGGATCCTTTCAATTGGAGAGGACTCAGTAATAATTCATTCAGCCCACTTGATGCGTTTTGTTTGCTGTTATTGATTCAGGTGAGTTTATTTTTCTGTAGTATGGTTTGGTCTCTGATTACTATGCTAATTCAAGGTCGAAATTAAACCAACTGCCAGTCTTGTTTTCAAACCCAGAAGTACAATTTAAAAAGTAAAACAAAAACAAACAAGAAACATTATCTGAAAAAGTGGAGAAGAAGTTGTAAAAATAAGGGGAATTGCTTTTGAATCCTAAATTTCTATTTAGTTCAGAGCAACATGACATTAAAATGTGTTTCTTCTCTGATTTTATGTGCTCCTGACTAGTGAAGGGTGAAAGAAACAGGGAGGAGAGGTCCCGGGAACATTATGTCCTGTTCCGCCTCCAAAGCATGCATCCTGCTGCCGATGCTCAGCAGGCCGGGCCTTCCACTTCTCTGTTTTCCAGGCGCGTGGATGTGAACGTGCCTCCCTACAAGGAGAGCAGCATCGCTTCAGATTCCTCATCAGTGATGCAATGAGCATTCCCACAGGCTGCTGTGAGCGACGGTCTCAGGCTACACCGCTGAAAATGGAGCAAACACAAGACTGATTTTCACTCTCAAAACAGACTAAATTGTGTTTTTAGTAACAAAACTCTCCAAACAAAGAAATTGTTGAGGACTGCTACATGTGAAATCCATCCGGTCTATCCGATACTCCCTGTTATATTTGTGTGTTAATGTCAGGCAGAGAGTTTTTGCAGCATACAATGCTGTGTCCATGATTTTCTTTGAGCCAAACCATAAGGCCCAAGGCCAGAGAGTCAAACTCAGGGGTAATTTGGTGGTTTGTTAGTTTTACATATATACTTCACTGTGTTTTTGTTTGGTTCAACATTTGCTGTTAAATGTTTGTAACTTGAAATGCATTGGTATAAAAGTAAAAACTAAAATACATTTTAAAAAACAGCAACTAAAATTGACAATGCAAAGGTTTTTTTGTTCGTCAGTAGTGGATGAAATGGCCATAAGGTGTTTTCAAGTAAGAGTACTTTACTTTGGAATGTTGTTACGTATGATTAAATAATGTTCATTCTTGAAATGACTTAAAGTAGAGGAAACAAGATCATAAAAAAAAACAACTTTATCACACCTCACAGCGAGACGTCCCTTGTTCAAATCCTGGCATGGTTGTTTTGTGTTGTTGTCTGTCTTTGTGTGGCCCTGTGATGGACTGCTGAACTGTCCAGGGTGTACGACACCTTTACCTGACAGTAAAGGCTCCAGCATCCTCATCATGACCCTAAACAGGCATAAGCGAGTGGAAAAAACAGATGCATCTGTTTTTTCCACTCATCCATGGGTGGATGTAAGTACCAAGTTGTAGGTTATGCATAACATTTCCTCGACTGCTTAGAACTTGATAAATTAGGCTGACAAAAAAAAGGAGTGGGGCTTGAAAACTTGCTTCATCTCACACCCTTTCCAAACTTCCGCTAACATATGCATCAAAGCCGTTTTTTATTTTTTAACTTTCCTATGCTTTTATGAAGAAAAGATCAATCAATCAATGTTTTTTTTTTAATCAGGCTAGACTCGGCAAACAATATACCAAGAATGTGAGCAAATATCAGTAAATGAGTCAGTTATTATATACACTATTATGTTGTTTCTCTTTCGGCTATTCCCATCAGAGGTCGCCACAGCGAACAAGTCGCATGGTAAACTTGGCAATGTGTTTTACGCCAGATGCCCTTCCTGACGCAACCCTCTCAAAGCAACCGGGCTTGGGACTGGCACAGAAGTAGAGAAGGGAACAGGGAGCAGCCCGGATTCGAACCCTGGTTTCACGGACGGAAGGCGCCGCAAACCAGCACGAGCTAAACCGGCTCATTATATACACTATTATATGTATTATATATGTAATAATTTTGTTTTAGTTGTTATTAATTTTTAAGTGTATTTATTTAACATCTATCTACTGTCTTAATGGAGCTTTTGTAGCACTGCGCTTTTCTGGACTGAGAGGTCTGAGGTCTTTCCAGGTATCTGTTGTAGCCACTCCTCCAGCTTGGGGGTTACTGCCCCGAGTGCTCCAATTACCACAGGCACCACTGTCACCTTCACTTTCCAGGCTTTGTCCAGTTCTTCTCTGAGTCCCTGGTATTTCTCCAGTTTCTCGTGTTCCTTCTTCCTGATGTTCCCATCGCTTGGCACTGCCACATCCACCACAATGGCTTTCCTCTGTTCTTTATCCACCACTACAATGTCTGGTTGGTTCGCCATTACCATCCTATCAGTCTGGATCTGGACGTTCCACAGGATCTTTGCCCTCTCATTCTCTACCACCTTCGGAGGTGTTTCCCATTTTGACCTTGGGGTTTCCAGTTCATATTCTGCACACATGTTCCTGTATATTATTCCAGCCACTTGATTGTGGCGCTCCATGTATGCTTTACCTGCCAGCATCTCACACCCTGCAGTTATGTGCTGGATTGTTTCAGGCGCCTCTTTGCACAGCCTACACCTTGGGTCTTGTCTGGTGTGGTAGATCTGAGCCTCTATTGCTCTGGTGCTCAGGGCTTGTTCCTGAGCTGCCAGGATGAGTGCTTCAGTGCTGTCCTGTAGGCCAGCCCTTTCTAGCCATTGGTAGGACTTCTTGAAATCAGCCACTTCAGTTATGGTCCGGTGGGACATCCCATGCAGGGGTTTGTCCTCCCATAAGGATCTGTCCTCCAGCACTGTATCCTCTGCTCTCCTTTGCCTGAGACATTCACTGAGCACACTGTCAGTTGGGGCCTTGAGCTTGCTGTACTCATGTATCTTGGATGTTTCATCCTGGATAGTGGCTTCTACGCTCACTAGTCCTCGGCCTCCTTCCTTGCGGCTAGCATACAGTCTCAGGGTGCTGGATTTGGGATGGAACCCTCCATGCATGGTGAGGAGCTTTTGTGTCTTAACATCCGTGGTCTGTATCTCTTCCTCTGGCCATCTTTTTATTCCTGCAGGGTATCTGATAACTGGCAGTGCATAGCTGTTTATGGCCCTGGTCTTGTTGTAGCCATTAAGCTGGCTTCTCAGGACTTGCCTTACCCGTTGGAGGTATTTAGTTGTTGCAGCTTTCCTTGTTGCCTGCTCCAGGTTGCCATTTGCCTGCAGAATTCCAAGGTACATGTAACTATCCTCAATGTCTGCTATTGTTCCTTCTGGGAGTGAGACCCCTCCTGTGTGGACTACCTTGCCTCACTTTGTCACCATCCGGCTACATTTCTCGAGCCCGAATGACATCCCAATGTCAGTACTGTAGATCCTGGTGGTGTGGATCAGGGAGTCAATGTCATGATCGCTCTTAGCATTTAGCCTCTTGTCATCCATCTAGAGGAGGTGACTGATGTTGGCCCCATTTCTGAGTCGGTATCCATAGCCAGTCTTGTTTATTATTTGGCTGAGGGGGTTCAAACCTATGCCGAACAGCAGTGGGGACAGAGCGTCACCTTGGTATATGCCGCATTTGATGGACACTTGTGCAAGTGGCTTGCCATTGGCTTCAAGCGTGGTTCAGCAGCTTCATCGAGTTTCTTATGAAGGCTCTTAATGTCCTGTTGATGTTGAACAGCTCTAAGCAATCAGTGATCCACGTGTGTGGCATTGAGGAATCAGTAGGAATGTATCATGTCAGGGCCCGGTGCTGTCCAGTTCTTCATTCCTGAGACTCTTTCTTGGATGTCTTCAACTGTGATGGTTACTGGATTCTGTTCAGAGAGGTTTCTATGTTCTTTTCTCAGAGGGACCAGCCATTGGGCATTGCTCTAATGTGCTGTCTTTTTCTCCCATATACTTTTCCAGTACTGTTCAGTTTCCAGCCTTGGTGGGTCTCCTTGGCTGTTTTGACCCTGCCACTGAGCGTACACTTTCGCAGGTTGAGTTGCAAACAACCTTTTTATCCATCTGGCTTCATTGTCTCTTTTGTACCTCTTTAGGTACACCTCTTCTTTGGCTTTTGGGACATGGAACGTCACTCTCTGGGAGAGAAGGAACCTGAGCTGGTGCGAGAGGTTGAGAGATACCATCTAGATATAGTCGGGCTCACCTCCACACATAACCTGGGCTCTGAAATTCAGTCTTTAGAGAGGGGTTGGACTCTCTACCACTCTGGAGTTGCTCAAGGTGAAAGGCGGCGGGCTGGTGTGGGCTTACTTGTGAGCACCCAGCTCAGCCGCCAAGTGTTGGAGTTCACCGCGGTGGTTGAGAGGCTCGTGTCCCTCCGCCTCCGGGTGGGGGAGAGGTCTCTAACTTTGGTTTCGGCTTACGGGCCGAACAGCAGTTTGGAGTACCAGACCTTCTTGGTGTCTAAATCCATCTATCTATCTATCTATCTATCTATCTATCTATCTATCTATCTATCNTCTATCTATCTATCTATCTATCTATCTATCTATCTATCTATCTATCTATCTATCTATACACACACATATATATATTTTTTTTATATCGTTTTTACAATCTTTTGGAAATATAAAGGCTTTCACTGATGGGTGAAACAAACAGTAAAATCCCAAAAGAACACAGTAAGAGGGGTCACAATGTTCTTTAAGTAAAAGTTTAAAGTACTAATAGTTCTTTTCAGAGTCCATGATTTTAATGTTACTTTATTGTAAATCTAACAGGGTCAATGCTAAGTAGTTAATTTCCAAGCCTGAGCCCCTTTATATCTTCCACAGAAATGAGACATAATTAAAATAGAAATAACCATGATTCAGTTTTTCCTGACTGTAGGTCAGTAAAACGAATACCGGTAGTTTAAAATGAACTAATATCGACTATAAATTATATTGTCAACCACAAATTATGATGTGAATTGAATGGTTGCTAAAATGAATTGTTACACCCCCTATTAAAAACACAATTTTCATTGCATTTCGTCTACAAAAGTATTACAAGAGTAATCAAAGGCGTCATCATTAAGAGAAAGCGAAATTTTTATTACTTTTAAATAACATTTTGGACGAAAACTTGCCCAACAATGTTGGTATCTCACACCAGATCCCCTTTGTTTTGTGCAGAATGAATACGTCCCCATCTATCTTGTGTGTATGAACAGCTAACATTCCCATAGGAAGTGAGTGGAGCTGCTCTCAGCCAATCACATTTACGGAACGCGCTCCGACAACAAACAAAAGATCGAGGCTAGCGGAGCCTAATATACTTTTCTCGATCTGTCTTGCTTGACGTCTGCAGTTACTTCGCTTCGCATTCAGACCTCCTCGTCTGTGTTTTAACTACTCTCAACTGATCGTCTGAGCCAGATTGTCCTCATCTATATACATTTTTTTCTGCTAATGTCAAGCTGAGCCATTTCATAGATCGCTTTGCCTTTGCTGGCCAAGCTAACCGTGTTAGCCAGGTTAGCCCGTCGGCTAACCTGTTCTGGCTGCCTCTCCGCGGCCAGAGAAGCCAGTTAAGCCTAGCCTGGTAGCTAGTTAGCCTTGCTCTCAACCCACTAAAACTTGACACTGACAGACCCCTGCGGTTTCGGCTTGTTCCCGACAAGCCACATCTCCAAAAAGTCGCGCCGAAGCCATGTCTGGACAATCGACAGGCTGTGGGTTTCTGATGTCTGTTGTTGTCCACGGAGACTCGGCTCTGAACGAGCAGGAAAAAGAGCTTAACCAGCGACTTCGACGGCTCTATCCAGCCGTTAATGAAAACGAAACACCGCTCCCCCGCTCCTGGAGCCCCAAAGACAAGTTTAGCTACATTGGACTGTCACAGAACAATCTGCGCGTGCACTATAAAGGTATGACACGAAGGCACACTCAAGTTTAGTACTTTTATTACCCAGTGCTAACACGAAGTTCGCTAGTGCTAGCCTTCCATTTAGCGGATCGAAGCCAGTCACCCTTGTGGCTAAAAACAAAGTGAGCTAAGCTAGTAGCTTCATCAACAACAAGGCAGAGGACATCTTGCAACCCAACCAGCTGGCGAGGTGTTACCACAAATTTGACCTACTAGCTCGTTAGCTTTGGTGCTACCTTGTCACCCACTTTGTCAGTCATGAGCTGTTGTGATTAGCAGAACGGATAAACTGTCGAGCTATTTTTTGACGTTTTTTAAGTTTTATGTTCTAGATAAAACAAAAAAATAATTATAACAAAGAGAGAATTCAAATCTGTTTTGGACTGGTTTAGAGTCTCACTTTTGTACTCACAATCTACCCTCTGGTAGGCTAATGTAGCATTAGTTGGTAATTATTGTCGTGAAATACACGGCTAATTGTCCTGATTTAACTGATATACTCGAAGGACTTAGTCGGTTTCTAGGGAAGGATCTGCTAACAGGACGGATATGGTCACTTCTCTGCCGCCTAGGGTTTAATATCAAGTGTCTTATCTGACATTCAGTTTGGACTAGTTGCTTAGCAAAGGGTTGTTTTTTTTAGTGCAGGCCTACCAGAAAAGGCCAGAGTTAAAAAGGAAAAAGGTGCCACTGTGCTTCCTGGGTGTGTTTTGTAGTTCTGGGTCTGCCTGGGCCTTTTCTCACTCTTTCTTCTTGGAGCTAGAATGTGCTGCTTTTGTTGTCCAAAGACATTGAATCTCACGAGGCAATGTTGAAAATGTTGTGTAACTTTAACATGCAGTCAGTCATGCCACCTTTAGGAAAAACCTCTCCCCTCCCTAAGAACACAACAAGTTCCTTCTTTGCATTTCTGTTGAAATAAAGAGGTTTAGTGTTATTTGCCTTACGTAATATAACATAAAATGATCAAACAACTCGATTAATTTCACTTAATTTCAACCACTTTTATCACCCTGACAGTGATTCAATCCAAAAATAAATTGAAGTAATTTCGCAAAAACACATGTAATCAAAGGTTTTACATTTTTATCCTAAGGCTTTAAATCACAAATTTAGCTCAGCATTAAAAAAGTGCTAATAACTCCACTAAAACATAAATGTAGTTTGTATTAAATTAAAAATAAAGGATCATTTTGAAATAAATTTATTTTTATTTAAATGAATCTTTGAGTAAAGGCACATTTGACACTTCTGTAATCTGAGTTTATGCAAATAGATTAACTCAATTACAAATATGCTAATCTATATTGGTATTACCTTAAAACCTTCGATTTTCTTTAGCAAATTTATCACTACTCGCTATTAGATGACTTTTCTTACAATCAAAATAAAATTTGTCAGCAAATGGAGCCCCACTCATTATTTTACATGTGATTTTTACAGTATCTTTATCATCGTCTGTTTGTTTTGACATTCTTTCAGAGTGATCAGGTTAAGTACCTCTTTCGTGTGTGGAGTTTTGTTTGGAATGTTTGATCGCCTTTATCATGTTTGTCCTTCTTTTGGGGTCAATCCTCCAAATTTGAATACAATGGACAACTTTATATAAGAGGCAAGGTGAAAATTTGTCATTTGAAGTGACTGACCGGAAGCTTTTGTTTGTGTAATTATTTAGACCACACATAACTAGTGGGTTTTGTCTCTTTTATGTACAGGTCACGGAAAAACTCCCAAGGATGCAGCATCTGTGCGGGCCACCCACCCCATTCCTGCTGCCTGCGGGGTCTATTACTTTGAGGTGAAGATTATCAGTAAAGGCAGAGATGGGTAAGAGCACTAAAGCTACTCTTAAAAAAAAACAGTTAATCACATTTAGTTTTTGAAGCTTTTGAAAAATAAATTGTTAGTAACATATTTGGTTGCTGGCAGCCATATGTGTTCTAAAACCAAAGTTTAGCTGTGAAACAGTTAAAAAAGCTTTACATTTATGATAGCTTTAATGTTTTAACGTGTATTATTAACTTGACAATTCAAGAGGGAAATCATTTAACTCAAAGATCTTGATTATCTAAAAGAAAGATACGTCTGCCTTTTTTCACAAATTATTACTTTTTTTTTTTTTTAACTTTGCTTTATTTCATTTGCTTTGCTTTGCTTTGACAATGTAGCCATGAGGGGGCCTGAGCCGGGGTCTCATTGTGCCGGTCCCAACCCCAGATAAATACAGAGGGTTGTGTGAGGAAGGGCATCCCATGTAAAATCTTTACCAAATTAAATATGCGAATGAGACCTTTGATATCCATACCAGATCGATGGAGACCCGGGATAACGTTGACCACCATCGGTTCGGTTCACTGACAGGGTGCTGGTGGAAATTGGACTACTATTGGTGTCAAAGAGGGAGAGGAGGAAGGCGCGTTGATAGGAAGAGAGAGAAGAGGAAAGTCATGAGTGGTGGACTGAGAGTAGAGACTTTGAATGTTGGAATGATGACAAGAAAAGGTTAAGAGTTAGTTGACATGATGCAGAGGAGGAAGGTAGACATACTGTGTCCAGGAGACAAGGTGGAAAGGTAGCAAGAATAGAAGTTTAGAAGCATGGTTCAAGTTGTTCTATCATGGTGGAGATGGGAAGTGAAATGGGAGTAGGATTTTTCTTAAAGGAGGAGTTTGTTATGAGTGTTGTGGAGGTAGAAAGAGTCTCAGAGTGATGTTTAATCTTGTTAGTGGGTATGCCCCACAGGTAGAATGTGAGCTGGATGAGAAGGAGAAAACCTGGTTGGACCTTGATGAAGTGATGATGAGCATCCCTAGAGAGAGATTTGTCATTGGCGCGGATTTCAATGGACATAATGTGCAGGAAACGGAGGTGATGAGGAGGTTTGGTATCCAGGGGAAGAATGTAGAAGTACAAATGGTGGTTGATTTTATAAGAAAGTTTAAAATGGATGTAGTGAATATGTTCTTTGAGAATAGGTTAGGATGACCTATAAGAATGGAGGCAGAAGCACACAGATCAACTACATCTTGTGTAGTTGATCTGTGTTGTCTTTTGACTGTGTAATCTGAAGGAGATCAGTAACTGCAATGTATTGGTAGGTGAGTGTGTTTCCGGTCAGCATAGGATGGTGGTGTGTCGGATGACTCTGGTAATGAAGAAAGAAATGGCAAAGGTAGAAAAAAGTCTAACTAGTGGAAGCTGACAGAGGATCTTGCATGACTTTTAAAGGGCCTATAACTTGCTATTTTTAAGCCTTTCAGAGTAAACTATATCTATGTATATGATGATATATTACCTTTGGAAAGGAGAATTAATGGAGATTAACTGCAGCAAGATGGAGTACATGTGTGTGAAGGAGAGGGACCCAAGTGGAAGATTGAGCTTACAGGGAGAAGAGATAAAGAAGGTGGTGGATCTTAAGCATCTAGGGTCAACAGACCAGAGTAATGGAGAGTGTGGAAGAGGAGTGAAAAAGCGAGTGCAGGCAGGTTGAAATGGGTGGAGAAAAGTGTAATGTGTGATAGAAGAGTTTCAGCTCAAATGAAAGAAAGGGTATGCAAAACTGTGGTGAGACCAGCCATATTGTTCGGTTTAGAGACCGTGGACCTGTGGAAAAGACAGGAAGCAGAGCTGGAGGTAGCAGAGATGAGGAGGCTGAGGTTCTCTTTGGGAGTGACCAGGATGGACAGGAACAGGAATAAGTACATCAGAAGGACAGCACATGTCAGAGGTTCTGGACAAAGTGAAAATGCTAGAATGGTGCTGAGTCTAGAGCTACCAGGCAAGAGGTCAATAGGAAGACCAAAGTGGAGGTTTATGGATGCAGTGAACAAAGACATTAATGTTGATGGTGTCTGAGTAGAGGATGCAAAAGACAGGGTTAGATGTAGGAAGCTGATGGATGGGGCGACCCCTGAAGGGAAAAGCCGAAAGGAAAGATTATTTCATTTTTGCATTGGTGCCAAAAGAGCAATGTTTGAATGAGATTAAATATTGACAGACTCTTATTCTGAAGAACTGCACTTCAAACCATCAACTGTGTATGAGAACCGGACTGAGTGACCCCCCACCCCCACCCCCCGGATTCCAAACAAAAAGTTAAAGCTCCAGAATTATTAAACCCCAAAGACTTCTACTGAGAAATCAATAGCTATTACTCAGTCATTGTATTTGACAGCATAACCATTCTTACTCTGGTAACGTGTTGTAGCTAATACCCATTCTTTTAATGATATTTTTTTCTGTAGTCCAAGTTATAAACTGGCCCATCAGATGTCTGAATAAAAGTATGTGGTCTCACATCCACGATTTCAAATATTTGATTGGCAGAGTGTCCTGAGCCTGCTTCATATGGTAGGGGGCGTTGACTTCCAAAAGGCTCACCCCTGACTGGTAATAATGGTTGCCATAGAAATGTTGACCTCGACCTATATTTACCAATTACTGCTTACTGATGTCATCTGACTCCACCATTGTTGTGTATGTATTGGGGGAAAAATGGCGACTGAATTGACTCCATTTTGTTGGAGCCAGAATTAAGCCATTTTCTAAGGGTTACAGTCAGTGCTTCAAACTAGACTAATTGATTATCATGCATTTATTATTATTACGGCTATTTTAGCTTAAAGTTGGGAGTGGCTTAATAGAAAGAGGCCCCCTCCTGGTATAGGTTTGGTTTTGTATCTTTTCTATTCATAGGGCTGACCAGTTTCCTGTCTGTTAGAGCTTTTAGAACAACATGCCGTTAGTTTGAACACAAATCACCACGCAATGTAGACATAACTTGTCACTGATTTAAACCAAATTTCTTTCTTGTTTTCCCTTTTTAAAATGAAAATATTTTATTTAAGACAAGTTTGTTGCCCATTTCTTTTGTCATACCTATTTTAAAGACCAACTCCAATTAAAAATGTTCTTATGGGATTTTTCTGATGATGGAGGACATTTAAAAAGAAAATTAAGATTACAGCTGCATCTCTGAGTTATTCATTAATCTCCATATTATCCCTTTCGGGGTCACGGGGCTGCTGCAGCCTATCGCAGCCACTTGTTGGCGAAGACAGAAGACATCCTGGACAGCTCGCCAGTCTGTCGCGGGGCCACAAAGCACACACCCATTCACACTCACAATCAAACCTGGGGACAATTTAGAGTAACCAATTAACCCATGAAGCATGTTTTTGGACGATGGGAGTAAGCCGGATTCCCCGGAGAAAACCATGCCTGCACGGAGAGAACATGCAAAGGAAGGGCCCCCATTGGTGCTCTGTTTCAGGTCCCCCAGCCGGGACTTGCCAGGACCTTCTTGCTTTGAAGCAAGATCGCTAACCACTGCACCACCGTGAAGCTGCATTTCTGAGTATTTAAGTCACTATGAAGCAGTAGTAAACACAAATGCAGGTTAAAAAACGTGTAGCAGTGACGTAGAAGCTATAATCGGCTGGCCTCAAGCTCCCTGCTCCGCTTCATTCTAATGCATCCACTTTTAGGGACTGGTTATAGAGTCTAGCAGTAGCAGGTAGGAATGACCTATGATGCTATAGGTCAATGGCACTATTCCTATGAAGATTAACTCCTAACTACCTGTGCGTGATATGACTTTAGGCCCCAAGTTTTTAAACTATTTTGAAACTTTAATGTTTGATCAGCTAGTAATCTCACTTTGAGCTTGTATACGGTGGCTTTTTGCTCTCCCAAGCACAACTGCAACCACAGTTTAAAACTGCGGTTTAGAAGAGTTTGAATCCCAAATTTAGTATTTTAACGGATGTGGTTTCTGGTTTTGTTGTGGTTCAAACCAGGTGAGTGTTTTAAGAAAGCTCATGCTCAGCCGTGCTCCAGATAATGTAAACAAATAGTAAATTGAAATGCATGTGCATATTAAAGTTATTCCACATTTATAAATGAAATGCAATGAAAATCCACTAACACACATGGCTGATATGTGCCTTAGAGCTTAACAGTTTTTGTGTTTTCGTGTTGAAAGCCAAACAGGATCTCCTCCCATTACAAAACCCAACATTTTGAACGAAAGACTAAAAGTTCTAGCACCCATGATGGGGTTAGTCACACAGGCAGGAGCCTGAGAACAAACTCCTGGTCTTCACTGGTTTTAAGTTTTTCCTAAAAATACTTTTGTTGATGTGACTTTTGGCTGTTTGTTTTTCCTTCAGTCTCTTCACTGAGATTAGAAGTTAATCAGGATTTAATGTTGGAGACATTCGACTATAGCTCCCATCTAAGTAGTAGTTTTATAACTAGTCACTTATTTGCAAACATGGGTTTTATCTTTGAACTTTATTATCCAGGATGCTTTGAGAACTCTATAGAACATTATAATTTTGACAAATTAAGAGCTTTTGTTTGTTTTAATTTAGAAACTTGTGGGATGTTTGTGAGCATAGATGGAACACTATTATATTTCTGATTCAAACCGGTTCTCTTGTGGAACTGGTTCTTTTGTTTCTTTTCTTAAATTCAACAAAATGTGCGTGATGGGTGTGGTTTCCTGATGCTGCTCCTGTTTCCTCCTAATCATGGATGTTTAAAGGTAAATGTACATATTTGCCTTCATTAGTATCAGTACTTCTATGTTCATATGCTTGAGTCATATTGCATGCTGAAACAAAAGACTCTCTGAAACAAAAGTTCTCTACTGCAGTTTGTAATCCATCTGAAAAAATCTTTTAAACTACACATATGTTCTGTTAGAGGGACTAATTATGTTTGTTCTTGAATTAAACCCAAATTGGCCTCCGAGCACGCTCCACATTTTCTGCTCAGCCTTTTACCTGCAAGTTTACAATAATAAGTGAGGGCTGCATAGCGGCGCGGTGCAGCCCTGACTGTGCCTCACAGCAAGAAGGCCCCTGGTTCAAGTCCCAGCCGGGGGACCTGAAGCAGAACACCAATGGGGGACCTTTCTGTCTGGAGTTTGGATGTTCTCCCGTGCATGTGTGGGTTTTGTCCGGGGACCCCGGCTGCCTCTCGCCGTCCAAAAACATGCTTCATAGGTTAATTGGTTACTCTAAAATTTCCCTAGGTGTTAATGTGAGTGTCCATGGGTGTGTGATTTGTGGCCCTGAGACAGACTGGCGACCTGTCCAGGATATCCAGTGCCCTTGCCCATAAGTGGCCGGGATTGGCTCCACGTGACCCCGAAAGGTTTGAAACTGGTTTAGAAGATGAATACCAACAGAAGAGGTTCGTTCCAAATGGAAGTCACCAAAGGGATCACACGGACATCTTAATGGGAAAGATGCCGCACAGCAGCTTAGTGACATTAGGCAGTGGTCCCCAACCGTTTTCAGGCCACGGACTGGTTTAATGGCGGAAAATATTTTCCTGGACCAGCCTATTTGAGGTGGAGGTTGGCGTCTCATTTTTTGTTTGTGTTTTTAGGTTCTAGTTTCCCCTAACTTGTTAGGTTAAAGGTTATCTTTATTCTCTGCCAAATATCTGCAGCTGCTTTAAACTTTTTTGTAGTCTAAATTTTGTGTAGGAACCAATAAAATGTGATATAGATTTTCATGCTGTTAAAAGGGGAATCAAAAAAATCATACCCCAAATTCATCCTTTTTAATTGCAATGGATAAATGCAAAAATTAACTACTTTTTAAAAAAAATAGTCACTTTAACTGGGATTTCCTAAATAAAATGATAAATGTAAATCCACCGTTTGAACAACTTTATTAGCAGCATCCTCGTAACATTAGACAGCTGGTTGCTGAATTTTCTGGATTATTACTATTGTGTGTTGGAACAACTGTCGCAGTAAATCCATATTTGGAGGAAAAACTCCTGTGTTGTGTCGTAATTCCCACCGTAACCCCTACCCCTAACTACTAAAAAACAATATAGTGCAGCACTATGTAGTGCCCTGAATTTAAAAAGCAATTCGGACACCTTGTTCACTAATTTTTTTTTTAATGGTTAATATGGCGTCATCGATTTCATGAAGTGAAAATATAATTAATGTGAGCGTTTTTCGACGATCATTTATGAGTCCACTGTCATCTGAAGATACAAACGTTGATGGTTTATTAAAAAATACATTTAAATACATTTTTTGGGTAAAAAATGTTTAAACGCTATGCATTGTGGTCTATATTTGCCAATCTAGTGGGCATCGATGCACACTAGTTTTTCGCAGATTTCTTGGAAATTTCCAGGGCTCTAGATTGTGAAATTGTAGATTCGGACAGCACTACAAAATGGCAAACGCACTATATAGTGCACTATGTAGGGGTTAGGGTGGGAATTCGGACAGACCCCTGGATTTGTCTGCTAAATGGAGTTTCTTCTTCTGTTTTCTCACTGACTCTACTCAGTGAAAAGAAACGTTCCAAATAAGTTTGTTTCATATTAACTTTGCAAGCTTGGGAGTTTTAATTTAGTGCTTTAAGAAAGTAGTGGATGGATTTTCCACACTTGACTGAGTGACTTGGTTAAGAATGACTTGAATGTTGTGGGGTGAATCCTGTAGTTTTCCCAAATAAAGCCTCCCTCAAAATAAAATTGTAAATAAAACAGAAAAAATGTGTAATTTTTTTTTTCTCTGCGACCCAGTACCAACTGTCCTGTAGTTTGGTCTGTGGCCAGAGGGTTACGGACTACTGGTTTACGTCATTGTTTAACATGTTTGCAGTTTGAATGAGCCCACTGTTGGTTAAATGTCCACAAAACGCAGATTAAAAAGTGACAAGCTCCCTTTTTTGTTTGTGGGAAACGCTAAGCTTTACTCAACTTAATAGTGTTAAAAAGTATTATGGATAAGATCTATTCTGCAGATTTTGACTTCAATTTAAGCTTAAAGTTTTTTAGTAAGTTTTGTAGCCTCATCCTGTTTCCTCATTCTGTTTGCAGATTTTATTTATACGTGTAAGGAGGTCTCATTTCCAAGAGAGTGTTCAAAAAGACGAACAAAAAGATTTATATGAGAGGACTGAAGAGAAATTCTGAAGATGCACAAACATGAGCACAAAATTTGCACTGTTGGAGGACTGCATGAAGGTTTTTGCTGATCTAGTGAAAATACAGGCACGAGGACCGTGAGCGCATTGGCGGCTTCAGCAAACTTCCACGTGGGGCTGTCCTTTAAGTCTCCAGATGACAAATCTGCTGTTTTTCAGAGTTCAAAAAGCAGCAGCAATGACTGACTGGGCTAAAACATTTATTTAAGACTACAAATACTTTATCAAAATGAAACTCTCCTGTTTGCCATGTTGTTGTTATTTACTTTGACATATTTTTACTTTGATCTATGAATGAAAACATCTTTAACTTGTATATATATTAGTCTAATGAAAGACAAAAAGAAATGGGTTTCTTATCATCCATTCTTACCAAGCCCCTATAATGTCTTCTGGTTGATAGCATTGGATCGTGATGTACTGCTGATGCTGTTTGTGACTGCAGTTTTTGATGTTTTGATTGTAATTAAAGTTGTTATTGTAATTAGGATCAGCTGCAATAGAGGTCTTTTTCTTTCTTTCTCCACATCCGTTTACGTCCATGTTTGTCCTGCAGGTACATGGGCATCGGCCTTTCAGCTCAGGGTGTAAATATGAACCGGCTTCCAGGTAAGAGGACTTTTTCTTACGGTGATTTAAAAGCTGACTTTGCCTTGCCACGCCATGTTGCATGCTGGGATTATGTAAAGTGTTTCTGAAAAGAAAAGTCACTTTCACCTTTATTTTTATTTATTTATTTTTTAATCAAACCTGGTCTCCTGTTAAAGTTCCTCCATTCTTCCTAAGTGTAAGAAGATCCTCCCTTTCTATATTCTAGTTTTAATTGGGATGGCCTTGTGGGTGCGCTACATTTTTTTTTTAATGCCAAACATTTTGTGATCAGCTGTCCGTTGATCATTTCTGTCATTTTTAGAGGGGTTGAATCCTTTTGTGTGTCCCAGATTTTTTGTCATTAATGGTAAAATCAGCTTCATTTGCAAAAAGACGGTCTCTGTTGCTGCTTTTTCCTTGCCAAAAAATGTTACCACAGTCATGTCAACGTCATTCGTGTACTTAACTGAGGTTATCAGGCCAAGCAGGACCCCCCCCAACACCCCTCATAGGTTTGATAGCTGGACCCACCCAGAAGGAGGTCCAGCCGCTTCATTCAAAGAGCAAACTGCTCAATCCTTTCTGGTTTGAGCAGACAGAAACTAACGGGACGCTGGTTGAACTGTAATAAAGTTCAGCAATCCTTTCATTGATATTCTTTTGAATTCATGAATCAAAACACACGAGGTTTTTAGACCCCTATGTTTTCTGCATCACTCACGGTTTTATTTCCAGAGTTGTCATTTCTTAAACTGGTCTCCAGAGTTCATTTTCAGTCTAAGGATCTTAAGCTAATTTGCTCTTTCCCCCCGTGTTTACAGTCCAGTAAACATATGACCAG
Organism: Oryzias sinensis; assembly: GCA_037389245.1. Classification (NCBI taxonomy): domain Eukaryota; kingdom Metazoa; phylum Chordata; class Actinopteri; order Beloniformes; family Adrianichthyidae; genus Oryzias; species Oryzias sinensis. The sequence continues at coordinate 9,280,221 of CM074489.1, read as the reverse complement.
CCACTGAAGATTTCAACTTTTCCTTGACGGTTTATTCTCGGAGCTTTGGCTGCGTCCGTAGCTCCATTTAGATGTCTGCCTCCGCTGCAGTTCCCAGTGTTGGCAGCTTTCCTGCAGCATTTTTGTTGAGTAAACTGCAGATAAAAATCAGTCAGATTCGAGGCACGTCGGGCATCCCCCCCATCTCTTGATCTTTGTTACACATTTTGAAAACGCGTGTTGTTTTTTTTCCTCTTTTTTGAGGTTCAAGTTGTTCATTCGTGCTCTTCACCCGCATCTGTGTCGGTCTCTCTTAGGTTGGGACAAGCACTCTTATGGTTATCACGGAGACGACGGCCACTCCTTCTGCTCGTCCGGCACCGGGCAGCCCTACGGACCCACGTTTACAACAGGAGATGTGATTGGCTGTTGTGTTAACCTCATCAACAACACCTGCTTCTACACAAAGAATGGTCACAGCCTAGGTAAGAACCTGCAGTTGCTTTGATGTTCAGCGTTTGAAACCTCAGGAGATTGCCGTCACTCCATTAACATGAATGTAACACGTGAAGACTGAAACACAAAGCTGTACTGAATGAACCATATAAACAGTAACGTTGATCAGAATTCACTCAGATGCACAGATTCAGCGTCAGTAGAGTATATCACAAAGCATTCGTGGTGTAGTACATTTGATTGAAAACAAAAACACATTTGGCAAGTTTTAGCTTCATCCTGCGGTCCAGGAGTTGTGCATTATTGCTGGTAGTACTTTATCCAGTGCTACTCAGCATGCCTCTGACATAAGGATGCTCTGTAACAGCGGTCCCCAATCCCCGGGCCACAGACCGGTACCAGTCCAGGGGTCACTTGGTACCGGGCCGCAGGAAGAAAAGAAAAATGCATCTGCTAACTTTGATTGTTTCCATTTAGTTTATTTTCGGATAATAAAGGAAGTTTTATTTTGAAAAACCACCGGATCCTGTTCACCACATCTGTCTGTCGTGGCGCATCACATGATTTAAAGCAGCTACTCGGACTGCTAAGAAAGCCCAAGGCTATTAACAACCAAACGATAAAATGCATTTGGAAAATTTCTTTGAGTAGGAAAGAGGCAGCAAGGAAATTGAAGAAAAATAACTCCCATTTACAGAAAAAAACAGAATCTTACCTCCAAATATGGATTTATTGAGACAGTTCCAACGTACCAGAAGCCGCTTTGCATATTTAAGCAGCGACTGACTTAAATGTTTCCCACTTGCAAATAATGAAGTTGCAGACACTGTTGATTTTTAGAAAATACCAGTTTTATGACGGTTGTGTCATTTTATTTTACCCTATTTATCTGTCACACCTTAAAAGCTGAATGTGGCTGACGTTAGCGTGGGGTTGTTAGCATCCACTTTGACATTAAGGAGAAATCTTCATCTCAGAGTTTAAACCAACATTTTACAGAGAATGAAAATTCAATCAAATGAAGTTTCTGATTTGTGTAAACTTGTGAAAGGGACATTCATGAATTTTCCTTAAGCGAGGAAGAATTAGCCAGGCAGCTGTTACAAAACTTTAGCACAGAAAATGTTCCTCTGTGTTTAAAAAAATACGCAATTAATCAGGATTTATGTAAAAGGTATATATGAAAAATCTTTTTCATAATCCAGTCCATGGGCCGAAAAAGGTTGGAGACCACTGGTCTATAACATCTGTATTGGCTGATTTCTGCATTCTGCATACTTGAACACTTGTGCAGAGAACCTTCAGGGATGTAGTCCTGCAGCTGTGATGACCATGAAGGCATCAGTGCGCCTGCAGCGGACCCCGGCATGTTGGCAGTGTTGTGACAAATCGTAACTCCCACTTCTGTCTCACAGAAAGCTCATTTGTAGCAGTAAAATAAGCACAACTGAAGCCCTAGTCACATGCGCCCATATGGGTGCTGCAGGGTTTGGGGTTATCTGTGGAGGGTCGTAGAGAGGAGGGGCTGCATCGTAAAAGAACCGCAGGGGTGTCTTGCAGTTTCCTTGAGGCTCAAATGTACCAGATGGTACATCATGCAAATGGAATGTATGATTGTCGTGTGTGGGAAGTGTAGTGTGGAGTATTTGTAAGGCTAATGGAAGTTGCACAACCTTATGATGTACCGGTGATGCTTTGTACGATGCCCTTACAGCACACTACTCACTAGTACGGTGCAAGCTGGGGATGGGCAATCAATCGGCGAGAGTGTCAGCTGATATTTGCATAATTTCAGTTTATCAGTATCGGTCTGATATCAATAAAATCTGCTGACGTTCTTCTGACTGTTTTCAGATACACTTTATTTTTTAAATGTATATTTGTTCTTATAGAACCCTGGCATTAGGAAGCTTATGTTTACGGTTATGTCCAATAGTCAAAAAATGGTCTTAAATATCAGTTCTCGGTATCGGCCTGAAAAAATGAAATCAGTCCATGTCTAGTGCGAGCAATGGCCCCTTACTGACCACGCATGAATGCTGCATGCACGGGGTGTGCACGTGATACCAAGTGCTCACACTCTGATCGTCTAATTGTATCAATGTTCACTACAACCTGTCACCCACAGCCCTTACAAAAATGTGCATAAACATTTTCATTCTACATCAAGTGATCTATTCCATGCCCATTACAGTTTTTTTTTTGCCCGCAGACTGCTTGTATCCACCCATAAGGGCAGTTGGGACTATGGTTTAAAAGCCTAACCCAGAGCGAGTAGTTCCATTTCAGTGTCAGTAAAATGTTAGCTTATTGTTGATTTGGGTTACAAGTACCAGGAACCAAGTCCTGAGCTCAATTCTTTTGGTTAATTTGTCTTCAGTTATTTGTCCACAATATTCGTATTTATTTATAATTTATCTTTTTTGAGCTAAAATGAACTTTAAGCCTCGAGGGGAACCAGGTTTAGTTATCTTGACACCAAATAGCCTTATTGTTTTGAGTTCTGATTTAGTTTTTGGTAAATCCTAAAGTGGAATTTCAGGCTTTTTTTTTTTAAGCTATTTAAATTTTTCTCTTTTTTTATGTATGGATGTTGACATAAAGGGTGTTGGTTTCTGCATGCTGCATCTAATGCGAGTATTTCTCTTTCATAACTAGACTGATACCCTGACAGTAAGAAGATGGTGTCTTTTTGGTAGTGTGTGACTATGGGATCAAACACGTTGATTCTTGGCGCACATTTTAGTGCCATCTTAGAAGAAACTATTGAGTTAAACTACTGCTTATTGAATATTAAGGTTCCCTTGAATTTCCCATTGAATTTGTGACAAAAACTAACTGCTTATGCTGTAAAATATTGTTCCAAGGAGGTTTGATTTTTTTTTTTTTTTTTTTTTTTTTTTTTTGCTTTCAGTCACTGCAACCCAAATAGAAATAATCTTCACTTTTCCATTGAATGTGTCATTGTGTAGAGATTTCATTGGTATTTAATTCTCTTTATCTTTACAGTTTTCTGCTGTCAAGATAAAGGGAATTCCTGTTGCTTACATTGATTAAGTCCATTTCCTGTCTTCAAGAAAACATGATTAGTCAGTAGGACTGTTGCTTTTTCCAGAAACGTATAAAATACTCGTTTCACACATCCTCTGTTCCTTTGCAGGTATCGCCTTCACAGACCTCCCAGTAAGTCTCTCTCTCTCTCTTTTCACTTAAATCTGTTGAAATTCATGTTCAATTGTTTAATAGTTGTATCTTTAGAACTCAAGGTTTCATTTTCACCTCCGTTTATTAAAGACCTTTTTCTAAATGGATTTAGAAGCTAGAATGGATATTTTTTGAGGAGCTATGTATCTTTGTTTTTCCCCATTTTCATTCCTTTTGTGTGGGGCGGGGTCACAGTGACACAGATGTCATACAAAGTAAATAGGTTCTCTTTAGAAAATCCTCACTCTTTTCAGTTTGAAGGCCTGCGTCACATGTTCCATCTGCAAAAAACAGCCTTTTTATTTTTTGGAGGCTATAATCAGCCAAATGGCAGATAATTACACCAAAAAGAGGAAGAAAACAAAAACAAAAAGACACAGTTAGTGATGTCAGTGATTCATTGTCTGTGAATGGAGGTAATAATAGAATAGTATAACATATCCAGTGTTTTTAACTGGGATCACATCAGTCGTCTGTGATGGTTTCTGTGATGTATGTAAACTCCTGTGAGATTGATCCAGTTTTTTTTCCTCCTCGTCCATCGCCTGCATGCTCAGTCCCAAAAGAAAATGTGACTGGCTGCCATTGAGGCAGAAGAAAATCAGAGTCTTTACCACAACAACAGTCTATTGAGCATTGGAACAGACTTGGCTGGGAGCCTGGTGCTCATGTTCCTCCAGAGCTGTGCAGCGAAGTGCGTCACCTCAGTGCAGCTGACCTTTGTGTTTACTGGACCGTGACCGAGGCGACACACACGGCTTTGTGCTCCTGATCCTCCGTCTTCAACGTTTCGCTCATTCTAATACTCAAATCTAATTTAAAGATGCGGTTCTTCTTCTCCTTGCAATCTTTTACATTTTAGAAGCGTTAAGATGAACCTTAAAGCCATTCGTTTCCATCACTCAGTTTTAAAATCCCATTCCAATTATCTTTTGATCTTTTGTAAAAGCGTTCCCAGTGGTCTTTCAGTTATGATTATCCCATTTTTAACATTTTTAGCATTTTTAACAACACTAACATCTGTTTTTTTCTAGTTTCTATTATTTAAAATATTTTAAAAATACATTGGGTTATATTTTTTACTTTGCCGTCCATGCCTTTTGTGTGGTTATTGGAGCAATTCTTGCATTACTACTTCCTCTTTTCTGCTCTGCATTAAATCAAGAAAGTTACTTCAAAGTTGAAGGATTCATTTTAGCTTCTGGGTTTCCTTTAGAGCATCATCAGACTCCTGCGTCTTCAGCTGTCAGCAGTCAAACAGTCAACATTCTTTTCATTAAAACAAAAATTCCTTTTTTTTTTATAATAGAATTACTTTTCTAATGTCTGTTTCTGCCAAACTCAAAGGATCTCCAAAGGTGTAATTTTACCTGGAGATTTGAAAAAAAAAAAAAATTTATTTTATTTATTTATCCCCTTTCTCGTGTGGTTTCTCCTTTCGGTTCCAATTTTAAGGAATAATTATATAATTGTACCAAACAGCTTTTTTCCTGGGATTTTCCTGTTTCCTGCCCCCCCCCCCCCCCCATTACTTCCTGTTTGGATTTATTGTCACGATTGTGCTCCCAGCTCCGTTTCCTCCATCCTCTCCTTCTCAGCTCCGTCTTTGTCTCTCTGCAGCCCAACTTGTACCCCACCGTGGGCCTGCAAACTCCAGGGGAGGTGGTGGACGCCAACTTTGGCCAGCACCCGTTCGTGTTTGACATTGAGGACTACATGCGGGAGTGGAGGACAAAGATTCAAGCCCAGATTGACCGCTTCCCCATCGGAGAGCGTGAGGGAGAGTGGCAGTCCATGATCCAGAAGTAAGAAAGCATCTATGTTTGGGTGGGGGCGGCTGGCCCCTGCCTTGCTTCTCCCCGGACCAACCGTGGGCCGGGTGGGTGGCTGCCTGGAGTGCAGAGGGGGTTTCCCTTGGGGTCCTGGCTCGTACCTGGGGTTGGGGCGGGGGGATGCCCAGAACTCCTGGGTGGTGATGGGGTGCTCGTCTGGGGCTGTGGGTGCCCTTCTCGGGTGGGGCCCTGCGTTGGGCTCTCCCTGCGCGGCGGGGGGGCTGCTCTCCTGGTTGGGCTGGGGCGGCGCTCTCTTTCCCCCCGTGCTTCCCTGCTCTCTGGCTCTGGGGGCCTCGCGGCGGTCCTGCTGGCCCTGGCCTGGGTGGTGGTCTTTGTCGCCCGGGGGCGGTTGTTCCCTGCCTGTTCCCGTGTGGCGTTGGGGGGATTCCGGCTGCCGCTGCTGCTGCGGCAAGGGTCTTGGTGTGGGGGTGGCTGGGCGTTCCCCTTCCTTCATTTCACATTCCACCATCCATTTTAGAAGAACATAAACACTCACCTGAGCACAGGTGTTAGCTCACCTTGGCACTAATAGTTTGCATGACTGAATGAATGAAAGATTTCGCACTGGTTGGTTTGAAGGCATAAGTATGCGTGTGAACACTATCTGTTTTGTATATATGTTGACATTTGGACATTTTTGCAGCTAGCAAGTGTGTTGATAACATTTGAGTGTGTGTGTGGACAGGCCCCGCCCTTTTTGTACTACATTTGAACCTTACCATAATGATAAACAACCAGTAAACTTGTTGCTTCATGCTGCTTCGTGGTCTTTTTGTTTTTCACAGTAAAGATTGAAAGATTGAAAATGAAAGAAAGAACCCAGAGCCATTTTTTTTCTTTCCTTAAGGGAAAATGATGTGGGACACACCACAGGCCAAGTAGCCCACAGAACACATCTCTGATGTTACCCGGGGTTCTTGTGGGTTAATTAAGAGTATTGGGCTCATAAACCATATCTGACAAACAATTTTTATTTTAGTGTTTTTGTCAAATTTACACAGATTAAACCCTTTAACAACAGAGCTGTCCCCAGTGACACCTACATATTACACTCGGGATGCAACACTTTACACCTCGGTTTTTGGGTTATGGATTTGTTTCAGTTTGGGTATTATAAAAATTCAGACTTTTTTTATTTTCTAATAAGCAAGTTACAAATCGGCTCTGCGTCCTTATGCAGCCCTTTATGTGCGACAGAACCGGCTGATTAACATAAACACTTCAAACTTCAATGCGGTTTTTCTCCACTTAAGAATCAGCTGGAATTCCATCGAGAGCTGAAAGAGTGACGTGAAGCTCCAATGTTGAACAATATTTTCATACAGATCACACATGTATGACCTAAAGCATGTTTAGGTTTTTTAAATTAAAAAAACAAAAAACTCTTACCTCATGTGAATAAAGTAACTACAGCCTAAACATTAGAACTTTTTTACTTTTCAACTGTTTCTTAAGAAGTTATCCATGTTTTTTGCTTTTCACCAGAGGCCTGATACCTTTTTTTTAAGGTATTTAAAAAATGTGCATTTTGGATTAACTCGAGTTTACTGAGTTGGAGAAATTTGTAACAATAAAACAAAAAACTTCAAGAAGAGGGCAGACGCATTCTTACATTTTTCTCTTCTATTTATCTAAATATATTTCTTCATTTGATAAAGAAATCCGAACAGGAAGTGTCCGTTTGCAGGATGCTGCTGCTGACGGAGTCCAGATGGACCAGAGCTGCCACGCAGCAGGACTTTCTCCATGATGGGATTTGCAGCCTGTTGCTGTGATTACTTGCTGTGAATGGATTTAATCTGTTTGGTGCAGATTGAGGGTGAGGGTGGGGTGAGACGGGGCCACATGTGCGATTATCCACATAGAGCCTGTCCAAAGGTCCTTTTTTTCTCTTTTAAACCAATCCAGATTGTTCTTCCTTTTGGGTTATTCATTAATCTTTACAGAATTTTTTTTTATATATATAAAACGCATGACACCCTGCCGATGGTGATGCAACTTTGTCCTGTTAGCTTTGCTGTGACCTCATTTCTGCTGCGCCTCATGGACCTCACTGAGTTCCAGTCCTTTCTTGTCTCGTCAGGATGGTGGCGTCCTACCTGGTGCACCACAGCTACTGCGCCACAGCCGAGGCATTCGCCAAGTCCACGGACCAGGCCGTGCAGGAGGAGCTGGCCTCCATCAAAAACAGACAGAGTGAGTCTGCGAAACGCCGCAAAGTAAAACCGCATAATCCAGAGACGTGCTGATCAAATGAAAGCACAGCTCTGCCTAAAAGTATTTTCCCCTCCATCACGCCCTTAACCCCTCCCCATTTAAATGTGAAAAGTATAGGGGTTAACTGTATATGACATTTAACGGCTCTGACGTTCACGTGTTTTTTGCTGCAGAGATCCAGAAGTTGGTTTTGTCGGGTAGAATGGGTGAAGCCATCGAGACCACCCAGCAGCTGTACCCCAACCTCCTGGAACGGAACCCGGACCTCCTCTTTATGCTCAAGTAGGAACAAAACTGACCCCCCCCCCCCCCCCCCCTCATCCGTTGGATCCCCTTCAGGGTCGTAGGAAAGCTGGAACCAAACCTGCTACTGCTGGGCCAAGGCGGGGCACACCCTGAACGGGTCGCCAGTCTGATGCAGAGCCACACACTCGCATGCACGCCTAGAGGGAGTTTAGAGAAGCATGTTTTGAGACTTTGAGAGGAAGCCAGAGTGCCCACAGAAAACCCACACATGCAGGAGGACATGCAAACTCCACACAAAAGCTCCCAGCTGGGACTGGAACCTCTGAGGCGAGAGCGCTAACATGCACACAAACACAGACTCTTTAAGCTGCCTAATAATCTATTTGGTGTGAGGAGCATACAAGGATTGTAAAATCACAATATGAAAGTCACGATGGAGTAGTGGTAAGCTCTCTTGCCTCATGGTGAGAAGGCCCAGGTTTGAATCCCAAAGGGGTCCTTCCAGTTTGCATGTGCTCGTGTATGTGTGGACGCCGGACACACCAGCTTATGCTCTGTGTGTTCAGTGATTCTAAATTGTGTGCATGTGAGTGTGTGGTCCTGGTCTATGTACCCCACCTTTACCCAGCAGTAGCTGGGATATGGTGGGTTCAAAAAATGGATGGATGGAGTATAGGACAGGAAAAAAAACAATATTCTAGGATCTTCTATGAATAATACTGTTATATTTACATGTGTGTGGGGGGCAGATGTTTGGGATTGAAGGAGGTTAGTTTAAGGGGTAAAGGTTTATCATGAGATAAATCCTGAGTCTCACTCAGGTGGGAGTGTCTTTTAACGATGATTTTTGGCGATTATTAACTCCTACTTCTTTGGTTTGAGCTCTGTGTCCCTCCTCCTCCTCAGGGTGAGACAGTTCATCGAGATGGTGAACGGGACGGACAGCGAGGTGAGGTGTCTGGGGGGCCGCAGCCCCAAGTCTCAGGACAGTTACCCCGGCTCGCCGCGCTCCTTCAGCAGCCCGGGCCACAAAGCCGGCAGCTCGCAGTCCTACCTCACCGGTACAGTCCCGCGCTACGCCATGAGCCCCCACCCTGCAGCCGCTCTGATCCCTGCTGCTGGTTTGTTTGCAGGGGTCGACAGCAACTGCTGTAATGGCGTGGCGTCAAGTAAGAGCCACAGCTCCTCCCCTCACAGTCACAAGCCCTGCCCCCCTGGCTCTGGCTCCACCCTCCCAGTCACCGACGTTAGTCTGAATGGGAGCCGCAGCCAGCTGCCCATAACAAGGTACAGTCTTAGTTTAGGACTGAGGTTGGATGTCTGCACCTGCTGACCCTGCATCCCCCCCACTTTACAGCAACGACATGGACATGGAGGTCGACCACTTCACCAACGGAGTGACAGAACTGTCCTCCAATGGTTTCCTCAATGGCACGTCCAAGCACGCCGCGGAGCCGGAGGACTGCGACGCAGACATGGGTGGGTGCAGAGGCGGAGCCTCCTGCGTGGCGTTTGCTTTGCCTTCAGCAGCTTTTGAAACGGCCTGCAATGCTTTTCCCGTGACGGACGCGTGTTCACACAGCAAAGTCCAGGGATTTTTCTCCTGCCGTTAGGTTTGAGTGTCATCGGATCACTGACTGTTTCCTCCCCACCTCAGAGGTGGAGTCCGCTCAGGTCAAGAGGCAGCTGTGCGGGGGGAGCCAGGCCGCCATCGAGAGGATGATCCATTTCGGCAGGGAGCTCCAGAGCATGAGTGAACACCTCCGCCGCGAGTGTGGCAAGAACTCTGCCAACAAGAAGATGCTGAAGGTGAAGTCTTAGAGTTCTGTCCTGACAAACGTCTCATTTTCAGAACCTCTGCTGTTCACTGAATGCAGCGAACAGCAGACCTAATATTGATCTAAAGTTTTGGTTCTGAGACTTTTGTCGTTCATGTGCAACTTTAAAATAAAGTTTATTGTAAATGAAAACAGTATTTTTTCTTATCAAATTCCAAAACTCCATGTTTGTTTTTTCCTCCGCTGTGGATTCATAAAAATCCACCTTAGAAATCTTGCTGCACTGAATGAGATCAGCTCTAATATCTAGAGGTTACCCACACGGCTCATATTTCATGACATCAGTCTGCATGTGGCTCAGAACACTGTTTGCCACTGTTTTCCTAACAAAAAAGAGGAAAATGTCACGGGACAAAAGAAACGTCCTGCAGCTGCAGAGGACAGAAACAGTCATGTCTGATGGTTCCTTGTCTCCCGCTGAAGGACGCGTTCAGCCTGCTGGCCTACTCGGACCCCTGGAGCAGCCCGGTCGGCTACCAGCTGGACGCCATTCAGAGGGAGCCGGTCTGCTCCACTCTCAACAGTGCAATATTAGGTAGGTCAGCTGCGGCTTTGACAGGCGGAAGGAAGTCCAACACGATGCTGGTTGGGCTTTGTTCTGCAGTGACTCGGCAGCCTGGGTGTGAGAGTCAGATCTGCAGTGACTCAGGCTTTTTACAGCTGGTGATGCATCAGGAGGGGAACGGACTGACGGACGGTCGGCTGATGGCTGCACTTCATCCATCATCTCACTGAATGAAACACTTTCATTTTGACCCGGGGCTGAATTCACAGATTTGTAACAGAGATCCTGCTGTGGAAGGACTTTCAATTTCTATTGAAAGGACTTTCAATAGAAAATCAATAGAAAAAAAGGACTTTCAATAGAAATTGTCCCTTTTTCCCCCAATGGTTTTAAAGTCTCACTACACTCATCTTTAATGTATTTGCAAAGCGTTTCCCTCCCCCTTCCTTCTCAAAGACGGGAGCAGCTGCAGGGACGGCAGTTCACAGTTTCAGGCTGTTATAACAGATAATAGGAAACCAACAGTGGCGCAAATTTTTTCCAAGCTCTGAGCCGCTGTCACCACCGCCCCCCGTATTGCCCGTGTTACCTGTGCCTAAAACCGCTACTACTACGTGCCCCTCCTTATATCGCATCAGGCCCCCGCCCCACTATTTGACAAGCACTGCGGTAGAGTAATCCTGCCCTCATTTTCCATGATCACGTTGTTCACATGCTCCTTCGCTAGCTTACAGCCCCTCTCAACTAACATTAACAGTGTGACAAAAACGGTGACCAAATCTGTAAAATGTCCTTGTATTTTTCACCAACCTGCTGTTGGAAAATACCTGGTGATCAGCTGAAGGATGGAGAATTCTGTGGAGATAAATATTAGAGGCCCAGACGGCTAATGGAGGCCACATTTCCTGATTGGTGTCTTCTTTTTTCTTCTTCTCTCAATTAAAATCAAATGTAGTTTTTGTTAAAAAATTCTTGATGATGATCAAAGCTCCCAAAACAGTGTTTACTGCTGAAAAGTGGGGAACTGCGTGGAAGCAGAAGCTCCGCCCCTGTCAGGTTTGAAAGCTCTTTGAGGATCTTCCCAATCAAGGAGTTGTTTTTCAGGATGATCCCAGGTTTTCTGTGAAAAAAATGTCCAGAAGCGTTTCACCAAACTCTGGAGGTTATCTGCTTTTGTTTCTCCAAGAGTCTGAACTTCTTTGGAGTGTACAATACTATCCTATTGTGAAGGAGCGACTCCTCACTTTCTTTCTTTCTGTCCTTCCAGAGACTCACAACCTGCCCAAGCAGCCCCCCCTGGCCCTGGCGGTGGGTCAGGCCGCCCAGTGCCTCGCCATCATGGCTCGAACAGGCAGCGGCTCCTGCGCCTTCGCCTCTGTGGACGATTATCTGCACTAGCCACATGCACACACACAAACACAATCTCTAAAGGCCTGTCTGGTCATGACCCCCCCCCCCCCGAACCAACACCACCACAAGTGTAGTCCTCTTATCCGAAGGACCCCCCCCTCTCTGCACGACGGCTAGAAACAAACCATCTCACTCGCTCCTTGTTCCGCTTTGACAGAGACGCCACAGAGGGGTGTGCGCGTGCGTGCGGGGGGGGGAGGGGGGGTCACTCCTCGGGAGACCTTTAGAGATGCCAACACATACATTTACACACACACCCCCCCCTCGTCATAAATAAGGAACTTTGCCTCCACTGTGTTGCTCCCATTCTCCAGGCTGACAGCAGGGGGCGCTGCAGTCAACTTGAAACTGCTCTGAGAGCCGAACTCACGGGGCCCAGCCCTCACTCAAATGGGGGGGGCCTGGCAAAGAAGACAGAAAAATCATCGGAGTGAACATCATGCCCCCCTGTTCCTGTAACCATGGCTTTCCGTGTGAACCAACTCCCGCCCACCCCCCATCCCCCCTCAATGGGTGAGCAGGGTCACAGCAGCCCGTCTCTCTCCCTCAGCTGACTCCAGGACATGGGCGGAGCTTGGCAGGTGGACTCGGGACTTGGAAGAAGCCAGAGAGGATCTGCGATCTGGATTTGACGTTCCAGTTTTTAACCCCCCTTCTTTTTTTTTCTGTTTTGTTTTTGTTTAGCTGTTGTGTTTCAGGGAGGGGCGGGGGTGGGAGGCGGAGTCCTGGTTTTTCTTTTGTTTTTAGTTTGTTCAGGTTTACATGACGATGGTAATTCTTATCATCATTATCATCATATTATTGTTGTTTGCATTCACAGTATATTTGTTGAGCAAGTCCCCCCCCCCATCTTATTCTAATAAAGGCCCGATTCCACAGACGGCGCTGACCCGCGCGCGTGTGCACATGCTAGCATCTCTCTTACAGAACAAACCTATATCGACAGCATATTTAGAGAAAAAACCCTTTAAAGTTCGACACCAGCGCCCCGCCCCGCATGCATGTCCACCTTACGTTTGGCCTCTTTGTAGCTTAAGTTTCGATTCGGCCTTTTTTTCCTGAACTTGCCCTTCGTTCTGCAGAGCTTCCTGGAGATTCTTTATTTTAATGGTACTCCGTTGTCATGGTAACCCTTGCCCAGCCAGCCTAAGCAGCAGGTTTGATGCAAAAATCTAGAGAACTCAGGAACTGAAACTCCTCCTTATTTGGCCCAACCCCCCCACCCCCAATTGGATTTTAGTTAGAGGACACGGTTGAAGAACCTGGTGGCTCCTGCAGGAGCTTCGGAGCAACACGTTCGTTCCTGCTGATCTTTGCAGCCGATTTTTCTCCCAAAGGTCCATTTCTTTCTCATCAGCCGACGTCGGCAAATCTCGACGGATTAGAAACTGTCCTTCCCCAGGCCAGGCGAGAACTTTCACCAGCCTCCACTGCTCTCCGTCACGAGGAGCATCAAGCGCTTCGAGTGTTTCAGGCCTCCTCCGTCTGTTCCCCCCCTCTCCTCCTCTCCTTTTCTTTCCTCCATTTTTTTAGGTTCTTCACTTTGTTTTTATCCAGATGACAAGCAGTCACGCCATCCTTTGGAAATCTTCTTAGACAGTGTTGTCTCTTTCTGAGTGCGGTCTGAACCTATGCATGCCATAGTAAAAGTGGTGGTAAGATCCAGTTAGATGTCTCTTCTCTGATTCTTTCGTTCGCCTCCTTTAAGCCAGTTCACGGTGTTTAAGGAAAGATGTCAACCAGTAAGTTTGTCCACTGCTGACTGTGTGTCCATTGGAGGAAAAAAAATGTGCAATTTGTGTGAGGGTCAAAAGATTTATATTAAAATAACAAATGAGAATCGCCCTGGTGTGGATGCTGCCTGAGTCTGTGCTGCTTTCCCAGCGGACCGGGCCTCGGGACCGGAAATGATGGAACGTTCACCACCACCACCCCTTTGCTCCAGTTTTCCAGCAGTCATCTGAAAGCAGCCTTCAGTGTAGAGCTGGGTGATAATGGCAAAAATAAATCTATCCTACATTTATTTTCCTATCTAATTCAAACTTTTTTTTTTTTTTGCTTCAGCAAAAATTACAAATAAATTTAGCATAAACTTTTGTTTTAACATCTCCTTTGGAAGTTGGCCTGAACACAAAGCCGTCACTCTTTGCCGCTCCCAGTCTGAAGACTCTAGCTGTGTAGTGAGAAACAGCCTGACCTGACTCTGAACAACAGAAGCCCAAGAAAGCAGAGCTGGAGACATTAAACCCCAAATTTCCCTCAAATAAATTCAAATGTATGGAAATAACTGATCTATCGCCCAGCTCTACTTCAGCACGCAAAACCATTTCATGCTTTCAGTCCTATCAAAGTGGTTTGAAATCAAAAGCAGATTCTTCAATAAGTCTAGATTGTAACAAATCTGATTTAATTCTAAATCCTGGTGGCAAACTGATTAGTTTGCCCCCACCACACACACACACACACACACACCTTCAACAAATGGCTCCTCAGCTTTTTCCTGATATTTTTTTGAACTTCTCAAAATAACTTTTAGCTTCGATCCATTTTTTCCTTGAGCATTTCCAGATTTTTCTCTGCATTTAGGAAGGAATTTATAGCTGGTTCTTTTAGGTGTTGATTCAATTTGCTTTCTTGCACAAATTTCCAATTCTAAATGATTAAATCTTCCATTTTTGCTTTTTTGAAGCTTTTCCTTAACTTTAATAGTTTACCTTTTTCTGAATTTTGCTTTTAATCGTTCAGGACAGTAGTGACATGAAAGTGAAACCATTTATAGTTGAATTCAAAATGAAAACCTAAATACAACAGTGGTAACATTTTGAAGGACGTATGTGTTGATCCATTCGTTTCTACAGTTCAATCATGATTTCACACCAACATTAACGTCAATCGTGGGCCTTTCAGAGACTTTTTAATAGTTAAAAACCAACATTGTTGCTGTTGTAGGTCTAGAAAGGATGAACGGTAAACAGATTTCTGAGCGCCTGCAGACGATGGTTCAGATCTCAGGTTTAGCAACAGTTTGGATCAGTGAGGAAACCGATGCGACTTTGTGTCTTCCACGATATGGGGGTCAGCTTTTGGGTTTGGGGTCAAAGGTGGCCATCTGCCTTTCCTGCTTCCTGGAACAGAAGTACCTAGAACCCCACACTAAAGTGCGTCGTGGTCCTGGACAGAAGCAGGAGGAGCTTCTGCATGTCTATCCATGGCTTTGACGCTGAAACGGTGGTCAGGAAGGAACCTGCAGCTTGTGGATCCATCGCTTCTTCAGCTTCTCTGCTTTGGCTTTCTGCTGCAGAGCTGAAACAGGAACAGGTCAAGTCATCAAACTGTTCTGCTAACAAACACGTTTCTAAAACTAACCTAGTCCATTTAAACTCAAAATAAATGAGCAAACAAGCAGCTGCTTCATTACTCAAAACCTCCAGAATGAAAATCAAAGAAATATTTTCAGACTTTCTGAGGTTAGTTTTGTTACCATGGTGACAATAGGGTTAAGAACATTTGGAAAAGAATTTGTGAAACTTGCTTCACATGACCAGAATGGTATGGCTGCCATGGAGATGCCATCACTGAAAACCCTCCTGCTGATATAACAGTTCAGAACACTCGAAGTGAACAAGTCACTTCTCTTCTATTAGAAAATTTCCAATAAAAGCCACACAAAAGGATTGTGGGATTTGTTTCCAGACAGTTGTTTGCTGCAACTGAAGTTAATTAAATAAAAAAAATGGTCCTGAATGATTTTTATTTTCCTAAAGTCCCACTCTGATCATCTTTTGGTCTATAGTAAAATCATTCCTAGTGGTCTTTTCCTGTGTTGGTGCCGTTTTTTGGCCAACATTTAAAAACCTGTGATGTTTTCTAGGACATAGTTTCTGCAGAACGGCAGCAGTTCATTAGAAATTCATCTCTGAGTAGAGGGAGGGACTGTTGGTATAGAGCAGGCCTGCCCCCACTTCCCATCATCCAGCTGTGTACACTCTCCTGCTCACTCTCCTACTCACAACCCCAACCCAACGGTACTGGTGCAAAAAAAAAAAATGGCGAGGAATATTGGAGCTCTCCAGTCGCACAGTTTTGATCCAGATTCCAGCTCAGACGAGGAAAACAAAGACATCCATGGATCTATTTGTCTCCAGGAGGATGAATCAGAATGGAGCAGAGCAGGGAGCTTGTGGCCCACCCACTTTATTTTATACTTTACAAATAACCTTTTTCATTCTTTTTCGGCATGTTTTGTCTGATTCAAAACAATTTGAATAAAGAAATATTCAGAAGTCAAATTTTGAGCATAATTGTCTTCATATTTGTTCTCCATAATGAGAAAAATGCCGCGAGAACATGTTAAAAACACCAAAAACATGCTTTTAATAAGAGTGAGTCTGTAACTTACCCCAGTCCTTCTTCACAAACTGCACCGCTGCACTTTTTTGGCTGCCCCTCTTATTTTGTAGCGAGAGCATTTGGTTATCTGAAAGCAGGAGACATGCGGCGTGAGTTACAGAATCCCGACCTGCCAAGGTTTGGAGAAAGGTAGGCATGTCGCCGCCGTCTCTTTAGAGGAAGCCCTGAGGAGCAGACCCCTCTGTGGGAAGAGACGGGGCGTTTCTGTGGCGACGCTCAAATTGAGGCAGGTCACGGTCTTCACAGACTCCCGCCACAGAGTGTAGCTCGCACTTCAGACCACAAACGCTTTAGCAATCACAAGAAAATTGATACGAGAAACAGGATTCAAAAAGGAAGGTGGAGAGGTGAGGATAGGTTTTCTGACTTGTGGTCCGGAGGCGTCCTGGCCCGTACAGTCTGGACTGGAGAAAATCTTCAGCGGATTTCTGCTGGAAGGACACGGCTGCTCCGCCTTTCATCGTCGTCACCGTGTAGTTTCCCTCCAGACTGAAAAACATGAAAAAATTCATCACAATCACTTTTTTTTTAAACCATAAAAGAAAATTATGTCCTGTTTGCCTAATAGTATGAACACAGCTCTCCTGTGTAAAATAACACTACTCATCTATAGTTTTAGAAAAAACATTTATTTCTGAGGAGATTTCAAAATAAAAGCCCTCGTATTTCACAAAAACAATGGTTTTGCTTTGGAAAGCTGGTGCTTTTTGGAGATTTATAGTGTTGGTGATCAAACAGCCCTTTCATCAGAAGCATCATGATAATCGCTCTTCTATGGTGACCCTCAAGTTTACCCCACAATCACTCAGTGCAAAAACATAAAAGATCACAACGACTATTACAAAGTAAAACACATACTAAAAACACATTTTTTAATCAAAACCAAATTCCATAAACCAAAACAGAATTCCAAATATTGTCTTGTTTCTTTTTCTTTTGTTTTCTAAAACTATTTATTTCCGTTCTTTTAGGAATTTTGTTTGGATTTCTAAAATGTAATATTTCTATAATCTGTTTTCCTTTTTTCAATTGTGATCTAAAGGTTCTTGCGTGGAGTGAATTGCACTTTGGGCCACTGTGTTCTTCACTTTGAGAGTTACTCTCTTATGCAACGTGTGTTTCATCCGTACTTCCTGCTGTGTTTTTCGGCCCTCTTCTTTTCCCTCCTCTTCGTCTCCTCTGCCTCATCCTCTTCAGCTAAAAAAAAAGGAGAAATCCTATCAATCCGACTGAGAAACAAAGGCTAACAAAACAGACAGATGAGAAGCATCTTCACCTGCAGAGGATTCTTTAACCTTCCTGTAAAACAAAAAACAGACATGTGTTAGATAAGAGCCAAAACAGTGGGATCTTTGAAAAGATACGAGCTCAAAAAGAGAAAGAAAAAAAAACTTACTTTAAAGACGCAGACTCGATTTCTTCCAACACCTCAGCCGGGAGGAGTTTTCTCTTCTGCCATGTCAGGGAGGAAAAGGCTCGTTATACCTCTACATGTGTGGTATCTAGACTTTTATTAGTGGTAGCTCCACTGGCAATCACTGTAAAAAGACTATAAGTGCAGTACGCATGCGCAGACCTTCTGCTCTTGAAACAACTCCTGCCGCTTCCTCCTCTTCTCCTTCAGGAACTCTTTCTCCCTGCAAACATCAAAAACATGCAGGTAAATGGTGGGCGTATTCGCATGATCAACTACTGGAGTACATTATTCGTAAAATTAAGTGATTCAGGGTTTAAACCACAGTCATTGAAGAAAACGTTAGGCAAAGATGTCTGAAGTGCAATAAATATTGAGTCCCCTTCACATTTCACATCATGAACAGCGTTGGTGTTTGTTTAAATAAAGTTTGATTCCGGTGCAGCGTAACGTAAGCTAGCTGTGTTTGTTTGTTAGCCACCTTTTAGCTGAGTCCAGTGCCAGTTTCAGGCTCCGTAGCGCCTCGGTCTTGCTGTCCCCGAAGGTGACCTCCTCTGGCGCATCATCGTCGCTCGACTCCAGACCCTGGCATAAAGTTTCACTCGTTATTTCTGTGTCTGCGCTGTTTTTTGGAGAGGCTGTTGTTGTTCCACGTTTTGACTTCACCATGATGCCCAGTGTTGTGAAGTCATCAACGTGCGACCCCTCGCGAGGTTTCATGAAGATGAGCCCAAGAGAGCCCTCTAGTGGCGAAGACGATCATTACAGCAAAATGAAAACATGAATGGATGTAGACAGGGGGGTATTCCAGAAAGCAGGTTATGCTAGCTCCCACTGTAAATTTGAGGCTAAGGAAGTTGATAACCTCAGGTTTCGGTTCCAGAAATGGAAGTATGTTTCAGGGTACGCCAAGTTGCCATAGCAACTTATGCTCTAAACATAACCTGGTCTGGAGCAGGTTTAGTTGAAGGTTAGTTTGTTTTCAGAGAGGTGAAGCAGCACGGCCTGTCCATTTGAAGATGATTTAGTGGATAAAGAAGCTCAGATAATACTTTTTCTACCATGAGAGGGTGATAAGACCACATATGGATGTTGGAAAAATAAACCTTTTTACTTTGATCTAAATTAATTATTTGCTTCAGTTAAGATAAATCATTTTCTTTTTTAAGTCATCTTAAAAATAACACGTAGTTCATTCAAATTAATTCAATTAATTAGGTGTAACTTTGGTGCTGCTGTTAGATCGGCACCGCAAGGGATTGTGGGATACCATTCCCTTTGCCTGACTGGATGGATTTGGGTTTAAGTGTGAGTTTTTGTCCAAATGTGTTTAGTTGTTTAGCTGTTTTACTGTGTTTTGCTGAGATATTTTGTCCTACTATGCTTAAGTCTCAGCACCATGAGTGAGAGGGAGGGAGAGGATGATGAGTTTATATAGCACCCCTACCGCCAAATGTAATGATGATAGTGACGGAAAATTCCTAAATGAATTTATGCACCCTATTGCCCTCCTGGATGAGTTGGAAGGTTTCCTGTGATCCTACAGTTCCCCTTCACACGTGGTGCTTCAGCTGTTCCCTTGAAATGTGCTGCTGGATGACGCAGTCATCTGACAAGGACCTCAGCCTTTATGAGGAGATCCAGGTGACCTTTGTTGTAGATCAGAACAGCCCCAGCCTGTGCAGACTTGAACGCAGAATATTTGGAGCAGCTGTGAAGATGGATTTCTCCTAAAGTAGGACAATAAATGTTTTTGTTTATTACGTTAAATTTGGTAGAAAAGTTCAATTGTGAAACATTATCAAAATGCAAATCAAACATGCTCTTTGCTTTTGGGCCGTTTATGGCCACAACACTTACTTGTTCATTTTCTGATGTATTTTCAGAACCTCTTCATCTGCATGCTGGTGATGTGGGTCAGCAGCGTGTTCAACCGTCTCCTCACAGAGCTGTTTGCTTTCTGTGTCATCTCCCTCGCCTTCATGCTAAATGTCTCTGGCCTGTCCTTTAGCGCTGCATACTGCCAGTAGAGTTCCCTCATCTCCTGGAAGGTGTGGTCTTCCAATCCTTTCTGGCCATGGATGCGCCTGTCAATGTTGGCCTCAAGGAGAACGGAGACTTGAGTTTTGGGTCAAATAGAGCTAAATGGCTGGACAACAAAAGTAAGAAATTGCTTTACATTCTACTGGCAGCTATTAAGAAAACAATAACCAGAAAATGTCTTAAACCTGAACAACCAACGACTGGCTTGACGGTATACAAAGAACAAATACAAATTTAACTGATGTTTTTTACACTACTTGGTCTAAATGGACAGAATATGTAAAGCCTATAAGATCAGACTTTATGTGAAGTGTCACTGAAATTGTCATATATGTTTTGAACAATTCCTGCTCTTTCACATGTTCGTTCTATTTTCCTTTAAGACTGAGAAAGCAAGATCATTGTAGTCTATCAATGTACAATTTGTCATGTGCTTTTTCAATAAAAAAAAAGGATTAAAAGCAGATTTGAAAAAAGTGCAACAATCAGACAAATGTGCACGGATCAAAGGAAAGATGTGAAAGAATCCAGAGGCTTGTGGTATAAAGTTGGCATTCAGTACAGTGACAGCTTTTGGGAAGAAACTGTCTCTAGGTCCCAAAACATCACAGCTCTGGAGAGGATCTGCATGGATGAACGGACCAAACCTGCTGATGACCTTCTGGAGACCTTTGACCTTTGTCATGGAAACATTACAAAGTGTTGAGGTGAACGTAAGTTATTTACCAATCCTTATTTTGTGCCCAGTTTTAAAAATAAAGAATTTCAAAAAGGGATTTACTAGATTCTGTCTTTACATTCCGTCTCTGAGGTGAAGTGTTTTTGTGGTAAACATTAGAGACGAGAAGAACTAATAGCAGGACACCCCCCTAACAGATCAAGAGGAAGATCCACGAGTACAAACGTTGCTATTCAGATTATTTTTTCTGTCTGCGGCTCGGTACCAAGTGGCAAGTGGACCGGTAATGGTCCGCGGCATTGGACTTTCGTCAGGTCGCTCCACCACCTCAGCCTGTCTTTATTGGAGTGTAGGGTGAGGGAGTCTCCACCTACAAATACCTGGATCTGCAAATGGACAACAAGTTGGACAGGTGTATAAAAAGGTACAGAGCAGGATGTATTTCCAGAGGATACTGGATAGCTTCAATATCTGCTCTAAGTTTCTACACATCTTCTACCAGGCAGTCATCTCCATCATCCTCTCATATGCTATAGTGTGTTGGAGTGCAAAGAAAAAGGACCTGAAGAGACGAAGCAGACTCTATTGTTTGTGCAAGTCTGGCCACTGTGGAGACAATGGCGGAGGCAAGACCTAAGTCCAGACTCAGAGCAGTGATGAGCAGCATGAACCACCCTCTGTCCGACGGTTTGTCCGTCCTTACTCCCTGGATGAGGTGTGGAGGAGCAACAAAAGCTGTGGGCTTGTTCAGCTGCTGCAGGTTTTCCTTCTGGGACCAAAGCCCAGTGTTTCATCCTCCCAATAATGACTAAGGCAGAAGGAAGACGCTTTCTAGAAGCCTCCAAACGTTTTGGGATCTTCTCAAAGGACTGATGGGAGGATTCAGGTCCCCCCCCCCAAACCAACCCAGAAATGGCCCGTTCTGAAAACAATCAGCGTCTTCTGGACGGATCTGAGATTAAGTGAGCAGGAATTCCCCTCGCACTGGACAGGAAACGTTAGAAGCCTGAAGCCTCTGTACGAAGACCAAACGTGCCGGCGGAAGTTACTGAGAAAGGAAGCAGAGAGCTTGCAACAAACTAATAAAGCTTTAACCGATTCCCTTCAATATCTCAAAGATCTGGATTCTGAATGTGACCAGATCCAAGCAGAATCACAGCAAATTGAGTAAAGAAATGCAGAACTCTCCCTGGAAGTTACACATCTGCAGGAGGAAATCCAAGGCTTTGGTGACCTCCAGGACCTCCAGGAGAGACTCTGTGCTATGAAGGAGGCACACCGAAATACCAAGAACAACAGCTTCTTCTTTAAAGAGAACACCAAAGAACTAAGGTCTGAGCTCCACCATTTACAGCAGCAAAATACAGTTATTGAGCAGCAGATTGAAGAACTGGACAAAAACATGGGGAAAAAATGAGAAAATCAAGAAAACTTATGGCAAACTGATAAAAAAGAAGCTCTTCTATAAGGAACAAAAAGAAAGTCTTGAAGGACAGATCTCAGATTTGAGAGTTCAGGAAGATGATGCAAAACAGCTTCTCATTCTGTATGACCAAGAGACGGCAAAGGCAGGTTTACTGCAAGAGGAAATGAGGAGACTCCAGGAAAAAATGGCAGATTTGATTTACTCTCTTCAAAGTCTAAGAAATCTGGAAAGTGACTTCAACAACTTCAAGGCCGAAAATGAGAAATCAAAGAAAACCAATGCAGATCTCTTCCTGGAAGTTACACAACTGCAGGAGGAGATCCAAGACTTTGACAAAGTACAGAAGGAACCTTCTACTCCAAAGAACGGACCTATCATTCTGCCTTTAGTGTCCATAAACAATTCAGATGATGAAATAGTGTCTGACCCCAAAGAAAGAACAGTCCCCCCTGAAGATCTCAGATCTTGTGCAAAATCCTCTCATTCTTCCTTTATAGAGGATCATGAGAACAATAGCCTTGATGGATACGTGGGCACTTCAGACCAAGAAGTAGACTGGAATCCCAATGACGAAACTGAAGATCCCAGATCTTCTGTAAACTCCCCCCATTCTTCCTTTCAAGAGGATCATGAGAACAAAAGCCTTGATGGATACGTGGGCACTTCAGACCAAGAAGAAGACTGGAATCCCAATGGAAGAAGACTGTTCAAAGAACAGATTGAGGCTTTTGAAAATCTAGCTTGTTCTTCCTTTGAGAAGATGGATGAGAACGTAGGTTGCTGCGACTTTCGAGAGGCCTTAGACAATAAAGAGGAGACTGAACCAAGGAAAGAATCGGCATCCATGAAAGATAAGCACGAGGTTCTCAGTTTAAAAGAAGACTTTAAGGTCACTTCAGATGATGAAGACGAGACCAAAGCTGAAAAGGAAGAAGTAGCCATCAAAGATACCAACATTTTTACATTCCAGGGCCTTTGGGCTCCAAAGAGAGG
The DNA here is from genome assembly GCA_037389245.1 of Oryzias sinensis. NCBI lineage: Eukaryota > Metazoa > Chordata > Actinopteri > Beloniformes > Adrianichthyidae > Oryzias > Oryzias sinensis. Next base: position 9,257,569 of record CM074489.1, on the reverse strand, counting down.
ATCTTCCCTTCTTCTTCCAATATCCAACACCAACCAAAGAAAGAAAAAGTATCCAAAAAAAAGAACAAGACTTCTTAGAGGCTTCTTATTCTTTGTCTGAGACAGAGGTTTACAGTTTAAATGAACAGGCCCAGGATAAACTTAATTTTTGTAATGACTTTTAGTTACTTATATCTGTCTCTTAAGATTTATTAATTCATTTCAGTATACATGTCTAGGGTTAGGGTTATGTGGGCAAACACAGGTGGGGCCCACATCTGCCCTCTTTATAACTATCTGAGGCCCACTTGGCCTTGCAAACTGAGTTGTGTGTTTTATAAATGTAGTTTGAACATTTTTTAGTTAGTTAGTTTTAATCACCCTGCAGATAGAAATGCAGACTTTTTTGTGTTGTTCTTACACAAAGTTGTTATCCCTTTTTTTTTAATCTCGTTCTCTTTCCTGAAACCGTTTTTGTATGCTCTGTAGGAGTATATTTCTTTAGCCTTAGAAATTTTTTTCTATTCTATTTGACTATTTTTTAAATGTTATGTTATGTTGTGTGGGTTTTCTCTGAGAGCTTCAGTTCCCCCCACCTGATCCAAAACTCAAGCTAGATTTTCTTTAAGAAATTCACTAAAACTGCAAAAGCTATGATTGGTCTGTAGTTTCTAAAACACAGGTGTCAAACTCCAGGCCTTGAGGGCCGGTGTCCTATATGTTTCCAACCACCCTGCTACTGTAGCTTGCAATTGGAAAAACACACCTGATCCAGGCAATCAGGATATTAAAATATAAAAATATACATATTTTAAAAGAAACACAAACAGCTATTGACAAAGCACAGGAAACAATTTATCGGCCGTACAAAGGACTTTTCTGAAGACTTTGGCCAAAGTTGACAAACGACAAGATCTTACAACACGACGTATCTAATGACACTAGCAACGGTTGCTAAGGATATTCCTGATGATGTACAAAGACGACATGGGGAAACAATAATAACAAAGACAAATGCAAAGTTTTAATCACACGGCAAATGCAAAGTAGTAATCAAAGAAGCATGGGCACGCAGAATATATTGCTTAGTAGTATATAGAAATGAAACAATGTTCAATAAACTCGTTCAGTATACATAGAAAGTGGACGCAAAAACACATTTTCATAGTTTTGGCTCAAACTGAACCTCATAGGAGAAGCCTGTCGTTGAAAATGGAAAAAGCATTTTGGCTGATTTTTATTTATGATCCAATTGATGCAGTTACATTGTGAAAAGGAAAACGCCTTTCCGTTGTAGACTTTTATTTTGAAATATGAGACACAAATCCTTCCATAGGACTTTGTCTAAAATAGATGATGTATTTCTAGCAGGTGGAGTTACATCTGTAATCACTGCAGTGCTCTTTTTAGATCAGAAAAGCCCGCCCTCTGCCTCCACACTGCACTCCTCCCAGAGTTCCACTGAGCAATGCTGCTCCTCAGGTACACCTGATAACGTACATGTGGCCCTGTGTGGTGATGGATTTTTCTGAAATGTCATTTTTAAACATTTCATGGGATGCTTCTGTGCATGCCAGAGTGTTGGAGCTGGAATCATGTGTGGCAGCACTTTGTGGAAACCCTCCAGGGTGTTGCTTGCTCTGAGACCTTCGTAGTAAGCCACAGCCACACCGTTGACCATCAATTCTTGACAAACAGGAGGACTTATGTGTTTGGAATTAGTGTGCGTGTTTCTCTTCACTGGTACCAAATGTTAAACTTTGATCAATGTCCTAATTGATTGTTTACTGAGAAGTTTTTATTGAGTCCAGCTGGATCTTTTACCTCCTCTATCGCCACCTGGAGGAGCTGGAAGGTTTCCTGCAGCCCGAGTGTTGGCCTCTGCATGGTGCTTCAGCTGCTCTGACGAGCAGATCCAGGTCACCTTTGTTGTAGCTCAGAACAGCCCCAGCTAGTGCAGACTTGAACGCAGCACACTTGGAGTGGCTGTCCGTTCGCATGGTGCTGTCAAGCCGGTGGATCCGGTGGAAGATGTTCAGACGCAGAACCATCACCCCACTTGAGTGCGACCTCACCATGCATCAATGTACAGGCTTGTTAATTGACACATTGGCTGCAATGTTTCAGTGGACTCCTCACAGGTCAAAGGTCACAATTTGGGAGAGCTTGTTTCCAACACTGGTGAGCCACTCAGCTGAGCCTTGAGACTCCACAGACAGCTGTGTAACTTGTGTCCTAAAGTGGAAACAATTCCACCTGATTACACACTGCTCATTAGGAGGGTGGTGTACAAGTACTTGCAATATAGATCCTCTTCAGCGTGACACTCGTGGAGCTGTCACCAAACCTTCACCATGGTGTTCCCATCTGTTCTGTCCCACAGAAGTCTTAACAGCGAGTCATCAAAGGATTCTTTTCAAAACCATTCAAATGCTGTTTAGCACACTCACTTGCAGGTAAGAACACCTGGAAACATGGCTTAAAGGGCTTCGCTGAGCTGGGACAGAACTGCACAATCCCATGCAAGCCAGCGGCCCATTGTGCTGCCCCCTTTGTTTGGCTGCCTTTGTATCATGGTGGAAAACACAGAACCTGCAAACTAAGCGACTAAAAACTAAATTTAAAAAATGAAAGGATTTTAGGATGCAGCTGTTTTCACCTGCATTTTTGCATAATTACAAACGGTTAAACGCCAAGTAATAAACAAATAAAAATTGAATTGTACTTTGAAGATGTTTGAACTGGATGTTTTCAGTCAGAGGTTAAACTTCTGGGGGGGAAAAAGCTGCCATTTGTGGGACAGAATAACAAATGTTTGAACTCTTAACAAATAAACACTAAAAAACGGCGTCAGGTAAAACAACCAAACTTCATTGAGCAGAAAAGCAGATTCTCATCCATTTCAGCATAAATATCAACAGAGAACCCAGTTCTACACCATAAACTGATGGAACAAACGTGAAAAACAACTATGGAATATCCTCCTGAGAACTGAGGAAAAAGTGTCTCACAATTTCCGTTTTGTGTGATTTCCTATTTGGGCCTAAAAAAAAACCTTACAATTTTAATGAAGAAAAAATTTCCCCAACATGTCCATTGTAGAGGAAACAGGATGATATTTCTGGGAAAATAGAACTAAATTTGATCAATCAGAAACAAGAAGCAGATTAAATCTTTAGAGTGATGTTCACCCAAAAAACATAAAAATTTTGTTCTAGAACAATAAATTTATATATATTTACCTCACAAAGAAAATGGAAATAAGATCAGAAACTCGTCTCGTGTGTTTACTTTGTCTGTTCTTCTACTACAAGCAGAAACTCTCTTTTGCTGATGCAGCTCTGTTACTTTTTTGATGGACGTATAATCTTCATACGCTGGCATTAATCTCAGACTCCGTCTCACTGAAGTACAGCGCTTTCTTTTTTTTTCACCACGCGTTTCCATAGTGACTCTGGAGATTGGTGATCCATTGAGAATGCCTTTATGTACTTGCTGTGCACGTGCATTAACCCAGGGTTACCAAGTCAAGCGTAATTACGCCAACTCATATCTGGTCTTTTGGAACCGACATAGCCAGAGTAAGCAAGTTCAGGGGCCTGTTTCAGAAAGGAGGTTAAGTGTAAACTCTGAGTGCGTTAACCCTGAAATCAGGAAAACCCTGGGTTTTCCGTTTCAGAATGGGAGGTTTGTTAAACTAGAGAAAGCAGAGTAAGTCAAACCCGTTTCTGAAAGAGAGGTAACTTATACTTGGAGTCAGTGTCCATGGTTACTTATGCTGTGAACCTAACCTGGTCGGGAGCAGGTTTTATTCTCTAAACTCAAGGTTTCTGCCGGTCCCCTCCCCTTTTTAAAGACGAAGCGGTATTTTTCGCTTTAACCTTCATTGCCCACATTTCCGTCACACAGAGTGACGAGAATGGCTTGTCCTTTTTTGGAGGACCCAATAGACAAGGAGGCTGCATTAATTCGTAGAGAGTTACATTTACGTCGTGCAAGGATTTTGAGACCTAGACTCGATTTTTTGTCATTTCTCCATACGTTTTTGTTTGAGCGTTACCATTTTTCGTTGCAGTCAATTACATGTATACAATGAAAACAACATTAGATATGTATTGCTATGTAGATGTTTCATATGTCAAATATTGTCAACAAAGCCTACATCCATGACATGCTCAAATTTGACCTGATTGAATTATGTTTTTATACTTTATTTTAGCTGCTGCCATGTTCTTTTAATTCCTGCATGATTGCATCTACATGAAAATGAAATCAGGGACATTGAATTAGATTAATGTAACAATTACTTTTTGGAAACACAATTTGCTAGCACTGCTTGCCTTCTTAATCCCATATAAACCTATACCACTTGATCAATACAAGGGTAGTGTTGCAGCGTGTGTGTGCTGAGCCGGGTGAGATCCACGAGAGACAAGGGGAGGGGCGAGTGCAGGTGCAGATGGGGGGGGGAGGTGTGTACGTGATATATATTGTGTGTTCGGAGGACGGAGCACTTAGTTAAATAAAGAGAAGGTGTCATTCCCAGAAAAACTGTTTTGGAGTCATTCTTAATCCGCTCTGGAGGTTGAGGGTCTCGAACGGGAAGTGAACCCCGAAGGAGAATTCCCTTCGGCCCTGAAGGAAATCTCCCCTGCGCTTCTGACCACGGTCGGAAAGACGAGAGAAAAGAAAGGAGAAGTCTTCGCGCAGCGAAAGGTTCAACGGTAGACAAAAGTTCACTTTTAAAAACACAATTGCATGTATTAATATTAAAATGACCAACGTTTGCCAGAGGGGAAGGTTAACAAAAAAGTCCTCTAAACATTACCGACGTTAAATGCATTTTCCCCCAGATTGGTTCTGTACACTATGCAGCATTTCATGCATTTACACCAGGAATAACACTTCAAAAGTACACCTAAATATCCCCATTTTTCATTTCACTCCTTACGCTATTTAAAAAGTTATTACAGTCAATATTTTATAACAATGATTTAAATGCAAACTTAGGCATTAACTTGAGCAGCTATGTTTTTCCACGCTAACTGTCTCTGTTTTGCAGATGCAGCGGTGTTGCTTTTCTTCTGGAATATGTGCTCATATTCACTGTAACTCTGCAGCAGCACGTCAAGTTCAGCTGGCGAAAAATACGCAGACCTCTTTTTTTCACGGTTGCCATGGTGACTCGTGATATCTGCGCTCCATTGGTAATGGCTTCTTATAGTCGCGGTGCGCACACTTAACTCCGAATCAGCCCACTCAGAGTTGATTGATCTAAATCCGATCAGCTTCTCTGAAACAGAAAACTAAAAGTTGTTAATCTATCGATTGACCAACTCAGAGTTCAAGTTTAACCTCAGAGTTGGTTGAACCTCCTTTCTGAAACAGGCCCCAGGTGGATTTCAGCCAGAGTTCAGGCTTAAAGTCAGGCTAGCTTAAACATGCTTCCTGGAATACCCCCCCAGGTTACTGTACATCTGTTTTTCCAAATAAATGTGCTAATAATTCAGGTTTTGTTTTCTTTTAGTTTATTTGTTTTTGTTAGTGTTATCTATTTGTTTCACTGTTCCAGGCATGCTTTTACTTTGAAACTTTTAGCCGGAAGCCCCCCGCCCCCTCCTCTTGTTGTCCACTTTCCTCCGCCGTGACGTCGCTCGTCAACAAAAGCACCGGGCCCGTTAACGGAGCTCATCCGGAACCCGTGATGCTGCACCGGCTCTTCGTCGTGTTTCTGGCCGCCGCCGGGACCTCCGTGCTCGGGCTCCCGCAGCTGAGGGCCTCCCCACCTGCCGGACCCTGCGCTGCCCCGCTGCAGTGGGAGGGCAGGTGGGTGGTGTACGACCACGGCACCGGCCGCAACAGCCGCGCCGCCGTCTCCTACGACGGCCTGAACCAGCGGGTCCGAGTCCTGCAGCAGCACAAGAAGCACACTCCGTGCCAGAGGTGAGCGGCTGCAGGCGCGCGCGCGCCCGCGCTGTGACACACTAACTAAGCATTACGTCTAACTTACACTGTTGTTATATATCTTTAAATTAGGAATAAAATACAAGTTTGTTTAGAAATGTTTTAAAATGAAAGAAATTAAACAAAACAAAATTATGAAAGCATCAGTTTGAAGTAATGAAATATAACAAACTATTAACAAATTACAGGTAAAGTCTGGAAAAAGTAATTAAGATAAAGATATAAAGCTCATCTAAATAAAAATAAACTTTTGAAATACATTTTAAACCAGATTCTTAATGCCTTTCTTCTTAAATGTAGTAATATAATTAGTTATTCATGATTTACATTCTTCATCTGTGAAGATTTTGTAATGTAAAATAAAGAAACAAATCGATTTATTATGGTTTATCATTTGTCCTTTTTTTTAATCCGTATAGTTCCTTCTGAAACAATAATTATTAGCCACAGCTGTTCGTCTTTTCATTGTTTTGTTTTTTTCAATCTATTGTGCTGTAGGAGTTTGTCTTGTTTTAATCTGTTTATGTATGTTTTATGTTGATGAGAGCTCCTCTACAATCCAAGTCATTGAAGTTTGTCTTTGGCCAAAAGCTTAAGGGTAACAAGGATAATTATTACCTAATGACAGTCAGTAAAAAGAGTCAAATGAAATACAATGAAAGGTTTTTCTGCCATAAACAAATCATATGCAATGGAAACAGTTTTGTGGATTATAATCTGTTTTTTCTTAATGATCATTCATTAAACCTTGATCTGATGTCATTAGTGATGTGCTAATACCACATCACAAAAGTATTGATCAGTAATTATTGTTAAGAAAGTTACTGACGTTGTTGTTCAACAAATGCTTATTTGTATTTTTGTAAAGGAGCACAATAATCCCTCAGATTAGATTAGCAGGGACTTCTGTATGGACTCCTGTCTGAACCTTTTGTTTATCAGCAAAAGCATTTCACAACATTTGTTTGTGGGACAAACAGCAGCTAAGCAACTGAACCAAATTCATGCAACAATCAGGTTGTATGGGGACCGGAGTCCACCCCTGAGTTTCCCAACAAGCAAGGTTGACTTTGATTAGCAAAATAAAAGGATCTGGGATGGGATGACCTTCTGCTGGGGCTCCTCTGCTGCAGGTTTTTTGAGTACATCTACTTGTACAAGAGCATGGTGATGTTCCAGATTGACCAGAAGACCAAGGAATGCTCCAAGATCGCTCTGACGGAGGTCTGGGATCCCTTCAACATCCCAGACAACTCCACCTTCGAGGACCAGTACTTCATCGGGGGCCCCGGAGACAACGTGGAGGTGCAGGAGTGGTCGGACAGGAAGCCGGCGCGGAAGCGTGAGTTTTATTCTTTCTTTTCTCTTTCTGGTAAATCTGGAAAAGTCTACAGGAGTCCAGTGTTTTGGAGTTAAACTTCATATTTTTACATTAAAAATCTTGCCTTATCGTCCTTTTTTCCAGCACAGCTTCACTCATCTGACTTTACCAGGCTTTTTTTGTGTCGTTTTGTCATACCTTGTTAACACCCTAAAAAAAACACACACAAAAAAACAAAATTCAAATATGGTAGGAACATTTATATATATATTTTATTGTGAAAATCTTGAAATGTTTAGTAAACATTTTAAGTAATAGAAATAAAGAAAGTTTGCCAACAACTTTCTTCATGCAACTTTTCACATGAAATGTGTCAGGCTATGTTCACATCAGGCGTGTGACATTCAAGAACGCCCCCGAGCGAGGAGGGGCTTCTTCTTGTTTTTCCTTTCCTCTGGTTACCACAGCATATCCCTCACCTACAGTTACAAGAGTCTTGTTATGAAAGGTTGAAATGGTGCAAATGTCGTGAATTTTACTCCAGGCTGTTTTTTCACAGCTCTATTCCGATATATGAAAAAGTAGGTGTCAAATAATTCCAGCCGGGCAACAAACGCAATCATTCATTTCTCCTTCAGTGGGTTTTCCACCAAACAAAAGGAACGTCATTCATACGTCACTTTGAAAACCAACTCTCTGATTGGTCAAATAACTTTCAATGGCCGCGCGTTTTGCAGGTAGAGCCCGGAACGGTCGTGGAAACTCTCTTGAACGTGAGAGTTTTGAACACGGAAGGTTTACATTGACGTTTCCTTGGAAGTGGCTGCTTGAACGCGTGCTGTCGAAGGCGGTGTGAACATGGCTTCAGGGGTTTTTGTACTATTGTTCCTAAAGCATGTTTCAAAATAAGACAGAGGCACAAATCACTTTTGGTCCTCACAAAGCAAATATTTTTCAGCTGAACACTTATGACATAAAGATACAGACGTGATCTTTTTCCCCAAGAGGATAGCAGCGGATTTCACACTTTCTGCTTACAATTAAAACTAATTCATAGTTCTAAGCCCCACTTTTAAAAAAAACGTTGAAATGGGAAGTCAGACTTTCTTGAAATGATCAGAAATCACCCTTTCAAATTGGTCAGCTGACTCCATTGACTGTATAAGAGAGCTGGACTGAGCAAGTGTGATGTCATCCATATAAAATGCCTTACTTCCAGCTCTTACCAAGTGAAGTCCGTTCAAACCATTTTTTCACCACACACACACTGCCATGTTGGAGCCAGACGACGTCAATAATTGGTCAGAATTAGTTTGAGGCAATGTTTCTATGGCAACCACTCTCGCCAATTAGGAGTGAGTTTGTTGGAAATCCAAACCCTTTCCACTTGAAAGCGGGAAACATGAAATCTGTCAAACGTTTTGAATATTTGGCGAGGGGGCCAGAAGGCACCACATATTTTTCTTAGGGCTCTCTGATTGGTTAGTTTATATACGTTGCAATAACAAAGAAAAATAATGAAAACAAAAACAGGATTTGTAAAAACATGTTTAAATAAAGGTATAAGAGCAAGGATGGTTATTCTAATGAATATAATGAATGAGTAATAACAGTTTATTTCTCAATAGAAGTCTATGGGATTTTTGGCTTCTTGGAGCTAGCGGGTACTTCCTATTTGGAGTGCCAAAGGGGAGGAGTCACTCAGTCCACTTCTCAAATACAGTCAATGGTTGACCCCTACAGGTTAGGTCTGATGAAACTGCTAAAGAAGCTAAAAATGATCACTATTTGATTTATTGATCCGGATGAGACTCTGCAGATGTTCTGACAGATGTTCAAAGTCCAAACGATTGACCTGCTCAGTGAAGCAGTTTGCTGTTTTCATATGCGACTGCTCACCCAAGCTTTCCTAATAGGAGCTTCTGATACCACTGATAAAAAGAAACGATGGACTTTAGACACTCATCAAACAGTCAAAAAATATGTAAAGCAAAACTTAGTTGAACTTTAACGAGGACTGACAAGAACTTCTTAACCTGCTAAGGAATGGCCAAAGGATCCGAGTGTCACTGAAAGTAGAGAACTCAGCTTTTCCAGTGGTGTAAAGGCGACCATCTGTGCTGAAAATGAAACCTTCTGCAGTTACATTCCATTCAGCCTTACTCTGTCTCCTCATCATAAATAATAATCCAGAGAAAATCCTTATTTGACCAATAAACTTCTGCAATGAGTTGAATAAAAATCGTATATCTTGGTATCTCACTGCAAAAACGTTAACCCTTTAACACCCAAAGAACACACTCTGACATATTGTAACTTCAACTGTCCATCAACAGGAATCAGATACACAAGCTTTCTGCTTCGCTCCATTCTGATCCATTCAGTGCAGACAATTAGATTCACAAACGTCTTTGTTTTCCTCATCTGAGCTGAAATCTGGATCAAAACTGTACGACTGGATAGCTACGATGTCGCTCGCCGTGTTTGTTTGTTTGTTATGCACCTTATGTCTGCGGCTGCGGGGCATAACATAAATGAGAAGGAAATGAACCCTAATGCCAAAAAGTAAGCCCTCAAATCACCACATTTAATAAAGCTGCAAACGTCTGTACCAACAATAGAAGGGTTTATTGTCCCAAATGTAAATATGGCATAAGACAAAATGTAGCATCTAACTTCAGGCTGAACCCAGGCCAACAGAATAAACAAAACAGAACTAACTCAAATGTCAAATGCTCTGACTTTCAGTCAAGCAAAAGGAAAATAAATGACAGAGTCTGGCCCGTCTTTAACCAAAATGGGAGAAAACGGTCACAAACAGAAAGGCAGTTCACCCCTAGCGCTTCACAACTAAAGTTTTCACAATGAAAGTTACAAAAAGTCTGACAGTTGTTCACAAAAGCTCACCAAAAAGTTTTCCCAGCCAAACGCCTCACAAACACGTTGGTGTTGTCAATGGGGGGGGGGGGGGGGGTGTGGAGAGATAGAAGTTGAAGCCAAAAACTTCCTCCCCCATGGGGCAGTGGAGATGCCAGATATTTAAAGTCCCATCCTCCAATCACGTGCAGCCAACAATCTTCCTCCCTCCAATCCTGAGCCAGCACCAGTCTCTCTCATCCTCAAATCTAGTCCAGCAAACAAGGTCTACTGAAACAAAACAAAGAAGCTACACACATACAAAAAGAACTTTCACCCCATGTACAAACACTCAATATACTAAACAACAACAAAAAAACATACACAAATACAACAATGGTCATATCATGTTGCACCGGTAGTGTTAGGTTCAGGTTGTCAGGGGGTGTAAGCTAATGGGAGAAAGTGTAAACAAAGGGATGATGGGAAATGGGGATGGGCTTACTGCAGAAACTTTGTCCTAGAAAACGAACAGTTTTTTTGATTTTGGCAAAAAACGGCATAATTATAAATAAAATACCACAGGGAACGCTTTTACAATACATCAAAATATGACTGGAGTGGGACTTAAAAGGGTTAAAAACATTTCTCCCTCAAAGACTGAAGGAAGAAATTACCCGCTCAGTAACTCAACAGGCTATAGAAGGATGCTCTGATTTTCCATTTCAATCCAATTCCTTTTTTCAGATGAGACTTGGGTGGGCGTCTACACCCTCATGGACTGCTACCCGGTGCAGGAGACCTACATCAAGAACAGCACGGTCACCACCTCCACCCGCTTCATCAACCTGGAGCTGGGCATCAGCGACCCCAACGTCTTCTCCCCGCCCACCACCTGTCAATCAGCGCGGCTGGAGAGAATGGCAGAGTCCGACTGCTGAGCCGGTCCCATCTTAGATCCAGTTTGAGTCTTTATGTTTTCTTTTCACCTTAAACACTAACAAACACTCAGTGTGATCTAGACATTCACACAGGCTCCATGATCTGAAAGACAACTGCTGTAAAGACTGGAACAACAACAGAAAGGCTATTTAACAGCTTCTGTAATGTTTTTC
>CM074489.1:9228946-9245834 GCA_037389245.1 Oryzias sinensis | reverse complement strand
TGCTTCCAGGTTGGACCGGCTGAGCGCAGTCTGAGGCTGCTCAGCGCGGGGATTGATTCCCAGATTGCAGCCTCAGACGCTGATCAGAGCGATGTCTTTTTGCCCTAATGGGAGCCGGGTAAGTTCAGTGCTCTCCCTCAAGTTTTGCTGCTTTTTGTCCATCCCTAACCTGAGAAGGTGTTGATTGTATCACAGGCTGTTTTGTGTATCGTTAGATTGGGTCGTTTATCAAACTTAGCCAAAGTCGTCAGAAAAGTCCTTTGTATGGCAGGTAAATTGTTTCCTGTTCAACCACATAACGAAAAAATATGTTTATTAAACATATTTGAAAAGAAACACAATCAGCTAATGACAAAGTACAGGAAACAATTTATCGGCCGTACAAAGGACTTTTCTGAAGACTTTAGACAAATTTGACAAACGACAAGATGTGAAAACACGACGTACCCAACGACACTAGCAACGGTTGCTAAGGATTTTCCTGATGATGTAGAAAGACGACATGGAGAAATAATAATAACAAAGATAAATGCAAAGTTTTAATCACAAAGCAAATACAAAGTAAAAATCAAAGAAGCATGGGCACGCAGGAGATATTGCTTAGTAGTATATAGAAATGAACCAATGTTCAATAAACCCTTTCAGTATACATAGATGGTGGACGCAAAAACACATTTACATGTTTTTGGCACAAACAGAACCTCATAGGAGAAGACTGTGTTGTTGAAAATGAAAAAGCATTTTGGCTGATTTTATTTATGATCCAATTGATGCAGTTACATTGTGAAAAGGAAAAAGCCTTTCCGTTGTTGACTTTTATTTTGAAATATGAGACACAAATCCTTCCATAGGACTTTGTCTAAAATAGATGATGTATTTCTAGCAGTTGGAGTTTCATCTGTAATCACTGCAGTACTCTTTTTAGATCAGAAAAAGCCCGCCCTCTACCTCCACACTACACTCCTGCCAGAGTTCCACCGAGCAATGCTGCTCCTCAGGTACACATGATAACGGACATGTGGCCCTGTGTGGTGATGGTTTTTCTGAAATGTCATTTTTAAACATTTCATGTGCTGCTTCTTATGTGTGGCAGCACTTTGTGGAAACCCTCCAGGCTGTTGCTTCCTCTGAGACCTTCGTAGTAAGCCACAGCCACACCGTTGACCATCAATTCTTGACAAACAGGAGGACTTATGTGTTTGGAATTAGTGTGTGTGTTTCTCTTCACTGGTACCAAATGTTAAACTTTGATCAATGTCTTAATTGATTGTTTACTGAGAGGTTTTTATTTAGTCCAGCTGGATCTTTTACCTCCTCTATTGCCACCTGGAGGAGCTGGAAGGTTTCCTGCAGCCCGAGTGTTGACCTCTGCGCGATGCTTCAGCTGTTCCCCTTGACGAGCAGATCTAGGTCACGAGAAGATCCTCTGCTAGATCCTTTAGATCCTCTTCAGGGTGACACTCGTGGACCTGTCACCAAACCTTCACCATGGTGTTCCCATCTGTTCCGTCCCGCAGTAGTCTTAACAGCGAGTCATCAAAGGATTCTTTTCAAAACCATTCAGATGCTGTTTAGCCCCCTCACTAACAGGTAAGAACACCTGGAAACATGGCTTAAAGGGCCTCACTCAGCTGGGACAGAACTGCACAATCCCATGCAAGCCGGCGGCCCATTGTGCTGCCCTCTTTGTTTTTGGCTGCCTTTGTATCATGATGCAAAACACAGAACCTGCAAACTAAATAACTAAAAACTAAATTTAAAAAATGAAAGGATTTTAGGATGCAGCTGTTTTCAACTGCATTTTTGCACAATTAAAAACGGTTAAAAGCAAAGTAGTAAACATTTTTCCAACAAATAAAATTTTTATTGTACTTTGAAGATATTTGGGTGGAGAACCATGGCCTCAGATTTAGCGATGCTGTCCCTCATCACAGCCGCTTCACACTCGGCTGCAAACCGCCCTAATGCACGCTGGAAGTCCCAGCTTGATTTAAGCCAACAGGACAAAGTCATCTGCAAAGAGCAGAGATTAAATCCTGTGGTCCCCAAACCAGACCCCCTATGGCCCCTGGCTGTGCCCTAAAAATTCTGTCCATGAAAATATGAACAGAACCGGTGAAAAAGAGCATCCCTGCTGGAGTCCAACATGCACCGGGAACAGGTTTGACTTACTGTCGGCTATGCAAACCAAGCTTTGCTCCGGTCATTCAGAAACCGGACAGCCCTCAGTAAGGCTCCCCGGACCCCATACTCCCATAGCACCCTCCACAGGACACAGGGGACGCGGTCGACCACCTTCTCCAAATCCACAAAACACATCTGGACTGGATGAGTGAACTCCCACGAACCCTCCAGCACCCTAGAGAAGGTGTAGAGCTGTTATACTGTTCCACGACCAGGACGGAAACCGAACTGTTGCTCCTGGATCTGAGGTTCGACTATCCGACGGACTCTCTTCTCCAGTACTGTGGCATAGACTTTTACAGGGAGGCTGAGGAGTGTGATTCCCCGGTAGATGGAACACAACTAGATCAAAAACAGATCTTTGAAAATGTTATCAATGTACTGTAAAAAGTACAGGATTGGACTCCGGTATTCACAAACTTTGGGGTCATCTTGATAGGCAGGGCGCCCTGCTAGCACAGGTGTAAACCTGTTATGATGGACGTTTAGAAAACCCCAAAAAATCAAGTTAATAAAAAAAAAGTTTTTTTTTTCCATTTAAACATAGTGCAAACACTACAATGTTCCAGGTCATAAAATGTAAGACATTAGCCTGAAACTAAATAAAACGTACAAGTTAGTCCTTGTCCACAGAGCACGATGACTTTGCTGCTCCTTCTCTGACTCATCAGATTCTCCTGAACCTCATCCTCCTCATCCTTTTTATCATCTGAAAGCTCCAAATCTGAATCGCCCTCAACTGTCTGGTATAGAATCCTCTCTGCTTCACCTTTTTTCTCCTAAAATAATGTGCAGCCATTAAATACATTAAAATGATCCTGGTGTCCACTACACTTCACATTTATTAAATACCTGCTGTTTTAAAACAGAAAACATGAAACTGTTTTCAAATCTAAAAATATTGTTTCTAACATGTTTATGACCAAGAATATATATAATTATCATGGTAGAAAAAGGAATAGATACAGAAAATTTAACTTGCATTTCACCTTTCCATAAAATGAGGTAAATGGTATGGTAGAGGTAAAAACTAAAGTTCCCAGCATGCAAACTCATCACATGACACATCACTGGAAAGCCCAGGATCTCATCTACAGAGTAGAGTGGGATTTAGAAAGGTATCTCCTAGAAATATACAGGTAAACAAAATGTCCATTATAATGGACGTAATGAATGGGCCGGGTCTCAGGAGGATAGAGAACCAATAGATTTAAACATAAAAAGGTTTAAATAGGGGTGAAATGACTTATTCAGGGGCGAACATTTGCTGTTGTTTAAAAAAAAAGTTGAGCTACGTGTGTCTAAAATGATAAAATCAAAAAGAAATCATAAAATAGTAATAAAACGTTCAATTCGCCTGCATGTATTTCCACGTGCTTCTTCAAGCAGCTTCTTATAAAGTCCTTTCTGGAAATAGTTTCATGTAAGTTTAGTTTTAGTAATTATAGTTGATACTTTAGACGTATCTTTGGAAAGCTAAATAAAGTGACGCAGATATTTTATGTTTGTGTTTTTATATTTTTTCAGGTTGATAAAAATCAAGTTTTTTTTATGAAAATGCTTTAGCGAAAATCTAGTTTTCGAGGCAAAAATACCTGCAGGACATAAAGCGACACTTTTCCAAACTTGAATAGTACTTTTTTGTTAATTGGTAATAGGTGAAGCTAGCTCCTTTAAGGGTCACTTGTCTGCAGTCTGCGCACGTGCGGCTTTATACGCTCGTCGTTTCAACTACCCCTGGCTGCAGCCTGCAGAATGGGTCATCATAGTGGAATGCTTTCAGCCAGGGCTTACTCCGTCGTTTCGAGTCGCGTGGATTATAACTTTTCCGCAGATCCCAGATGTCGACGGTAAAATGGGTAAAGTACGTCTGTTTTTCCAAGCGTTCTTCTAAAGTTTCTATTTTGGTGTAATGTTTGGGGTTTTATGAACGCGAATGTTTCACGTCTCAAAGTTAATATATGGATCTCGGCCTAATCAAGCGAGTGAACAGTAATTAGCGACTTTTTTATGTCGAAAGGTTCCAACAATCACAATTTTATGTTTGTGGAAATATTTCGTGGGTTTGCTTTGCAAGTTGTGACATTGTGTATTTTAGTATTTTAGTTTCAAATTATACATTTTAGACGTGCATACGTGAAGTGAGGCATTATGTGCTGGCCTACAGATATATTTTTTGGTGCTGTACTTTTTAACCTGTAATAATTTGTACCGTTGTAAAATTTACTGGTTATTTTATTTTCCAAGTTAAATGTTATTGTCGAGCTTTGGATTTTCCTCAACAATCACACACATTTAAAATTGTAGGTCTTAAAACAACCCGCTTAAATTGGTCTTTGGCGGATGGATTTCAGACTGAGCAGAAAAGAGGCTGTATTTACACATTTTATTTCGCTAGAGGGCGCTGTGGGTCTTGTGTTTGTTACGAAACGGCATTGAAAGAAGCTAGCATCGATTTTTATCTAAAGAAATAAATAAAAATAAAATAAATTACACAAAAGAGATTCGGTTGAGCCTGGAATTGATTAAGTGAGATGAAAATTTAAGAAAATGTTCTTAAAATGGTGGTTTTATGTTGTATTTGCTGCTCGTCTTCCAATAGGACTAGATCATACCACGTGTCCCGGAAGTAACACGAAGGCTTCTTTATCGTCTTTACTTCTTTGAAATTTTACCGCTCCTTGATCAATTCATGTTGCACAATAAAAATTATTTGTTGGTTTAAGTTATAAAATGGTGGATTTTATGTTTATTTGGTCACTGTAGAACCTTGAGGTAGATTTGTAGAAAGCAGAATGAGGTTGTTTCCTTTGAGTTGTGGTCGGTATCGCTTCTCGGCCTTTTGGCTAAGATCAAGTGTAGTATCTGTTCTTATCAGTTTAATATCTGATACGTCCCCTACCCGGGGACCATATATTAAATTGATTTTTGGAACAGGGAGATGAAATAGGAGCTTGCTCCGTCCACTCCACGCATCGACCTGGTATTGCAGTACCTCCAGGAACGGTGCACCCCTCCTTACTATGTGAAATGAAAACAAAAGTTATCCTCATCTGTACATTTGTATTAATTGTTCATTATGATAATAGGTATTTTATTAAATTAAATTCGTCAATTGGCGCAACACTGATGCTAAGATGAATTATGTTTTAGTCTTGTTAACATGTGTTATAATTTAACAGGAACAACTCTTTGAGTTTTAATACAGAAATTTTTCTTTTATTTGATACATTTAATTAACACATTCCAGGTGTTTTTCGCAATAATAGCCTGTTGCGCGTTTGTGTACAATGCTTGAGATTGTTAGATATTATTTGACAGTTATAAATACAATACTGTTGTATTTTTGGACAATTCAATACGAAAATAATTTTCCTTAAACTCACTCAGTGTGTGGCTGACATTTATGACATGTTTGAAGATTGCTTAGCAAATGGAGAATGAGCTCCCCTGTGTGTTTTTTTTCCCACTTCGATAAACATACACATATAATGAGTTAAATTATCAATGTTTGGTATGTCACAAAGGTATTTACCTTCCGCTTTCAGGACACATCCATGCATTGGTGGTTCAGTGGTAGAATTCTCGCCTGCCACGCGGGAGGCCCGGGTTCGATTCCCGGCCAATGCAATTGAATGTTTTTCTTCCTCTCAAACAGTTGAACATTCATTTCACAATTTAATATTGTTTTCCTTTATTCCTCAGGTCTTCTGAAAAACCCAAGCTTGAGAGTGAAACATCTGATGACTGTCCAGGGACGAACAGGAGTCAACGGACATCACTAACCTAACCAATGAGATGATGCTGCGCGGTCTGATTCTTCTCCAATCTAAATTCATTTTTCACTGGTGTGGTATTTGAAAAGGTTTGTTTCTCAGAAAAAAAAGGTTTCTAAGCTGCACTAAACGGAGATCTGCTTCCCTGAGGTTTCAGTGAAACTGATTTTTTAAATTAATGTGAACATGCTGCATGTAGGGCTGAGCCATATAGAATTTATATAGAGTGTGTGGGAGAGGGACAGACACGACAAATGTTGCCATGATGGAAGTAACCGGAGCGAGTGATGTTATTGATGTAAGCAGTGAAGGACAGAACCAGGATTTTTTTTTAATGGGTGGCTACTGCTGATGTCAGACCAGTGGGAACTGTCTTGAGGGACGCATGAATGATGCAGGTGAACAGTGGAGACATGGAAGTGAGAGTAGCTTTGACCAAAGCAGTGTGTATTGGATCAAGCTGGCAGGAAGAGGTATTGGATTT
The DNA here is from genome assembly GCA_037389245.1 of Oryzias sinensis. Lineage (NCBI taxonomy): Eukaryota > Metazoa > Chordata > Actinopteri > Beloniformes > Adrianichthyidae > Oryzias > Oryzias sinensis. The sequence goes on along the minus strand of CM074489.1, from coordinate 9,239,390 downwards.
TTGGAAAAGTTCACTAATTTGATCAACTGATGGGGAGGTTAAAAGCAGAAAATGGGCAAAATGGGGGAATTCGAGCAGCGGGGATTGAATTTGGATTTAATGAAGGTTTAGGTTGCTGATGGATATTCTCAATTTTAGATGTTAAAAATGAAGCCAAAGTGTTAGAAAAATCTGAGGAGTAGAAGTGTGTGTGTGTGTATTGGGGTGGGGCGGGGTGGGGGGGACATGTTGTTTTTGAGAGTAGTGAAAATAGAGATTTTCCTTCTGAGGACTTTACTAAACCAGAGAAATAAGTGGTTTTTGCCTTGGAGATACAATCATTGTGATGAGAAATATAGCTAGTGTACGTTTGCTTCTGGCCAATAAGCAGCATTATGCCTTATGACAGTGGACTGACACAGGACTTGAAAGTTGAGACTTTTTCAAATCTGTAGTCTTATTTATTTCACCGTAAAATTGTAGTTAGTTCTGTTGTCCACTAGATGGCGCCAAGGTGACAGTGCTTCTTGTGCGTTCCAGCATTCCACTATGTTGAGCAATTCTGCAGGCTGCAGCCAGGGCTTACTCCAACCAAATGTGCAGATCAATGAAAGTTGATTCATTGTGGCGACCCCTGAGGGGATATGGCGAATGCAGCAATATTTATTCAACGCCCCAGACTTTAGATGTTGGGAAAACTTGGTTTTGTTCTGAGCTTTGGTGTCAAACTCTATACATTTGTAGTTCGCATTCCAGACCAGTAGGGGGCAGCAGCAGAGCTTTAATGTTCTAGTCAACAGGAAACAAAGGAACAGGACGTAGTTCATTGTTAGCAAAAAAAAAAACGTCTGTTTTGTATGTTTTCATTGATTTTAGTTGTAGTTGTGTTGCTTTTATGAGCATATTACAATTCAATCAGTTTATGGATTTTGTCAAATTCCCCCTTTTATTTTTTAAATCTCTGAAAACCGCCTTATGGTGGATACATTAATGAAACTTTGTGATCAACAGTTAGCTTTTGTTGTTCAGTCACAGCAGTGCATCATGGGTATTTCTTGTTTTTTTTTTTTAGAACCGACGATGATGTTAAAGATGTTAGTTTATCATTTGTAGATGTGTTTGTGTAGCACCGTGTTCAATGTGTGTCCTGAAGTGTGTGGTTAAGTCAGTGTAAGGAGTTTGTAAGGACCTTAAAGCTGCACAGTGTGTGTGTGAAAGTGGTGTGTGAGTGTGACATGAACAACTCATACTTACCTGGCAGGGGAGACACCATGATCATGAAGGTGGTTCACCCAAGGTGAGGCTCAGCCATTGCACAGAGGCTGTGCTGACCTTTGCGAATTCCCCAAATGTGGGAATCTCGACTGCATAATTTCTGGTAGTGGGGGACTGCGTTCGCGCTCTCCCCTGATTTTATGTTCAAAATAACTTGCGTGATTGAACAGTAAATTTGGTATGTGTGTCTTGTGTATATTACATAGCAAGAATTCTCTCTTCACATTTGGTTGTTAATAGTGACAGTTCTGTCAATCTAGTTCTCCCCCATCAGTTTTCATTGCAATTGTGTTGACCGGGTTAGAGTTAGGGTTAGGGTTAGGGGTTAGTCAGTCCAGATATATGCCAATAGAGCTGTGGTCTTTCAAAGATATGGGTTATAGTGTAGGGGTAGAGTGGCCCAGGGGTCTCTGTGGCGCAATCGGTTAGCGCGTTCGGCTGTTAACCGAAAGGTTGGTGGTTCAAGCCCACCCAGGGACGCAAGTATATTTTTTTGGACTCAGCAAACACAAATCCATACTTTCAAAATTTATTTTTTCGATCTTTGTTCCAACGGCATCGGCCTCCAACTGAAATGGAATGAAAAATCAGGAGCTGATAACAAAGACACTGTACATGTGCTGTTATGTTGATGTGTTTTTACCGTGTTGAGAGTATTTCATCTGACCACAAAAATGGAACTGCTGGGCTACACAGAGCTGTAAGAGGGGAAGCGAGATCAGAAAAGTACCAACAGAAGCACCTTTAGTAACCTGCAATCCCAAGGATCTGCCACAGTTCACGCCTTTAGCAGTGACAGGGTAGTCCAGGATACCAGAAACCTTTGCATTGAATGGAATGACCTGTCCTTGTCCTTGATGTCCAGCAGTTTTAGATGTCCTTTCTGACGAAGTCATTGTGAACCATTTTCAGAATCACTGGAGATTTCTATCTGTTGTTTCGTTGAAAAATATTGCAGTTAGTTACTTTGTCCACTAGAGAGCAGCAGGGCTTGGTCAATTGTGTCGACCACATACAATGAACATTAATATATATATTATTTTAATTGAATGAACAAACTTTAATTCATCCTACCAGTTTTCCGTTATTATAAACTTTGGTGCATCCGTCAGTTTAAACAGTGGTGTAATTAACATGCCAGAACAGTAGATGGCAGCAGGACGACTTTTATATTTTAGTCAGCAGGAAACAAGGAAACAGGAAGCTCTTCAGTGTTAGCAGATAAAAACGTCGGATTTGTATGTTCTCTGTGGATTTTAGTTTTATTTGTGTTTATTTATCGACACATTATGACTCATACAGTTGATTGGTCTTATCTAATTCCGACTTTTCTCTTTGCACTCTGCGAGAATTGCCTAAAAGACAGTTAATGAATGGAACTTTGTGGTGATCAGTTAGCTTTTGTTGTTCAGTCACAGCAGTGCATCATGGGAATTTTTTTTAAATCGACGTTCAATGTTTAATATGTTAGTTTATCGTTTGCGGGTGTGTTTGTGTAGCACCGTGTTCAATGTGTGTCCTGAATTGTGTGGTTAAGTCAGTGTAAGGAGTTTGTAAGGACCTTAAAGTTGCACAGTGTGTGTGTGAAAGTGGTGTGTGAGTGTGACATGACCATGTCATACTTACCTGGCAGGGGAGACACCATGATCATGAAGGTGGTTCACCCAAGGTGAGGCTCAGCCATTGCACTGAGGCTGTGCTGACCTTTGCGAATGGCGATGCGCTGGACAGAAGTGCAATTGAGATGTGTTAGGATTGGCCAACCCTTGACACATAGGTGTTGACGTTTTCTCTCAGTGGAGTCACCTTGTGGTAGATGGATGAAATTGCAGAGATAAATGATCGGTGCTACCCGGTCATTGTAAATTATTGCAGAAAACATTAATAATCCATGTTAACCTTCCTAATAAATTGTCCAACCCAACAGTACCCCTAAATTCAAGAGACGGCTGACTTATGAAGATGGTTCATTTGGAAGTAGATCTATTGATATCTTGAAGTTTATTTGAATGAAGCAAAACCTCCACTGAAGTGTCTTGTTGCCTGTATGACACTAATTGGCGCCATCTAGTGTTTAGTTGATCAAATTGCTAAGTCCACATGTTTATGTAAACAAGTTATTGAAAACCTTACAGTAATGACAGTAGTTTCAAGTTAATTCTTGTCATGTCTTAAATTTGATTTGAATTATAGAAAATCTCCACTGATACATTTCCTGTCATGTGTCCATAGAACCAAGCTGGAAGCTGTGCCAGATGATCCAGGTGATCTGATCTGAAAAGTGAACTGCAGAGCTCCTTATACTCAACTCTTGAACATACGAGTTCTTTTTATTGGAGTTGCAAAGAAGGTATTTGGATATACTCCGTTAGAGGACAACACTCCAGATGGACAACAATGTGGTCAAGGAGTTGACCAGCATTTGCTTCCTTACCCTGGAGGAACTCCCATTAGATGACAAGCTGACAAAATTAAGACTAAGCCAGCTTTAATTTTTTCCCACACATGTTGTAGTGAAATTCTAATTTTCACTTAAGAATGTATTTGAGATTATTTTGAATAAACATTCAGGTAAATCTAAGTTTTTGTTGTGTCTTTCTTATTTACTTTTTAGTATTTGCTGTCTCACTTTTTAATGATATGATCTGTTAGGTGCTTACAAATCAAAGAACAGTTCAAGATTGCTTGTGATGAGGGAAGGCTCAGAAAACACTACAGCGACTGTCTGGAAATGCCTTGGGATTCCCCCTGAGGAAGTGGCCTTTGAAGAGGAAAATCTGACCATCTTTGCTCAGACTGCTGCCCTTGTGACCTGATTTCTGAAGAAAATGAATGATGCAAATCTGTAAAAACACAAATTCTTTTTTATTGTAACACAAACATATCTGTCAACAAATGTCATCGACAACAGAGCTAAAATGTTCAAAGCTCTCAAAAACTCTGTTTTGAAGACCCTTTGAAGTTGACATCTTGGTCACTGGGCAAAAAGTTTTCTTTTTGTATTTTTTGTGTCCCTGGAGAGCTTGGCCACAGAGACTACAAACCGGGAGATTGTGCACTCTTGACACTTTACTGTCCCCTCCTGAGCTTTGTCCTTGGAGCTTCCTTTTATAGATGGTAGCTTTTGCCCAGGAGGGTGTGCTGATGCTGGTGTGTGTGCTTTGCATGGAGGCGGTGCTGATGCTGGAAGCGGTGCTGATGCTGGAAGCGGTGCTGATGCTGGAAGTAGTGCTGGTGTTGTCAGGGGCAGGTCGTATGGGAACGAAATAGACGCCCTGGATGGATGAGGAAGCAGCTGCAGGCTGCGTTTGGCTATGGATGACAGGTTTAATCAGAGTTTTGCTTGGTGGTTTTGGGAAGGAGGTGGAAGAGGGCAGAGGGATGTCTGTTCTCTTTTTCAGCTTTTTTGTTCCAGCAGTGCTTGGTATTGGTACATATGTAAGCACAGGGTAGTCTTGTGGGGGCAGCACAGCTGGCTGATGTGGTGCTGGAGGTAGCTCCGAGGAGGAGATGGAGGTGGTCTTTGTGATGGTGGACGGCTGCTTGGTGGCACGGAGGTTCAGCAGCCTCTCCTGAAAGCGAATAAAGTCTCTCACAGTCTTGCTGTTTATCTTTGGTAGAGGGATCCCCGCCCTGGACAGGATTGGGTCCTCCACCAGAAGACAATGCTGGATGCGTTCATACGCTTTAAGGATGTTGGTCTTCTCCGGGCTGCTTTGAGAGCCGTGAGGTGTCCGCAGCCACAGCAGTTTCACCAGTGTGTACATCAGCCTGTTGTTTTGGGCGGTGATGTCTTGCTGAGCTGGAGCGTACCGTTTAGCCATTTTGACCTTCTGGATGACGGCAGCTTCAACAAGATCATCCCTCTTGGTCCTGCAGTACAAGGTGTTGCCCCAGTGTGTCCTGTACAGCTGGTGAAACTTCTGCGGCTGCTTATCGTGTTCCTCCACGGCGTTCCAGGCTTCCACAACCTGGCTCCTCTGCTCTGTGGTGAGGGACAGCTTGTTCTCCCTCACGCCAATCTCCACGAGCAGAGAGCAGAATCTTTCCAGCCTCTGGAATCCGGGAAGAGGATTCGGACTGCAGACATCCTCCTGTTTTAAAGAACAAAAGTTAAAAAGGTTTCAGAGAATAAAAAGACTTGCACACAGGAGACTGTCTGTGCCGTTTGAAATATTTAAAAAGAGGCTACTCACAAAGGCTGGCGGGTGTGGAGTGGAGGTGTCGTGGCTGGTGATGTTGATGTGGGCTGGGGTGGCGTGGAGAACATCACTCTGCTCCTCGCTGTCGCTGTGGTAGGCCTCATCTTCCACTTCTGGATCCAGCTGCTCAGGTGGAACCACCTCCTCTTCTGGACCAGGTCCATCTGACATGATGTCCTGAAGGGAAAAGGGTCCAGATTCCCCTGTGCTCTGGCTGAAGAGGTACTCCAAACCCAGGAGCTCCTTTGAGGCCACATCAGCGGGAGTTTGGAAGTTTTCTTCCACAGTCTCTCCAAACAGCTGCTGACAGCGTCTGTTGAGCCTGTCAATCAGCGGAGCAGAGTACGTCCGGTGTCTCCGCCCTCTGCCTCCAAACACGGCATCTGCGCTCCTGTCGGAGTTCCAGCGAGCAATGCCGCTTATCAGGTAAACCTGATATGGACGTGCAGCACAGTGTGGCCCTGTGTGGTGACAAGATTTTCAGAAACCTCATTTTTAATAACCTTTCATGTGCTGCTTCTGTGCACGCCAGAGTGTTCTACCTGGAATCATGTGTGGCAGCACTTTGTGGAAACCCTCCAAGCTGTTGCTTCCTCGAAGGCATTTATAAAAAGGCACATCCACACCGTTGATGTTGGTAACACGAGCCACCCTGTACATGCACATGTCCGGTGGATCCTGAATGCAGCCCAGATGCCGCTGCTGGCACGCCCACACCTCATCGATGGCTTCTATAAATAAATAAAGGAATTCAGAAATAAGGCAGTTCAGTCAACACATTTTTGACACATACAGGGACGATTGTGAACTTTTTGTTTTAGTGTGTTTTAATTGAAGCTCTGTTTTCAGGTTGTCAGTCCAAATAGCTGCCTTTCCTTTGAGTTAATGATCCTCAGTGTGTTTAGTTGTTTGGTTCTCAGAGAATCTTTTAACTGCTAACAAACATTCAACACTTAGTTATATAGTAATTGGATAGTTCACTAAGAAAGCTTTCCGTTTACCTGGTGTCTTGAAGAGGCTCACTCCGCTTTCATCCAGACCAGCTGGACCTTTCAGCTCCTCGATCGCCCCCTGGATGAGCTGGAATGTTTCCTGCGGTCCCAGAGTCACCCTCCGCACGTGGTGCTTCAGCTGCTCCCTGGAGATGTGCTGCTGGATGACGCAGTCATCCGACAAAGACTTCAAGGCTTCCCCCTTAGCCCTGACAGCCTTTATCAGCAGATCCAGGTCGCCTTTATTGTAAGCCAGCACTGCCCCAGCCAGTGCAGACTTGAATGCAGCGCATTTGGAGTGGCTATCAGTCCGGATGGCTGCGTCGAACCGGTGGATCCAATGGAAGATGTCCAGCCGAACCACCATCCCACGGTCAACCCAAGGCTGAAACAAATTCTCCACTGCTGTTGGGCCTTGAGCGCGGCAGCACCCCCGATCAATGTACAGGATCTTCGGAGCCGGTTGATTGGCCTGCTCAAACCTCTCCATCAGTCCTTGACACATGGGCCGAAGCTTGTCTGTGGATTCCTCGCAGGTCAGCACGAAGGTCACAATTTGGGAGTGCTCGTTCCCAACACTGGTGAACCACTCGGCTGACCCATGAGCCTCTCCAGACAGCTTCTTAACCACCTGAAACATACCATCATTTGTCATCAAACCCCAGCAATATGAGGTGCATTTCATCTCAAGTTGTGAAAATGACTGCAATATGTCTGAAATGGCAATACAGTGAAACTTTGAAATACTTTTTTGGTGGAATCCATTTTCAGCACTGTGCCAAAGGTGGAGAGGATCTGGTTCCTGTAGTCCTGCACATTGTCGGCCTCTGCCAGCAGAAAGGCGTGCCGCAGCAGTCGCGCGGAGGGTAACTCTCTGGAGGGAGGGGGAGGGCGGAAAGTGTGCCCCAAAGCGGAAACAATGCCACCCGGCTCCACGGTGCCCATCAGAAGGGTGGTGTACAGGTCCTTACGATGAAGATATTCTTCATGGTGGTTTTCCTGGACCTGCCGCCACACCTTCACCATGGTGTTGCCCTCTGTTCTGTCCCGCAGTAGGCGAACAACATTCTTGTCCACGCCGCGCCTTGGAGAAGAGAGAGTCATCAGACGATTCATTTAAAATTCTTTCACATGCTGCTGGTAACACTCACTTGCAGGTGAGAACTGCAGGGAACATGGCTTGATGGGCCTCACTGAGCTGACACAGAATGACACGATCCCATGCAAGCCAGCGCCCCACTGTGCCCCCCTCCTTGTTTCTGGCTGCCTTCGTGCATGGTCCACAACACAAAACCTCAGTCAGCATTGTGTACCAGCTGGGCACGTCACATATGTGCCGTACCTGCAGAGATCAGAAACAGTGAAGCAAAGCTGAGCAACGTGTGATGTGTTCATCTCTGAGGCTATACATAACTACTAAACAGAACAAAATTAAAGCTGTATGGAAAGGCTCTAAAAGACATTAGTATTGGATCTTCTGTCCTGAACACTTCTGCTTAAAAAAGAAATTTACAAAAAAAGAAGAAAAAAAAGGTGAGTCGTACCCGATGATGGTAGCCAGACTTGTAGAGGTGCACATCTCGCCCTGCACCTGCACAGGTGTCACCCCGAGGACACTTGAGAGAGTACCTCCAAACTCCCACAGGACGCCAGACAAAGACGCGGCTCCGGAAAAAGAGGTGTGGAGCCGGTAGACCAGCGCTGATGAAACCAGGAGGCTCCGGAGGGTAAAACCACATCCGGTCTGATTTCATCACTCGCCTCCTCTTGAGATGGCCAGAAACATCTTTATATGTTTGAACGGCTGTGAACAGTCCTCTCTCTGTGTCCTCCTTCAGCCAGTTGACGTCAGCAGGCGGGATGCCATTGGGGTCTTCCCACAGACGCACCCAACCCTCTAATTCCACCTGCATTGCAAATTATATACAGAACATATGTAATTTCAATTAAATGTAAGAGATTTAAAGCAGTCATATTTACTAACTTACAGGTGAGTCACTCTGAGGCAGTTCCACAGGAGTGACGCGACTCTGGGATGTGGAGGCCAACGCACTGGTCTGAAGAACAGATGCAGAGTTCTGTGCAATGGTTCCAGACAGAACGGGCCTCTTACTGATTTTAGGCTGGGAGGATGCAGATGGGGAGGTCCTCTCTGGATGAAGGGGGGCAGATGAGGATATCTGAGGCTGGGAGGATGAGATGCGGTTGAGGCAGTCATCTCTTTCCGAGGGGAAAATGAGGATGACTTGACCCGGCTGGCTGACTTCTTTTTTGTAGGCTGGGATTCTTTAGAAACAATCTCAGTAAGCCGACTACTGCCTTGGCTTGCACTAGCGGACTCCTGAGACGTCACTAAATCTAAGAAAGTAAAAATTTTGGGATTAAGAAAGACATGTACGTATTTTTAATTAACTCTGTTAGTCTCTTACCTTCCACAGCCTGACATGCAGCCATCAGCTCAGCATCATCAGCAGCAGCAGACATTGAAGATGGATTGCCCATTTTCAGCTGTTGCTGCAGTAGAAAAGAAAACGTTTTAATTCATTAAATTCTGTAAAGTTCAGTCATGAAACATTATCAATGTGCAAATCAAACACGCTCTTTGCTTTTGGGGTGTTTATGGCCACAACACTTACTTGTTCCTTTTCTGATATGTATTTTCGGAACCTCTTCATCTGCACGCTGGTGATGTGGGTCAGCGGCGTGTTTAACCATCTCCTCACCGAGCTGTTTGCTTTTTGTATCATCTCCCTCTCCTTTGAGCTAAACTTGTCTGGCCTGTCCTTTTGGGATGCATACTGCCGGTGGAGCTCCCACATCTCCTGAAAGGTATGGTCTTCAAACCCTTTCTGGCCATAGATGCACCGGTCTATGTTGGCCTCGAGGAGAATGGAGACTTGAGGGAAGCTCTCTGCGTATTCCGTCAGGCAGTCTTTTATCCACTGGTTCCCAATTTCACCTTTTCGAGCCGGGTTAATCACCTCCGCTCTGTGTTTGTCAACTAGGCTGCAGGTGGATATTTTGATCATTTTAGTTAATTGCAGACATATTTGTGTCATTCATATTTAGCATTGCATGCGTTAGGTTGTGTAGTACATAAAAGGTCATTTTTATGTTGAATACTTACAATTTCAGGTATCCAACATCATTGGCCACAAGCCAGTGGAAAGGGGCGTTCTTGTACTGCCCAAAAGGCAACACCAGCCTTCCCAGACACTGCTGATGGGATGGTGAAGAGATCCCTTCAGCCCGCAGCAGTTTTTCTGCATGGCCTAGGGCGGTGAACTGATGGAGCAGCTCTGGTGGAGGTTGAGGGAAGATTTTTTTGTTCTCCCGATACAAGCGGGCCTCTTTTGAAGCCACAATAATGGCCTGCTGGCGATGCGCTGGGGCGTTTGGGTTTGTGACCCGGATGAAAGTTGCCATCTTTGCTTGTGATAGTCTGTGTCATAGAAGAGTAATAGGTGGTTACACAGAGTGCTGGCAAGACTTCAAAGTGTGTTTAATTCAAATATCTTGGCAAAATCTATATTGTATATTCAATGTTAATATTCTTTTTTAAATCCTCATCTAGGCCTTTAAAAGCATGCACATGAATATACAATGACGTACACGCATGTGCACGTGCATGCATAAACGTGCACATGCATCATTGTATGTGCATGTCATGATGCATACGATGACGTGCATCATTGTACGTGCGAGTCATTGTATGTGCATGTGCATGCATGTACGTGCATCTGCACGTCATTGTATGTGCATGCATGTACGTACATCTGCACGTCATTGTATGTGCATGTGCATGCATGTGCACGTCATTGTATGTGCATGTGCACGCATGTGCACGTCATTGTATGTGCATGTGCACGCATGTGCACGTCATTGTATGTGCATGTGCATGCATGTGCACGTCATTGTATGTGCATGTGCATGCATGTACGTACATCTCCACGTCATTGTATGTGCATGTGCGTGCATGTACGTACATGCACATAC
>CM074489.1:9208483-9228446 GCA_037389245.1 Oryzias sinensis | reverse complement strand
GGTGCAAGCTGCAGTGGCGACTGGTGCAAGCTGCAGTGGCGACTGGTGCAAGCTGCAGTGGCGACTGGTGCAAGCTGCAGTGGCGACTGGTGCAAGCTGCAGTGGCGACTGGTGCAAGCTGCAGTGGCGACTGGTGCACCAAGGCTCCCTTCTCACCCGGCTGGAGGTCCAAATGGTGCTTTTAAAGCTGCGTCCTCCAGCTCTGGACCAATTGGAGGCCACACCTTCATGCACCACACCTGAAAATAATCAGACAAAACCAGACACACAAAGATGCACAAAAACAAAGAAGTCCTACTCTGATAAAGAAATACATAAAGCACAGGACACACAGAACCAACCAAAAACCAAATACGGCTACAGCCGTAACAAGGTGGAAAGATTTCATGTAATCCATGGAAACCAGTGAAGATCACCAATCATTGAAGAAAAAAGGTTTAGAGCACTGTTTAATGGGTCTAGATGACCCAACTCCCAATGTTAAAGTGCCTAGGACAGCACAAGGCTTAAATATGGAAACAGCGGGCAGGGTGGAAATGAAAGTGTAGGAACAGCAAATGCCCACAAGGTGAAGCCACAACACAAGACAAGAAACTGCTACAGGTGCAACTTGAAAAACCATACAGCAAATGAGTGCTATTTTAAAGATGCCAAATGCCATAACTGTGGAGAAATGGGACACATTAAGAAGACATGTCGCTCCAAAGCTCAAACTGGGAGCAGAGAAAAACAAAAGTTCAACTTCACCACACAAAATATGTGGAAGTGGAAGCTAATGCTGAACTAGGACTGTTTAGCATTCTGACTGTAACAAATGATGACATCGACTTATATAGGGAGACATTTATTGTTGCTAAACAGAGTTAGAGAAGGTGATAAATAATGGAGCTGCCACAAGTTAAGTACAAAGACAAATGTTCACATTTTCCACTGCAGACTGCAACAGTTAGACTCGAGGCTTCCAGTGGAGGTCACATCCCTGTTTTAGGCTAAATTACAGTACCAGTGAGGTATGGACAAGAGACCAAAGAGTTATCCTTGTTAGTGGTGAAAGGGGGTGGATCAACTAGTGTGGTAGAGATTGGTTAAAGGAATTCAGTCTAAACTGGCAGCAGATTAAATCACTAACTTCACCCACATGTTAGTCACTCACAGAGGTGCTGGAGAAACACTCAGAGGTTTTTACAGATGAGCTAGGAATGCTTAAAGACATAAAAACAGCAATAGTGGGGAAACCTGATGTGACGCACACATTTTGTAAAAGCAGGCCCTTTTCATTTGCTAGAAAGAGCGAGTAGAAAGGGAACTTAAATGACTGGAAGATGATAAAATAATCTCTCCAGTGAAGCATAGCAAATGGGCAGCACCTATAATGCCCGTACAAAGAATGATGGATCATTCCAGCTATGCAGAGATTATCGTGTCAGTTAACCAACCAGTAGAGACTGAGTCGTATCCCTTACCACGTTTAGAGGAGCTGTTGGCGACCCATAGTGGTGGTAAAATATTTTCCAAGATAGATGTAGCTGCAGCCTATCAGCAGGTTGTTCTCGACAATGACTCAAAGACATATACGACCATCAACACTCATTAAGCTGGGGCTGCACGGTGGCACAGTGGTTAGCGCTCTTGCCTCACAGTAAGAAGGCCCCCGGTTCAAGTCATGAAAAACAACATCAATGGGGGACCTTTCTGTGTGGGGCGATGCGCTGGACAGAAGTGCAATTGAGATGTGTTAGGATTGGCCAATCCTTGATGCACAGGTGTTGACGTCTTCTCCCAGTGGAGCCATCTTGTGGTAGATGGATGAAATTGCAGAGAAAAATGGTCGCTGCTACCCGGTCATTGTAAATAAATGCAGAAAACATTAATAATCCATGTTAACCTTCCTAATAAATTGCCCAACCCAACAGTACCCCTAAATTCTTGAGATGGCTCACTTATGAAGATGGTTTATTTGGAAGTAAATCTGTTGATATCTTGAAGTTTATTTGAATGAAGCAAAACCTCCACTGAAGTGTCCTGTTGCCTGTATGGCACTAATTGGCGCCATCTAGTGTTCAGCTGATCAAATTGCTAAGTCCACATGTTTATGTAAACGAGTTATTGAAAACCTTACAGTAATGACAGTAGTTTCAAGTTAATTCTTGTCATGTCTTAAATTTGATTTGAATTATAGAAAATCTCCACTGATACATTTCCTGTCATGTGTCCATAGAACCAAGCTGGAAGCTGTGCCAGATGATCCAGGTGATCTGACCTGAAAAGTGAACTGCAGAGCTCCTTATACTCAACTCTTGAACATACGAGGTCTTTTTATTGGAGTTGCAAAGAAGGTATTTGGATATACTCCGTTAGAGGACAACACTCCAGATGGACAACAATGTGGTCAAGGAGTTGACCAGCATTTGCTTCCTTACTCTGGAGGAACTCCCATTAGATGACAAGCAAAATAAAGACTAAGCCAGCTTTAATTTTTTCCCACACATGTTGTAGTGAAATTCTAATTATTTACTTTTTAGTATTTGCTGTCTCCCTTTTTAATGATATGAACTGTTAGGTGCTTACAAATCAAAGAACAGATCAAGATTGCATGTGATGAGGGAAGGCTCAGAAAACACTGCAGCGACTGTCTGGAATGCCTTGGGATTCCCCCTGAGGAAGTGGCCTTTGAAAAGGAAAATCTGACCATCTTTGCTCAGACTGCTGCCCTTGTGACCTGATTTCTGAAGAAAATGAATGATGCAAATCTGTAAATACACAAATTCTTTTTTATTGTAACACAAACATATCTGTCAACAAATGTCATCGACAACAGAGCTAAAATGTTCAAAGCTCTCAAAAACTCTGTTTTGAAGACCCTTTGAAGTTGACATCTTGGTCACTGGGCAAAAAGTTTTATTTTTGTATTTTTTGTGTCCCTGGAGAGCTTGGCCACAGAGACTACAAACGGGGAGATTGTGCACTCTTGACACTTTACTGTCCCCTCCTGAGCTTTGTCCTTGGAGCTTCCTTTTATAGATGGTAGCTTTTGCCCAGGAGGGTGTGCTGATGCTGGTGTGTGTGCTTTGCATGGAGGCGGTGCTGATGCTGGAAGCGGTGCTGATGCTGGAAGCGGTGCTGATGCTGGAAGTAGTGCTGGTGTTGTCAGGGGCAGGTCGTATGGGAACGAAATAGACGCCCTGGATGGATGAGGAAGCAGCTGCAGGCTGCGTTTGGCTATGGATGACAGGTTTAATCAGAGTTCTGCTTGGTGGTTTTGGGAAGGAGGTGGAAGAGGTCAGAGGGATGTCTGTTCTCTTTTTCAGCTTTTTTGTTCCAGCAGTGCTTGGTATTGGTACATATGTAAGCACAGGGTAGTCTTGTGGGGGCAGCACAGCTGGCTGATGTGGTGCTGGAGGTAGCTCCGAGGAGGAGATGGAGGTGGTCTTTGTGATGGTGGACGGCTGCTTGGTGGCCCGGAGGTTCAGCAGCCTCTCCTGAAAGCGAATAAAGTCTCTCACAGTCTTGCTGTTTATCTTTGGTAGAGGGATCCCCGCCCTGGACAGGATTGGGTCCTCCACCAGAAGACAATGCTGGATGCGTTCATACGCTTTAAGGATGTTGGTCTTCTCCGGGCTGCTTTGAGAGCCGTGAGGTGTCCGCAGCCACAACAGTTTCACCAGTGTGTACATCAGCCTGTTGTTTTGGGCGGTGATGTCTTGCTGAGCTGGAGCGTACCGTTTAGCCATTTTGACCTTCTGGATGACGGCAGCTTCAACAAGATCATCCCTCTTGGTCCTGCAGTACAAGGTGTTGCCCCAGTGTGTCCTGTACAGCTGGTGAAACTTCTGGGGCTGCTTATCATGTTCCTCCACGGCGTTCCAGGCTTCCACAACTTGGCTCCTCTGCTCTGTGGTGAGGGACAGCTTGTTCTCCCTCACGCCAATCTCCACGAGCAGAGAGCAGAATCTTTCCAGCCTCTGGAATCCAGGAAGAGGATTCGGACTGCAGACATCCTCCTGTTTTAAAGAACAAAAGTTAAAAAGGTTTCAGAGAATAAAAAGACTTGCACACAGGAGACTGTCTGTGCCGTTTGAAATATTTAAAAAGAGGCTACTCACAAAGGCTGGCGGGTGAGGAGTGGAGGTGTCGTGGCTGGTGATGTTGATGTGGGCTGGGGTGGCGTGGAGAACATCACTCTGCTCCTCGCTGTCGCTGTGGTAGGCCTCATCTTCCACTTCTGGATCCAGCTGCTCAGGTGGAACCACCTCCTCTTCTGGACCAGGTCCATCTGACATGATGTCCTGCAAGGAAAAAGGTCCAGATTCCCCTGTGCTCTGGCTGAAGAGGTACTCCAAACCCAGGAGCTCCTTATAGGCCACATCAGCGGGAGTTTGGAAGTTTTCTTCCACAGTCTCTCCAAACAGCTGCTGACAACGTCTGTTGAGCCTGTCAATCAGCGGAACAGAGTACGTCCGGTGTCTCCGCCCTCTGCCTCCAAACACGGCATCTGCGCTCCTGTCGGAGTTCCAGCGAGCAATGCCGCTTATCAGGTAAACCTGATATGGACGTGCAGCACAGTGTGGCCCTGTGTGGTGACAATATTTTTCAGAAACCTCATTTTTAATAACCTTTCATGTGCTGCTTCTGTGCACGCCAGAGTGTTCTACCTGGAATCATGTGTGGCAGCACTTTGTGGAAACCCTCCAAGCTGTTGCTTCCTCGAAGGCATTTATAAAAAGGCACATCCACAACGTTGATGTTGGTAACACGAGCCACCCTGTACATGCACATGTCCGGTGGATCCTGAATGCAGCCCAGATGCCGCTGCTGGCACGCCCACACCTCATCGATGGCTTCTATAAATAAATAAAGGAATTCAGAAATAAGGCAGTTCAGTCAACACATTTTTGACACATACAGGGATGATTGTGAACTTTTTGTTTTAGTGTGTTTTAATTTAAGCTCTGTTTTCAGGTTGTCAGTCCAAATAGCTGCCTTTCCTTTGAGTTAATGATCCTCAATGTGTTTAGTTGTTTGGTTCTCAGAGAATATTTTAACTGCTAACAAACATTCAACACTTAGTTATATAGTAATTGGATAGTTCACTAAGAAAGCTTTCCGTTTACCTGGTGTCTTGAAGAGGCTCACTCCGCTTTCATCCAGACCAGCTGGACCTTTCAGCTCCTCGATCGCCCCCTGGATGAGCTGGAATGTTTCCTGCGGTCCCAGAGTCACCCTCCGCACGTGGTGCTTCAGCTGCTCCCTGGAGATGTGCTGCTGGATGACGCAGTCATCCGACAAAGACTTCAAGGCTTCCCCCTTAGCCCTGACAGCCTTTATCAGCAGATCCAGGTCGCCTTTATTGTAAGCCAGCACTGCCCCAGCCAGTGCAGACTTGAATGCAGCGCATTTGGAGTGGCTATCAGTCCGGATGGCTGCGTCGAACCGGTGGATCCAATGGAAGATGTCCAGCCGAACCACCATCCCACGGTCAACCCAAGGCTGAAACAAATTCTCCATCGCTGTTGGGCCTTGAGCGCGGCAACACCCCCGATCAATGTACAGGATCTTCGGAGCCGGTTGATTGGCCTGCTCAAACCTCTCCATCAGTCCTTGACACATGGGCCGAAGCTTGTCTGTGGATTCCTCGCAGGTCAGCACGAAGGTCACAATTTGGGAGTGTTCGTTCCCAACACTGGTGAACCACTCGGCTGACCCATGAGCCTCTCCAGACAGCTTCTTAACCACCTGAAACATACCATCATTTGTCATCAAACCCCAGCAATATGAGGTGCATTTCATCTCAAGTTGTGAAAATGACTGCAATATGTCTGAAATGGCAATACAGTGAAACTTTGAAATACTTTTTTGGTGGAATCCATTTTCAGCACAGTGCCAAAGGTGGAGAGGATCTGGTTCCTGTAGTCCTGCACATTGTCGGCCTCTGCCAGCAGAAAGGCGTGCCGCAGCAGTCGCACGGAGGGTAACTCTCTGGAGGGAGGGGGAGGGCAGAAGGTGTGCCCCAAAGCGGAAACAATGCCACCCGGCTCCACGGTGCTCATCAGAAGGGTGGTGTACAGGTCCTTACGATGAAGATATTCTTCATGGTGGTTTTCCTGGACCTGCCGCCACACCTTCACCATGGTGTTGCCCTCTGTTCTGTCCCGCAGTAGGCGAACAACATTCTTGTCCACGCCACGCCTTGAAGAAAAGAGAGTCATTAGATGATTCATTTAAAATTCTTTCACGTGCTGCTGGTAACACTGACTTGCAGGTGAGAACTGCAGGGAACATGGCTTGATGGGCCTCACTGAGCTGAGACAGAATGACACGATCCCATGCAAGCCAGCGCCCCACTGTGCCACCCTCCTTGTTTCTGGCTGCCTTCGTGCATGGTCCACAACACAAAACCTCAGTCAGCATTGTGTACCAGCTGGGCACGTCACATATGTGCCGTACCTGCAGAGATCAGAAACAGTGAAGCAAAGCTGAGCAACGTGTGATGTGTTCATCTCTGAGGCTATATTTAACTACTAAACAGAACAAAATTAAAGCTGTATGGAAAGCCTCTAAAAGACATTAGTATTGGATCTTCTGTCCTGAACACTTCTGCTTAAAAAAGAAATTTACAAAAAAAGAAGAAAAAAAAGGTGAGTCGTACCCGATGATGGTAGCCAGACTTGTAGAGGTGCACATCTCGCCCAGGACCTGCACAGGTGTCACCCCGAGGACACTTGAGAGAGTACCTCCAAACTCCCACAGGACGCCAGACAAAGACGCGGCTCCGGAAAAAGAGGTGTGGAGCCGGTAGACCAGCGCTGATGAAACCAGGAGGCTCCGGAGGGTAAAACCACATCCGGTCTGATTTCATCACTCGCCTCCTCTTGAGATGGCCAGAAACATCTTTATATGTTTGAACGGCTGTGAACAGTCCTCTCTCTGTGTCCTCCTTCAGCCAGTTGACGTCAGCAGGCGGGATGCCATTGGGGTCTTCCCACAGACGCACCCAACCCTCTAATTCCACCTGCATTGCAAATTATATACAGAACATGTGATGAGTTTTAATTAAATGTAAGAGATTTAAAGTAGTCATATTTACTAACTTACAGGTGAGTCACTCTGAGGCAGTTCCACAGGAGTGACGCGACTCTGGGATGTGGAGGCCAACGCACTGGTCTGAAGAACAGATGCAGAGTGCTGTGCAATGGTTCCAGACAGAACGGGCCTCTTACTGATTTTAGGCTGGGAGGATGCAGATGGGGAGGTCCTCTCTGGATGAAGGGGGGCAGATGAGGATATCTGAGGCTGGGAGGATGCAGATGGTGAGGTCCTCTTTGGATGAAGGGGGGCAGATGAGGATATCTGAGGCTGGGAGGAAGATGTGGTTGAGGCAGTCATCTCTTTCCGAGGGGAAAATGAGGATGACTTGACCCGGCTGGCTGACTTCTTTTTTGTAGGCTGGGATTCTTTAGAAACAATCTCAGTAAGCCGACTACTGCCTTGGCTTGCACTAGCGGACTCCTGAGACGTCACTAAATCTAAGAAAGTAAAAATTTTGGGATTAAGATAGACATGTACGTATTTTTAATTAACTCTGTTAGTCTCTTACCTTCCACAGCCTGACATGCAGCCATCAGCTCAGCATCATCAGCAGCAGCAGACAATTAATTAAATTCTGTAAAGTTCAGTCATGAAACATTATCAATGTGCAAATCAAACACGCTCTTTGCTTTTGGGGTGTTTATGGCCACAACACTTACTTGTTCCTTTTCTGATATGTATTTTCGGAACCTCTTCATCTGCACGCTGGTGATGTGGGTCAGCGGCGTATTTAACCATCTCCTCACCGAGCTGTTTGCCTTTTGAATCATCTCCCTCTCCTTCATGCTAAATGTCTCTGGCCTGTCCTTTTGGGCTGCATACTGCTGGTGGAGCTCCCACATCTCCTGAAAGGTATGGTCTTCAAACCCTTTTTGGCCATAGATGCACCGGTCTATGTTGGCCTCGAGGAGAATGGAGACTTGAGGGAAGCTCTCTGCGTATACCGTCAGGCAGTCTTTTATCCACTGGTTCCCAATTTCACCTTTTCGAGCCGGGTTAATCACCTCCGCTCTGTGTTTGTCAACTAGGCTGCAAGTGGATATTTTGATCAGTTTAGTTAAATGCAGACATATTTGTGTCATTCATATTTAGCATTGCATGCGTTAGGTTGTGTAGTACATAAAAGGTCATTTTTATGTTAAATACTTACAATTTCAGGTATCCAACATCATTGGCCACAAGCCAGTGGAAAGGGGCGTTCTTGTACTGCCCAAAAGGCAACACTAGCCTTCCCAGACACTGCTGATGGGATGGTGAAGAGATCCCTTCAACCCGCAGCAGTTTTTCTGCATGGCCTAGGGCGGTGAACTGATGGAGCAGCTCTGGTGGAGGTTGAGGGAAGATTTTTTTGTTCTCCCGATACAAGCGGGCCTCTTTTGAAGCCACAATAATGGCCTGCTGGCGATGCGCTGGGGCGTTTGGGTTTGTGACCCGGATGAAAGTTGCCATCTTTGCTTGTGATAGTCTGTGTCATAGAAGA
This sequence comes from Oryzias sinensis, assembly GCA_037389245.1. Taxonomy (NCBI): domain Eukaryota; kingdom Metazoa; phylum Chordata; class Actinopteri; order Beloniformes; family Adrianichthyidae; genus Oryzias; species Oryzias sinensis. Next base: position 9,219,880 of record CM074489.1, on the reverse strand, counting down.
GTAATAGGTGGTTACACAGAGTGCTGGCAAGACTTCAAAGTGTGTTTAATTCAAATATCTTGGCAAAATCTATATTGTATATTCAATGTTAGTATTCTTTTTTAAATCCTCATCTAGGCCTTTAAAAGCATGCACATGAATATACAATGACGTACACGCATGTGCACGTGCATGCATACACGTGCACATGCATCATTGTATGTGCATGTCATGATGCATACGATGACGTGCATCATTGTCGTGCCGCGTCGTGTAATACGTAATGCATGCATGTACGTCATCACACGTCATTGTAGTGCATGTGCATGCATGTACGTGCATGTGCACGTCATTGTATGTGCATGTGCATGCATGTACGTACATCTGCACGTCATTGTATGTGCATGTGCGTGCATGTACGTACATGCACATACAATGACGTGCACATACAATGATGCATGTGCACATGCACACGCATGTGCATGCATCACTCAACATAGTTTTAAAAATTGACTGTTAGAAAAATCCAACGTTGCAGAGAGACTTGTTCACTTAAAAAGCTAAAACCCACAATGACGTTGTGTAATTAGGAAAAAAATATGTTTGTGTTTATTTACTCCCTAAAATGTATGCTACTAAAAACGAATGCTAATTCGAAAAAATCGCTAGCTAGCTAGCTAGGACCTGTTTACAGACCAGAATAAAGGTCAAATCTCAGCGATCGGAGCGGTTTGAACAGTTAAAACGTTTAATATGAAGAGGAAAAACAAAGTGCTATTCGCAAAATCGTCTGTAAATGGCATGCTATTACAACGAACGCTAATTTGAAAAGATCGCTAGCTAGCTAGCTAGGAGGACCTGTTGGCAGACCAGGAAAACCGTCAAATCTCAGCAATCGGAGCGATTTTAACGATCAAAACGTTTAATTTGAAGAGGAAAAACAAAGCACTATTCTCAAAATCGTCCGTAAAAGGGACGATAGTACAACGAACGCTAATTCGAAAAGATCGCTAGCTAGCTAGCTCGCTCGGACCTGTTTGCAGACCAGGAAAAACATCAAATCTTAGCGATCGGAGCGATTTGAACAATGACAACGTTTAATATGAAGAAGAATAAAACAAAGCACCTTTCAAAATGTCGGAAAAAGCATGCTAGTAGTACAGGGACTGCTAGGTGGAAGCGATCATTCCTTTTTTGCAAAACAATGTAAACTGTGCGTGCGAATGGCAGCTCAGACAACAATGAAAACACGTAATTAGGAATAGTAAATGCTTGAATAAAGAAAAAAACTCGTCCTAACTAAATCAAAGGCCATTTTTGATGAAGCAGGTATTGCTGGGAAAGTGGCTCACCTGGTCCGCGTGCAGCGTGTCAATGCTCGCGATCTGATTGCTTGTCTAGGTTAGGCACAACGGGCCTCTGATTGCTCGTTCACATCCATGGGCGTCAAGTCTGGAACAATGAGCGTCCAGAATTGTCCATGTTGGACGCAGACTCGACCAATGGGAGCGGAGATCGTCTATGTTGAACGTGGGCTGTTGCACTACTCTGGCCCCAACCTCTGCGAAGCAGGAAGTAGCAGAGATTGGAAAGGATTAGGTTAGGAAGGCTCTGAAAAGGATGAAGAGCGGAAAGGCCGTTGGTCCTGATGACGTACCTGTGGAGGTATGGAAGTGCTTAGGAGAGACAGCAGTGGAATTTCTAACGAGTTTGTTCAATAGGATTTTAAAAAGTGAGAAGATGCCTGAGGAATGGAGGAGAAACGTTCTGGTCCCGAGTTTTAAGAACAAGGGTGACACGCAGAACTGCAGCAACTATAGAGGAATAAAGTTGATGAGCCACACAATGAAGCTGTGGGAAAGAGTAGTGGAAGCCAGGCTTAGGAAGAAGGTGAAGATTTGTGAGCAGCAGTATGGTTTCATGCCCCGTAAGAGCACCACTGATGCCATTTTTGCTTTGAGAATGTTGTTGGAAAAGTACAGAGATGGTCAGAAGGAGCTGCATTGTGTGTTCGTAGATTTAGAGAAGGCGTATGACAGGGTGCCGAGGGAGGAGCTGTGGTACTGTATGAGGTCGTCTGGAGTGGCAGAGAAGTACGTCAGAGTAGTTCAGGACATGTATGAGAGAAGTATGACGGTGGTGAGATGTGCTGTAGGTCAGACAGAAGAGTTCAAGGTGGAGGTGGGACTACACCAAGGATCAGCTTTAAGTCCTTTTTTGTTTGCTATGCTGATGTACAGGCTGACAGACGATGTAAGACAGGAATCTCCCTGGACAATGATGTTTGCGGATGACATTGTAATTTGCAGTGAGAGTGGAGAGCAGGTGGAGGAACAGCTAGAGAGGTGGAGGTTTGCTCTGGAAAGAAGAGGCATGAAGGTCAGTCGTAGTAAGACAGAATACATGTGTCTGAACGAGAGGGATCAAGGTAGAAGCGTTAGGTTACAGGGGGCTGAGGTGGAGAAGGTGCAAGAGTTTAAGTACTTGGGGTCAACAGTTCAGTGTGATGGGGAGTGTGGAAAAGAGGTGAAGAGGCGAGTGCAGGCAGGTTGGAGCGGGTGGAGGAAAGTGTCAGGAGTGTTGTGTGACAGAAGAGTGTCAGCAAGACTCAAAGGAAAGGTGTACAAGACAGTGGTGAGACCAGCTCTGCTCTATGGGTTAGAGACGGTAGCAGTGAGACAGAGACAAGAGGCTGAGATGGAGGTAGCGGAGATGAAGATGTTGAGGTTCTCCTTAGGAGTGACCAGGTTAGACAGGATAAGGAACGAGTACATCACAGGGACGGCTCATGTTGCCTGTGTTAACGACAAAGTCAGAGAAGCCAGACTGAGATGGTTTGGACATGTTCAGAGGAGGGATAGTGGATATATTGGTAGAAGGATGTTGGAGATGGAGCTGCCTGGCAGGAGGGCAATAGGACGGCCAAAGAGGAGAAAAATGGATGTCTTAACAGAGGACATGAAGTTGGCTAATGTTAGGGTAGAAGATGTTCATGATAGAGTGAGGTGGAAAACGATGATTCGCTGCTGCGACCCCTGATGGGAAAAGCCGAAAGAGAAAGAAGTTTGCGCACAATACAGATCAGGTGTAGGGGTTGTTAAAAGACACCACAGAAAATATTTAAAAGGCATGATAAGAAATGTAGTGTTTTGGGATGTGTGATTGTGTGTGTGCGTGCGTTTGTGTGTATGTGTGTGTGCGTGCGTGCTGAAACCGGTGCTCCAGCAATGCAGGAAGGGAGAGGGGCTGCGCGTGTGAGGGTGTGGAGCGCATACACACACTTTTGGAGTTAAGGAGACAATAATAAAGAAAGTTCCTCTTAAGGAACTGAGACTGGTTCTTTCGTTTAACCGCCCCGGAGGCTCTGAGGGTTGGAAGAAGAAAGTGAACCCCAAAGGAAGATCAGCCTCACCGTCTAATCCGTGTTCTACATCCAGCAGCTTGTCTTTATGTCTGCGCACTCAAAGGCAGCAGGGAGGGGAGGGGATGCGGGCCGGTTTAGGTGATCAGAGGGACGTGCCGCCTGCTGGCTGTGCATTTGGGATGAAATGCACAACTGATGCTACCACAGTTTATAGTGGCTAGTGGGGTGACCACTGCCCCTGGTGGTGCCACTGTGCCACTGTTCAGAAACTGTATGCACGCGCCTCATTCAATGCTTGTGACTGAGTTGTATCAATGGCAGAACAAAGACCCAACATGAAATAACATCTCACCATTCAAAGATACCACACTTACATTAAAAAGTAACTGAAATATCTCTGAAACCATTACTTTTCATTCACAGCAGCTGAAGAGCGCCCCCACATGGCTGTTAAGGAACTTCCCTGTGTTAACAGATGAGAATCATTATTTTTCTCTAGACAGAAACAGTGTAGAAAACATTTCCAGCAGCTTCCAGCATCAACATGAGTTCATCATGGATCACAGAGATTCATCAACAAACAGAACATGAATTGATACTTGTGCAGTGACGTGCAGTCAGGAGAGGCAGGTGAGGCACAGCCTCACCTGTCATTATGGGAAGAAAAGAGAAAAAAACAAATTCAATTATTATATTTAATCAGTAATTTGTCCTTCCGTTTAAATGTACCATTTTTGGGTGTTTTTTCTTTTCAAAATCGCTGAATTTTGGTATTTGCTGTTCAGATACTAAGTAGTGAGGTGCGATGAGGCACCAGCCCGCTGAGCCTCACCTTGGATTGCGCAATACCTATGCAGTCAGAAGGTACTGCTGTCTCTCTGTATGTCGGTTCAATTACTTGTACTATATGAGCTGAGTTTACATAATTTAGCAGATGTATATGATGTACAGTGTTTGTTTTTATAAATAACTGTATGTGAGGGACGTGTTTCCTGTGCTGAGCGCTAAACGCCGGCAAAAAAGCAGCCGGGTGAGGCCAGTAGTTCTAGTGCCTCATGTTAGGGGGCGCCGGTGAGCCCTGAGATTATGACGCTAAAAAATACTAGAAGAAGTGATAGCAAGCGGCAAGTCATTTTCTTCAGAAGGAGCGGCGTATGGACTTTATTTACAAGTAAAGGTAAGACGATAATAACGTTTGTGTCTTTTTCTATGCTGCAGTTTGTATATGAAAAAAAAACATGTTGAAATGATATTTTAAACAAAACATGTTAACTGTTGTCAATCAAATGGTAAGTTACTCATTATGGTTCATGTATTTGTAAATCTGACTGTTGACGTCAGTGCCTCACCAGCCATTAACCTCACCGCACGTCACTGTACTTGTGTATTTTCTCCACAGCTGTTAAACAGCAGATAACAGTGTGTGTTTGTGAGGTCAGCATCAAGCTGAGTGTGTTTGTGGAACATGAATGTGTTTGAGTGTTTGTGCATCATGTGACCCAGATTCTCTTCATCTGCTGTCAGATTCAAATCAGGAAGATGAAACCACACAGCAGCTTCAGCTGAGCTGTCCGTCTGCAGCAGCAGTCTTCTCTGTGAGCTGCAGGGGCTGATGGGAGCTTGGAGGAGGAGTCCCAAAGAACGTGGTCCTGCTCTCATGTCACAGCTCTCAGGTCCTTCTTTGTCCTCAGCTGCATCAGAACACCACTTCTCCTCAGGTTGAGCAGAGGAAACACGGCTGAACAAAATGCTTTTCCTCCCAGCTGCTGCTCTGTGCTGTCTGTGTTCAGGTGAGTGTTTGCAGCCAATCAGGAGCCAACCAGGTCTACCTGGAACAAACACTGTCATCCTGACCTTCACCTGTCTGTCTGTGTCTCTGCAGCACTGGTTGCCATGGCAGCAGAACTGATTCAGGAGGATTTAACATTGACCAGAAGAGTTGGTGAAAGTGTCTCTTTCAGCTGTGGAGGAATTCAGCCGTGTGACAGTAAAAACATACCCTGGTTCCAGATGAAAGAAGCATTTAGACCAATTCTTTGGATTAGAAGAAGTGATGGTGAAATCAATAAACCTTATGATCATCCTCAACAAGATGATTTCACAGCTAAAAAAACACAGAGTGGATGTGAATTGAAGATCAATAAAGTCAAACTGGAACATTCAGCCTCCTACTACTGCAGCTGCTGGAAATACAATCCTCCACAGTGAGAAATGATCCCTGCAGGCTGAACAAAAACCTGCAGATGAACAGATGTTAGTGTTTGTGACAGAAAGAGAGCAGGAAACCACAGCCAGGTTCACATGTTTCACCTCCATCTCACACAGACTCACAAACTCACTGAACTGAGGATTAAGGCACCAAATGAAAACACAATCAAATCAAATCAAATTTTATTTGTAAAACAAAAAGTGCTTTTTATGCCAAACAGCTCAAAGCTCTTTACAGTTAAAAAATATAGAAGACAAACAAAATGTAAAACATTAAAAGTAAAACCCACCCCATTACCCCCCCCCTCCATTGACACATTGACCCCATGACCCCACACACAATGAATCCAGACATGAAATCATGACTGTAGTTCTAAAAGAAACTCATGGCTTGACTCTGCAGGAAATGAAATGAAATCCTGAAATCATGAACCTGTTCTAATTCCTTTGTTCCTTTGTCCAAATGTGTGGAGAATAAATGATCTCTTTCTGAGTTTCCTGAATGCAGAAACCAGAGTGACAGCTTCTGCAGACACAGAAACTCAGAAATCAGTGAGTCTGAAAAAGCTGAGCTTTCAGTCTGCTTTCAATGCAGTGATTAGCAGCTGCTCAGAGAAACACACTAAACAAAGAAGACTGTGGATCTGGCAAAGTTCTGACAATCTGTTTTTTCCAGATGATTCCTTGATGGACTGGTCACCATCTTCTGTCCTTTTGTCCACCTGCTAAACCTCCAGAAAAGTCCACATAGCTGTCAATGCTTAGTCAGCCTTTAGAGAACATCTGCTGCTCTGCAGCCTTCAGATCCACTGAATTGAACTGTTTCTCTGCTTCTCCTTATTTTCAAACTGGAAATAGAAAAAAAAATCCAGTTTGAACATCAGTGTGAGAACAAACACATTCAACATTCCTGGCCTGTTATTTCTCTAACCACAGTTTTCTAACATGTTGGAAAACAGCAACTGGAAACATTTAGAGACACAAACCCTTTACAGATTTAGAAGAATGACATTTAGGAAGGAAATGGTGATGGAAATAAAATCATTTGAACACATATTATTTATTTATTTATTGCTTTTTCATTGTTTAACATGATCCAGTACATCCAATAAAATATGTTCATTTTCTGAATGAAAAAGGATTCATTTCCTTGTTTGGAAGCAGCAGTGTGCTGTGGGTCTGGAATCAGAAGTGGTGAGTCTCATCCTCTCTTTCCTCGTCCTTCTAAACCCAAAAACAATGAAAAATGAATCTTGAGAAACTATTCAGTGAGTCACTACTTTTTGAATGGATCTCCACCTGAAGGCTGATGCTCAACTAGACCCTCAGCAACCAAACCAGCAGATGCAGTTAGTTGCTTACTAAAAGATATTCTGACCGTTTGTGTGACCAAGGTACCACCATTGCAGAGTGGAGCCACCCAAAAAAATAGCTGACACAATAAAAGCTTGTAAAAATTTTAAATTAAAATCTGTTGTTGCAGGTTTACTCTGACGCTGTACACAGATAAAATTGAAGGAAACGCAGGAATAAAAACAGGAAGGCTGAGCCAAGGCCGTGGACTAAGCAAGTACGCGGTAGCGCACCTCACTCCACTCCGTGCTGAAAACAAAACCGACACACAATGAGAAAAACGTGCCAACGAAACTTCCACTACACACTAAAAAGGGAAATAAACAAATACAGTGAGGGAACACGCTGCCACATCACCGGCACCCGACTCAGACCTATACAACAATAAAGAAAATCAGAGTTAACCACACAATAAATACAGCATAGCTCTAAAAACACACTAAAATGTATAAAAAAAGGGTGGGTACAGAACACGCAGTGGCTCATCACATCTGCAACACCTCCAGCCTGCAGCCGCTTACAGCATCTAGCTAAAAGAGCAGAATATAAATGCGTAAACGGTGATCTGCATCCTCCTAACAAGATGGGCTTTAGCCATATATACCACCATGCAGGTAGCCACTGTCTATCCAGTCACTCCCTATTCCTTATATAGGGACACTCACAGCTGAACCAAATCCCCAATCAAGTAGGCATGCACCTGTCACAGGCAGACTTGCCGGTTGCATCTGCATCTAAACATCCAAAAAGCTTCTCTTTTCTTCAGTAGATCCATGTGAGTCCAACTGTTTGTTTGAACAGTTTCAAGCTGTTTCGGCTCCAAGAAATCCAAACCTCTGAGTCAGAAATCTGAATCATTTAGAGATAAAATGATAAAACAGATCAAACTTTCATCTTCAACTTTTCAAAGTTTAGGTAAAGTTTTGATTTGGAGACAGTGGTGTTGTTAGACACTGATGCTATGAAGCTATGATGCTACAATGCTATGATGAAATGCTAAAGAGCTGTTCTGTGTGTCACTAATGTGTTTTCAAGGACCAGTTTAAAGTCCAAGAATATTTTTAAACACTGGACTTTAAGACGGATAAACGGATAAATACAGCTAATTTAATTTATAGGTCATTCATAAAACCTTGTATGTTCTATTTAACAGAATTGAATCCACAGTTTATTAGTGGCTTCTTTGTAAAATTACAAAGCTGGTGTTGACACCCCTCCCCCCCCCCTGTCATGGTGCCCGGATCAGTTCCCCTCTCCTCCTCCAGCTGCTCCTCTCCTAACCACCACCAGCTGTCGTCACTCAACCTCATCAAACCCTGCTGTTAAAAGGAGACCTCATCCACCAGTTCATCGCCAGATCGTTACCCCTTATGGTGACTAAGCCTGGTCTCAAGTCAGATTTTGCTTTGCGCTCTATCTTGCATCTCGCCTTTCACTAACTTTGCTCTCCTGCTTCAGAAAACCTTTGCCACGAGTGACGTCAGTGGAACTCAGGACCCGGTTCACGGAGCACCGCTGGAGAAATCCCAACACGCCGACCGCGTTTGTACCTCCAGCCACGCCACCAACCACAGCCGCCTCTGGATCACCCTCAGACCTCCTGGGAGAAAATAATAAATAACCTTCTTACCTGTCACTTACCTGTCTCGTTCTCTGGGTTCCAGCACTTGGGTCTGCCACGCTAAGGAAATCATGACACCCCCCTTCCCTTGAGAGAGTTCTACATCTTTACTGTCATTGACACAATGACAATAATTAAACATTTTATTATGTTTCCCAACTGTTTTTGTTTTTTCATATAAAATATAATCCCCTTTAGGCAGAATTATGCAATCTCTAGTAAATCTGTCCTTGTTTCCTCTGCATGTTTCAATATGAGTTTGCAGTTAATAGCCTACGTGCACGATAGAACTTCCGGTTAACTTCCGTGTTTCGAGTGTGAGGCCGACAACTTCCTGTTGGTCGTGTTATTGTTGTGGGGAGTTTTGTTGAGTTGCTAGTTTTGAGTAAATAGTAGCAGATTTCGGGTAAAAGAAAGGCGTTTGTTGTTTCAACGTGTGACAAAGGCATCACAACATTGTTGCGTACCCGTGTGCGAATTTGTCAAAGTACAACAGTACTAATATAAGCTTTCGTAGCTTTCCAGTAGATGTGTCGGTGAGAGCCGAATGGATGGTGAACACGGCGGGAGGACTTCACCCCAAGCAAGACGAGTCGTGTTTTGTATTTGCAGCAATCGGAAAGAAAATGCGTCATGTAAACACGCCGTTAGGAATACTTTGCCCCGGTCAGACTCGTTCGGATGAAAATTTCTTTCCGATCGAGATAGCTGGGTATACCGATCTTAGTTCATGTAAATGGTTCATTCCGATCGTGTGTCACTGCTGCTCTGGGTTACGTCATGCATAGACGATGTTTCGCTGAGAGAAAGCTTGTGAGCTCATATGGGACTGACCAGCGGCTCTGCGGACGCCCTGCGTAAAGCGCCGCCCCGCTGGCTCTCCCGTCTCTTTCACCCCTCACGAGGGAGATGCCGGGGGGGGATGCGTGTCCACTGACGTCTGGACCCGGCATCCGAGCTCTGCGTTCGGGCTCCGGAGCCAGTGGACCGAGTGAACCTCTCTGAGCAGAGCAGCCGGATTTATTAATGTGTTTGAGGGGAGGGTGCTTTGTTTGTTACGTGTGCGTTTTGTTGTTTTGTTATGTGTGAGAATTCGGACTGCGAGCCGAACCGCCGCTCTGGGTTAGCGGCTGCCGGACTCGCGAGGACAGAGCAGAGCACACAGTATGTGGGAGCTTTTCAGAGCAGAAATGCCGCTCAGTCCTTAGAAACTGTTCAAAAAAATCACGACACATGGAATTGTGTTTCTAATTGTGCCCCGACAAATAAAGGCTGATGTTAGTCCCAGACATTTACGTGCAACCAGGATGCAGATTGCAGGGTTTCCCACATGGTTTGTCCTGGATTTAGTCTCCATCAAAAGGCTAATGTTGTTAGCCCGTGTTGTTAGCCTCTCCTAACACTGGGTTGTTCTTCAGTTTTGTTCTTCTTCCACAAAAAAGCACTGACCACAAGGATTAAATATAAAATGATGAGCGAACAGGCACTTCATAATATTCATAAAATTAATAAAAGCACGTTTGGAAGATCGCCTCGTATATTACCGCGCTGCTGCATAAATATGTGACAGCAAAGGTTTGTTTAACGGGACTCATTTCCTTTTCGGTATTTTCGACACGATATTTTGCCCATGTAACCACGCACTGGTCGACAATCCTGTAGATGTCGTTCACGTCGATTTTCGGGAGACCTTGTAGAAAACAGGTCATATATACCATCTTTCGCAATCAAAATCTGCCGTGTCGCTGCTATAGAAGTCGCAAGCCGGAAATGGTCGGCCTCACACTCAAGGCGGCGGAAGTAGAACTGCTGACTTTCGTGCACGGAGCCTATTGACAATAAAATGTCTTCATACCATTTATAAATTACTGTTATACAATTTTATTTTCTCAAACATTTCAAGAACTGGTTTCTCATCTCTTTAAAGGTACAGAGGGATGTTTTCAGCACAATGTTTGCTGCTGAAATAAGGAAAACACAAAAAAGTCATTTGTGAAAGAAAAAGAAAAACTTCATTGATGGTGAGAAACACCAAAAACAGATACTTGGATTAGAAATCAATAAAGGAGTTACTGAGAAAAAGATTAGAAGTAAAAAGTAAAAACAATTGTTGTGGTGACTCTTTCCTGTTATCATTTAATCATCATTGTCTGAAGTCAAACTCTTATAAGGTTTTTCTGTGTAAAATAATTTGGCAGATAAAAAATGTGTTTGGCTGATTTTTTTATTTTTTTTATTTACAACTACATCGTTGACTAAAAAATGGACTTTCAGCTCTTATCTACAACACAGCAGAGCTTCAGAAAGAAGCATTTTCTAAATGTTCCAGAGTCTCTGTCCTGGACTTTTAGGAACTGATCCTTCCAGAATGTGAATGTGGATTTGAGCTTCTTCATCGTCTCCATCTGCAGTTTTCATTGAATCAGCTTCTCTAGTTTCAGAAACTCAAACTGCTCTGGTTCAGAGAAATGTTCTGTTCAGACAGAATGGGATTGAAACCCAAAGTGTGGTTTTCTCAGAGGAGCAGAGATCTTTCTGCTTCTGTTTGACTGCATGAAAGCAGCAGAGACCAGAAGTGAGACAGAAACTCTGAGAGTGGAAGTGAGCTCTGAATGCTGAATGTGTCTGTGTTTGGACTCCCAGCAGAACTGTGCTGCTCTCTCATGTTCCTGTGGTTTCAGGAGGAGCAAAAGAAAACAGACTGATGGACTTCAGGATAACTGAACACGTGCACAACTCTACATTTCCTCTTTCATGCTGTCACTTTCTGCATGAATCTTTCATCTAATAACTGCAGGAATATTTGTCATTTTCTTCTCTCATTTCACACAGCAGTTCACCAAGTTCCTCCACTGCAGACAGAGACAGTCAT
>CM074489.1:9183056-9207983 GCA_037389245.1 Oryzias sinensis | reverse complement strand
GCCCTAGAGGAGCTCTGGTCAGGCCTTGACGGGACCGAGGAGGCCAACCGGCCGAGGCAACCATTGATTGCCTCAGTGGAGACCCCGATTTAGGGTAGATTATTATCACAGTGCTCGCAAATATCTGAGTTACTGAGACCCATCTTGAACATCCTCTGTCCAGTGTAGTAAATTCTGTGAAGAGTTTTGAGATGGATTAGCTGCAAATTTGGACTTTTTGTCAGTTTAAAGGTGTTTAGACAGAGTTCTGACCAGAAGCTTTCATCTGTGCTGATGCTCAAATCTGCATCCCATTTTTTTGTTGGAAGGGCAATATTCTTATCTAAATTACATAAAAGTTTGTATATTTTGGAGAGAGTTCTATTCATTGAAAAATTGATCAGAGTGGTAACTACATCTGGTAGCTTTAAATCGTCGTCTTTAAATTTATACTTTTTAGTAATACTTAATTTAAGTTGCTGATATTCCAAGAAGTTATTTATTCCATGTTTGTCTTGAAGTTCCTGGGGAGTTATGAATCTTCTATCAATAATTATGTGCTCTAGTTGTTTTATGCCCCCTGCTTGCCAAGCTGGGACGTGAATCATTTTTTTGTTAATAAGGATGTCCGGGTTGTTCCAGATGGGTGTCATTTTGCACGGTCGAATTGATGATTTTGATACATTGAGAAATTCCCACCAGGCTGTTAAAGTGGCATTTATATTAATGCTTTTGAAACAATCCTGTTTTTTAACTGTTTGGCTAATAAATGGTAGCTGTGACAGGTTGATCTTTCCACATAACGCCTGTTCCAAGTCTAACCATGAGTTGGTTTCTGGATTATTTTTTAACCATTTTAAGATGTATTGCAATCTATTTGCAAGAAAGTATTTGTGGAAGTTAGGTAATTCTAATCCTCCACAGCTTTTTGCAGATTTTAAAGTTTTTAGACTAATTCTTGCAGGTTTGTTGTTCCATAGAAAGCTTGATATGGATGAGTCTAATGTTTTGAACCATTTTAATGGCGGTTGTGTGGGAATCATTGAGAAGAGATAATTAACTTTGGGTAGGATTTCATTTTAACCGTGGCTACCTTGCCCATAAGGGACAGAGGTAGGTTGGTCCAACGTGTTAGATCGTCCTGTATGCTTTTCAGTAATGGGGTGTGGTTTAGCTGCACCAGTTCTGATAGTTTGGGGGAAAAGTGGATACCCAGATATTTGATATTTCCTGTTTTAACTGGAATTGTGAGTGTTTGTTCCATATTCCTGTTGAGTGGTAATAAAACAGACTTATTTGATTTGATTTGAAATGGTTTATTTCAAGCAATTAAGTAGAAATAATACACAACAGCAATATAAACATCAGTTATACATTCATACAGTAACTAATCAAACTTAGGATAATTAGACATATTAATAAATATTGCTTGAAAGGGAGTGGGAGGAAGCGAACTTATATAATCCCACCCCGATTATACTGTAACCATTTTATTACATGATTTATCAATATCCGGTTCCCAGTTTTTATCAGACAATTAAAAATCATAATATATCGATAAAGCACATGACAAAGATGAATTACTTATGTATTACGTCAAAAATAACTATTTTAGAAATCAACATGGCAAATGCAGATCAATCATCTGAAATATATGCAGATTATGTTACTTATAGCTACGCTAGCAAAGCCATTCATATGAATAAAACATAATACTATATCAGTAAAGCAGACAACACTGTTTCAGGAATTTTCATAGCAAAAATTTCATCAAGTATCAAAAGTTAAAAACATGTGCAAAATTATGCTACATTAGGAAAGATTTTTGAATCAATTTATCAAGTTTTGGAGAAAGTGAAGTAATATCATTAAAAGTCAATCAATTTAACAATTTTCAATAAGTTTTTTAATATTTTTTTTGTATTTTTTTTATAATAAAGAAATGCTGTAGGGGAAGAGTAAAAAGGGTCCATAACTGTCGATTGTCCAAGGTTGGTATTTCTTCTTTTACTGATAACAGCTGATCTCCTGGGTTCAAAACAGTTTATAGTTCTCTTCGATGTTATGTCTGCAGACATTAGATTCAGGTCCATATCCTTCTTCAGCTGATATCAGCTGCGGTGAAAGTTGAGGTCAAGTTGTCTGCAGGTCAGAACTCTGCTGTTATTCAGGTGACGTCAGACATACAGAGAAAGTGAGGAATCCACGTGTCATATTTCTTGAAATTATTTGGCTCTTTGGTTTATTACTCCACGTTGTTTCAGACGACCGTGATCAAACACTTCTCAAAGTCTTATTCCAATTAATGGAATAGTCTGATATGGAGTCCATGACTTCCGGCTCTCGGAGAAGACGCCACGCAGGCATAGAGCAGCTGCAGTTCTCAACTCTATTTACCGCATAAAAGCGTAAATATTGAGAAAAGCAATTCCTAAACATGCCGAGAAGAAACCCAGTGTCTGAGGAATATGAGGACTTGAGGAAGACACTTGATTTCGTGCTGGAAGAGATCAAAGCTATGAAGATTGTTCACGGACAAATTCTGGATGCTATCGGAGAGGTGAAGCAGGTCCGGGCTCTGCAGGAGCAGTGCTTCAACAGGATGGATATAATCGAGAAACGAATGGATGACCAAGAGCAGATCTCCAGATCTAACGACGTGATAATCACCGGATTGAAAATCAAACCCCGGTCATACGCGCATGCAGTGACCGCGGGGAACCAAGGTTATAATAGTTTCGGATTTTTTATTAGTTTTAGTTTTTATTTCGTTTTGAATTTTTGTTTTTAAATTTATTTAGTTTTAATTAGTTTTTAGAGGCAGCTTTACTAGTTTTTATTATTTTTTATTTTTTGAAATTGCTTCGTTTTAGTTTAGTTTTTATTAGTTTTAGTGTTAGTTTTAGTTTTTTTCTTTTATTTTTTGTAAATTAGGATATTTCTCAGGTGCGTGATTCAAAATCACCAGAATAAGTATTGTATGATAAAAACTCAATCAAAGATACATTTTGAAACACTTATTATTCAGAGGACACAAGGACAACCATCCTTAAATTAAAATACAACAGCCGATAACAGCATTACGTTATCTGCTCTCGCTTCTTTTTCGGGGGAGGGCGGGCGACAGGCTAGCCTGTCTAGGTTCTGTTGATTTGCGTTGTTGTGTGCGCTTTTTAAATGTACTTTTAGATTCGTAGGGTTTTTCCCTTTGAGGAGCGTTCCACAAATGTTGTCTCCTGCTTCGACTACAAGGCACCTACTTTAGTTTTCGACGCTGTTATATTCAAAAAAGTCCCAAATAGGACTCTCCCGCTTTCTCCCAACTTTTAATGCAGCCATCACGCTCATGTAAAGGTCTATGACAACGCTAGCCGGCAGTGTCTGACAGACATCATGTGACGTCACAGACTACGTGATGCCGTAAAGTTCAGATTAAAGCCCTGCGCGGGACTATTTTCTTCATCCCGCTCCCGCTGAATTTCTGACCAATCCCGCCCGCTCCCGCAACGTATGCGTTACACTCCCGCCCACACCCGCAATATGTATGTCCACTCCCGTCCTTACCCGCAAAACTCATAGAATTTAGTCCCGCACAGTAATAGAGATGCATTGATTTTGTATCGTCTCCCGTCCCGCAGGAAAAAAACACGTATTGTATTGATATTATTAAAGAGATTCATGTCCTCCTCCAGCCTCATCTTTTCATGCATTCCTCTTTTGTGTAATTTGCAACTTAATTATTTAATATATTTTCACAAATCCCGTTCGGTTAAAAGTGTGCGTGTGTGCGCGCGCAGACAGACGGCCTGAAGCGCGCTCTAAGTAAGAGGCGGGGCGGGGCGCCCCCCCAACAACAGATTAGATGACAGAGGCCATTGGGCGTCTCTACCTGGTGCCTTCTCGGAGCTTCATAAGAATCCAACAGCCGCTCAGCCTAACGTAGTCTGCTAATATATATTCATGAGATATTCATGGCAGCACTGATCCCGCGGGTTTTTTTTCTGCCGCCCGCTCCCGCCCGCAGCACACTTCAAACCGCCCAATCCCGCGAGATTTGGGTGCAGCCCTCTAGTTCAGATACACAGTAAAACTAGCAGGGTGAAGTAAATAGACTTTATTTCAACCCAAAAGACTTATGTATTAACAAAGACGAAAACGAAGTATTTTTTGGGGTTAATATTAGTTAGTTTCAGTTAGTTTTATACACACAACAAACAGTTTTAGTTAGTTTTCGTTTTTTTTAAAACTCTTGTTTTTATTTTTATTTCAGTTAACGAAAATGTTTTTTCAGTTCTAGTTTTAGTTTTTTCGTTCGTTTTCGTTAACTATAATAACCTTGCGGGGAACGGTGAGGAATCCGACGAGCAGGAGACAAGCTCTGTGGAAAAACAAGTGGAGGACTTCCTAAAGTCCAATGGAATTTCTCTGGACACCAACAATGTGGAGATCTGCAGACCGCTTCCCAGGAGAAGAGACACCGACAAACCAGCAATCCTCTTAAAGTTTGTCAATCGGAAACACAAAGCAGCTTTATTGAAGCAAGGAAGAAATCTGAGGGGAACCAACGTTTTCATGAATGACAACCTCACGAAAAGGAATGCCGACATCGCCAGAAGAGCACGTTACTTGAAAAAGCAGGGTAAAATTCAGGGAACCTGGGTAAAAGACTGTAAAATTTATGCCAAACTCTGTGGCTCCCCTGAGCAGTCAAAGGTTGTTCTTATCAGGAGCCTGCAAGATTTGGAAAAATATTTACCAACTACAGTCTAAACAAGAGATCCGTGAAGATGCTGGTCTTACAAGATGAGGACAAAAACTCTACTATCCATGGCTTCTAAAAAAAACAACACTTTTTCTTCAACAGTCACCTGCAACCACAACTATCAGAGAGATCTGAATGGTGAGCAAACCGACCTTAAAATATTCAGTGATATTGACAACAACCTTCCAGACATCGACCCTGATCAATTCTTTTCCACTGTTAATATGGACTGCAAATATTACAGCATAGATGACTTTAAAAACTCTGTTAACCCAGAAGAAAAACTGTCAATCATTCACTTTAACAGCAGAAGCATGTATACCAACTTTGAAGACATCAAGGACTATTTACAGAACATCGGGCATTCCTTTGATATCATAACCATATCTGAGACTTGGTTCAGCCGCGACAAGGACGCTGACTTTGAATTGGAAAACTACGAACTTAACTATGTGAACAGAGTAAACAAAAAAGGTGGAGGAGTCGCATTATATGTGGAAAAAAATACAAAGTTTACAGTAATTGATAAATTGTCTGTCGCAGTGGATGGAATACTGGAATGTCTTACAATTGAAATATGTAACAATTCAGGGAAAAATGTCATTATAAGCTGTGTTTATAGGTCACCAGGGTCAAGCTTAGAAGTGTTCAGTGACTGGATGGAAACGATGTTTACCTCTCTAAATAACAAAATATTATACATCTGCGGAGACTTCAATATCGATCTGATAAACCCCAGCAAACATAAAGCCACCGACGACTTTATCAGCAGAATGTATGCTATCAGTTTATATCCAACCATAACAAGACCCAGCAGAATCACTACTCAAAGTGCTACTCTTATTGATAATATTTTTACAAATAATATAGAATACACTCATATGAGTGGACTAATGATATGTGACATAACTGATCATTTACCAGTTTTTGCACTATTTGACATCAATGTGAAGACAAAGGAAATTATAAAAGAACCAGTCTACAAAAGGCTAAGAAATGAAAAAACCATGAATGCTCTGAATAATGACTTATCCAGACAAAACTGGAACTCTGTGTACAGAGAGAAAGATGTCGATATTGCTTATAAATGTTTTTTAGAAATATTTAGGTCACTTTACAATAAGAACTGTCCAATTTATAAATTCAAGAACAAATATGCCAAATGCCCTTGGTTAACCACCGGTCTACAAAATGCTTGTAAAAAGAAAAATAACCTGTATAAAAAATTCTTAAAACAGAGGACAAGAGAAAGTGAACAAAGATATAAGTCATATAAAAATAAACTAACTGAAATAACACGTTACAGTAAAAAAGTGTACTTCAATAATCTACTGAATGAAAATAAATACAACGTAAAGCGAGTTTGGGAAATATTAAATAACATCATTAAAAATGGGACAAAAAAGCGAACTTATCCAGATTACTTTACAGATGAGAAGGGTCAAAGCTATGACATCAATGTAGCAGCAAACGGTCTCAATAACTACTTTGTAAACGTGGGTCCAGAGTTGGCAGCGGAAATTCCAAAATGCAAAACTAGCAAAGACAATAACCCACCCATCGACAGGATCCCACACTCAATCTTTCTCTCTGATGTGAACGAAAATGAACTGATATCAATCGTGAATAATTTCAAGAGTAAAAACTCAAAAGATTGTGAGGATATAGATATGAAGGTGGTGAAAAAAGTCATTCGTAGTGTAGCTAAGCCTCTAACATACATATGTAACTTATCATTACAAACTGGGAGATTCCCAAACCAAATGAAAATAGCCAAAGTTATTCCCATCTATAAGAGTGGAGACAAACACCAATTTACAAACTATAGACCTGTTTCTCTTCTTCCACAATTCTCAAAATTTTTAGAAAAAATATTCAATGATACATTAGCTTTATTTATTGAAAAACATAACATTATAAATGAAAACCAATATGGTTTTAGAGAAAATAGATCAACGTCATTGGCTATCATTGATGCTGTGGAGGAAATCACAAATGCTCTGGACAAAAAGAAATATGCAGCTGGAATTTTCATTGACTTAAAAAAAGCATTTGATACTCTCAATCATGACATCCTACTTGACAAACTGGAAGTGTCTGGGATAAGAGGACTAGCGCTAACGTGGGTCAAAAGCTATTTAACGGGAAGAAAACAATTTGTCAAGATTGATGAATATACATCAGAAACCAAAGAGATAAGTTGTGGTGTCCCACAAGGATCAATTCTGGGCCCGCTGCTATTCAATATTTACATAAATGATATATTCAATGTTTCAAAGCTTATGAAACTCATATTATTTGCTGATGACACAAATATATTCTATTCTACAGCCAATCAAAGGGAACTTATAAAGGTGGTGAACACAGAGTTAAACAATATAAAACTATGGATGGATTACAACAAATTGTCTTTGAACCTAAATAAAACCAAAGTGATGTTTTTTGGAAACTACAACACAAATAAAGAGCCCTCAATTGTAATAAATAATGTCTTGATTGAAAGAGTTACAGAAATCAAATTCTTAGGGGTTTTTATCGATGACAAACTAAGTTGGAAGCCACATACAAAGACACATACAAACTAAAGTCTCAAAAAGTATTTCAATCGTAAATAAATCTAAACATATATTAGGATACAACAGTAGATATTTATTGTATTGTTCTTTAATATTACCATATTTCACCTACTGTATAGAAATTTGGGGGAATAATTACAAGAGCTCACTACATCCTCTCTTTCTACTTCAAAAACGAGCCGTCAGAATTGTACATAAAGCCGGATATCTTGATTATACAAACAATCTATTTTATCAATCAAGACTTTTAAAACTGCATGACCTTGTTGATTTTTACACTGCGCAACTTTTATACAGAGCCAGCTGGAAATTGTTACCATCCAACATCCAAAAACAGTTCTTAGAAAATGAAGGAGGCTACAGACTGAGGGGATGTAGGAACTTCAAGATCAAACTGATAAGAACCACAAAGAAAAGTTTCTGTGTGTCGGTGTGTGGCACTAAACTTTGGAACGGTTTAAGTAATGAGCTCAAACAATGTTCAAATATTCAAATATTCAAGAAAATGTATATAGAAACTCTTATTTCAGGATATGAAGATAAGAGGATTTAAGGATCAACAGGTGCTTGAATAATTCCAAATCCATGTGTGAACTTGATTGTGGTGAAATAATCAAAGCTCTGTAATTACAACCACTGAGTGTTACATTGTAATGTGCAATAATGATTACTGAAATGTTTAAATTACAATCAATAAGCTATTGATTTTATTTACTTGATCTGCAATGTGTAGCAATAATTTCTGGTTTAATCTTATCATGTGTTCTAATGATAATTAATTATTATTACATATCGGTATCGTTACCGTTTACTGAAATCATGAATGAATGTTTTCTGAAGATCATCAATCATTTCTAGGCACTGGATTTTGTTACTTGAAGAGAATCTATCTGATCAGAACCGGATTTAAAACACTGTAAAACTATCAGATGAATGAACTCAGTAGGGGTGGGATTATATAAGCTTGCTTCTTCCCGCTCCTTTTCAAGCAATAAATCAAACTCTACTTATACTTCAGTTAATGATCACTGTATTTAATTAAGCAAATGTGACTTAAGTGACATTTTTGTTTTGTTTTCTGTCTTTTAATCTATGCATTTCATCATTTCTGTAATGAGTTTGATAAATATGTGTAATTTGTTTTATTGCTTTGACTACAATGCTTGAAATAAATCAATAAAATCAAAAATCAAATCAAATCATTGCTGTTTCATTTACAGATTGTAAATTCCTTAAAAACAGTAATATGTCATCCGCATAAAGACTAATTTTATGATGGCTGTGTTTGGTTTTTATTCCTATAATGCTCTCATTCTGTCTTATTGCTGCAGCTAAAGGCTCAATGAATAAAGCAAAAAGAGAAGGAGAGAGTGGGCAGCCCTGTCTGGTTCCTCTTCCAAGAAAAAACCTGTTTGAAGTCTGTTTATTAGTTCTAACTGATGCATTGGGGTTGTGATATAATATTTTGATCCAATTGATGAATGCTTCTCCAAAACCAAACTTATGGAGGGCGGCAATAAGGAACTTCCAATTTACTCTGTCAAAGGCTTTTTCAGCATCCAGTGATAGTATAGTCATTTCCTGGTTTTCAATGGTGGCAAAGTCTATTATATTAACTAGTCTACGGACATTATCATCCGAGTGTCTGCCTTTGATGAATCCAGTTTGGTCAAAGTGAATTATGTGAGGAGTGATTTTTTCTATTCTCTATGCTAGTGCTTTGCAGATAATTTTTACATCTGCATTGATTAGAGAAGTAGGGCGATAGCTTGAAGGGCTAGTGGGATCTTTGTCTGGTTTTAGAAGAAGAATTATGTTGGCTGAGTTCATGTTAGGTGGCATTGATTGGCTCTCATTAATAGATGTGACCGTTTTATAAAATGTTGGTGCCAGTTGTTCCCAGAATTCTTTATAAAACTCAGCAGGAAAGCCGTCAGGCCCTGGTGCTTTACCATTAGGCATAAGTAACAGAGCTTTATGAAGTTCAGACAACGAGAGCGGAGAGTCTAAGTTTGTGATTTGATCCTCATTTAACCTGGGTAGGTGTACATTATTAAGAAATGAGTCAATACTTTGCTCTGACGGATTGATCTGCGGTGTGTACAAGTTTTTATAAAAGTTTTCAAATACGTTATTAATCTTGACCGGGTCATGAGTGACATTTCCTGTTTGGTCGGTAATAGAGGTGATTGATGATTTTTCTCTATTAATTTTAAGCTGGTTAGCCAGAAATTTGCCAGATTTATTAGAGTTTTCAAATCTTTCAAGTCGTAGCCTTTGTATTTGAAATTGTGTTCTTTTATTAATGATGTCATTTAACTGCAGCTTTAAATTTTTCAGATCTCCCAGAATGTGTTCCTGTGCAGAAGCAGCATAAGCAGTCTCCAGGGTTTTGATTTTATTTTCTATTTCTAATAAATCTGCTTTCTCTTTGCATTTTTTGTGCGTTGAATAAGAAATGATTTTCCCTCTCATGACTGCCTTTGCTGTTTCCCAAAGAATGCACGGTGGGATGTCTGGAGTATTGTTGAAGTCTAAGAAGGTTGCCCACTCTTTTTTAAAAAAAGAGCTGCTGCTCTGTGCTGTCTGTGTTCAGGTGAGTGTTTGCAGCCAATCAGGAGCCAACCAGGTCTACCTGGAACAGACACTGTCATCCTGACCTTCACCTGTCTGTCTGTGTCTCTGCAGCACTGGTTGCCATGGCGGCAGAGCTGATTCAGAAGGATTTAACATTGACCAGGAGAGTTGGTGAAAGTGTCTCTTTCAGCTGTGGAGGAATTCAGCCGTGTAGTAGTAAAAACATACACTGGTTCCAGAAGAAAGAAACATTTAGACCAATTCTTTGGATTACAAGAAGTGATGGTAAAATCAATAAACCCTATAATCATCCTCAACAAAATGATTTCACAGCTGAAAAAACCCAGAGTGGATCAGAATTGAAGATCAATAAAGTCAAAGTGGATCATTCAACCTCCTACTACTGCAGCTGCTATCCTCCACAGTGAGAAATGATCCCTGCAGGCTGAACAAAAACCTGCAGATGAACAGATGTTAGTGTTTGTGACAGAAAGAGAGAAGGAAACCACAGCCAGGTTCACATGTTTCACCTCCATCTCACACAGACTCACAAACTCACTGAACTGAGGATTAAGGCACCAAATGAAAACACAATCAAATCAAATCAAACTTTATTTGTAAAACAAAAAGTGATTTTCATGACACACAGTTCAAAGGATTTTACAGTTTAAAAAATCAAGGAGACACACAAAATAAAATAAAAACAAACCACCCCATTGCCCCCCCCCCCTCCATTGACACATTGACCCCATGATCCCACACACAATGAATCCAGACATGAAATCATGACTGTAGTTCTAAAAGAAACTCATGGCTTGACTCTGCAGGAAATGACATGAAATCCTGAAATCATGAAACTGTTGTAATTCCTTTGTTCCTTTGTCCAAATGTGTGGAGAATAAATGATCTCTTTCTGAGTTTCATGAATGCAGAAACCAGAGTGACAGCTTCTGCAGACACAGAAACTCAGACATCAGTGAGTCTGAAAAAGCTGAGCTTTCAGTCTGCTTTCAATGCAGTGATTAGCAGCTGCTCAGAGAAACACACAAAACAAAGAAGACTGTGGATCTGGCAAAGTTCTGACAATCTGTTTTTTCCAGATGATTCCTTGATGGACTGGTCACCATCTTCTGTCCTTTTGTCCACCTCCTAAACCTCCAGAAAAGTCCACATAGCTGTCAATGCTTAGTCAGCCTTTAGAGAATCATGTCAGATGATTACATTCAGTTTTGTTCATTAAATCTAAATCCCACATTGTTATCGGTGTGTTTGTTTTTAGAGGGTAACTCAGTCCTGTCTGAACTTCATCTGATTGATTCTGTCATGGTGGCCCGTCAGGATCCTCCCCCTCCCAGCTCTGCTCACGACTCGCTATTTTCTCACCTCATCTACACACCTGCTATTTAAGGAGATCCACCTCAAGCTTTCTTCGCCAGTTCGTTAACCCTGAGGGTGATCACCTCACCTCATGTGCACGTCCCCAGCCCTCAGTATAACCCGCCTGCTTACCTTGCTTTGTTTTGCTGTGCTTCAGGTCTGCCCGTTTCTCCACGAGTAACGAGTCCTACCATCTCGAGCAGAAGCTGAAGTCCATACGCTCCTCCAGAACTCCAGCCACGCCACTGTCAAGTACTCAGCCGCGCCACCGTCAGAATCCTGCTGCGCCACCGTCAAGAGCACTCCATTATTGCGCCCGTCAGAGTGCTGATCCATATGAAACTCAAAAGTGTACACATGGGCGAGGAGCTCTGTCAACTCACGCCACATCCCCCTCCTGGATCCGCCCGACCCTTTCAAAATAAAACCCATTACTTAACTTTCACCTATCTGCCTCTTCTTCGGGTTACAGCATCTGGGTCCCACCTAGTTCAGATCATGACAGAACGAACTGGCCTAAACCCCGACCCAGCTGACCCGGAAGGACTCCGTCTGGCCATAAGTCACCAAGGCATCTTGTTAGGGCGTAAGCCGCGTGCTCCCAAATGGATTCAGCTCAACAAGACCTTTTTCGCCGTCTCGACGGTATGACACAAACTTTATTAGAATTAACTGGACAATTATGTGGTTCTGCAGCTCCAGTCCCCGCTCCACCCTCTGTCAACCTGGGAACTTCCGCTTCCTCCTCAAACCCGGAAAACTACAGACTCCAGCCAGAACCGTTTTTGGGTGATGTAGAAAATTGTGGAGGCTTTCTACTCCAATGTGAACTCTTATTTCAGCAGGCTCCCAGATATTATCACTCGGACCATAGCAAGATTACGTTGGTTCTGAATTCCTCAGAGTAAAAGAGCACTCCAGTGAGCTCAAGCCTTCGCCGCGCCAGCCCCATCGCACTTGCCGTTCAAACGCTTCATTGGTGAGTTCAGACTAGTTTTCGACCAGCCTCGCAAGCAAGAGGAAGCCACTAGGCGACTTCTCAATCTGAAACAGCGCAACCGATCCGTCAGCGATACGTGGTAGTTTTCGCATCCTGGCGGTGAGGCAGGTTGGACGAATCCGCCCTGCGGTGTTTTACCAGTCACTTAGTAAAACCATAAAAGATCATTTATGTACTTAACCAAGCCCTATCTTTTGAGAACATGGCGCGCCTTGCTCTCTGATATCCAGACTAAAAGAAACGCGTCAACATGAGCGCTCGTATCCTGCTGTAAAATTACCGTAGTTATTCGCATCTCTGGAACTCCCACCACAGAACCTCCAACGTAAAACCCCTGGTGAACCTATGCAGATCGGTGTCTCTCGCCTTTCAGCGGAAGAACGTATCAAACGCCGTGATGAGGGGTTATGCTTCTACTGCGGTCAAGGTCACCAGGTCTCACAGTGTCCAGTTCGTTTAAACTCACGAACCCCCCTGTTAAAAGACAGGCCACGGAGGAATATGCCAGTTGTTTCTTCCCGGAATAACTTCTGTTATATTCCTGTCAAGTTATGTTATCAGTCTAAGTGTTCTGAAACCCATGCCCTCGTCGACTCTGGTGCGAACAAAGCCTTATTGATCATGCTCTGGTTTCCTGTCTCTCTCTTCCTATGAAATCCTCGACAGTCCTATCCAATGCCGCCGGTTTGGGAGGTCAACATCTCTCGTGCATCACCCATCACACTAAACCCATGTTACTCATCACTTCCGGTAACCACCACGAATATATTGGTTTTATGTCACTTTCGTCCCCCCAAAATCCTGTGGTTCTGGGGTACTCATGGCTTAAGGTCCACAACCCTCAGTTTGACTGGGCAGACATGCGTTTCAACTGGAGTGGGTTTTGTCTGGCTAATTGTCTCCAGTCAGCTATTCCTCCCATCCCTCCTGCTAATACCTCCTTGCTCGAAGACATTGACCTTTCCTCCGTCCCTTCTTGTTACCACGAGTTCAAGGCCGTCTTCAGTAAAAAGAAACAGTTGATTGCCCAGCACCGCCCCTACGATTGTGCCATTGAGCTACTTCCGGGCGCTACGCTCCCCAAGGGCCATTTGTATAATCTCTCCGGTCCGGAAAAGACCGCCATGGAGACATACATTCACGAGGCCCTCACCTCCGGTCATATTCGTCCCTCGTCATCTCCCGTAGGCGCTGGTTTTTTCTTCGTAGAAAAGAAAGATAAGACCCTTCGCCCCTGCATCGATTATCGTGACAACTTGTCACAGTGAAGGACAAATATTCGCTTCCCCTCATCAGTTCCATCTTTGACTCGGTCCAGGGAGCCCAGGTTTTTTCAAAATTAGATCTACGCAACGCCTACCACCTCGTTCGCATCAAAGAGGGTGACGAGTGGAAAACGGCTTTTAACACACCCCTTGGGCACTATGAATACCTTGTGATGCCTTTCGGTCTCACCAATGCTCCCGCGGTATTTCAGAGACTAGTCAACGATGTGCTTCGGGACTTTCTCAACCGGTTTGTATTCGTCTATTTGGACGACATACTCATTTTTTCCCGCGATCCCAGTCAGCACGAAAACCATGTCCGGTCAGTTTTATCCAGGCTTCTCGAAAATCAACTTTATGTTAAAGCAGAGAAGTGTCAATTTCATGCCAAGTCCATTCCATTTCTGGGTTATATTTTCGAAGTCGGCCAGGTTAGCGATCCTGCCAAGCTTGAAGCCGTTTCTCAGTGGGAACCCCCCTCTACCCGCAAAAAACTGCAACAATTTCTGGGGTTTGCTAATTTTTACCGCCGATTTATACGCAACTATAGCGCCATAGCTGCTCCCCTCACTCAGCTCACCTCCGTCTCCAAGCCCTTTACCTGGCACCCTCAGGCCCAAGAAGCCTTTGACCGGTTAAAGTCTCTGTTCATCTCTGCGCCCATCCTTATTCAACCAGATACCACGAAGCAGTTCATTGTTGAAGTCGATGCCTCGGACACAGGGGTTGGGGCCGTCCTCTCCCCAAGGGTCTCCGACAAAATAAAACCTGCGCCTTCTTCTCCGCAAGCCTCCCAGGCGGGACGTAATTACGACGTGGGAAATCGGGAACTACTTGCCATTAAGCTGGCTCTGGAGGAGTGGCGTCACTGGCTGGAGGGAGCAGATCACCCATTTATTGTTTGGACAGATCATAAAAACCTGGCTTATCTGCGCACAGCCAAGAGACTGAACTCGTCAAGCTCGGTGGTGCCTTTTTTTTTGACTCGCTTTAACTTCACAATTACCTACAGACCCAGAAGCCGCAATACCAAACCGATGCTCTCTCCAGAAAGTACAGTCCAGACGATGCTCCGCCTCCTTCTTCCATCATTCCCCGCTTCCTGCATAGTTGGCAACCTAACCTGGGACATCGAAACCCGCGTCAGAAATGCCCAAGGTGAGGAAGCCTGCAATACCCTATCTGAAGGCACTCTGTTTGTTCCCACGTCCCTCAGGTCAGACGTCATAGCTTGGGGGCACAGTTCTCGGATCGCCTGCCACGGAGGTGTTCATCGAACCCTATCTCTCCTCCGTAAGAAATTCTTCTGGCCCCGTATGGACAAGGATGTGCGTGAGTTTATTGGCGCATGCACTGTCTGCGTCGCGCCAAATCCATTAACTCTCCACCTGCGGTTTGCTTCATCCCGTTGCCTCCTCCTCGTCCCCTTGGTCCCATCTTGCTTTTGTTGATTTTGTCAGGGTTGCCCTCCCTCTCCATGGAAACACTGTAATACTCACTGTTGTCGACAGATTCTCCAAGGCCGCGCATTTCATTCCACTTCCTCAACTTCCCTCTGCCACCGAGACCGCCAAGATCCTAGTCAACCAGGTATTTCCGCCATCATGGTATCCCCGCAAACATTGTTTCTGATAGGGGCCCCCAGTTCATATCTCAAGTATGGAAGACATTCTGTTCTGCGCTCGGTGCTACTGTCAGCCTGTCCTCGGGTTACCACCCGCAGTCCAACGGACAGGCAGAACGAGCAAACTAAGAACTTGAAGCCGGCCTCCGTTGTCTCGCTGCCCAGAATCAATCCGACTGGTCTGAGTACCTAGTCTGGATCGAATATGCCCATAACACCCATCCGTCTGCCGCCACAGGATTGTCACCCTTCGAGGCGTCGTTGGGCTATTCTCCCCCTGTTTCCCTCTCAGGAGCTCGACCTTGCGGTTCCCTCCGTCCAGGAGCACCTCCAGCGCTGCCAGCACATCTGGACTCAAGCCCGAGAGGCCCTCCTTCGTACCAAGGAGGCTAATTGCCGCGTGGCCAACAGGCACAGGATGGAGGGTCCTGTTTATCAGGTCGGGCAGAAGGTGTGGTTATCATCCAGGAACATTCCCCTCCAGTCCTCATCACGGAAATTGTCGTCCCGGTTCATCGGGCCGTACGTCATCGACAAAATAATCAACCCTGCCTGTGTTCGCCTCCGCCTACCTGCCTAAAGGTACACCCCACTTTCCATGTTTCCCAAATTAAACCCGTTCTGGACAGCCCTTTGTGCCCGCCTTCCGTCTCCCCACCTCCCGCCCGTATCAGTGATGGCGCCCCGGCCTTCACTGTTTCCGGGAACTTGGATGTTCGCCGGCGTGGTCGTGGTGTTCAATTCCTGGTGGATTGGGAAGGGTATGGGCCTGGAAACGACTCATGAGTCTCGTTCTCATCCTCGACCCTTCCCTCGTCGCCGATTTCTAGCGTGCCCACCCGGATCGGCGCCCTGGCCCACCTGGAGGTGGTCGTTGAGGGGGGGGTACTGTCATGGTGGCCCGTCAGGATCCTCCCCCTCCCAGCTCTGCTCACGACTCGCAGCTGTTACTACTCACCTCATCTACACACCTGCTATTTAAGGAGATCCACCTCAAGCTTTCTTCGCCAGTTCGTTAACCCTGATGGTGATCACCTCACCTCATGCCACGTCTGGCCCTCAATGCCAAGCTTAGCCTGCTTACCTTGCTTTGTTTTGCTGTGCTTCAGGTCTGCCGTTTTCTCCATGAGAGTAACCCGAGTCCACTACCATCTCGAGCAGAAGCTGAAGTCCGCCATAGCTCTCAGAACTCCAGCCACGCCACTGTCAAGCCACGCCACCGTCAAGAACTCCTGCCACGCCACCGTCAAGAACTCCATTATCGCCGCCGTCAAGAGTGCTGATCCCGCCGCAGAGAAACTCACGTGTACACCGCGGGCCGAAGACTCCTGTCAAGCTCCACGCCACATCCCCCTCCTGGATCCGCCGGCCCTTTCAAAATAAAACCCATTAATTAACTTTTGCCTATCTGCCTCTTCCTTCCGGGTTACAGCATCTGGGTCCACCTAGTTCAGATCATGACAGATTCTCCTGTTAAATATTGTCATCATCAGTCTGCAGACATTATTCTACAAATGTTTACATTCCAGCTTTTAGCAAAAACCTTCTTGTCTTTTTTAATCTGAGCTTTAAGTTTTGTCTGTTTGGTTCTCAATTCTTATTTTCAGAGGCGGTTCTGGTTAGTTCGGCGCCCTGGATGAAACACTGGACCCCCTAACCCCGCCCCCAAAGAATTCAAAGCCTGCATACATACAAATACAAAATATAGAATTTGTTACTTTATTAACTATTAAAAGTAAATTTAGTTATATACTGAATTCACAAATAAGATACAGTATGTCAGTTCACTCTTAACTTGAAGCTGTTTGTTTTCTTTTTAAAGATTTCTGGTAAAAATCCCATCAGAACAGCAGAAAAACACAGAAATAAATCCAGCAATAAGCTAAATAACAATACTAGTGTATTTAGGTGCAAATATTTATTAACCATTTGGCAAATGGTCCTCAAACTTTGACTCATCAAATGGTACATTTAGTATCATTTGGTGTCTAGCAAGTTTTAATGTCAGATAATGTCTGCTTATCTTTTTCTGTGGAGCTTTTTTTCTTCTTTTCTGTCTAAACTGAACACTTGATGCTTTCTTGAATCTTTTGTCCTTTGTCCACAACCTGACAACCTTTAATAAACTTTTCTGTCCATCAAACAAGACGAGTGAGGTGATGGATATAAAATCATTTTGACACAGATTATTATTATTATGGTCTGCAGCATTCACAGACTGCAAGGACCATATTGTAACTGTAAACACCCAAAAAGGTTCAAATGTAAAAAAAAACGCGTCAAAAGTCGCCCAAAGCACAAACGACATGGCAATTGTGTAACGCAACAAAAATATACACACACGCGCACAACATCACTGCAAAAACGTCAAAATTGTCATTGCAAAAATGACAACAAAAACACAAAAAGCCCTCAAAGGAAGGGCATAAAGCCAAAAAGACATGCCCAGCCTATAATAAAAGACAGGCCGCATTGAAATAAGAAATCCTAACTGCAAAAACTTCAATAATGTTTTTCAAATGTTTTTTAATTCTTCTTTCTAACGGCGTCTTTGAGATCAAATTTGACCCCCGCCACATACCCGAAAACTCACAAAAATTGGCACACACCTGGGATACATGTGAAATGAATTTTCGGCAAAGACAACCATAAAACGCCGCTTGTGGCTTTAATTTATTAATTACATTTTCATTGTTTGACATGATCCAGTGCAGTCAATAAAATATACTGATTTTCTGAATGAAAAATGATTCATTTCCTTGTTTGGAAGCAGCAGTGTGCTGTGGGTCTGGAATCAGAAGCGGTGAGTCTCATCCTCTCTTTCCTCCTCCTTCTACCTGCTTTCCCTCTCAGAGTCAGACTGTCTGTTCTGTTGACTTGATAGTAGGGACGCCCTAGAGCAGTGGTGGACAAACTTTCTGACTCATGAGCAACAGATGCTTCTAAAGTTTGACAGAAGGGCCGGTCCAGGGGGGTATTCCAGAAAGCAGGTTATGCTAGCTCCCAGGATAAGTTTGAGGCTAAGGAAGTTGATAACCTCAGCTTTCGGTTCCAGAAATGGAGGTATGTTTCAGGATAGGTCAAGTTACCATGGCAACTCATGCTCTGAACATAACTTGGTCTAGAGCAGGTTTAGTTGAAGCTTAGTTTGTTTACAGAGAGGTGAAGCAGCATGGCGTGTCCATTTGAACATATTTTAGTGGATGAAAAAGCTCAGATAATACTTTTTCCACCATGAGAGAGTGATAAGACCACGTATGGATGTTGGAAAGATAAACCTTTTTACTTTGATCTAACTTAATTATTTGCTTCAGTTTAGATAAATCATTTTTTTGTTATGTCAGCTTAAAAATAACACGTGGTTTTCAGACAATTATTTTCCTTTTGTTCAAATTAATTCAATTAAGTACGTGTAACTTTGATGCTGCTGTTAGATCGGCACCGCAAAGGATTCTGGGATATCATTCCTTTTGCCTGTCTGGACGGATTTGGGTTTAAGTGTGGGGTTTTTTTACTAAATGTGTTTAGTTGTATAGCTATTTTACTGTGTTTCACCGTGTTTTGCCGAGCTATTTTGTCCTATGCTTACGTCTCTGCACCATGAGTGAGAGTAAAGGAGAGGATGATGAGTTTATATAGCACCCCTTCAACCGTAACCTGTTATGACAGTGATGGAATATTCAGTGATGAATTTTTGCACTCTGTGCATTTTTTTCCGTTCTTTTTATTGTTATAAAAATGAGCATATCTGCCGGCTCCAACTTAGACATATGAAAGTTCAAGAAATATAAGTAATTAAGATGGAAAAAAGATTAATGGAGTAATGTGACATTTAGTTTGATAAATATGTAAATTTGAGTTGTATAAACAATTATTGAGTTTGAATATATTTAACTAAATTATTTAAATTATTTTTCAGCCTTGTTACTTTTTTGATGGACTTATAATTTCTATCCGCCGTCATTAAAATCTCAGACTCCGTCTCACTTCCGTCTCAAGTTTCGCGCTTTCTTTTTTTTTCTCTCCACGCGTTTCCATGGTGACTCCAGAAATCGGCGATCTATTGAGAATGTCTTTATGTACCGTGCATTAACCCAGGGTTACCAAGTCGAGCGTAATTACGCCAACTCTTATCCGGTCTTTTGGAACCGACATACCCAGAGTAAGCAAGTTCAGGCGGATTTCAGCCAGAGTTCAGGCTCAAAGTCAGGCTAGTTTAAACATGCTTCCTGGAATACCCCCCAGGAGCAGATGTGGGGAGTGTTTTGGTAATCCACCTGATAAGAGAAAGAAAGAAGAGTTGTGTTTGAATCATTAGATAATGACTATCAGACTCAGAAAACACAAATGAACATCAGAAAAACAACAAATCTTCCAAAACCACATGAATGTAGAACAACTTTCTGCATCTAAACTAAAGGTGAAGGTCAACTTTTAATGTTCCATCTATGGGGGGACACTAATACTGAGCCGTCAAAGAGAACCTCCAGATTTCTAACAGCAGTAGAGTCAGCTGGAGAGCTGCTTTCTGTTTTTGATAACTCATTAAAAAACAACAATATATATTTACAGAAGAAGTTATGTGGCAAACAGTTTTAGACAGTTCAAATTTGCTTTTAATAATTAAAATGTTTGTCAGAATCATGAACCTGTTGTACTGCAGACAGATTTCTGTGTTTATTCATTTGTAAGTTGAAGAAACAGTGATGAAGATGTCAAAGTCTTCATCAGTCTGTTAGTGAGAGTCAAGCTGTTGTTGTTGTTGTTGTTGTTGTGTTTGTAAACATTGTGTTTGTAAACATTGTGTTTGTAAACATTCATTGATTCAACTCTAAACAGGTTGTGTTTGTTAAAAAGACCCAAAGTTTGTGCAGAAACTCAGCTTCAAGCTCTTTGCTCCAAACATCTGGATGCTGTTTTGTGACCTTAAGTCTGATCAGGAAATTCTTTCAGTTTAGTGAAGTTCAGCAGGAAAATAACAAACATTATATTTGAGACACAAGCTGTTCTAATGTCAAGTAAACATCCCTGATAAAACAATGACTATAAAAATAAAATAAAGATAAAGAAATGGAACCTTTGTCAGAATCTTTAGTGTTCATGTGTTTCATGTCTTTAGGATCACGGATGTTTTTACAATCAGGAGGAACAACCTCAACAGAGGAAGAAAAAGAACATTAACTGATTTTAAAATGGTACATATCCAGGGATAACCTGCCTTCACCCAAAAATGGCCAAAATGGCCTCCAGCAGCCCCGTGACCCCGTGACCCCATGAGGGATCAAATGGGTTTAGGAAATGGATTTAAAGCGGTCAGATATGAGGGAGTTCAGTAAGGTTTGGATAAAAAAGTGGTTGTTCCTCAGTTTTGAGACTGGGACTTTATAAAACCAGAGGAATAATGAGGAATAAAGACCTCATAGTCCCTTACCATCCAAACAGAACACTTTGCTCGTAAAATGCAGGACTGCTTGTGGTTCCTAGAATTAGTAAAAGTACGGTTGGAGGTAGAGCGTTTAGCCACCAAGCCCCTGTTTCATGGAATAAACTCCCAGCTCATGTAAGAGAGGCCGACTCAGTTTCTACATTCAAAGTTAGACTGAAAACATTCCTCTTTGGACAGGTTTATTGTCAGACTAGTTAGTATTCAAAACATGTTTGAATTAAACTTAACAATAACAATTAGTTGTTAGCAGGCTGCTATGAGTTAGATGCTGGAGAAAGTATGGTGCACTGGGGTTCTGTCCTCTTATCTCGTCTACTTCTTCTCTTCTTCTCTTCTCTATTCTTGATTATTATTCATCATTTAGTTCTCCATGCATCTGTTTGGTGCAGCGCGAGCGACACAACCCCCACCCCCACTCCACATCAGAGGTGAGGAGGTGGAACAGACCGACTCCGTCAGGTTTCTTGGCATGCACACCCCGCAGAACCTGACAAGGACACTGAACGCCTCCAAACTGGTGAAAAGGACCAATCAGAGGATGTTCTTCCTGAAGAGACTGAGGAAGGTGGGTCTGGCTCTGGGTCTTCTCAGAATGTTCTACATGATCACCATGGAGAGCATCCTCTGCCAGGACTGTACAGTCTGGTACAGCAGCTGCACAGCAGAGGAGAGGAGAGGAGAGACCTGTCCCGGGTGGTGAAGACAGCACAGAGGATTGTGGGAGCTGAGCTCCCAGACCTGGAGGCGGTGTACAAAGAGCGTCACCCCCATGACCCCCTACTTTCTAACTCCCCCTGACTCAAATCGTATTCATCTAAGACATCCCTCAGGACAACACACTACTGAATGTTCAATAAAACTGTTTATTTATTACGACATTTTTATTTAAAACTTCTTAATATATTTTTTGATTTTTTACATTTTTACATTGGATTTTATTATTTTAGGTTTACTGTTTCTTTTTGATTGAGTGCCAACAGAATTTCATTGTAGAAATACAACAATAATAAAAATCTTTCAATCTTGTATCTTCATGCAGTGTCCCTCTTTCCAACTCCCCTTATTATTTCTGTGACAAACTGTGTTGCTGTTGTGGCAGCAACACATGAAAGGAAATCAAAAACCATCCTCATGCACTGTAACCTGTGATGTCATCACTTGGTTCTAAACATTCTAAACACATCTTCTCTAGTGAGATCCATTAAATCCAAAACTTTTTAATCAAATCTAAACTGTGATTGTGTGAAAACCATGTAAGGAATTGTTCAAAAAAGAACAAATGAAAGAGTCCAATCTCTGCTGAACAGCTTGAAGGTTGAAAAGTTTCTCAGGCTGAAAGTTTGCAGAAATTTACAGTTTTTAGAGAAAACAAAACTTTCAGAGTTGAACACTTCCTCTTCCATTTCTATGATTTTGTTCATTATTAAGCATTTTACTACCAAAAAATAAACACATTTTTCCTGATTGATCTCAATGTTTTGATACCAAAATGACCAAAAAAATCAAAGATAAATTTCATCCATCATCTTTGCTTATTTGATCCTGAGTCCCAGGATTTACTGACAGTCATAAATCAATGTATTTGTTGCTGCTGCCTTCATGAAAAGGCTGGAATTCATAGATGAATCCACATTGCAGAGGAATCATCAGAGTCTTTGTTGTCTTTGTCCAACATTCCTGTGTCCAGGAAAGAGGTGGACATTTTCCAGTAGATGAACAACACAGACAGACATGTTGCTCCTCCCAAACAGGAAGTCATGTCAATTCAAACCACTAAAAGAAAAGCTCAACAGTTTTCTTTAACCCTTGTGCTATCTTAGATGACCCCACCCTTGCATTGACGTGTTCTCCCTACCATGACAAAGGTGGATAAAGGTGGAAAGATTTCATGTAATCCATGGACACCAGTGAAGATCATAAATCATTGAATAAAAAAAGGTTCAGAGCACTGTCTAGTGCAGGGGTCAGCAACCCAAAACGTTGAAAGAGCCCAATTAGATGAAAAAAAGAAATATGTCTGGAGCCGCAAAATATTAAAAGCCATATTTAAGCCTTATAACGAAGACAACACATGCAATATGTATCTATATCAGCTATATTAGCCTACTATCAAAATGACTAAGTGGCAACAAATACATAATGAGGATTAACGATTAAATGTTTATTTGCCCTGCAGTGCATTCTGCGGAGAACGACGCGTCACATGACTGCTCTGTTGTACAAGTTTAACTTCATTATAATAACAATGAATTATGTTTCATTGCTTTGATAAAATTAAAGAAATGTAATAAAGAAATCTGATTTTTGATGTCATTTTATTTTGAGGATTCGAGCAAAAAACAACAAAATGGAACATGCGTGACGCGCCCCTCTGGGAACTAAACAGAGTGCAATAAAACGCAGCCTGATTTTATAAAAAAGAAAAAACAGCAGCCTTTTGACAAGGTAAGGTATATAAAATCAAATTAATACAGTTTAAGTTTGATTTTTGTGCAAATGCCAAGCAAGTCAGTGCAAGTGTAAAACCTAGCAGTGTCCTCTTCTTTCTCTGTACATCTCTGCAAAGACAGTCAGCTGCACTTGAATGACAGAACAGCTTCAAGCATTTGCGGCACCTGCAGACTTTCATTCAGCTCGCTCAGGTGGCTTGTCACAGTCATATCCCCCCAAAAGTGCAGCTTTTTGAGCTACTCAGTATCTTCCAGTTGCAGGTAGTTCAGGTCTTAGCTTTTCAGGAATGTTTTCACGTGTTCGAAACAGACGAAAAAGCGACAAAAAACCGCCCCCCTGGACAGCCATCGGACTGTTGTGTAGCAGGAGATCAGAATATTCGCTTTCAAATTGATCAAGCAATGCATGGAACTGACGGCGGTTCCATTTCCATCAGCCACCTGCCTAGCAGTCCGCTGAAAGTTAAAAATAAAACAAGCCGTGCTGGTAGAAATTTGTGTTGCAGGCTATGAAGCAAATCTTCGTTGAAATTTAATATTTATTCTACACATTTTTACAGCATTGGAAAACATTAAGTGTCTTGTTTTTCCTCCTACAGAAACCATATTAAAACTAAAAATATATTTCTCTCCTCCATCTTTTTACATTTTCAAAATATTTTGAAAATGCTCCAGGGAGCGACTAGGGCAGCCCCCCGGTCAGGTGGGTCTAGATGACCCAACTCCCAATGGTAAAGTGCTTAGCACAAGGGTTAATAATGTGCAGCTACTTGGATTCTGCATCCCCAGCATAAACATGTTTTTTTTTCTTTATTGATGAAACAAAAAAATGGATCAAACTAAACAAAAAGATGAAGTTTAATTTCTTGAAGGTGAAAACTCTGATAATCAGAAAACACTGAAATCAGAACAGTGATCTTTAATAAAGTCTTTCAAACTGAACATGAACAGTTACTTTAAACCCAAAAACAATGAAAAATGAATCTTGAGAAACTATTCAGTGAGTCACTACTGTTTGAATGGATCTCCACCTGAAGGCTGATGCTCAACTAGACCCTCAGCAACCAAACCAGCAGATGCAGTTAGTTGTTGACTAAAGGAAGAGATTCTCTGACTCCTGTTTCTCTGCATCTAAACATCCAAAAATATTCTCTTTTCTTCAGTGGATCCATGTGAGTCCAACTGTTTGAACAGTTTCAAGCTGTTTCAGCTCCAAGAAATCCAAACCTCAGAGTCAGAAATCTGAATTATTTAGAGGTAAAATGATCAAACAGATCAAACTTTAATGTATCATCTTTTCAATGTTTATTTAAATTTTTGATTTGGAGACAGTGGTGTTGTTAGCCACTGATGCTATGAAGCTATAAAGCTACAATACTGTGATGAAATGCTAAAGAGCTGTTCTGTGTGTCACTTATGTGTTTTCAAGGACCAGTTTAAAGTCCAAGAATATTTTTAAACACTGGACTTTAAGACGGATAAACGGATAAATACAGCTAATTTAATTATAGGACATTCATAAAACATTTTATGTTTTAAGTAACAGAATTGAATCCACTGTTTATTAACAGCGTCTTTGTAACATTACAAAGATAAAGTGCGTGAATAAATCCTTGTTTTCTCTGCATGTTTCACTTTGAGTTTTGAAATTCTTTAGAAATGAAAAGCAAAAACAATTTTTATTCTGACTTTTTTCTGTTATCATTCAACGTATTATCATTGTATGAAGTAAACTTCTTAGGTTTTTCTGTGTTAAATAAATTGGCCGGTAAAAAATGTGTCTGGTTGATTTTTTAAAGCTACTTGCCAACTTGATCGTTGACTAGAAAGTAGAATTCCAGCTCTAACCTACAACACAGCAGAGCTTCAGA
>CM074489.1:9162711-9182556 GCA_037389245.1 Oryzias sinensis | reverse complement strand
TCTATGAATTCCAGCCTTTTCATGAAGGCAGCAGCAACAAATACATTTATTTATGACTGTCAGTAAATCCTGGGACTCAGGATCAAATAAGCAAAGATGATGGAGGAATTTATCTTGATCAGCTTTGATTTTTTGGTCATTTTGGTATCAAAACATTGAGATCAATCAGGAAAAGTGTGTTTATGCTTTGGTAGTAAAATGCTTGATAATGAACAAAATCTCTGTATTATCATAGAAATGGAAGAGGAGGTGTTCAACTCTGAAAGTTTTGTTTTCTATAAAAACTGTAAACGTCTGCAAACGTTCAGTCTGAGAAACTTTTCAACCTTCAAGCTGTTCAGCAGAGATTGGACTCTTTTATTTGTTCTTCTTTCAACAATTCCTTACATGGTTTTCACACAATCAGTGTGTGTATAGTTAGACTGAAAACATTCCTCTTTGGACAGGCTTATTGTCAAACTAATTAGTATTCAAAGATTATTTAGCTTAATGTTAATTTGTTTAAATTAAACTTAATAACTATTTGTTTTAAAAGGCTGCTAGAAGTTGAAGCTGGGGTAACTATGGTGCACTGGGGTTCTGTCCTCTTTTCTTTTCTACTTCTACCCTTCCTCTCTTCTCTATTCTTGATCATAATTTATCATTTAGATCTCCATGCCTCTGTTTGGTGCAGTGCGATTCATGTATTGTCCCTCTTTTCCTCTCCCCTCCTGGGGAGTGAGAGTGCTTCCAGACTCCAGTTGGCTCATCCGTGCTCCAGTTCCTGACCGTCTACCTCGCCTTTGCTCCTGCTCCTACACCTGGCTGTGGATCCTGCCTCTGGCTGATCCACGGCTCGTATCTGCTCTGTACCTGACCGAGTACCTCATCTCTGCTCCTGCTCCTGGCTGTGGATCCTGTCTCCGGCTCGACTCGCGCCTTTGACTGTCCCCCCAACCACAGCTGGATGGAGCTCGTCTGCTGGACTTTATATATGTAGTTGTAGATTTAGATAAGTTAATTCTTCTCTAAGAGTTCTGGTACATCGCCTGTCCGTCCTGGGGGAGGATCCCTCCTTCATGTGGGCACCCCTGAGGTTTCTTCGTTTTTTCCGGAATCCGTTTTTTTAGGAGTTTTTCCTTACCGCGAAGGGGGGTCTAAGGGCAGGGATGCCAGTATAGCTTAGTTAGTTTGTTAGTTCATTTTAGTATTTTCCTATTGAACTCTTTGTATTCATGATCCTTTTGAGTTCATGTTTTACTTCGAAGCCCATCGAGACGACTATTGTTGTGATTTTGGGCTATACAAATAAAATTAAATTGAATTGAAAATTGACTAGTGGGTCATCTAGACCCACTAGACAGTGCTCTGAACCTTTTTTCTTCAATGATTTGTGATCTTCATTGGTGTCCATGGATTACATGAAATCTTTCCACCTTTATCCACCTTTGTCATGGTAGGGAAAACATGCAATGTGAGGGTGGGGTCATCCAAGATAGCACGAGGGTTAAGATAAACTTTATTTATTATTGTCTCCTTAACTCCAAAGCGGCGACTGACCGTGTGTGTATGCGCTCCACACCCTCACACAGCCCCTCTCCCTTCCTGCATTGCTGGAGCACCGGTTTATGCACGCACACACACACACACAATCACACATCCCAATACACTTAATTTCTTATCATGCCTGCTAAATATTTTCTGTGCGTCTTTGAACAATCTGTTTACTGAACTTTGTATTGTGCGCAAATACTTGGTGCAAATACTCCACATCATCAGCGGCGGTGGATGTGCCATTACTTTTTATTAATACGTAAAAAAGTTCCTGTCACATGCGCCTCTCAAATCATGGCACTATTTAAACACTGGTTGTTGTGCTACTGCAACATTTATGTTATGGTGGGTGGTAGGACCCCAAAGCAGAATCTGACTCCGAGGGCAGTTTAACAGTTTATTCCTCACAGGACAAGGAACAGAATTAGACAGGCAGCTGAAACAGGGAGCGAGACTAGAAAACCACAGATACGTAGAGCAATGGAAAAGTGATAATTCGGCAGGGGAAGCAACAGGGTCAGGCATTTAAAGACATTTATGAGATGAGGATCAGATGTGCCATGTAGGGAGGCACCAGGGAAAAAGTCAGCCACGCCCCCCTGCTCACACTGATCATAACAATTTTGATGTGTTTTTGTCCTGTTTGCTCAGAGTTACCTAAAGTCATTAATTGCTGCTTGTGAAAGTTAATTTTCAGAGAATGAAGAGAAATTCAACATATATCTTTATTTATCTTTGCAAAAAATGATTGAGAAGCACTGTTTTAACCCAACAGTGGTGGTTTTTCCTCCTGATTGTTAAAACATACGTGATCCTAAAGACATGAAGCACATGAACACTCAAGATTCTGACAAAGGTTCCATTTCTTTTATCAGAGATTTTTACTTGACATTTGAACAACTTTGTGTCTCAATTCTGATTAATTTGACATCAAGACTTTTAGTTTGAGACAAATATAATGTTTGTTATTTTCCTGCTGAACTTCACTAAACTGAAAGAATTTCCTGATCAGACTGAAGGTCACAAAACAGCATCCAGATGTTTGGAGCAAAGAGCTTGAAGCTGAGTTTCTGCAAAAACTTTGGGTCTTTTTAACAAACACAACCTGTTTAGAGTTGAATCAATGAATGTTTACAAACACAATGTTTACAAACACAACAACAACAACAGCTTGACTCTCACTAACAGACTGATGAAGACTTTGACAGCTTCATCACTGTTTCTTCAACTTACAATAGAATAAACACAGAAATCTGTCTGCAGTTGAACAGGATCAGGATTCTGACAAAACATTTAGATTTTTCTGGATTTAACATTTCAATCATTAAAAGCAATTTTCAATAGACCGCCGATTTCAGAGTCACCATGGAAACGCATGGAGAACCAAAAACAGCGCTGTACTTCAGTGAGATGGAGTCTGAGATCTTAATGACGGCGTATGAAGATTATAGGACCATCAAAAAAGTAACACGGCTGCATCATCAAAAGAAAGAGTTTCTGCGTGTAGAAAAAGAGCAGACAAAGTAAACGCACAAGTTTCGATCTTATTTTTATTTTCATTGTGACGCATATAAATCTAACTTATCCAACTTAAATAAATTATTTCTATTGGTAACAAGTAATTGAGTTCAATTTATTCAACCTAATTTCTTACGTCTATAAACCTTAGTAATTGTTTATACAACTCAAATTTACATATTTATCTAACTAAATGTCATATTACTCCAATTTTATTTAATGCTTTTCCATCTTAATTTATTGTACTTCTTGGATTCTCATATGGTGGGTATGCAGCATATGCGTCACATTGGGGCGCCGGCCAAAAAGGGGGCCAAACTGAAGATGTGAAAATTATTTTATAGTCCGTATTTTTTAATTTCTCTGCTGTTTGTGCACATATATTTACATGATATGATCAGAAACAGAAGCACATCGTAACTGATTGGGCGCTCCTGCTGCAGCCGCTTGTCCCTCCATCGGGTCTTGCTGTCAGAAATCTGGAGGTTCTCTTTGACAGCTCAATATTAGTGTCTCCCCATAGATGGAACATTACAAATTGACCTTTAGATTAGATGCAGAAGGTTGCTCTACATTCATGTGGTTTTGGAAGATTTGTTGTTTTTCTGACGTTCCTGTGTGTTTTCTGAGTCTGATCGTCATTTTTCTGATCATTTCAACACCGCATGAACGCAGCATTTCTCTACATTTGTCTTATACATGTTCATTTCCAATCAACATTAAAACTTGTTTTCATCCACATTCTATCTTCTTTCTTTCTCCCATCAGGTGGATTACCAAAACACTCCCCACATCTGCTCCTGGACCGGCCCTTCTGTCAAACTTTAGAAGCATCTGTTGCTCATGAGTCAGAAAGTTTGTCCACCACTGCTCTAGGGCGTCCCTACTATCAAGTCAACAGAACAGATAGTCTGACTCTGAGAGGGAAAGCAGGTAGAAGGACGAGGAAAGAGAGGATGAGACTCACCGCTTCTGATTCCAGACCCACAGCACACTGCTGCTTCCAAACAAGGAAATTAATCATTTTTCATTCATAAAATGAGTGCATTTCATTGGATGTAATGGATCATGTTAAAAATGAAAAAGTAATTAATAAATTAAAGCCGCAGGCAGCGTTGTATGGTTGTCTTTGCCGAAAATTCTTTTTCAATTTATGCCAGGTGTGTGCCAATGGTGAGTTTTCGGGTATGTGGCGGGGGTCAAATTTGATCTCAAAGATGCCGTTAGAAAGAAGAATAAAAAAACATTTGAAAAACAATATTGAAGTTTTTGCGGTTAGGATTTCTTTTTTTAATGCAGCCTGTATTTTACTATAAGCTGGGCATGTCACGGAGGGAATAGAAAGGATCCAGGCGCAGAGAGGAGGAGGCAGTTGCTCAAGGTGGATCAGGAGCTTTAATAACTAAACAAACTAAAAACTAGGGATGGCCCGTTTGACACGGGGCTTCGGCGCGCGGTTCACCTTCATGAAACAGAGTGTTTCGGCACAATGTTTCGAAGCGTGTGTCAACCAGCGCAGATCACGTGATTGATGACGTATGACGCGCCAAATGCATCACTCACCTGAACCAGGTTTCAGATCTCAGGTGTGTTTGATCAGAAGGGCGCGCTGTTGTCTATAAATACAGATGAATCCCAAACAACGTTTCCCGACCAGTTCTGTTGTTTTCCCGTGTATCGTAAGAATCAACGTCATGGCACCCGGTAAAAAACGTTCTGTGGCTTGGGATCATTTCAACCTGATTTCTCCAAATAAGGTAATACACTATTAACGTTATTTTATTAGTAGCCATTGCTCATTATGTCAGTTTTATAGGTATGTCTGTCAGTTGAAAGGAATCATTTTTATTCTTTCCATTTCTTTTTTAGGTGCAATGTTTGATTTGCAAACATGAATTTGCATTCAATGATAGTACATCCTCCATGATGCGACATCTCCGCTCCGTTCATCATGTTGAAACTCCGCAGTCGGCAAATCAAGCCTTCAATCCACCTCATATTGGTAATAAGAATATATCCAACTAATGGCACTCTAAATAAGAACCAAAACGGATAGCTCAGTGGAAAAATCAGTGACATGTGAATGCTGAGGTTCTGGGTTCGAGGCCCAGCTTCTACAATTATTTTTTTTTTTTTCTTCATATGTATATTTTGCAGTGTCAAGAAAGCAAGAACTTGATTCTGCATTGGTGGATATGATTGTAATGGATGCACAACCATTTTCAATTGTTGAAGACAAAGGCTTCAAGGTAAGGTGGCTAATATTATATAGCATTTACATTATTTATGTTTTTGTGTACATAATAAGCTGTATTTTATTTGTCACTATTAGGCTTTTGTCAACCTTTTGGACCCATCCTACATTATTCCTAATAGGAAGGCCTTGAGGACAATGGTGGAGGAGAAGTACAAAGCCAAAAAGGAGAAGGCTTTAGATGTGGTTAGCAGGGCCTCTGCTGTCAGCCTTACAGCAGATATGTGGACATCCATTAACATGGACGCTTACTTGGCTGTAACATGCCATTTTATCACCGAGGAGGTAGGTATCCCCTGCTTTGTGCAATGCTTTGGTTTATGTATCTCAGTTTGATTTTGTTCATTCTAGGTGGAGCTGGCCTCTGTGGTCTTGGGGGTTCTGAAGTTTCCCCAAACCCACACTGCAGCTCACTTGGCTGAGGCCAAAAATCTTCTCATGGAAGAATGGGGAATTAAAGGGAAGGTGCGAGCCAGATCAATAAAGTACAAGATCATTCATCAATATGGCCTCCCACTACCTAATATACATGATTTGTGAACATGTAATCTTTCTTCCAGGTGACAGGCCTGGTTACAGACTGTGCTCCCAACATGGTTGCATGTGCTAATATATTACTGCTTCGGCACATAATGTGTTTTGCACATATGCTTAATTTGGTGGTGAAAAAGTCCCTTGCCCAAACCCCTGAACTAGAGGATATTCGAAGTAAGGGGCGTAGGATTGTCGGTCTTTTTAAATCCAGCACCACAGCGAAGGAGAAGCTGTCAGAGATGCAGCGACAGCGGCCAGGCCAGAGCACAAATTAATACAAGAGGTGAAACATTTTTTTTTATCTAAGATTTTACATGTCTTTGCAGTTGTTTATTGTGTTACTTTCTTCTCTCCTTTAAAACGTGCTTGCTGTCTTATCTTAGGTGGAAACAAGATGGAACAGCACATTTAATATGTTGGAAAGGCTGTTTAAGGAGAGAGAGCCACTGGGGGCAGCTCTGGCCACCCTCCATACGGACCTTCCTCCACTCACCTCAGAGGACTACCAGGCCATACACCACTGCTTGAGCGTTCTTTCACCGTTTCAAGAGGCCACAGTTGAGCTTTCGACAGAAAAACGAGTGTCAGCATCCAAAGTCATTCCCATGGTCAAAATGCTGAAACATTACATCTCAAGCAGGTGTGGTCAGATCACACACCCACTTGGTGAAAAACTGGCCACTAACTTGAAGAACAATCTCCATGAGAGGTTTTCAGCTCTGGAGAAGGTCACTGCTCTGTCAATGGCAACCTTGTTGGACCCAAGGTTTAAAGAGCTGGGGTTCTGCAGCCAAGGCTCTGCCCACACGGCCATAGAGCGACTCACTAAAGAGTGTGCTGCAACAATGCAGGCGCTACTTCCAGAGGCACAGCCACAGTCGCCACCTAGAGAAGGTCCTTCAAGTCAGCAGGAAGATGGTGGTCTCTGGGCCCTGCTGGACAGGCATGTGGGGGTTCAACAGCAGGTGACCAGCACAACTGCCAGTGCAACAGTGGAGGTTCAGAGGTACAGTAAAGGTTAGAATCCTCATCATAACTTCAGCTCATTTTAGACTGGTGCATGACAATAGGCTATTAATGTCCTTCTAGGTACTTAAAGGAACCTCACATCCCAAGGACTCAGGACCCACTGACATACTGGGTTACCCACAAGGTTCTATACCCACATCTCTACAAGCTGGCAATGAAGTTTTTATGCACACCAGCTTCATCTGTGCCTTGTGAGAGGATCTTCTCCAAGGCTGGCGAAATCGTCAGTCAAAGATGAAACAGGCTGAAGCCCAGCACAGTGGAGAAAATTCTGTTTTTAAATAAAAATCTATAACATGTATCCCACCCAGTCATTTTAGACCCAGGTTCACAATCACTCATTCTCATTTTATACATGGCATTCACAATGTAACACAAGCACTTCTCACAAATCTTCAAACATTGTCTTTGTTTTATTTCCACACTGAAGTGTTACAAGGGCAAGGAACTTAGTGGAGTAGATGATATACGTCCTGTCTGCCACCAGATGCCGCTGTTCTGTGTGGTTTCGAAGCCCCAAATGCTTCATTCATTTTTCTGGCACATTTACACGAAGCCCCATGAGAGCTTCATGGGGCTTCAATTCCCATCCCTACTGAAATATTTCCAATTTCAAGAGAAAAAAAAAAGACTGATCAAAAATCTGTATGTTGTAGCCACACTAGCATGGCATTTCTGTGAGGTAGAAAGCCTTTGAAATACTAATGTACTGCTATGTGTGTGACCCGATCGCATAAACTCACCGAAGAGTAGTTAGTTCAAAGTGTGGTTGTTCCAGTGAGATGTTACAAAGTTTGGGGTAAAGTTGAAATAGCAGACAGCCATAGGAGATGCAGACAGCCACAGCAGATCAGCAACAGCCAGAGCATGGATGACAGGAAGTGGCTATGTGACCCGGATGTTAATATAGGGAACTGGACCCACCAAAATAAGAGCGCTCAGGTGTTTCAAATCTGGTAATGCAAGTGGGGTACTGATCCGGGTTACATAATCCACGGTTTAGCTCAGATTTGGCTAACCAGCTACATGAAAGGAATGTAGCATGGGCTAAAGCTAGACATTCTGATAATGCATCTGACTGGCTGGCATTCAGAAAACTATGCAATGCTTCAACTACTGCAATTCGAAATGTGAAATCTGATCATTTTTTGAAAAATACTACAGAAAATTTAAATAATCCCTCAAAGTTTTGAAAGATAGTTAAGTCCCTAAATGAAAATAATTCAGGTGTTGAGCTCCCTTCAAGTATAATGAAAAACACTTGTAATATAACAGACAAGACAGAGATGCTTTCATGTTTTAATGAGCATTTTGTTTCCTCTGGATCATTATTTAATTCTATAAAACATTCAGCTGAGTACTCCCTTCCTGTGAATCACAGAGACTTGTCACATAATTTCTCATTTCCCCCCTTCACAACTGCCCTTAAACTCCTTGATCCTACTAAATCTGCTGGTCCTGATGATCTGGAACCATATTTTAAAAAAGCGGCAGCAGACTCTATCGCATTTCCACTGACCTTTTTAT
The DNA here is from genome assembly GCA_037389245.1 of Oryzias sinensis. Lineage (NCBI taxonomy): Eukaryota > Metazoa > Chordata > Actinopteri > Beloniformes > Adrianichthyidae > Oryzias > Oryzias sinensis. The sequence continues at coordinate 9,174,161 of CM074489.1, read as the reverse complement.
TTAATTTGTCATTGTCCACAAACACCATTCCGCATGTATGGAAATCCGCTTATGTGTTACCTCTACTTAAAGGTGGTGACCCAACAAATTTGAATAACTATAGACCAATTTCCAAGTTACCCATTTTAGCAAAAGTCCTGGAAGGTCTTATAAGTGTACAATTAAAAGAATTTCTCATTTCAAATAATATTTTAAGACCATCAAAATCAGGTTTTAGAAAGCAACACAGCACAACAACTGCAGCTCTTAAAGTTTTAAATGACATATCCGAATCTCTGGATGACAAACACCACTGTGCCGCCCTTTTCATCGACCTCTCTAAGCCTTTGATACTGTGGACCATACTGTGCTTAAACAGAAACTGTGCAGTATTGGGCTGTCAGAGCATTCTGTCGGGTGGTTTGCAAACTACCTGTCTGACAGGACACAGTGTGTAAAGGTTCAGAACCAAAATTCTAAATTTTTAAAAGTATCCGCAGGGGTTCCACAAGGCTCGATTCTTGGGCCGCTTCTTTTTACCATTTATATAAACAACCTCGATAAAGGTATCATCGATAACCTGCACTTATATGCTGATGATACCACCTTGTACACTTCAGCACTTTCAGTTGAGCTTGCCATATCAAAGCTCCAATCAGCTTTTAATTAACTGCAGAACACATTTTATCAGTTAAAACTGGTTTTAAACTCTAATAAGATTAAAGACATGCTATTCTCTAAAAGCAAAGCCAAACTCCAAAACCTGCTCCCAATTACTACAAAAGAAGGACATTTAATTGAACTGGTCACAGAATACAAATACCTTGGTTTTTTAATTGATGACTGTCTAACTTTTAAACCACATATTCAGAAACTGGCTCACAGGCTGAAACTAAAATTACGCTTTTATTTCAGAATCAAATCATGTTTATCATTTGAAGCCCGTAAGAAACTTGTCACTGCTACTTTTATGTCTATCCTTGATTTTGGTGATTTGATTTATATGAGTGCTTCTGCTGATGCTTTGCATGCTTTGAACACTGTTTTTTTCTGGTGCACCGCGTTTTATAACAAACATGAGGTCACTAACCCATCACTATGTTCTGTATGCTCGGGTAGGTTGGCCCTCCTTATCCCAGCGCAGACTGAAACATTGGTTCCTTTTAATTTATAAATGCATTCTTGGGTTGGTACCGTCTTATCTCCAGCAGGTTACAGAACCGAAGAGCAGCTACAGCCTGCGGTCTCAGGACATGCTCCTGCTCTGTGCGCACAGAGATGGGAAAAAAAGCTTTTAGATTTGCTGCGGCACAGTTTTGGAATGAACTCCAGAAAGAGTTTAAATTGAAAGAATTGATCTCCCTGGGCTCTTTTATGATTGAGTGTGAGTGTATATAAGGGTTGTGTGTTATTGTTGTGCTGCTGCATCTTGGCCAGGGGCCTGTTGCACAAAAGTAGGATAAGGGATTAAGCCAGGATATCTTGGTGATCCTGGCTCAATTGATCCCCAATCCAGTTGCACTAAAGCCGGATAGGGGGCAGGAAGATATGTTATGGTATAAATTACCATGGAGATTTATTCTGTGGAGCTAGCCTGCTCCAGACCAGGCTAAATTCCAGGATCTATTTAATCTCATCCCTAATGTCAGTCAGCAGTCGCCACAAATGGAAACCAATAGTTATTTCACTGCTCACTATACATTGTTATCACATATAACTAGACCCGCTGTCCTTATTTAAACGTTCGTGATCATTAATTTCAATCATTTTGGATAAATAATGAGTTTTAGATGATGTTGCTGTCATTAGATAATTTACAGTTTCCCATAGACTATAAGGCTATATATAAAATGATAGAATATTAGGGCCACAGAGGGGAACAAAATACAAGTCATAATATTGTAACCAGTTGTTTTAAAGGAGGACAGTTGTTAAAATGACAGATGTGGGGCATTTCTTGAAATTGTCCTTCAGTATGGTTTCATAAACGAAGACATGCTGATGTGCCAGAATATGAAGTATCACTTTGCCATAACTATCAAAACTGTAAAAAGAATATATTGCTTTTCTGCAGAAAGAACCAGTCTCATAAATTTAAGACTTTATCCTTTTTTCCTTAGTGGGCCCTAGTACTCTGTCATATAAAATAATACACATTCAATATGAATATAAAAACACAATGTGTAACATTATGTTCCTTTATTGAATAAGGATTACTTGACTGATTAATTGAATCACTTCAATTGGTCACACCTCATTAAATTAAGTTTATTCAACTTAAATTTGTATGACTACCTAACACAATTTATGTTGATATAACTTAATTTTTTGCATTAATTTTATTTATACATCTGACATTGATAAGGTTTTCCAAAGTTTCAACATTGGGTCTTTTAATTTTCACATCAAAGACATGAAATGCGCAGTAATGTCCCACATCACAAGACAGGAGTTCAAATAACGCAAATTCTGTTTTAAGTTACATGAAAAGTTTACCGCACAAGGGGTTTGGTCATCATCCTCTCCCATACTCTAACTCATGGTGCAGAAAAGTAATAAACATATCAGTTTAATTCACTAGTTAAAACAGACTAAAACTGCTAGACCAGGGGTCGGCAACCTTTTTTACTCAAAGAGCCATTTGGGACCGCCCCCAATGAAAAAAAAAGCACCCGGAGCCACAACCCGTTTTGACATCATATATATCATGCATGTATATATTATATCAAGGGTGCTCATTACGTCGATCGCGATCGATCTTCAAGGACATGAGTGTAGAGTCCAGAAAAGATTAAATAAAAATGTACTTCTTTCTTTCCATCGTCATGTTTATTAGTTACATGTTTATTTGAACATTATTGTTTATGTACTGATGATTAAAAACTACACAGTGAGTTTACATAAAGATACTTTTGTATTAACAGATGAAGCGTTCTATTACAAAGACAGAAAGCAGCAACCATCATATTCATGCTCTGCTGTAAACGGTGCAATGGGGGGAGCAGGGCATAAAATGAGGCATTCGGCGCCGCTGGCTCCACACAAAGCGCGTGCCTCGCAGCTTTCCTAATGAGCTCGGATCCACCGGCCGAGAACTGCAGAGCTGACAGGAGGAGAAACGCGGAGCGACCCCAACAAACTCCGGTTGTTAGGAGTGGTCCTCTGCCGGGGACACGACGTGCAGCGGGGCAGAGAGCAACTCGACAGAGTCTGCGCTCAGTGAAGTTAAACCCGCGTCTGCAGTCACGTATGTCCGATTGGCCATTCTGCATGTCAATCAAGACCCGTACTTTTCGGGGAGGATTTTGATTGGCTGGTGGATTTTCAAGCAGCACTCTCTTCCCCTTCAATCTCCCCCACGTCCCCGAAGATGACCCGCCTATCGCGACCGACGCAACGAGCTCCCCTGCTCTGAAACACACATCACCGCACACGCGAGTCCAAAACACCGGCGCAAACTCTCCGTCACCAGAAAGCCGCTCCCCGTTCCGCGCCACGCCAAGCCCCCGGCAGAAAATCACTCCAGACCCGGAGTGTTTATTGAAGCCGCCCCGCGTGTCTCCTCCTGTTATCACCTCCGCAGCGCTCGCTGACAAACACGAGCCCACCAAGGAAGCAGTTTTTTACGTGGCACGTGCCTCGCACGGAGCCAGCAGCGCCTTTGAAATGCCATGAAAAATGAACAAACTAAAATAAATTTGAATTTTTATAAAATACTCATTATTTTTCCAAAGTCACAGGGAGCCACAACAGAAGGATGAAAGAGCCACACGTGGCTCTGAAACCATGGGTTGCCGACCCCTGAGCTAGACAATAAAACCCATTTACAAAAACTCACACTTAGACCCCAATCTGCCCAGATAGACAAATAAAATGGAATCCCACAATTCCTTGTGATTACTAATGTATCCAATCCAATAACGGTATCATGTTGGATCAATATGATTGAAATTAGTAACTTTTAAATGGATTATTTTTATGTATGATCGACATGATTCATTCACGTAAGATTTACAAACATAACGTTTTTTTGGTTGAAATGACAAGTTACATTTTCATAAGATTAATTGGCTGGTAATTTAATTTAAAAAAATCTTGAGTGTGCTTTATCACTGTGGCGGTGTTGCCTTTCTTCTTAATTATATCTTTTACCTCCTCGTATGCCTCCATGAGGATTTGTGCTTCCAACGGGGAAAGGTACGCGGCTAGTTGCCATGGTAAATCAGTTAATCTGTGATCTGTGGCGGGGTCTGTTTGAGTGAGCCATGAGCGCGCACCTATCCAGGATTGGTCACACCTGGCTTGATGAATCCGTGTCTGCTCATCCTGGCTTGGTCTTTATGCAACCAATTAAGCCTGGACGCACATGTTTTGGATTCATTGAGCTCAGCTCAGTCATTTATCCCGGATGTCTTAATTCTACTTTTGTGCAACAGGCCCCAGGACGCTCTTGCAAAAGAGATTTTTAATCTCAATGAGTTTTTTTATCCTGGTTAAATAAAGGTGTAAATAAAAAATAAATAAAAACTGAGAGGAATGTCTATTTACATTAACGAACTGATATCTATCGGACAGATAGGATTTAAACCACTGGAGAGCAGATCCTCTGATCCCTATGTCCTGCTCTAATCTATGGAGTAAAATACTGTGGTCGATAGTGTCAAAGGCTGCACTGAGGTCTAACAGGACCAGAATAGAAAGTAGTCCCTTTTCTGAGGCCAATAACAAGTCATTAGAGACTCTAACTAGTGCAGTTTCCATACTGTGGTGGGGTCTAAACCCCAAATGAAAGTCTTCAAAGTGGCTGTTGTCCTGTAGGTGGCAGTAAAGCTGTTTAACTACAACTCTTCCTAGGATTTTAGAAATAAAGGGGAGGTTTGATATTGGTCTATGGTTGAGTAAGCCCTGGCTGCAGTTTGCAGACTTGCTCAACATATTGGAATGCTGGAACGCTTATGAATGTGAACACGCTGTGGAATGTTAACCCCGCCCACATTGAGCCCGTCTGCTGTGAAATGTTAACCCCGCCCGCGTTGAGCCCGTGCATTTGATTCACCTTCGTCAGTGCAGTTGTGATTGCAGGAAAGGGGAAGAATCAGTGGAGCACATTTTTTGTCATTGGTAATTGTATGAGGAAGAAAGAGAACAGAGGAGAGGAAAATTTGAATGGTACACTCAAAAAAATGATCCAAGCCCCTCTTTCATGTAACACAATAAAATTCTGTTTGTTTTATTTAAAAATATTTATTTTAAAAGAATGTATCTACATTTAATTGACCTAACACAAAATGTATAAATAGTTTTCCCTATAACTCCAGTAATCCAAAATAATTGAGTTCAAGTAAGGGGCATGCTGTTGAATGCTGTTTTCCTGTTTCTCTTTATTTATTCTTTCTGCCGTACCACGGCTACAATTTTTCACCTATTTTAACCATTCAACTATTAAAATGTTCAACTCCTTCATCTAATGCCTGGTATGACTTTCGGTCCTTCAAATCCTTCGACTTTTCAAAAGTGAAAACTTTCGTTCGTTTTTTTCCACGTAAAAAACTAATCGTTTCAACTCAGCTTCTCCCAATAAGACGATACACGACGAGCCTCATCTATGTAAGAAATAAATCTATTTGTTTATACCGGCGGCATTGTGTTGTCATAAAAGTGTTAGCTCGGTGGATTACTTAGTGGGTTTAACATGCAGAGTTTCTGAGTTCGAAGCTGGCTTCAGACTGCTGATGCATATTTTTTGTACCTTGCCTTCCTTGATAAAATTGAGTTCCACTAACTCAATTATATTTCGTTACATGGAAAAATTTTCTTTGAGGTGGGTTACTCATATTTATTGGATGGAAATCCTGTCCACAATTAAATTGAGTTCATCCAATGAGTTATTTTTTTGAGTCCGTGAGGCCAGACAAAATTTATTAACTCCCTAATACATGCACATGGAAACCTGTAAAAGGCATAAGAAGACAGCAATCACTGTATAAATACTCTAATTCAATTAAATATTTTTTTTATTTAGCGCAAATTCGAACTACAGACGTCTCATTGGGCTTCATACCGGTAATGTCATGGATGGCCCTGCTGCTCAGCTGCAACCCTGCTGCTGGCTCCTCCTCCCTCACCTGTCCCCGGTGTTTTCACAGCTGGTGCTCATGTTCTCTCTGATTAGGTTCCCTTCTTAAGCTGCTCTGTTTGTTCTGTGGTTGCCGCGGCGTTTTTCGTTCATGCCCCATGTTCGAGTGTGCTCTTGGCATTAAAAGCCTGTTTCCATGTTACGCCGACTTGTTGTCGTTCCTGCACCTGGGTTCCTCCCTTGGTTCACGTAACATTACGCTGGGACCATGTCCAACCCAGCAGGAACTTCTGATTCGAGGGACTTACCTGGGTCCTCCGCCGAGGCTGGCTCCGTCTTCGGAAAGGAGATGCGGGAGGTCATGTTTGGTATGCAGCAACTCCACGCACGCCTTTCTCAGCTGGAGCATACACCTTCATCCCTGACTCGGCAGATCAGACTGGGTCATCCTGAGTCTTTTGATGGTTCGGCTGAGGACTGTCGGGCTTTTCTCACCTCCTGTCGTCTTCACTTTGAATTTAATCCATGTGAATTCCCCTCCGAACAGAGCAAGGTGGCGTTTGCTCTGAGCTACCTCACCGGAAGAGCCAAACGATGGGGACTGGCGGAGTGGGAACGCGGATCGGAGCTGAGACTCTCCTTTCGTGACTTTTCTGCCCGGCTACTAACAGTGTTCGACCCCACCACACCTCACCGAGCCGCCGCTTCGGAACTTCTCAGCCTCCAGCAGGGTCCCCGCAGCGTCTCGGACTACGCGGTGATGTTCCGGACCTTGGCTGCCAGTACCCGCTGGCCGAAGGAGGCTCTTACTGACGTTTTCCTTCGGGGGCTGTCCGACGCTCTGAAGTATGAGCTTCCGGAGGACCTGGAGGAGCTGATCGACTTGGCGGGTCGCATCGACCGGAGGATGAGGGAACGAGGTCGGGAGTGACCCGGTCACCCCGGGCTCCACCCATCGCTTCCGGAGGAGCCGTCTCGGCCTCTATCCAGCCCTCCGCGTCCGGTTTTCCATCCCTCCCCCGGAGCCCATGCAGCTAGGAGCAGGCCGGCTCTCCACGGCTGAACGTCGGCGTCGCCAGGGAGAGGGTCTATGTTTCTACTGTGGACAGTCTGGACACATGGTGCGTCATTGCCCGGGAAACGCCAGGGCTCCCCAGCAATGAGGAAACTGGTGAGCCGCAATNTTTGCCGGGGCCCAGGAGGAGTTTGAGACTCTCATAGACTCGGGTTCGGATGGGGATCTGAACTCCCTGGAGGTGGTGGAGAGACTTATGATACCCCTCGAACCTCTGTCTCCGGCATTGGAGATCCATGCCATTAACGGGTCTGTAATACACGAGGTTTCTAACCGCACCGTTATGGTTTCTGTGACCCCCCCCCCCCCTTCACGGTGAGGAAAAACTCCTTAAAAACCGGTAAGTGGCAATATTGCACATGGAAACTTGTAAAACCAAAGAAGAAGACGGGCTCAGCATGGGCAGGGTTAACATTCCACAGCATGTTCACATTCCTCAGCATTCCACTATGTTGTGCAATTCTGCAGGCTGCAGCCAGGGGTAGTTGCTATGGTTGGCCAAGATGCTAGGATCCAAACTGGGCTTTTTCAGAAGAGGTTTAACAACTGCATATTTAAAAGACTGTGGCACGTAACCCGTTTCCAGAGAGGTATTTATTATTGTTAATATTGAATCATTAATCACGGGAAAAGTTTCTTTGAAAAGTCTAGTGGGAATTGGGTCTAACAGACAAGTTGAGGATTTGGAGGACGTAATAATTGATGTTATTTCCACTTGATCCACAGCAGTGAAGCAGTCTAATGTTACAGAGGTTTCTATGGATGCCTCCACTTCTACCGCTTCAGCCTGCTCTGGGCTGATAGTAGGAATAACTTGTTTAACTTATGTCTAATATTTGAGATTTTGCTATCGAAGAAATGTAAGAAAATCTTTAGAGCTAAGAGAAACGGGAACATGTGGTTCTACTGAGCTCTGACTGCGAGTTAATTTCACAATAGTGCTAAAATGAAATCTTGGATTGTTTCCATTCCCTGATATTAAGGTTGAATAGTACTGGCTTCTAGCTCTACGCAGATCTTTTTTTATAATTTAATCGGCTAAGTTTCCAGATATTCAGAGCCTGCTCTGAACCGGAGCAGCGCCATTCTCTTTCCAACTTACGGGTTTCTTGTTTAAGAGAACGAGTTTCAGCGTTAAACCACGGTGCTACTCGGTTTTGTCTAACAAACTTAGGTTTCAAGGGGGCAACAACATCGAGTGTACTCCTGAGGGCTTGTAAGGCATCATTAACAAAGCGGTCATTTGCACTAGGACTGATGCCATGGGAGCTGATCTCAGAGTATTTTCTCAGAATATCACCGAGTTTTGGCTGAACTGTGTGTTTAAACTCAGACACAGAACGGTCAGTTAAGGTTCTTCTAAGCTGTTTCTTATTCACTGGGGCAGAAGGATGTTCTAGTGTAAACTGGAAAGTAATCAGAAAGTGATCAGAAATTATGGGGTTAAGAGGAAGGACACTCAGCTGGCTGATCTCTATACCATGGGTAGAACATGTCCAGGGTGTGCTTATGACAGTGAGTGGGTTCATTCACACTTTGGGTGAAACCAACATCATCTAATAAAGCTGCAAAAGCATTTCCTAGACCAGGGGTGGCTAACCCTGGTCCTCAAGAGCTTCAACCCTGTCTGTTTTCCAGTTCTCCCTAGACTGCTCAATAATGATAACCAAAATCAAGTGTGTTCAGTCAATCAGGATGTGAAATCACTTGAGGCAGCCAATCAACAGCAAGCTGGTTAAGGAGAGCTGGAAAACAGGCAGGGTTGAGGCTCTTGAGGACCAGGGTTTGCCACCCCTGTCCTAGACAGTCACTGGGGTCATCAACATGAATATTAAAATCCCCTATTATTATAGTTTGATCAGAAGACAAGAGTCGATAGGAAGTCGGAAAACTCTGTTAAAAATTCCGAATATTGGCCGGGGGGGCGATAAATAATTATGAGTAAAACAGGTTTTCGAGTTTTCCTGTTAGGGTGATTTATAGACAATATGATGCTTTCAAATGAATTATAAGTATTTTTAACTTTAGGGCTGAGAAGTAAGCTAGACTGTGATATTACTGCCAAACCACCTCCTTTCCCTGAAATCCAGGATTTCTGATAGTTAGCATAAGTGGGGGGGGGGGGGGGGTTGCTTCATTCAATCTAACATAGTCATCCTGTTGGAGCCAAGTTTCTGTTAAGGCTAAAAGACTAAGGTAGTTATCAATGATTAACTCATTGACTAAGAGGGACTTGGAGGAAATGGATAGAATATTTAATAATCTGCATTTAATTACATCATAATTCTGCTTGTGAGAACTGCTGTCTGTCACTTTAAGGTTTCTATGATGCGCTCCTTTCATTTGTCTTTCAGCACATAAGCTAAAGCTCGGACCTGCTTGACTTTCCCTGCATGGGTTTTGCACCAGCACTAACCCTAAGGGAGGCTCAGAGGAGCGTTTTACACTGATCCTCTGCGCCCGGGTCTTTTCTCTGGATTGTCAGGTTGACAGACTAAGGCTAGCAGAAATGTTTCTAGAAAGAAGAGCGGCACCGTCCCGAGTGGGATGGACACCGTCTCTCCGCATGAGACCGGGCTTCCCCCAAAACGCACTCCAATTATCCACAAAACCAACGCCGTTTTCTGGGCACCATCTAGAAAGTCAGCGGTTACATGATGAAAACAGGCTGTACATTTCATCATTGACTAAGTTCGGCAGGGGACCAGAGAAAATTACAGTGTCGGACATTGTCTTAGCCAGTTTACACACCGAAGTTATGTTTAACTTAACCACCTCTGATTGTCTCCGTCGGGCATCATTACCGCCTGCGTGAATCACGACTCGACCAAACCTGGACTTATTCTGAGCTAACATCCCAAGGTTCCCCTCAATGTCACCAACTCTGGCCCCCGGATAACACCTGACTGTAGCCGCTGGGAGCTCCACGTTTCTAACTTCAGAAGAGCCTATAACCAGAGTTGAGGGTTCAGCGGGTGTGTCGCTGAGGGGGGAGAACCTATTACTAACGTGGAGTCTCGGGTGCTCTAAGTCTTTGCGTTTAGCACTATGTTTCCTCCCAACTGGTACAAACCCCTGACTGTTTACTGGCTGCTGGGAAGACGCTGGGGTGCTAACTAAGTTAGCCCTGGTAGTGCGGCCCGCACTACGAGTAACGACCTGGCTAGCTGGCTTAGCTTCCACTGTGCGGAGCCGCGCTTCTAACTGCTCCAGCCTGGCCTCCAAGTCTAACACAAGACTACACTTAACACACCTACCGCTATCTTCACTAAAGGAGGCAGGGTCATCACTAAACATATGGCAAATGGAGCAGGAGAGAGGGGGAAAGGCGGAAGGAGTGGTGGCCATGCTAGGTTCTAAGAAAGGCTAGCAGTGTTTAGGTAAAGAGAAGTGGTTTATTTAGCAAAATGAGAAAGTGAACAGCAAGCGGTTTAACAGTAGTGTATTTGCTACTAAAATGTGTTAGATGTGAATATTAACCCAGATAACCCTTAGAGTAAGCAATAGTAGTCAGGCTAATGCCAAACAAGAGAACAGCAGTGAAACACGACTAGTACTGGGAAAGGCTCACCCGGAAATGACGTCACAGGAAGTTCCTCCTGTAGCGATCCCTCGCACATAGCTAGTCTAGAAATCTAATGTATTGGAATATAGTGAGTAATTACTGATGTAATATATTCATCAGATATTTAATTTAGAATTAATTTAGAGGTCAAATTGTATATTGGATGACAAAATGCACTGAATTGAAATTGTATATGTGTTGAAACATTTAAATAGAAGTGAATTGAAAAACAAAGAGAGTGTTTGTGTCATTTCTGCACTGAGACTCGTTTTATATTTTCACAGACACAATTCTTTTTGTTATTGTGGTCACTGCACCCGGGACCCGAAACAATATCAGATTGGGTTAATAATATTTGGTTATGTGTGGGTTTCAGTTTACATTTTGGCATCGCTGCGATCGTCATATATTTCTGTTTCAAACTGACCCTGGCCCCCAATCAGAGAATGGAAACGTCATGTGGCCCTTGCTGGAAAAAGGTTGGGGACCCCTGTACTAAAATATAAACACACATATTTTTGGATTTGGGATTATATCAATTATTAATAATCTTACTGGAATTAATGTCTAATGCGCAAATTATGAAAATATTTCTCTAAAGTAGAACAACAATGGTTCTGTGTTTTTCCAATTGTGTTGCCAGAGTTAATAGTATGTAGACTGCAGAGCACAAACACACACCTGCAGGCAGTTTGATTGTCTGTTAGGAGCATTTCCTGTAATCCAAACCACTGAGAGCAGATTCATATCTGCTG
>CM074489.1:9130691-9162211 GCA_037389245.1 Oryzias sinensis | reverse complement strand
CTGGACTGTGTACTGAACGGTTGAGCGTGGCAGCAGCCATGACAGTCAATGGAACAATGGCATGGCTCAAGAGCCTTGTAGAGCGCCATGGAGCGAGCTGTGCTGCGGTCCTGCTCCAGACACAGGATGAAGTCCCTGAGGTTTACCCGAGTGATCCGCTGACGAAATTTATGGCTCAAAGTAATCAGTAATATAGAGTTTGCAGAGTGGTTGATGTGTTTTCATTTTCAAGCCGCTCCGATGGGGCCAATTTTGGGTTCATGAAAAAAAAATCTACAAATTAAAACAGTTTTATTTATTAATTATAGGGGGGGGGGCAGTTTGAGGATTTGTATCACTTTATATAGCAGAATATAATTTGATACTTTAAAGCCACCCCTTTTTATTTCTCATTACATTTATATTTTTTACCCAAACGTTATGTCCCCCTACTGCAAAACCTTTAGAGAGAGAGAAGGTAGCAACATATTCAAAGTTGATTTTAGAAATATCATAAACTGTATGCAGATGTATGAATGTAAAGTTTTCTTAATCAACAAGTAAATATCTTTTCAGTCAGACAACTCTTGCAGTAAGAAATATTTATTTGACATTTTCCACATTCTTTAAGTTGGCATTCACATATTTTCGTTTGGCATAAGGCTCCGTTAAATTCCATCAGAAATTTCCATAAAACCTTCGGGTAACAAAACCCCCCCTTTACGGAGCCCACAGGTGGAAGCCGGGGAGGAGGGTGGGGCGAAGAATGAGCGCTGAAGGTAAGAAAGAGAATGAACAACTGTGCACCTGGGCTTACATAGGACGCTGAGCAGGTGAGTTAATTGACTGAACCGCCCTAGGGTATTTACCTGTAAAACACTGCAGCGAGTATCTGCCTGAAATACGATAAATCGTCATTTCAGTCAGACAACTCTTGCAGTAAGAAATATTTATTTGACATTTTCCAAATTCTTTAAGTTGTCATTCACATATTTTCGTTTGGCATAAGGCTCTGTTCAATTCCATGAGAAATTTCCATAAAACTTTCGGGTAACAAAACCCCCAACACTAAAATCATCCAGAAGAAGAAAAAATGTGAATGTATAATCAGTGTGGAATAAAATGGGGTGTGTTTTCGGCAGCATTCCATTTTCATTTCATTTCATTTCCCAGTATGATTGCTATGTGTGACCCGGCACCATTGACCGTTTGGGCCGCCCCCGTTCGAGTACAGCGCCACGAAGGGAACATGCTATCTAGTGGATCTGCTATGTGTGACCCGGCACCATTGACCGTTGGGCCGCCCCCGTTCGAGTACAGCGCCACAAAGGGAACATGCTATCTAGTGGATCTGCTATGTGTGACCCGGCACCATTGACCGTTTGGGCCGCCCCCGTTCGAGTACAGCGCCATGAAGGGAACATGTTAACTAGTGGATCTGCTATGTGTGACCCGGCACCATTGACCGTTGGGTCGCCCCGTTCGAGTACAGCGCCACGAAGGGAACATGCTATCTAGTGGATCTGCTATGTGTGACCCGGCACAATTGACCGTAGGGTCGCTCCCGTTCGTGGAAACCACTAGAGGAACATACTATCTGAAAGAGAGAGGGAAAGAAATAAAAGGGGAGCCAACATAAAATTACTCATACCTGATCTTAAAACGTAAGCTCACTTCCGCAAAACGCTGTGAAGAACTATAATTTAAGCCGCCAAACAACCCGTATGAGACATTAACTTAACATCCAATCCAAAGCTTCCGATGGCGTATTATGACATGCTTAACAGCCATTATTCAAACTTCTATTAAACTAAGAACAAGCTTAATGGCCATAAACTTCTTCCATTTTGGCAACTATATATATATGCGCTTAAGTAACATCCATAATTTCGAAGCTCCCAACGACAGTACCACGAAAGAGCTTAATGCGATGCATAGATAAAAACAAAGCAGTATTAGTCTTGACAAGAATATATAAATAACCCAGAAACTGATCAGTTTCAAAATGATTGAGATAAATTAAATAACAGTGCTTTTAAAGAACACATCTGAGAAAGTGAAATTTAGTAGATAGTTAAGGTAAAGACCCATTGTGGATTTATCGCACCCTAGAAACCACCATAATTACAATTCCAACAGTGAAATGATAGTGAAATATATAACCTGCACGAAATCTTAACACCAATTTTTATATACTCCAATGATGAGAAAAGTAACCTTTGAAAGTTTCAGAGGGACGCACCTTCAGGAGGCCATCGAGGATGGGAAGAGTAGCCAAGGAGATTTATAGATGAGGAAGGTCAACATCCCACGTAGCAAAGGGTTACAGCTCGGCTGGATTTGATGGTTTGTATTTGATATTAGTGGTTCTCAAATTGGTGGACAACAAAGTACAGACTACTAAAATTTTAATTAGCCAAGGGCGTCTGGATACTGCAAAAGAGAACTTGAGAGCCATGAGGGATCATAGGTTTTGATAGTATTTTTGCTAGACTGAACCTTAAGCATTTAGAGGCGGAGCATAACAAGCCTCTAAATGGGGATGCATCTAGCAGAGTGTCATCTGCTTAAGCAAGGCAGATAGAAGACTGATTTGTGGACACAAGATTTAACTCTTGAATTAAGCTTGAGAGCGCAAGTGATATATTTCCTACGATCAGGGTAGAAATTGCTCAAGGTGTTATTTAACCCTTATGTGGTGTTCGGGTCTGTGGGACCCGTTTTCATTTTTTATCAAAAGAAAAATGATACAATTAATTAATTTTTCAAACTCAGACTCACTGGCCTTGGCTCATTTTCTGTGAAGAACATATATCAGAATACATTTTTAATGACCACACACCGTATACCCCCCCAACACATTTCTATTACATATAAGATGTTCGGGTCCACTGGACCCGGGGCTAATAGAAGTGTGGAAATTGATGTTTTATGTACCTACACTCTGTCCTCCACCTGTCTGGGCCTGCTGTGTGTGTGTGTGTGTGTGTGTGTGTGTGTGTGTGTGTGTGTGTGTGAGTGTGTGTGTGTGTGTGTGTGTGACCAGTGAGAAAGAGAGAGAGAGAGTGGCAGAGAGAGAAAGATTCACTGTAAATGTGAGTTCTGTTTCTGCACCTGCGGTTCCCGCACAAGGTTGCAACATTGTTAGAATAATTCAAGCATCAACTCTGTTTGCTCTCGTTCTCCCGCACATTTGACCATTTGACTTTCTTGCGGGAATCTTTAATATCTCAATCTTTATCGGCTACAAATTGGAGGCGGGACACTATAAATATAGCTTTGCCAGTGTGGTTTCTTATCACAACTGATCAAAATGGCCAAAAGACTTTCTGCGCAGAGTGCCCTGGAATTGATTTTACAAGAGAGAGACGTTTTTGATGATGATGTAGAGGGAGACGATTCAGAAGAGGAGGTTTCAGAATTAAAGGATCACATTTCTGAAAATTCAGAGTCTGACAGTGACTCTGAAGAAGATGATTAGATTGGGGCGGCCGTGGTGTAGCGGTAGGGTGGTCGACCCATGATCGTAATATTGCAGGTTCGATTCCCGCCATGAGTCGAAGTGTCCTTGGGCAAGACACTGAATCCCAGCTTGCCTCTGGTGGTAGGCGGGCGCCTGTGTTTGGCAGTGGAGCCGCCACCAGTGTCTGAATGTGTGTGTGACTGGGTGAATGGGTCTGTGACTGTAAAGCACTTTGTCCTTGTAGGAAGAAAGGCACTATATAAGTATATGCCATTTACCATTTACCATTCAGATTCCAAAACGAAGCCATCAGCACCCAGCCACAGGACCAGGCCGTCAGCAGCCAGGACCATGTGTTGTATAGGCTAGTGGCTAAAAGGCCATGTGTTCAATATGGCTGATGTGTTGTCTTGACTAATAGGTTTACTCTATGTGTTCAGCTTGTGTTGTGCACCTGAATGGGTTCAGTTTCTGTGTTCAAATAAATAAAAGTCAGTAGTTTTGAAAACCCTTGCTTCACTTGAAAATTTGTTTCCACTCATATCTTGATTTTAATTGATTTTCTTTATCACGTTTTAAATAATGAGTTGTCAATGTGATCTAACAAAGGTAAAGGGCAAATATTAACCAAATATACTGATTGTAATTGGATGAGGTAAACATCTGTCGAGTATTTTAACTTCAAAGTGTTTGATTGTGAGGCATTAAAAACCACAACATGCAACGGGTCCACCAGACCCACGAACACTGGCTGAGTAACAACAATATGAACACCACACAAGGGTTAAACATTAACCAAGTCAACCGATGACACAATACTATCATTCAATATTGAAACAGCCTTAATATAATTTCCAAGGATGAAATAACAGGACTACCCCCTAAAAAAAAACCATCAGAGCTGTAGATTCTGGCGGCCGGACAAACACAAACCACTCTTTTTAAATCCTTTTCCCCCAAACCAGAAGGCGGAGACTCAGAAGAACAAGTGGAGGGAGCCTGAAGACACAACAGGCATCACAAAACCACTCCAGGCATAGAGAGGGAAAGATCAAACGCAAAACACGAAAATCCAGAACAGGAACACGGGGCCCAGGATCGAACTACCCAGAACAAGAACACAATATGAACGGATGACCATAGGACCAAAGCTACAGCATATGTCAGGTGGCCCAATCATTGACAAATCATATTCAACCAAAATTTGAATAAACGACATGCTGCACAAAAGCTAGAGATGACATAATGGGGAGAGACAAGCATCAATGAACCACCCAAATCCATAGAAAAATAAATCCGGACGGGTGGAGGACCATACATTATAGACAACATGGAAACCCAGATTTGAAAATAAAGTTTTTTTCCACAGAGATTCAAAAGACCAGGGATATAGAGGAAAGTTGGCCACCAAGAAATCATCAATAACATGCAAAATGAAGGGCACCCATCACCTAAAAATATCCAGTATAGGGCTTCAGATAATAAAGTCGATTTTATGAGGACTGCCACGACAGCGGAAAGGTAAACCGACAAACACTTTGAGCGCCAACTGAAGGCCAAGAGACGCCACTGAGAGGCATAGAGGCAGAACAGTGAGACCATCAGTGATAACAGTCATCCTCAGCCTTATATCGCGTTCGGAGGAAAATCGTGGAGACAGCATGGGGAGCTGAAGAAAACATATACCAATCCTGAAGGCGCATGGGGAACCAGGCCACTGATGCCCAGAAGATGAACTGCGAGGCGCTAACAGGTCCAGATCAAGTCACGTCAACCTGAAAACTTCCCAGGGGCCACCCTTAGTGGCGGCTTTGAAAACGATGCCCCGGAAGAAGCCATCACATAGCCCCCACAAACCTCCAAACCAAACCAGAGAGAGAATAACAAATAAACTGTCCAGCCGAGAAAACAAGGCCGCGACGAGACTAACACACTCACTAATGCGGCCGACGCAAGTCCCTGAAGCCAGGGCAGGACCCACTGGGGTACACAGAGCAGGGAAAAACAGTCGGAGCAGAACCAGATGCAGAAGGTGCGGGGGCAACGAATGAGGATCGCTGAGTGAATAAAATGAGCCATAGACACTGCATAAGAGAGACCAATCATAGGGAAAATGTCCACAGATCAGAGACGGGTCCAAGAGACACTGATTCACATTCTGACTAGCCAGCAGCTACAACAACGAAGAAAATAAACAGAAGAACCGCCATAATAATAAAGCCAGCATCGAATTAAAAACAGTGAAGATTCACACTCAGCTCCCAAAGAACAAAACAGCAACAGAAAAAATGCTAAAAGCCACAACAAATTCAGCCAGCATGAGAAACCTGTTTAAACGAGGACCGCCAGCCTTCACAACCACAGAAAAGACCCCACAACCCCTGAAACGACAACCGGACGACGCAGAACTGCAGCAGAAAAGGAATCAGAAGTGCATCATGAAGGACCATGAGACAAAAGTACAATTCCCAGGGTCCTTAGGGGCGTGACGTCACCGAAGTAAACAGGAAGCAAGACGCAGCCTTAGAAAACTACACGGGAAAAGAACCACATGACGCTCACCGTAGAAAAATGGGGTGACCACGGCAGACGAGAAGACCCGGACTGCTCCTGATCGGGGGCCACAGACATCCCGAACATCGCGGAAAGCACAACCCTGCAGATGCACGCGACCGCGGCGAAACGAACGCACTCTGCGCCTTCAGCCGCCCGCTGATCGCCGCAAAAGGAGAGCAGACGCGGCGAAACGAAAACCCCACATCAGAAAAATGGGGATCATCCATCCGAAGGACGGGGGGAACACAGCAAGACGTCGAAAGAGAAGGAGACCCGCGGGCATGGAGACCGGCGAAGAATGAGTGCTGAAGGTAAGAAAGAGAATGAACAACTGCACACCTGGGCTTAAATAGGACGCTGAGCAGGTGAGTTAATTGACTGAACCGCCCTAGGGTATTTACCTGTAAAACACTGCAGCGAGTATCTGCCTGAAATACGATAAATCGTCATTTATACCAAAAAAAGAAAAGGAAATCAAAAATCATGAAAATGTCAAAATGCAAACCTTTGATATGATTTTCCTTCAAAATGTCTAAATCAAAAGCTTTTCTACTTCTTTTTTAAAAATAATTTAGTAAAAATATTATATTATATTATAGTGGTTTCAAGCCTTACTATTTTATTTCATTCTCAGTTGAATACAAATTCGCAGTGACTATATGCCAAATACCTTAGCTGCAGTTTGAGAAAAGCATACTACCTTAATGTGAGGGCTGACTGATTCCTAATGTCCTGTTGCCGATCTGCTACAACATCAAAAGCTTTTGAAAATATAGAAAAAAATTTCAATGCATCTTACAACCCAACATAAGCCCCAAAATCATGATGCTAAGGCAAAGAAGAGAGGGCTGGACAGCTATAGACGATAAGCTGTTGTTGAGGAACTTGGCTTGATTGTTGGACTGACTGTTGTACTTACATTTGGGGCAGAAGAGTAACTGCAGACTTCCACATTACCCACTCGATCTACAACCACCAGCTGCACGTTAGGCGAGCAGCAGGATGCGTTGTAGGATACCAGCGCCACGTTGGCCAGGTCATAAGATGCCGTCGCCTTCTCTGAGACTGATGCTATCTATCCCAGTTCCATTTTCTTCTTTGGTCATTTCGATAAAGAGCTCCCACATAGACTGGTTGCAGCTGTTACTGCAGTTGGACTGGAGACTAAGCAAGTGGCAAACTGGAAGAGAAAAATCTGTCACCTGAATGTGGAAGACAATGAAAAGATTACCACAAATTAAAAAATATATGTATGTATAAATAAATGTATAAACTGTTTAAACACCCTGAACGACTTAATATTACTCTAAGTAACAATCAAATTGTCTAATTGGAAAAAAATACTGAGTTACAATCAGTTTTACATGTTTTTGTGCATTTTGAATAGACAGCAATTGGAAATAAAAGGCCATTAGCAATACACCTCCAATAACCCTTGTACTATCTTAGATGACCCCACCCTTACTTTGACATGTTATTTCTACCATGACAAAGGTGGATAAAGGTGGAAAGATTTCATGTAATCCATGGACACCAGTGAAGATCACAAATCATTGAAGAAAAAAGGTTCAGAGCACTGTCTAGTGGGTCTAGATGACCCAACTCCCAACGTTAAAGTGCCTAGGATAGCACAAGGGATAAACGAGTGGTTCTGCAAGTGGTGACCACAGACAACTTCTCCATCTTTATGTTTTCTGGCTTATGTTTTGGTGACTTTTGAATGCTGACAGTGTTGTCACTCCTGTAGTACCATGACACAACATCTACAACCTACACAAGTTGCCCGGGTAGTGCAATTCATCCAGGACGGCACATCAATGCAAGCTGTCGCAAGAAGCTTCGCTGTGTTTGTCAGCGTAGAGTCCAGAGCATGGAGAAGCTACCGAGATGAGATTTTCGGACCCCTTGTAAGACCGTATGCTGGTGCGATTGGCCCTGGCTTCCTCCTAATGCAAGACAATGCTAAACCTCATGTGGCTTGAGTGTGTCAGCAGTTTCTGCTACAACAGTAATGATATAATGGAATGGCCCGCCTGTTCCCCAGACCTGAATCCAAATAGCACACCTGGATCATCATGTCTCGGTCCGTCCACCAACACCATATTGCACCACAGTCTGTCCAGGAGTTGGGGGAAGCTTTGGTCTAAGTGTGGGAGGAGATCCCCAGAAGACCATCCACCACCTCATTAGAAACAAACCCAGGTGTTACATGGAAGTCATGCAGGCGTGTAGAGGCCAAACACACTACTCAGCCTCATTTTGACTTGTTTCAAAGATATAACATCCCAGTTGGATCAGTGTGTTTTTCCACTTTAATTTTGAGAATGATTCTACATCTCTCTACGCTAAAATAGTTCCATGAATCATTTTTGTGTGGTTGTGTTATCAGTACATGCAACTACATATAGACAAAAGCCTTACAAAAGAATATTTCATTCGTTCAGGTATAGGATGTGTTTTTGTTGTATTCCCTTTATCTTTTTGAGCAGAGTCTATATAATGTATAGCAATGTAGTCTTCTATCTCAAATGGACCTTTGGAAGAACAGTGAGATGCAGCACATCATAGTTGGCATCTGCACCTCCTGGAGCTTCAGCTTCTATGATCAGTGTGACACCAGTACCAGACTGGGAGGCCAGCGGTGCTGTGATACTTGCTGTTCCATTGGCACTACCTCCACTTTCCAGAGTTAAACTGGATGGGAAGGTTAAATGAAAACCTTGGTCATTGGTAGCTTTGATGACAAAGTTTCCTCCTTCGCCTGTGGTCGTCACAGAAAAGGGATTGAGGAGTGGAGTTCCAGGCTCTAAGACACTCCATGTATCAGACTGAAAACAAACAGATAAAAAGCACATTTTAAAAAGACAAATAAACAACTTTTATTTGATTTAAATGCTTTTGACACATCTTCTTCTTATCAAAGTAACAGTTTCAGAAGAGGCTCTAAGGCTGGTTGAAGACTGCCTCTGGAATGTCATTGAGGATGCCCTAGAGCAGGGGTCGGGAACCTTTTTGCCCGAGAGAGCCAAAAATGACACATATTTTTCGAAAGAGCCATACAATAATGTAGCGTCCCTTTCCCACTCTGAGGCCCGGAGAATTAAATTATTTTAAGCTTCTTTATTCTGGTACTGTAGACCACAACCAACGGCGAAAAAATAATTCAGCAACTCCTCAATCTCTCCCGCCGAGACGAGAGCGCTTCTCCCAAATTTATATTCCCCCCCTTCACCAGCCCTCCTATTTCCCTTATTCGGCCCAAAGCTGAACCCCATTGGTCCGAACTCCCCAACGACAGGCTGAGCGACAGAACTGAGGGCCAATCAGATATCTTTATGATGCGTTCAATGAACTCCGGAACTTATAACGCGACTCAACAGCCACCCAGTTAAACTCAGTGTCAACTATATGTTTAAAACCAGAAATACAAGTGAATGTGTGCATTTGATGTAATTTCTACATTTTTAAAGTACAATAAGTCTGTGGATTCTTTTTAATAACGTTGTTATGCTGTTGCTAATAAATGATGAGTATTTCTGATGAATGTGACTTCTGGTGCTGCGTGGTGGTTTTGCTGATGGTCTTGTCCGGTTGATACATGGTGAGTTTAAACTTCATGCAGGCATTGAGACTTTAAACGTGATTGTAGGTTGGTCTGAATGTTCTTTAGATGTGAGAAAGACTGCTCACATGCAGACGTGGAGCCAAACACACACTCACGCTGCAGTGAGTGACGGGTTGTGTGTTTAAAGTTATGACAATGTGCCCACTGCCCCCCTCCTCTTTCTTCCTCACACATCCCGTACCTGCAATTGCGCGCTCTTTCTCTGAGACAGGAGCACACAGTTGCAGGCATGGCAATTCACAGGTTTCCGGCTGGTACAAACTCTGTGAAATAATAGATAATAGTAAACTGAAAGTGCTGGCGCAGATTTTTTTTTCTCCAAGCACCGCTACTACTGCGCACCCTTCTGGCATCGCATCGCGCACGAGAAGGAATGGTCTAACGAAAAAAAATAATTATAATTAAAGATTTGCGAGCCAGATGTGACCATCAAAAGAGCCATATATGGCTTGCGAGCCATAGGTACCCGACACTAGCCCTAGAGGCGGTACTGTTGGTGCTCTACCCCCTCACTAATAGCACAAACTCAACTGATGGTATCTTGTCAAAATGGACTAAGTATTGTCCTCCACCCTGAGCCTACACATGACCATTAACCTGCCCTGACCCTGAGGATTCAACCAAAGTGACTTCTGTCACAGTGGAGATATCATCCTCAAGTAGAATAACCTTCAAACTGGTGTTACTGCCTTTAAAGGAAAGAAAATCAGGTCAAACTAAATGCCAAAGCTCAGAAACTGGATAAAACACAGTAAAAAGTAAAAAAAAGGGCTTTATTTTACTTGCGGTGGGACGATGTTCCACGAGGTCAAATCCTTCTAAGGGGCCCTCAGATTGCTTAATGAATCTAAAAATGAAATCAATAGGACTCTGACCTGTAAATAACACAAGTAAAGAAGAAAGTAACGCAAGGAACAATGTACTTTACAGCTTCAGAATAAGAAAACAGGGGTAAGTCACAGCGCTAAATATGGAGTCCCAAATTTTTCATAATTAAAAAAAATAAATATGACCTTGTGCAATCACGCAATCAACCAACCAATCTCTCATACATTTATAAAAAGATCATAAAACTGGGAAAAACCTTCACACAGATTTTAAACTAGCCAATAGTAAATATAATTCATTTTGCCCCTCAACACTGTGGATGTGTTGAGGTGCACACTACCACCTAGTGATGAGAGGTGTGCATTGCACCATTGTGCACTGAAGCAACTTTGATCGATCGATGTACCGTAGTTGGTACTGCTGCTTATGTCTGAATAAAGGAGTAGCCAATCATAAAAATGTCTCCACCTTGTCTGGTTTGATTGACAGACAGACTCATTCTGCTGAAAAGCTCATCATAAAATAAGTCATTCTAAAAAACAGCAATGTGAAATAAAAACAAAGCTACTTTGGAAAAGATTGATTCTGATATCTGAGTTTGAAAAAATAAGCCATAGAATTATAACAATATTCAACGTGATCAAAAATGAATATTTAAAATGTTGTTTTTGTCATGTGCGGGGAGGCTCGAGAGCCGGTAGGACCCAGACGCAGAGACAGGAGGCATAACGGTTTCGGGACTACAGGGTTTAATAAACAAACAAACAAAAGGCGCTGCCGAGCAGGATTACAAAACAAACGAAGCTTACTATGGCGTGCTAGAAACATGGAGACATGAACACCATGACAAACGGTAATGGACCAGCACAAGAGGAAGGGAGAGACGAGACTTAAATTCAGGCAGGGGAGACAAGACACAGGTGAACATGATCAGGACAGATTGAGACAAAGGAAGTAAAACTCAAAAAAACATGACAAGACAGGAAAACTTTCAAAATAAAACAGGAAACAGAACCAAACAAGACAGAACAAGAACTAAAGCAAAAACCAAGACAAAACAAACTCAAACCATGACAGTTTTAAAATAATGAACAGGTTTTTAAAGCAAAATGAATAATATTTAATAATATAATGGCTCATTTAAATCGGAGTGCAGGTTCTTGCCAATTTCATGATCTTTTTATATATTTATGAGACATTTATTGGTTGATTGTGTGACTGCACGAGGTCCTTTTTATTTTTAATGATGAACAATTTGAGACTCCATATCTAAATTCAGGTTTTTTATTCCGTCTGTTTGCTTGCTTTGATTAAAGTGGTTTGCATTACTAGGCTTAACAGTATACATTTCCATTACCATGCTGATGATGCTCAGCCATACTGATCTAATAGAGAAAAGGGAAAACTGCAAGCATGTGAAGGCTCTGAAGACTTGATTTTATATATTTTATTTCATTAAAAATATAATGAAATAAAATAACTGAAATAAATTTCAATTAACTCTTTATATTTTTTAATGAAAAGGTAAAGTTGCTCTTTAAAGCTGAATGAATAGTATGACCTATATGACTGTGAGAACTCTCAAACCTCTTTGTTTTAACATAAACATTTAAAACTATACATATTGATTTGCATATTTCAATAAAAATACCAATGTTACATGCAGGGGTTTTTCATGTGTCTTTCTTTTGTTTCCTTCCTCTGCATGTACTTAAAGAGCTGAGTGAAGACACCTGGGGCCTGTTTCAGAAAGGAGGTTCAACCAACTCTGAGGTTGAACTTGAACTCTGAGTTGGTCAATCCGGAGATTAACAACTCTGAGTTTTCAGTTTCAGAGCAGCTGATCCGCGTTAGATCAATCAACTCTGAGTGGACTGATTCGGAGGTGAGCGTGCGCACCGCGACAATAAGAAGCCATTATCAATGGAGCGCAGATATCACGAGTCACCATGGCAACCGTGAAAAAAAGAGGTCTGCGTATTTTTCGCCAGCTGAACTTGACGTGCTGCTGCAGAGTTACAGTGAATATGAGCAGATATTCCGGAAGAAAAGCAACATCGCTGCATCTGCAAAACAGAGACAGTTAGCGTGGAAAACATAGCTGCTCAAGTTAATGCCTAAGTTTGAATTTTAATCATTGTTATAAAATATTGGCTGTAATAACTTTTTAAATAGCGTAAGGAGTGAAATAAAAAATGGCGATATTTAGGTGTACTTTTGAAGTGTTATTCCTGGTGTAAATGCATGAAATGCTGCATAGTGTACAGAACCAATCTGGGGGGAAATGCATTTAACGTCGGTAATGTTTAGAGGACTTTTTTGTTAACCTTCCCCTCTTGCAAACGTTGGTCAGTTTAATATTAATACATGCAATTGTGTTTTTAAAAGTGAACTTTTGTCTACTGTTAAACCTTTCGCTGCGCGAAGACTTCTCCTTTCTTTTCTCTTGTCTTTCCGACCGTGGTCAGAAGCGCAGGGGAGATTTCCTTCAGGGCCGAAGGGAATTCTCCTTCGGGGTTCACTTCCCGTTGGAAACCCTCAACCTCCAGAGCGGATTAAGAATGACTCCAAAACAGTTATTCTGGGAATGACACCTTCTCTTTATTTAACTAAGTGCTCCGTCCTCCGAACACACAATATATTCCACACACACACCTCTGCTCCGTCCTCCCCCCCCCCCATCTGCACCTGCACTCGCCCCTCCCCTTGTCTCTCGTGGATCGCACCCCGCTCAGCACACACACACTGCAACACTACCTTGTATTGATCAAGTGGTATAAGTTTATATGGGATTAAGAAATCAAGCAGTGCTAGAAAATTGTGTTTCCAAAAAGTAATTGTTACATTAATCTAATTTAATGTCCCTGATTTCATTTTCATGTAGATGCAATCCTGCAGGAATTAAAAGAACATGGCAGCAGCTAAAAATGAAAAAAAATCGAGTCTTCTCAAATTCCTCGTACGAGGTAAATATAATTCTCTATGAATTAATGCAGCCTCCTCGTCTATTGGGTCCTCCAAAAAAGAACAAGCCATTCTTGTCACTTAGACCGTCTCTGTGTGACGGAAATGTGGGCAATGAAGGTTAAAGCGAAACATACCGCTTCGTCTTTAAAAAGGGGAGGGGCCCGGCAGAAACTTCGAGTTTGGAGAATAAAACCTGCTCCCGACCAGGTTAGGTTCACAGCATAAGTAACCATGGATACTGACTCCGAGTAGAAGTTACCTCTCTTTCAGAAACGGGTTTGACTTACTCTGCTTTCTCTGGTTTAACAAACCTCCCATTCTGAAACGGAAAACCCAGGGTTTCCCTGATTTCAGGGTTAATGCACTCAGAGTTAACACTTAACCTCCTTTCTGAAACAGGCCCCTGGTGGAGACCTGACCAGCTGCCCAATCAGGCCCAGAGCCAGCCACCAGGGCTACATATAAGCTCCTGTGAATCATTGGTGAGGAGAGCTCTTTCGGTATCAAAACCAGATGAATGGTTTCAGCATGTTGTGTTGGAGATTGTGGGAGGTTTGTGGGCAGGTAAGACAGGGTACCCTGTACACCTCACGTAGCGTACTTTCTGTTAGACACACTGGGTAAGTTGGTTGGTGCCACCCCTTGTATGTTTTATCACCACTTTCTAAAGTTGACAGTGAGTCTTTGTTTTTCTTGTTTTAGTTTTAGAGCTTTAATAGCCACGCTGGGTTTTGTTAAATTTATTTCTTTCCTTTGGCCCAAACTTGGTCCCTACCTCCCCTCCTCCATGTTCAATAAAACCCTTAAATGTCCTACATTGTGTGTTTATGTTGCGTACACTCTAGCCCTAGACTTGTACATTTGTGGACGCAACAACCAACTTCTTAGTAACTACTTTGGCATTTCGTTTCACCAGACACTCAAAAAGATTTCCAAGCAGAAAATTGATGTTTGATTTCAGCATTGTTAGGTGTCTAAC
This sequence comes from Oryzias sinensis, assembly GCA_037389245.1. Lineage (NCBI taxonomy): Eukaryota > Metazoa > Chordata > Actinopteri > Beloniformes > Adrianichthyidae > Oryzias > Oryzias sinensis. The sequence continues at coordinate 9,147,814 of CM074489.1, read as the reverse complement.
CTACAACCCTCAGGGTATAGGGATTTTGTTGACGTTAGTCTCAGTTCCCACAATCCAATTTGGGACGGCAACCGCAGAGTCCGTAAGTTTCCCACCAACTCAGCTGTGATGATTGACGGCCCTGTGAAGGTGCTATTATGAAGCTCACCTAAACAATTAAAATAGATTATGGTTAATGCAAGGTTTTTCTTTTCTTTTTGTATCTCCTAGTTGTATTTTATGCCATATTTTGGAGCGGAATTAAATCAATGTATGTCATTTTAATTGATCAGCATAGTCACCTAAAGGATTGACAAGCATGTATTCAACAGAACTTCCAGTTATGTAAATGATCAGATTTGTTAATGTTTCATCTGTACTGAAAGTGTAATTATCCGCTCTCCCCAAATTTCTGTTTGCTTGCAGAAGAGTCACCTGAGATACAAATTAAAGAATAACTGAAAATTTCCTGCACAATAGAATTAGCTGCTTCAAATCATTAAAAGTTGTCTTTTAATAATGGCAAACAATTCAACTCTGTTTTTGGATTGTCCAATCTTTTTTGTTAGCTAAAACATCACTACAAGTTTAAATTTCTTATGTTAGTCTATAATGCCTGGATAACTTAACAAGCTGCTTCCTTTAATACCTGCAAAAGTAGAACATTAAAGAAAAATGTGCTACAAAGTGTTTTACATTTACATGAAGGGTCATGTGGTGCAAAGTAATAACTAAGGAACTACAGGAACCAACTCTTATCTCTAGTCAGTTTAGTCTATAAAAATAAAAGTCATGTTTGATATAGGACAAAACAGATCGTATAGAGAAACTGAGGCCAAAAAATTCTGCCTTCAAAATGAAAAACCTTTAAACGAGCCTTCAACAAAACAAAACATTAAAGAGATCCTCAAAAAGCTTTGTGACAAGGAAAAATTTCAAATGTTTTTATAAATTTGTGGGTAGTAAATCTGTTATGACATGAGTTTCAGAAGATGCTTTGGGTAAAATATCAGTAAAATGTGTTAAAAATTAGTTTTGCTTTACACAACTTTAGTGCAGGAAAAAGTAGCAAACAATACGTAAACAATGAGTTTCAAAATGTTGCTGGGCCACACATTCTTCGTAGCTAATAAACAGGTTAATTACAAAATCCAAACCTTTTTACAAAATTAAAACTTAAAAACTGATTTTGGACTGTTCAAAGATTAACCTCTAGGATTTTATCTGAAGATACTGATATATTTATATGATGCTGACAATGACAGACTTTTAATTATATACATAGACAAAACACATAACTTTTAAAGTCACATTAACGAAAACACATGGTACCTAACCACAAACCTTATCAAAAATTGCCTGGTTTCTTAATCAGGCAATTTTTTCTTTATCATTAAGTCAGTGACCTAATACTAAAGCAATGTTCAAAATCAGCTGCCAAATAAAGCTGGAATAACCTCAAAATGGGATCCAGTCTGAACCTTCCCTGTGTTCTGACCAACACTCCATCTTGTTCAGGATCAAGCCCTCAAATGAATCAATGCTTCAGCTCCTTAGCAATGCTTGACATCTAAGTTTACAACAAAACACTGATCCCTTTGAATGCTTTTAAATTACTTTGAGAAAATAATGTAAACCTACATTATTATAAAACAATTAATGTTGGTTGATGTTTTTTTAAACACATTTTGTCTTCAAACTTTTCCTCAAGTAAAACAAAATTAGTTAACAGTAGATACTGAGTGGGTGTTGTTAGTATAAGAAAGTTTTAGGTCAAAGAAATTGTTGTTTGACCGGTGTGCATGTGTCACTTTTATTTTGAAAAGTTAAAAATGGAAGTGCCATCTCTCTTCTTCCTGTGTTTATTGATAATTGATTAATTAAACTTAATAGCATTGTATTTGTTTCATTTTTCAAGGTAAATTGGATTGATTGCATTCCAAAAATAGTGTATCAAAGCCCCCTAAAAGCATCTTGGTGTATGGAAGTACTCACAACTGTCTTGCTCTGCTCTATCAGTGCAATCACTGTGTTCTTCAGATATTCATCTTTGGCAGGCGCATCAGTGAAGAGGAAGATCTCAGAATTAGGAGTAAGTTTGTAACTTCTAGAATATCAAAAGTTTGACAATAAAAACTAAAGTAGTATTGAACACAGCATAAAATCTGAAGTCCTGAAAGACTCATTTCCGGAGTATCTCCACCGTCGTACGCTCTTAAGGAATTGATATAACCGTTGAAGACCTCAGCGTTTGTAGTCTTCATCAAAGGCCCAAAATCTGTCAGACACACGAGAGAAAAGACACATTATGGTTTTTGTTTTTTATTAATTTTACTTTATTTTTTTGAAAAGGGGCTTATGTTGGTTCATGTAACCCTTGTGCCATCCTAGGAACTTTAACATTGGGAGTTGGGTCATCTAGACCCACTAGACAGTGCTCTGAACCTTTCTTCTTCAATGATTTGTGATCTTCACTGGTGTCCATGGATTACATGAAATCTTTCCACCTTTGTCATGGTAGGGAGAACTCGTCAATGTAAGGGTGGGGTCATCTAAGATAGATGTCAGAATAGAACATATGATTTATTGTACAGGATTTTGAATTGCAGTTCTAGGAACACACCTGGAACGTTCAAAGGTACAAGAATGTAGAGTGAAGGCTCATCCTCTGTTCCAACCTTTCTATCAATTATAGTTGAAGTGATGGTCCGTACTGCTGCAATGTCGTCACCCATACTTCCTGTTGTGTCCGCCACAAAACAAAGAGCCTTACTTGATCCCTTTGAGATTCCCATTAACCTAGGACAGGGGTCGGCAAGCCAAAATGTTGAAAGAGCCAAATTGGACGAAAAAAAACAAATATGTCTGGAGCCGCAAAATATTAAAAGCCCTATTTAAGCCTTACAATGAAGGCAACACATGCAATATGTATTATTAACGATTACATTTTTATTTTCCCTGCAGTGCATTCTGCGGAGAACAACGTGTAACGTGTAACGTGACTGCTCTGTTGTGCAAGTTTAACCTCATTATAATATTAATGAATTATGTTTCATTGCTTTGATAAAATTAAAGAAATGTAATAATGAAATTCGATTTTCGATGTCATTTTTATTTTGAGGATTCGAACAAAAAACAATAAAATGGAACGTGCGTGCCCTATGACAGTCAGCTTGCGCTCGAATGACAGAAGAGCTTCAAGCATTTGCGGCGCAAAGCATTTGAGATTTTCATTCAGCTCGTTTAGCTGGCTTGTCACAGTCATCCACCAAAAAGTGCAGCTTTTTGAGACACTCAGTAACTTCCAGTTTCGGTTAGTTCAGGTCTTTGCTTTTCATGAATGTTTTCACGTGTTCTAAACAGACGACGAAGTGACGCAAAATGTCACCCCTGGACAGCCATCAGACTTTGTTGTGTAGCAGGAGATCAAAATATTTCCTTTCAACTTCATCAGCAATGCACGGAACTGACGGTGGTTCGTTTTCCATCAGCCACCTGCCTAGTGGTCCGTTTAAAGTAAAAAAAAAAAAAGCCCTGCTGGTAGAAATGTGTGTCGTAGGCTACGACGCAAATCTTCGTTGACAGAAATGTTCAAATGTAATATTGTAGTGGTGGTAATGTGCATTTTAGGTCTGTTAGCAGCAGGGCATTGTGGGATGCGGTCTCCTGACCTAATTAGGGCTCAGCATGAGCGTTTCTGTTTGCCCACGTTTCTTTTCATATGGCAGTTTTGTTGTTCCACCTTAGTTTATTCTTCCTGTTATGTTGGTTCTTTATGTTGCACCATGAGTGTGGAAGGGAGAGAGGTTGATCACGCCTGTGCAATGTTCAATGTGGTGTGTGTTCAAATTAGTTAAGGAGGCTGCGCTCTTTTTTGCCTCCTTCTCTCTGAGACTGTTCAGAGCCGTGCGGTGTGTGGGACACGAACAGTTCTCCAGCGCCGCCAGTTGATTGACAGCTCAACTTTTTTGACAGCTTGGCTCCCGTTCTGCCCGCTGCAAGTGACATACTTGCTGGGCGTTACAATATTTTTTCTACACATTCTTACAGCATTGGAAAATGTTAATAATGTTTGTGTCTTGTTTTTCCTCCTACAGAAACCATATTAAAACAAAAAATATATTACTCTCCCCCATCTTTTTACATTTTCAAACATTTTTGAAAATGCTCCAGGGAGCCACTAGGGCAGCGCTAAAGAGCCGCATGCGGCTTCTGAGCGGGTTGCCGACCCCCGATTAAAAAATGGAGGTTGGAAAAGCTTACGGTAATACGGCAGGTCAATTCTGCTCTGGGCAGTAGTGTCACTCAAGAAGGCAAAATGATTTTAATACTGAAGGAATTCTCTTTCCCCAGTAGCTCCTCGAATGTCCTCCAGCGCTGACTGGTAGGAGATATTGCCAGCTCTGCTGCTTCCCTGTGAAGATGTCCATGGCTGGAGGTGTAAGAATCTTTGTTGATCCTACCTTTAGGCTCAACTGAACTTGTTGCATCAAAGAAACCCCCATGGCTGCACTTTCCTGATAATCATGGAAACAAAACAAAAAGATTTAACCTGTAGAATTCTCAGCTTTCTAAGTAAAAGCCCAACTACTGTACATATCACAGCAAACGAACAAATGTACACTTGATTTATATATTTAAATAAAAGAAATAGTAAAGCTAAAAGTGAACACTGATGTCACTACTTTCACTACCTCAACACAAGGGGCATAAACCAAAAAAACAATATTCTTTAACACATTTTTGTGAATCAGGATAATTTTGTCAATAAAAATGCTGGATTCAGTAGATTTTTTTTGTTTTTTTTACCTTTTCGGTTTGTTCCCAGACAAAGACCTAACAACAAAGTATCCAGATGTCAAAATATTTCCTGCTATTATATTCTCCAAAATGTTGTTGCTGCAGTCGTCCCCATTACAGCTACGGCAGGTTGCAGTGGTTTTAGCAGCAGAGAAACATGAAATTCTAGGCATCTTTTTTGACTAATAAATGTAAAGATGGTCTAATTTGTGGTTTTTACCTGCAATATTTCCAATGTTGGCGTTCTTTCTGATCATATTTATGTTGGGAAATGTGTTTCCTAATTCAACCCAGTTGCTGTGACTGTAGAAATCCTGCAGGTGTAGAGGTAAAGGGGGAGCTGGACAAAAATGTGAAGATTACATTTCGTGCAACTGACTGTTACTATAAAAATCAATTAATCATCAATAAAAACAACATATTACTTATTTTTTCTTGTAATCTCACTTTTTCATTCTGTAATATAGTTACTATTTTAGCTTCCAATTTGGGAGACATTACGAATAACTTAAGCATTTGACAAAACTTTCAATGTTTTCCAAACATAACAGTAATTTTCATATTTTGTCAAATTTCTCATTATTCCTAAAATAATTCAGAATATTTTCATTATTTTAGGCTGCTTTTTTAATAAGTTTAATTTGCTGGACTTATGTTCATCACCAGGTGAGAACTTAACTTTTTTTTAAAGTTGGTATTTTTTACTAGGTCTTCTAGCTTTGATCAACCAACATAAAACTACCACAATACTCAGTAAAAAGTCACTCCTTTTTTTTATTTGAGATTTGTTTCTTCAACACTGAATTAACATTCTTAAAAAACACTCAAAAATACACACGAAAAAGCACTATGAGAAAATACCTGTAAGGTGTGTAGTATCCCTCCCAGGTTAAACCTTGCTGTCAAATAATTTTGTCTCTTGTTTGCAGCCTTTACTGCTAACAAACCATCTGTGATGAGCCTCTGTCTTTCTACTAAAAGCTCATCATCACCGTGGTAAAAGGGCATCAAGGAGTTGTCGTAAAGCTGTGGCCGCATTCATGCTTTGGATGAATAAGATTTTAGGAAGGAAGAATTTGTAGGATTTTGGAGTGTCACATGCATTAGAAAAGGACTTGGCAGTGAAAGGTTGGGCCTGGAACACACATATTTATATGTCTAGTTGTAGTCTCCAAGAAATAGGTTTACACCAAAACCAAGAGCTCCACTCTGTACATTGAGGAGATACAACCATGCCAGCCACAACATGACTGCACAATCTGTTGGGGAAAAAAAGACAGAATGGAAGAAAACATTACTTCTTTGTAAAAAAAAAACAAAACATTTTTTTCTTTTCCCTGCTTTAAAAAAGTTTTTCTGTAATTCCCCTTTCTTGCACAACTCAGTTATGTTACGTGAACCAACGGAGGAACCCAAGTGCAGGAACGACAACGAGTCGGCGTAACGTAGAATACAGGCTTTTAATGCCAAGAGCACACTTGACCATGAGCATGAATGAAAACGCTGCGACAACCACAGAACAAACAGAGCAGCTTAAGAAGGGAACCTAATCAAAGAGAACATGAACACCAGCTGTGAAAACACCGGGGACAGGTGAGGGAGGAGGAGCCAGCAGGAGGGTTGCAGCTGAGCAGCAGGGCCATCCATGACAGAACCCCCGTCCCTAAGTCCGGCTACCAGACGGACCCCGACGAGGCTGATCCGGATGGAGGCGATGGAAACGGGCGATCATCGAGGGGTCACAGATGTGACGTTCGGGCACCCACTGCCGATCTGCCGGACCGTAACCCTCCCAGTCGATTAGGTACTGAATACCCCGCCCGACCCTCCTGGAGGCGAGAATCTCCCGGATAGTGTAAACCGGACCACAGCCCACCATCCGCGGAGCAGGAGGAGGAGCGGGAGCGGGCTGCAGGGGGGAGTCCTGGGCAGGCTTCAACATGCTGACGTGGAACACGGGATGCACCTTCATGGAGCGAGGCAGGTCCAGTCTTACAGCCACAGGATTAATGACACGGGTGATGGGAAACGGACCAATGTATCTTGGGTGCAGTTTCCTAGGGCCACCCCGCAAACGGATGTCAAACGTGGACAGCCACACCCTGTCTCCCACCTTGTAGTCAGGAGCGGCAGATCTCCTACGGTTGGCCACCGTAGTGAAACGCTCCTGGTTCCTTAGGAGCTCCAGCCGGAACTTGCTCCAGGTGCGACGACATCTTCTCACGAACGCCGCCGGTCCCGAGGAGGATGCCAATTGCTCCTGGTGTGGAAACAAGGGTGGCTGAAAACCATAGGCGGCCTGAAAGGGAGAGTACCCCGTAGAGTTAACCAGGGAGTTATGGGCGTACTCAACCCATGGGAGTTGCGAAGACCAGGTTCTGGGGCTCCTCCTGCACATGGCACGCAGCGATGTCTCCAGGTCCTGATTGTACCTCTCTACCTGGCCGTTGGTCTGAGGATGGAATCCAGAACTCAGACTGACCTTGATCCCTAGGAGGTTGCAGAACTCCTTCCAAAAGGCGGCGATGAATTGTGGGCCCCGGTCCGACGTGATGTTCTGAGGAAGTCCATGAAGGCGAAACAGGTGGCGCGAAACCAGGGTTGCCAGTTCCTTGGCTGAAGGGAGTCTCTGCAGGGGTATGGCATGGGCCAACTTAGAAAACCGGTCAATGATTGTGAGAATAACCGTACTACCTTGTGAGTTAGGTAATCCGGTAATGAAGTCCATGGAAACGTGGGACCAAGGTCTAGACGGCACAGGTAGAGGGTGAAGTAGCCCAGCTGGGGGGGTCCTGGGGGTCTTGACACTGGCACACACATGACAGGCTGACACAAAAGCCCGTATGTCAGAGGACATAGAGGGCCACCAGAAACGCTGGGCAATAAGGAACCCAGTCCTCGTAACACCAGGATGGCAGGCCAGTCTGGACGAGTGCCCCCACTTTAACACCATGGTACGAAGAGTTGAAGGCACATAGAGTCGGCCTTCCGGACAGCCCGCGGGGATGGAGGAAGGATCTGGGACGGATGCCTGTACCTTTTGCTCCAGCGACCAGCGGGTGGTCCCTAGCACCATGCGCGAGGGAAGTACAGGTGCGCCTTCAGCAGGTCTCTCCTCCTCCTCCAGTTGGTACTGACGGGAGAGTGCGTCCGATTTGACGTTCTTACTCCCAGGTCGATAGGAGAGGGTGAAATCGAACCTGTCGAAGAACAGAGTCCACCTGGCCTGGCGGGGAGAGAGGCGTTTAGCAGACCGGATGTACTCAAGGTTCTTGTGGTCCGTCCAAACCAGAAAAGGCTGCTCAGCCCCCTCCAACCAGTGGCGCCACTCCTCCAGGGCCACCTTCACAGCCAGCAGTTCTCTGTTCCCTATATCGTAATTTCTCTCCGCAGGAGTGAGCTTGCGGGAGAAATACGCGCAGGGATGAACTTTATTATCGGACGCCCTCTGTGACAACACAGCCCCCACACCTGACTCAGACGCATCCACCTCCACAATGAATTGTTTGGAGGGGTCAGGCTAAGTCAGTGTAGGGGCTGCAGAGAAACGTCTCTTCTGCTCACAAAAAGCTTTCTCAGCTTCTTTGTCCCAAACCAAATGCATTTTATCAGACGTAATCCTATGAAGGGGTGCAGCAACGCCACTGAAACCTCTGATAAAACGTCTATAAAAATTGGCGAACCCCAAGAAGCGCTGAAGTTGCTTCCTACCAGAGGGAACCGGCCACTCCAGAACGGCCTGAACCTTGGAGTCATCCATCTGGACCTGGCCTGGAGAAACCACATACCCCAAGAACCGAGTCTGCGTAGTGTGGAATTCGCATTTCTCGGCCTTGCAGTAGAGGTGGTTCTCCAGGAGGCGCTGGAGGACGGCTCTGACGTGCTGCACATGTGTATCTAGGTCAGGAGAAAAAAATCAAAATATCGTCCAAGTACACAAACACAAATTTGTTCAGCATATCCTTCAAAACATCATTAATCAAGCATTGAAACACTGCCGGAGCATTTGTTAGTCCAAAGGGCATGACTAAATATTCAAAATGTCCGCTAGGCGTGTTAAACGCAGTCTTCCACTCATCTCCCTCTCTCACACGAACCAGATGATATGCGTTCCTGAGATCCAGCCTAGAAAAAATACGTGCCCCGCTTAGCAGGTCAAACGCAGTGTGCAGCAGAGGTAAGGGGTAGGTGTTACGCACAGTGATCTTGTTCAAACCCCTGTAGTCAATACAGGGCCGCAGGCCCCCATCCTTTTTGCCCACAAAAAAGAAACCCGCCCCAGCAGGCGAGGAGGAAGGTCTAATGAGCCCCGCCTGTAAACTCTCCCGCAGATACGTGTCCATGGCCTCTCTTTCAGGCGACGACAAGGGGTATATATGGCCCTTAGGGGGTTGGGTCCCTGGCAGAAGGTTGATGGCATAGTCATAGGGGCGATGGGGAGGTAGAGATTTGGCACGTACCTTACAAAATACAGAACTTAAATTATGATAAACGGACGGAACTTTACTAAGGTCTGGGGGATCCGGAGACCGCTGTACCTCAACAGCATCTCGGGCTGCAGCCGAAGAAAGACAGTTTAGTAGACAGAAGGGGCTCCAAGATAGAAACCGCCCTGTAGCCCAATCTATGTGCGGTTGATAACCAGGGGAACCCTAGAATTACAGGGGGTGAAAGAGCCTTAACCACATAAAAAGTCATAGTCTCTGTGTGGTTTCCCGAGACAGTCACCGAAACCATAACGGTGCGGTTAGAAACCTTGTGTATTACAGACCCGTTTATGGCATGGATCTCCAATGCCGGAGACAAAGGTTCGAGGGGTATCATAAGTCTCTCCACCACCTCCAGGGAGATCAGATCCTCATCCGAACCCGAGTCTATGAGAGTCTCAAACTCCTCCTGGGCCCCGGCAAATGCTACTAAGACTCTGGTTGATGGACGAGAGGGCGAGGAAAAAACAGTATTGCGGCTCACCAGTTTCCTCATTGCTGGGGAGCCCTGGCGTTTCCCGGGCAATGACGCACAATGTGTCCAGACCGTTCACAGTAGAAACATAGACCCTCTCGCTGGCGACGCCGACGTTCAGCCATGGAGAGCCGGCCTGCTCCTAGCTGCATGGGCTCCGGGGGAGGGATGGAAAACCGACGCGGAGAGCTAGATAGAGACGGAGACGGCTCCTCCGGAAGCGATGGGCGGGGCCCGGGGTGACCGCGTCGCTCCCGACCTCGTTCCCTTATCCTCCGGTCGATGCGACCCGCCAAGTCGATCAGCTCCTCCAGGTCCTCCGGAAGCTCCCTCGCCGCCAGCTCATCCTTCAGAGCGTCGGACAGCCCCCGAAGGAAAACGTCAGTAAGAGCCTCCTCCGGCCAGCGGGTACTGGCAGCCAAGGTCCGGAACTCCACCGCGTAGTCCGAGACGCTGCGGGAACCCTGTTGGAGGCTGAGTAGTTCCGAAGCGGCAGCTCGGTGAGGTGTGGTGGGGTCGAACACCGTTAGTAGCCGGGCGGAAAAGTCACGAAAGGAGCGTCTCAGCCCTGATCCGCGTTCCCACTCCGCCAGTCCCCATCGTTTGGCTCTCCCGGTGAGGTAGCTCAGAGCAAACGCCACCTTGCTCTGTTCGGAGGGGAATTCACATGGATTAAATTCAAAGTGAAGACGGCAGGAGGTGAGAAAAGCCCGACAGTCCTCAGCCGAGCCATCAAAAGACTCAGGATGACCCAGTCTGATCTGCCGAGTCGGGGATGAAGGTGTATGCTCCTGCTGAGAAAGGCGTGCGTGGAGCTGCTGCATACCCGACATGACCTCCTGCATACCCGACATGACCTCCTGCATCTCCTTTCCGAAGACGGAGCCAGCCTCGGGGGAGGGCCCAGGTAAGTGCCTCGAATCAGAAGTTCCTGCTGGGTTGGACATGGTCGCAGCGTAATGTTAAGTGAACCAACGGAGGAACCCAAGTGCAGGAACGACAACGAGTCGGCGTAACGTAGAATACAGGCTTTTAATGCCAAGAGCACACTTGACCATGAGCATGAATGAAAACGCTGCGACAACCACAGAACAAACAGAGCAGCTTAAGAAGGGAACCTAATCAAAGAGAACATGAGCACCAGCTGTGAAAACACCGGGGACAGGTGAGGGAGGAGGAGCCAGCAGGAGGGTTGCAGCTGAGCAGCAGGGCCATCCATGAAAAGTTAGTGAAAAGAGGCCCATTGAAAAGATAAAATTGTAAATTGCATATACTTATTTGGCACTTTTTTACCTTCATAGAAGCCCCAAAGCCTGTTACAGTAATGCAAACACATGATGGCGATGACTGGACTCAAATGGATAATACACAAAACAGTTTGATTTACACTTGGCGGAACTTCAGAACTTCTTTCCAGATCAGGTTGCTTGTGCAACCTGATTGTTTGGTTTTATTCTAAGCAAATAAATCACAGTTCTTTCCTTATAGCACGCCTGGGAACGGTTGAAGAAAATCAACCTTTTCCCAAAATGAGCATATTTCCTTAATCTCAGTGTTTGCAAGAGTCTTGTTGCTCTGTGGTGAAACAAGTCATCAGGTTTCAAAAACAGATTTTCAAGAAAGCTATATGAAACAGTCATCTTTTATCGGCAGTAAAGTGGTACGTGACTTCACCTCAGAAAGTTAATAATGAGCTCCAAAATAAAGGGATCACATAAAACATGAAGTGGTTCTTTTCTTCTTTGTTACCATGTTGATCATCACAGTGATCATTGGATGTGTCTCCTGTGATTCCTGTGACGTCATTTCCGGGTGAGCGTTTTCCAGTGTTAGTCGTGTTTGACTAGTTCTTTCTTCTTTGGCATTAGCCTGACTACTATTGCTTACTTTAAGTGTTATCTGGTTTAATATTCACATTCACATCTAGCACCTTTTAGTAGCAAATACACTACTGTTAAACCGCTTGCTGTTCAGTTTTCTAAGTATGCTAAATAAACCACTTCTCTTTACCTTAACACCGCTAGCCTTAGCCTAGAACCTAGCATGGCCACCACTCCTTCTATCTTTTCCCCTCTCTCCTGCCCCATGTGCCATATGTTTAGTGAGGATTCTGCCTCCTTTAGTGAAGATAGCGGTAAGTGTTTTAAGTGAAGTCTTGTGTTAAACTTGGAGGCCAGGCTAGAGCAGTTAGAAGCGCGACTCTGCACAGTGGAAGCTAAACCGGCTAGCCAGGTCGTTACGCGTAGCGTGGGCCTGGCTGCCAGGGTTACCAGTTAGCACCCCAGCGTCTTCCCAGCAGCCAGGAAACACACAAGGGTTTGCACCGGTTGGGAGAAAACATAGTGCTAAACGTAAAAACTTAGAGCACCCGAGACTCCACGTTAGTAATAGGTTCTCCCCCCTCAGCGACACACCCGCTGAACCCTCAACTCTGGTTATCGGCTCCTCTGAAGCTAGAAACGTGGAGCTCCTAGCGGCTACAGTCAGGTGTTATCCGGGGGCCAGAGTTGGTGACATCGAGGGGAACCTTAGGATGTTACCTCAGAGTAAGTCTAGGTTCCGTCGAGTCGTGATTCACGCAGGTGGTAATGATGCCCGACGGACACAATCAGAGGTGGTTAAGTTAAACGTAGCATGGGTGTAAAAACTGTCAGGTGGGGAGGGTTGGTGAGCGTGAAGGACCCAGAATGCAGAGACAGGAGGCACACAGTTCCAGGGCAGGGGGATTTAATCTTAACAAAAAGCGCTGCAGAGCAGGGAAACAAAACTAAACTCACTGTGGGCAAAAAATGAACATGGCAGAAGGGAAGAGCCGATAAAGACGTTAGAGACATTACATTAGAGACATTGGTTAATATTGATTAACCAATACAAAGAAACCCAAACCATGACAGTACCCCCTCCCTTAAGGAACCGCACCGAGGTTCCAAAAGTCAACCAAGGAAAAGGGGGCCCGTGAGACAAACTTAGATAGGCAACAGAGTACAGGGAGGCAGGGCTTGGCACACCAGTGAGGCCGAGAAGAGTCCGGAGGAAGGCCGGGAGGCCGCGCTGTCCGGCGAGGCAGGTCCGGAGGACGGCCGAGAGGACGGCCGGGAGGCCGCGCTGTCTGGCGAGGCAGGTCCGGAGGACGGCTGGGAGGACGGCCGGGAGGCCGCGCTGTCCGGCGAGGCAGGGCCGGAGGACGGCCGGTTATTCTGCAGCCAGATCAAGAAAATCTACAAGGGGGATTCTCCTGTTCAATGGGGCACTGATCAAAGAAATAAAGAAAAAGAAGATCCCAGACCAGATTTAACAAACTACTACAAACGGTACATACAAACCACTCACAGACTTGACATAAATGGCAATTTCAAACAATGTATAAGCATATTTTATACCATGGTCAGTTACAAAAGCAATACGTATTGACCAGGTTTTAGTCCTTAATTTTTTCTTTTTTCCGATTCGTGGCCGAAATAAAAAAAATGGTCGGACATCAAATTCGAGGCATAAAACCTCTAGCGTTTTATCGCCAAAGTGTGTCTGCCACGGGTGGGGGAAAGGGGACACCGAAGCTGACCCTTCTTGATGAGAGACTGAGGCGGAGGGGGACACTTGGGAAACCATACATAGCTGCAAATTGAGCTTTCTTGTTTGCCTGTTCACCCCCTGTGTATGGAAACTTTATGGAATCATGGGACGAAGCTATTATGCCTTTTAACACGTCTGGCATTACCCGGCTAAGGGTCAGCTGAGATATTCCTGACGTGTCAGCCAATTCCCTATGAAAAGTGCCAGTCGCCAGGAATCCTATAGTCTTGTTAGGACTTGAAGTGGGACTGGCACGGCGTGGTTCCTCCGAGTGCTCCTCTGTAACGCCAGGCCCAAAAGCCCGCAGAGGTCCAACAGGACGGCTCGAGGAAGTCGGAACCAGCTCATAAGCCACTCGTCCCCGTTTGCCAGCAAGTCTTCTTGCTATCTAAAGATGCGTTCACTCCGAATTCTTCAGTTTGCCACATCTTCTAAGAGCATAAGATCAGCCATTGTGCGTCATTACGCATTGTGATGGGGCATTTTATTTCCATCCATTTAATTGCATCTGACAAGCTACAGATGTGGGTAAAAATCGACGTGGAAATGGGAAATTGTTCAGCGCAAATGTAATTTCTTATTGCTTTCTGAATGGTTGAGACATACGTCATACATTGTTTTATCAAAAAGTACAAAGTACAAAGTACAAACAAAGTAAAGGCATATGCATGAATACCATAATTCCGTAGCTTATGAAGAAATGTTTTACTATGAAAACAACTTTCCCCATTGGACAATTAATACGTCTGTTGGTCGGTCTGTCGGTCTGTCTGTCGGTCTGTCTGTCGGTCGGTCTGTCGATGGGTCTGTCGGTCTGTCTGTCTGTCGGTCTAATTGCACCTACATCTGCTCCGCCAAACGGACACATTGACGAGAATATCAGTTTTGTACATTATTTCGTTCTGTTCACTATATTATTTATGAAGATGAATTGCACAACATGCCAATATTGCAGAACATATTTCACTTTTCTTATTGTAAATATGTGTTCATTTGAATTTCTGTTGTAATTTTTGTTTGATTTTTTTTTGTTTGCTTCACTGCTGATCGATCAAACAGGTGTTCGTGTAGGCTGTTAATTGTAAGACTTGCTTTCTGAAGTCTTCATGTTATTTATGAGAGGCAGTATTGTCATTTTCACTTTCACGTGTTTCTTCCATCTGCCGACGGTGTTGCCATTTCTCATTTCACCCATTTTTGTGCGTACGCCTGGGTCAGAGCTTGCGTGAAGGACCGCACATTTTCCCGTCAAGTTTGCTTTTTATAAATATCAATTATAGAGTGGCGTACGCCTTCTTTTGTGCGTACGCAATGTTTATAAATGAGGCCCCTGGTCTTTATTTCCCAGAAGATACGATCGGTTTGCTCAAAAACCCGGATTTCCGGAAGACTTTCATCACTGATGAGTTAATCACTGATAACAACCTTAGTCTTCTAGCCTTAACAGAAACTTGCAAAGTGCAGCCTTTGACACTATTGACCACAGTATTTTACTCCATAGGTTAGAGCAGGACATAGGGATCAGAGGATCTGCTCTCCAGTGGTTTAAATCCTATCTGTCCGATAGATCTTCTTCTTTCTCTTTCAGCTTTTCCCATCAGGGGTCGCCACAGCGAAACAACCTCTCCTTCGAGGATGAGTGGCATGGTTAACTTGGCAATGTTTTACGGCGGATGCCCTTCTTAATGCAACCCTCTCAATTAATCTGGGCTTGGGACCGGCACAGAAGCAGTGAAGGGAATAGGGAGCAGCCCGGATTCGAACCATGGTTTCACAGACGGAAGGCGCTGCAAACCAGCACGAGCCAAACCAGCTCCACTATCTGTCCGATAGATATCACTACGTTAATGTAAATGGACATTCCTCTCAGTGCACTCGAGTTAACTATGTAGTCCCACAGGGCTCAGTTTTAGGACCCATCCTGTTTACGCTTTAGGAAACATAATCAAGAAACACAGCATTAATATTCATTTTTATGCCGATGATACGCAGTTGTATTTACCCATGAAACCTGACCAGAATGACAATATAGAGAAACTGAATGCCTGCATCAGAGACATCATGACCTGGATGACAATTAATTACCTCCTCTTGAACCCAGAAAAACTGAGGTCATTATACTAGGTCCTAAAAACCTCAGAGATACTCTGTCTGATCAGATAGTCTCCCTGGATGGCACAATTATAGCCCCCAATTCCACAGTTAGAAACCTTGGGGTTTTGTTTGACCAGGATTTATCATTTAAGGCTCACATATCTCAGGCATGTAGAACTGCCTTTTTTTCACTTGCGGAATAGTGCTAAGATCAGAAATATAATTTCTAAGAGTGATGCTGAAAAACTCATCCATGCATGTGTTACGTCGAGGCTGGATTACTGTAACTCCTTGTTAGCAGCGTGTCCTAAGAGTTCCTTAAGAAGTCTCCAGCTTGTTCAGAACGCAGCAGCTAGATTGTTAGCAGGAACCAGCAGAAGAGACCACATCACTCCTGTGTTAGTTTCGCTCCATTGGCTCCCAGTTGATTCCAGAATCAAGTTCAAGATCCTCCTGTTAACCTATAAGGCCTTACATGGACAGGCCCCGTCCTTTATTAAGGACCTCATAGTCCCATCCAATAAGAACACTTCGCTCGCAAAATGCAGGACTGCTTGTGGTTCCTAGAATTAGTAAAAGTACGGTTGGAGGTAGAGCGTTTAGCCACCAAGCCTCTGTTTCATGGAATAAACTCCCAGCTCATGTAAGAGAGGCCGACTCAGTTTCTACATTCAAAGTTAGACTGAAAACATTCCTCTTTGGACAGGCTTATTGTCAGACTAGCTAGTATTCAGAGATTATTTAACTTAATGTTATTGTGTTTAAATTAAACTTAATAAGAATAACTATTTTTTTTTAAAGGCTGCTTTTTTAAATTTATTTAATATTTTTTCTTTTTCTTTCTTTCTTTTATTTATTTATTTATTTTAATTTTTTTCCTTTTTTAATTGGGGGGGCTGGGGGGGGGCGGTGTGCTAGTCCTTAGGGAGGTCAGGGCATGAATGGTGGGGCTGGACCTCCTGCCCCACCGTTTTGGCGCCGGGCCCCTTCCTTGCTGGCTGTCTCTCGGCGCTGCGAGGCTCTGACCTCCATCTGCGGCTGGCTTGCTGCCTCCTGACTGCCTGGCCGCCCTGGGAGGGGGGGTGCCTACCGCGGCCGGCTGGGGGGCCGGTCGCTCGGGGGAGCCTTTTTTCCCCGGTTGTGCCCATCCGCCTGCTCCTCCCCGCTCTCACCCAAACATGTGTTCCACACAGTTACATAGGGCTCCGGGAACTGGATCGGTGGGGTATGCTGGCGGGGCTCACTGGGGGTATTTCTCTCTGGGGTCGCGTTGGCGCCCGCCCTCCATCCTGGTTTTACTTGCATATTAGACACCCTGATTCATCTAGGGCATTGTGGGGAGGGTCAGGTGGTGGTGGAGGGGGGCATGGTGAAACATCCGTGCTCATCTTTCACTGGTCCCCCCCACAATTTTAACTTCCACTTTAGACACACACACTGCATGTTAGCAGCACACACACAGCGAATACACACCACACACAGAGGGACCCCGGAGTGGGGGGGCTCTGTGGCTTGGCAGCGGTGGGGCCCCCCTCACTGGAGACCTCCTATTTTACCTGCAGCACACACACAGCACACCCACACCTCCATACTTGGGTGGGGCCGGTCTTCACCCGCCTGGTCCTCTCAGGGCGGCCGGGCTTGTGGGTATCCTGTCCGCTGCGGTAATTGCTCGGGCATGCGGCGCTGGGGGGTCGGTTGGCCGGAGGGGGTTA
>CM074489.1:9115802-9130191 GCA_037389245.1 Oryzias sinensis | reverse complement strand
AAAACCACTGCAACCTGCCGTAGCTGTAATGGGGACGACTGCAGCAAGAACATTTTGGAGGATATAATAGCAGGAAATATTTTGACATCTGGATACTTTGTTGTTAGGTCATTGTCTGGGAACAAACCGAAAGGTAAAAAAAAAACAAAAAAAATCTTCTGAATCCAGCATTTTTATTGACAAAATTATCCTGATTCACAAAAATGTGTTAAAGAATATTGTTTTTTTGGTTTATGCCCCTTGTGTTGAGGTAGTGAAAGTAGTGACATCAGTGTTCACTTTTAGCTTTACTATTTCTTTTATTTAAATATATAAATCAAGTGTCCATTTGTTCATTTGCTGTGATATGTACAGTAGTTGGGCTTTTACTTAGAAAGCTGAGAATTCTACAGGTTAATTCTTTTTGTTTTGTTTCCATGATTATCAGGAAAGTGCAGCCATGGGGGTTTACTTGATGCAACAAGTTCAGTTGAGCCTAAAGGTGGGATCAACAAAGATTCTTACACCTCCAGCCATGGACATCTTCACAGGGAAGCAGCAGAGCTGGCGATATCTGCAACCAGTCAGCTTCTGGAGGACGTTCGAGGAGCTACTGGGGAAAGAGAATTCGTTCAGTATTAAAACACTTTGACAGTCTTGAGTGATGTACTGCCCAGAGCAGAATTGACCTGCCGTATTACCGTAAGCATTTCCAATCTCCATTTTTTAATCGGGGGTCAGCAACCCGCTCAGGAGCCACATGCGGCTCTTTAGCGCTGCCCTAGTGGCTCCCTGGAGCATTTTCAAAAATGTTTGAAAATGTAAAAAGATGGGGGAGAGAAATATATTTTTTGTTTTAATATGGTTTCTGTAGGAGGAAAAACAAGACACAAACATTATTAACATTTTCCAATGCTGTAAGAATGTGTAGAAAAAATATTGTAACGCCCAGCAAGTACGTCACTTGCAGCAGGCAGTACGGGAGCCAAGCTGTCAAAAAAGTTGAGCTGTCAATCAACTGGCTGCGTGGAGAACTGTTCGTGTCCCACACACCGCACGGCTCTGAACAGTCTAAGAGAGAAGGAGGCAAAAAAGAGCGCAGCCTCCTTAACTAATTTGAACACACACCACATTGAACATTGCACAGGCGTGATCAACCTCTCTCCCTTCCACACCCATGGTGCAACATAAAGAACCAACATAACAGGAAGAATAAACTAAGGTCCATCCATCCATTTTCTGTACCGCTTTGTCCCTTTCAGGGTCACGGGGCTGCCGGAGCCTATCCCGGCTACTTGGGCGTAGGCAGGGGATGCCCTGGACAGGTCGCCAGTCTGTCGCAGGGTAGAACTTCCGCAATCACACACCCATTTACTCTCACACTCACACCTAGGGACAATTTAGAGTTGCCAATTAACCTATGAAGCATGTTTTTGGACGGTGGGAGGAAGCCGGAGATCCCGGAGAGAACCCACGCATGCACGGGGAGAACATGCAAACTCCACACAGAAAGGTCCCCCTTTGATGTAGTTTATCATGTCCCCCAGCCGGGACTTGAACCAGGGGCCTTCTTGCTGTGAGGAAAGAGCGCTAACCACTGCGCCACCGTGCAGCCCCTAAGGTGGAACAACAAAACTGCCATATGAAAAGAAACGTGGGCAAACAGAAACGCTCATGCTGAGCCCTAATTAGATCAGGAGACCGCATCCCACAATGCCCTGCTGCTAACAGACCTAAAATGCACATTACCACCACTACAATATTACATTTCAACATTTCTGTCAACGAAGATTTGCGTCGTAGCCTACGACACACATTTCAGTCAGACAACTCTTGCAGAAGAATATTTATTCACAACATCTTTAGGTTGACATTCACAATTTGATTCACAACTTCGTTTTGGCATAAGGCTCCGTTCAATTCCTTGACACACTTATTTTTTTTTCATACACTTTTGGGTAACAACCCCCCGTAACGGAGCCCACAGGTGGAAGCCGGGGAGGAGGGAGGGGCAAAGAATGAGCGCTGAAAGTAAGAGAGAATGAACAATCGTACACCTGAGTCACTGACCGCCCTGGGGAGGTAACCTGCACAATTCTGCAGTGTCTTGCCCAGAAAATCATTGAATCTGGCTCTTTCAGTCGAACAACTCTTGCAGAAGAATATTTATTCACAACATCTTTAGGTTGACATTCTGAATTTGATTGTGTTTGTGAAACCGTTCAATTCAGCAACCCTTATTTTTTCCTTTTGGGTAACAACCCCCCAACACCGAATGATAGAAGAAGAAAATGTGAATGTGAATGTATAATCAATTGAGTAAATAAGATGAGGAGTGTGTTTATTGACATTCCATTTCACTTCATTTCATTTCATTTCATTTTCATTTTCCGAAGTATGACTGCTATGTGTTTACCAGTACCGTGGCCCGTTGGGCCGCTCGCCAGGCACTCTAGAGGAACATTCTATCAATGTCTGCTATGTGTTTACCGGCACCATTGACCGTTTGGCAAAACCCGCCAGAACCACTCTCAGAAGACATTCTATCTAGTGTATCTGCTATGTGTTTACCGGCACCATTGGCCGTTTGGCGCTCCCTTGAGGCCACTAAGAAAGGAACATTCCTATCTAGTGTATCTATGTGTTTTACCGGCACCATTGACCGTTTGGCGCTCGCCGAGAACCACTCTCGAAGACATTCTATCATGTGTTACCGGCACCATTGACGTTTAATGGCTCCATGAGCCTCTCTGAAGGGTTATGCTATCTAGTGTATCTGCTATGTGTTTACCGGCACCATTGACCGTTTGGCGCTCTCCCTTGAGGAGAACCACTCTGAAGGAACATGCTATCTAGTGTATCTGCTATGTGTTTACCCATTTTTGGCCGTTTAGCGCTCCTTCGAGAACCCTCTGAAGGAACATTCTATCTAGTGAATCTGCTATGTGTTTACCCGGCTTTGTGGGCGTGGGCGCTCCCTTCGCAGGGGGTATACTACCTGAAGGAAGGGGAAGAATGAAGAACCAACAAAGATTACACAACCTGATTAAATTTTTTGCTTTTATAATGCAGTTAATCCTTCTCATTCGCGGCTTCCACCTGACTTAACATATTTCATGTTCCCCTAACCAGGCCTAATTTTTCTTTAGCACTAATATTTCATCAATTTAGCTAACATATCCTCTGAAAGGCGGAAGGATCACCTTCTATTGCTCTCCAGCGAAATAGTGGCATGAAGAGCAGCAAGCTGTAGCAGCGCCTATTCTCCAGGAGTGCAGGGTGTAGGTCTGACGGAAGACATAGAACAGAGCGTCTTTACGGCACCAGATCAAGGAATGCGGGGGGTGTGACATGGATTAAGCTGAAGCGAAGAGCAGACAGGGGAAGTGGGGGTTATTGAGCTCAGGATCTTTGATGCATAGATAAAGACAAAAGCATAATTAGTCTGGGGCAAAAAGAATATAAAATAACCCAGAAACAGCAGATTTTTTTAAATTCTTGATGCAAATAGACCAACAATTGCTTTTAAAGAACAGTCCTGAAAGTGAAATTTAGTTAGTTATTAAGTAAAAGTCCTTTATGGATTCATTTAAATATAAAACCGCCAGAATCTGCAATTCAGTAAAAAGAATTGATAGAAATATAGAACCTGCCAAGAAATCTCAACACCAATTTAATGTACACTAATGTAAGAGATGTAACCTTTAACAATAATTCAGAGGGCGCACCTTCAGAAAGGTCATGAGGAGCCTTGGGTGATGGAAGGTAACCAAGGGCCAAAATATTTGTGATGAGGAAGATCTATCATCCCAAGTAGCAATAGATACTTGGCTAAACCGGTTATGACATCAGTGAGGTCCTCAAATAGGTGGACAAGCACAGACTATTGAAGTTTTAATTAGCCAAGGGCATCTGGATGCTGCAAAAAAAACAAAAAAGAAGAACTTCCGATCACGAGGGATTAAACAGAGTTTGAAAATATTTTAGCTAGACTGAACATTAGCATTTAGAGGCAGAGAATAACGAGGCATAAAGAATGCCTCTAGCCAAGTGCCATCTGCTAAAACAGGGCAGAGAGAAGACTAATGGACACAAGATTTAACTCTTGAACTAAGCTTGAGAGAGTGTAAGTGATAATTTCTCCGGTCAGGGTTAAAATTGCTCATGGTGTTATTAAACACTACCCAGTCAACCCGATGACACATAAAATTATCATTTCACAGAAACAACCTCAATATAATCTCCATGGCTGAATTCTCTCATAAATTGTACTATGCAAAAATACATAAATAAAATCTCATCTAACTAAACGATCCCTTACACACCATTAGAGCTGTGAATTCAGGCAACGGACAAACACAAACCACTCTTCATAAATCTTTCCCCCAAAACAGAAGGTGCAGCCTCAGAAAGAACAAATTAAGGCCTGGAACTTGACAGTCATTACCATAACAAAAACCGCCACTCTCAAAGCATAGAAGAATCGAACATGTAAAAACACAAATCCAGAACTGAGACATATGGCCATGATCAGCTGCCCAGAACAAGAACCACGAATGAACAGATTAGCGTGGAACAAAGCCCACAGCAAATTTCGGTGTTAATCATTGACAAATCATATTCAACCAGAATGAATAAACAATACACTGCACAAAGCTAGAGATGACATAAGCCTGGGGCTGACAAGCATCAATAAACCATCCCAGAACCATAGAAGAAAAATAAACCGGATGGGTGGAGGACCATACAATATAGACAACGTGGAAATACATTTTTTCACACAAGAGATTCAAAAATCAGGGGATACAGAGATTTGTACCAAGAAGTGCATCAATAACTTCGCAATGAGGGATTACGCGCTATAATATCGTGGGGCTACAATCAATAAGTTGATATTATCAAGACTGCCACGACTGACTGAAGGTAAACCGACAAACACGTGCGGCGTAACTGAATACCCAGGGACACCACACAAGGCATAGAGGCAGAACAAATTTGATATGCTCAACAATCATCCTCAGCCTTATATCGTTCGGAGGAAAATCTGGTGGGGGCAGGCAATCCTGGGCGCGCCTGGGAAACCAGGCCACTGATGCCCAAAAAATAGAATAAGCGTTAACATGATTCCAGATCAAACGTCAACCTGAACCTTTCACAGGGGGCCACCTCAGTGGCAATGCCCGGAAAGGCCATCACATAGCCTGACCTCAGGCCAACCAGAAGAGCCGCCCAATTAACTGTTAGCCCAACCGGCAGGCCGCAGCAGGCAGCACACTCACCAGTCACGACTGACTGTGATCCTGAATCCAGGCAGGACCCACTGGGGAGTGCTCAGGCAGGAGAAAAAAACAGAGGCGTGGCAGGGCAGATGCGAGCAGTAGGGGGCAACAAGGGGATATGATGAACAAATGAGCCATAGACTACTGCTCAGAGAGCCAGTCATAGGAAAAATGTCCTGCGAAGCTGGGGAGCTGGTCTTCAGGGCATACTGATTCACATTGCAGCCAACCAGCAGCTACAACCGAAGAAAATAAACAGAAGAAGGCGCCATAATAATAAAGCCATTTTCGAATTAAAGGTAATTAAGATTTACTCAAACAAGCATACGGCAAAATCCACAACAAAATTCCAGCCAGCATGAGAAACCTGTTCGCGAGGACGTGCCACAACCACAGAAAAAAGACCCCGACCCTGAAGCCAATGGCAGACGCAGAACTACGTCATGAAAGAATCAAGTGCATCATGATGGACCATGAGATGAAACATACAATTCCCAAGATCGCTTAGGCGTGGCGTCACAGTAAACCAGGTAACACATGGCCTTAGAAACTACACGGGAAAAAGGACTCCTGGCGTTAGGGGTGACCCGGCAGGCGAAGAAGGCCGGACGCTCTGATCGGGGAACGGCGGACATCGAACATCATGACCCCTGCAGATGCTGCCGACCACTGCGAAGCAAGCGGCGCGTAGCATCGTCAGCGCCGCTGATGCGCGCGGAAACGGAGAGGCGTGTGACGAAAAGCCCACATCAGAAAAATGGGGATCATCCATCAAAGGCCAGAACACAGCAAAGGCAGCTGAAGATAAGGAGACCCAGCGGGCTGGGAGGCCGGCAGAATGAGCGCTGAAAGTAAGAGAGAATGGTGCAATCGTACACCTGACTTAAATAGGGCTAAGCAGGTGGGTTAATTAACTGACCCGCCCTAGGGGAGTAACCTGCAATTCTGCTGAGTGTCTGCCCGAAATGCGATGAATCGCTATTTCTACCAGCAGGGCTTTTTTTTTTTTTACTTTAAGCGGACCACTAGGCAGGTGGCTGATGGAAAACGAACCACCGTCAGTTCCGTGCATTGCTGATGAAGTTGAAAGGAAATATTTTGATCTCCTGCTACATAACAAAGTCTGATGGCTGTCCAGGGGTGACGTTTTGCGTCACTTCGTCGTCTGTTTAGAACGCGTGAAAACATTCATGAAAAGCAAAGACCTGAACTAACCGAAACTGGAAGTTACTGAGTGTCTCGAAAAGCTGCACTTTTTGGTGAATGACTGTGACAAGCCAGCTAAACGAGCTGAATGAAAATCTCAAATGCTTTGCGCCGCAAATGCTTGAAGCTGTTCTGTCATTCGAGCGCGAGCTGACTGTCATAGGGCACGCACGTTCCATTTTATTGTTTTTTGTTCGAATCCTCAAAATAAAAATGACATCGAAAATCGTATTTCTTTATTACATTTCTTTAATTTTATCAAAGCAATGAAACATAATTCATTAATATTATAATGAGGTTAAACTTGCACAAAAGAGCAGTCACGTTACACGTTGTTCTCCGCAGAATGCACTGCAGGGAAAATAAAAATGTAATCGTTAATAATGCTCATTATGTATTTGTAACAACTTAGTCATTTTGATAGTAGGCTAATATAGCTAATATAGATACATATTGCATGTGTTGCCTTCGTTGTAAGGCTTAAATAGGGGTTTTAATATTTTGCGGCTCCAGACATATTTGGATTTTTGTTTTTTTTCGTCCAATTTGGCTCTTTCAACATTTTGGCTTGCCGACCCCTGTCCTAGGTTGATGGGAATCTCAAAGGGATCAAGTAAGGCTCTTTGTTTTGTGGTGGACACAACAGGAAGTATGGGTGACGACATTGCAGCAGTACGGACCGTCAAAGATAATTGATAGAAAGGTTGGAACAGAGGATGAGCCTTCACTCTACATTCTTGTACCTTTCAACGATCCAGGTGTGCTCCTAGAACTGCAATTCAAAATCTGTACATAAATCAAATGTTCTATTCTGACATCTATCTTAGATGACTCCACCCTTACATTGACATGTTCTCCCTACCATGACAAAGGTAGATAAAGGTGGAAAGATTTCATGTAATCCATGAACACCAGTGAAGATCACAAATCATTGAAGAAGAAAGGTTCAGAGCACTGTCTAGTGGGTCTAGATGACCCAACTCCCAATGTTAAAGTTCCTAGGATTACACAAGGGTTACATGAACCAACATAAGCCCCTTTTCAAAAAAGTAAAGTAAAATTAATTAAAAACAAAAACCATAGTGTGTCTTTTCTCTCGTGTGTCTGACAGATTTTGGGCCTTTGATGAAGACTACAAACGCCGAGGCCTTCAAAGGTTATATCAATTCATTAAGAGCGTACGACGGTGGAGATACTCCGGAAATGAGTCTTTCAGGACTTCAGATTTTATGCTGTGTTCAATACTACTTTAGTTTTTATTGTCAAACTTTTGATATTCTAGAAGTTACAAACTTACTCCTAATTCTGAGATCTTCCTCTTCACTGATGCGCTTGCCAAAGATGAATATCTGAAGAACACGGTGATTGCACTGATAGAGCAGAGCAAGACAGTTGTGAGTACTTCCATACACCAAGATGCTTTTAAGAGAGCTTTGATACACTATTTTTGAAATGCAATCAATCCAATTTACCTTGAAAAATGAAACAAATACAATGCTATTAAGTTTAATTAATCAATTATCAATAAACACAGGAAGAAGAGAGATGGCACTTCCATTTTTAACTTTTCAAAATAAAAGTGACACATGCACACCGGTCAAACAACAATTTCTTTGACCTAAAACTTTCTTATACTAACAACACCCACTCAGTATCCACTGTTAACTAATTTTGTTTTACTTGAGGAAAAGTTTGAAGACAAAATGTGTTTAAAAAAACATCAACAAACATTAATTGTTTTATAATAATGTAGGTTTACATTATTTTCTCAAACTAATTTAGAAGCATTCAAAGGGATCAGTGTTTTGTTGTAAACTTAGATGTCAAGCATTGCTAGGGAGGTGAAGCATTGATTCATTTGATGGCTTGATCCTGAACAAGATGGAGTGCTGGTCAGAACACAGGAAAGGTTCAGACTGGATCCCGTTTTGAGGTTATTCCAGCTTTATTTGGCAGCTGATTTTGAACATTGCTTTAGTATTAGGTCACTGACTTAATATCCAAGTATTAGCATCAGGAACTGAAGAACAAACTGATTGGTTAACACTTTAACGCTTCTTCAAGGACAAACTCAGCCGAAATGAGAACCAGAACTAATCTGACCAATCAAAATGCGCAGATCACAGCCCAGCACAATGTCATATCCCATAAATCCCTGAAGACATTGTGGACCTTTGTAACAAGCATCATACCTCAATGCTGAGAATCACCTTAAAAGTAAAACTTTTCTGAAAGGACTCTGGAAAAGAAACAGAAGTGACTGATTAAGAAACCCCGCAATTTTTGATAAGGTTTGTGGTTAGGTACCATGTGTTTTTGTTAATGTGACTTTAAAAGTTACGTGTTTTGTCTATGTATATAATTAAAAGTCTTTCATTGTCAGCATCATATAAATATATCAGTATCTTCAGATAAAATCCAAGAGGGTAATCTTTGAACAGTCCAAAATCAGCATCTCTAGTTTTTAAGTTTTAATTTTGTAAAAAGGTTTGGATTTTGTAATTAACCTGTTTATTAGCTACGTAGAATGTGTGGCCCAGCAAAATTTTGAAACTCATTGTTTACGTATTGTTTGCTACTTTTTCCTGCACTAAAGTTGTGTAAAGCAAAACTAATTTTTAACACATTTTAGTGATATTTTACCCAAAGCATCTTCTGAAACTCATGTCATAACAGATTTACTACCCACAAATTTATAAAAACATTTGAAATTTTTCCTTGTCACAAAGCTTTTTGAGGATCTCTTTTTTTTCTTTTTCTTTTTTTTAACTTATCCTGTCCAACAGCTGGGCAGACAGATGAGAGCTGAGGGCCTCTTGTGTTGGACAGGTTTTACTTTAACAAGAGGGGTTATTAATCTTCAGACAAACCAAAGGTATGTCTGAATAAACCCCTTTTGTAGTTGAGGCCAAACTTTATTAATTTCAATCATGTCTGAAAACCTTTGGTGTTGGACCGGACTGAAAAGGAAAGAGGGGAAGAAGAGAGAGGGATGTTAGAGAGGGGGGGGGGGTAGGAGGGTGATAATAGGAGGGGAAGGGGGATAAGACCATGAAGCAGCATAAAGCAACAAGTTTACTGGTTGTTAATCATTATGGTAAGGTTCAAATGTAGTACAAAAAGGGCGGAGCCTGTCCACACACACACTCAAATGTTATAAACACACTTGCTAGCTGCAAAAATGTCCACCTGTCGACATGTAGACAAAACAGATAGTGTTCACACGCACACTTATGCCTTAGAACCAACTAGTGTGAAATATTTCAGTCGTTCAGTCATGCAAACTGTTGAGCTAACACCTGTGCTCAGGTGAGTGTTTATGTTCTTCTAAAATGGATGGTGGAACGTGAAAAGAAGGAGGGAGAGTGCCCAGCCATCCCCACCCCAAGACCCCCACCGCAGCGGCAGCCGGAATCCCCCTAACGCCGCACGGGAACCGGCAGGGAACAACCGCCACCCGGGCGACCAAGCCCACCACCCAGGCCAGGGCCAGCAGGACCGCCGCAAGGCCCCCAGAGCCAGAGAGCAGGGAGGCACGGAGGGAAAGAGAGCACCGCCCCAGCCCAACCAGGAGAGCAGCCCCCCCGCCGCGCCGGGAGAACCCAACGCAGGGCTCCACCGGAGAAGGACGCCCACAGCCCCAGACGAGCACCCCACCACCACCCAGGAGTTCCGGGCATCCCCCCGCCCCAACCCCAGGTACGAGCCAGGACCCCCCAAGGGAGACCCGCTCCGCACTCCAGGCAGCCATCCGCCCGGCCCACGGTTGGTCCAGGGAGGAGCAAGGCAGGGGCCCGCCGCCCCCGCCCAGGAGGGGGGAACCCCGGGGATTCTTCCGGGGCATCGTTTTCAAAGCCACCACTAAGGGTGGCCCCTGGGAAGTTTTCAGGTTGACGTGACTTGATCTGGACCTGTTAGCGCCTCGCAGTTCATCTTCTGGGCATCAGTGGCCTGGTTCCCCATGCGCCTTCAGGATTGGTATATGTTTTCTTCAGCTCCCCATGCTGTCTCCACGATTTTCCTCCGAACGCGATATAAGGCTGAGGATGACTGTTATCACTGATGGTCTCACTGTTCTGCCTCTATGCCTCTCAGGGGCGTCTCTTGGCCTTCAGTTGGCGCTCAAAGTGTTTGTCGGTTTACCTTTACGCTGTCGTGGCAGTCCTCATAAAATCGACTTTAATGTTTTAATGTTTGTGTTTTTTCAGCAGCAAACTGAGTTCCTGGAAGTAAAAACACTAAAAAGCTCACCTTTTGTCATGGTGCCTCTGTCAGGATCCTCCCCCTCCCCCTTTCACTCCATGCCTGACGCGACCAGCTGAAGCCACTCACCTCATCTGGTTTCTGTCATCCATACCACAGTTGCTTAGCCTTAAGCAACACAACCGTTTGGTGAGTGACCATGTAATAGATTTTCGCATTCTTGCAGTTGAAGCAGGCTGACCCGACGCCGCTCTCAGGAGGATTTTTTATCAATCATTAAACGTAGAACTCAAGGATCATTTGTGTACGCAACCCGAAGCTAACCAGTTTGAGGAGCTTGTTTCCGCAGCCCTGCGGTCAGACATCAGGCTCAGAGAACGCGGAACGGAGCAGAGCCTGCTATCTCATAGGCATACATCCGACACTCCACCTCGTAATTTGTTGATGAATATTTCTTCCCATCCTGAGCATGAATCATCAGGCCTGCCCCCAGAAAGACCTATACAAGTAGGTCATTCTAAGCTAACGGCTGCAAAAAGGCAGAAACGAAAGGATGAGGGATTATGCTTTATTGTGGCAATACAGGTCATTTAGTCTCGCAATATGCCCTCCGTTTAAACTCCCCTCCTCTCCTGTCGGACGACAGGCCACAGGGGAACATTTCGGAAAAGGATAAAATTAGTAATTTTCTCTTTGTTCCGGTCAAGATTTCTCATCTAAGTCTCGTTCATGAAGTTAGGGCCCTGATCGACTCAGGTGCCGAACACAGCCTCATTGATCAGCACCTCGTTAATCAACTCAAGCTCCCTGTTGAAACTCTTGTCTCCCCTGTTAACGCTGCCGGACTAGGAGGGCAGCAACTCTCTAGAATAACGCATCGTACCAAACCCCTGCTCTTATCACCTCCGGTAATCACAGAGAATATCATCAATTTTTTGTCACGCAATCTCCCCAGACTCCTGTAATTTTGGGTTTCTCCTGGCTTCAAATTCATAACCCCCATATTGACTGGTCCGCCCTTCGCATCACCAATTGGAGTACATATTGTATGGCCAATTGTTTACAGTCTGCTATTCCACCCACGTCCTTGTCCATCCCTGATGCTGATCCGAACATCGATTTATCCAAAGTACCCCAATGTTATCATGACCTCAAGTCGGTGTTCTGTAAAGTTAAAGCTAGTGCGCTGCCACCACATAGACCCTATGACTGTGCAATTGAACTCCTTAGCGGCGCATCCCTCCCTAAAGGAAAACTATTTAATCTGTCAGGTCCTGAAAAAACTGCAATGGGGAATTATATTCAGGAAGCCCTCTCATTAGGTCATATTCGACCCTCTTCTTCCCCGGTCGGTGCAGGCTTCTTCTTTGTGGAGAAAAAAGACAAATCTTTAAGACCCTGTATCGATTATCGTGAACTGAATCAAATAACTGTCAAAGATAAGTATTCTCTTCCGCTGATTAATTCGGTTTTTGACTCTGTCCAGGATGCCAGGATTTTTTCTAAGTTAGATCTCCGTAATGCCTATCACTTGGTCCACATTCGAGAGGGCGACGAATGGAAAACCTCCTTTACCACTCCTTTAGGCCATTATGAATACTTCGTCATGCCCTTCGGTCTCACAAACGCTCCTGCTGTATTTCAACGACTAGTTAATGATGTGCTCCGTGACTTCCTCAATAGATTTGTCTTTGTCTACCTGGACGACATCCTCATTTACTCCAACAACCTTACTCACCATGAACACCATGTTCGCCTCGTTCTGGAAAGACTGTTAGAGAACCAATTATTTGCCAAAGCGGAGAAATGTGAATTCCATATCTCCACCATTCCCTTTCTGGGTTATATCATCGAGGCTGGTAGCATCCAACCCGACCCATCCAAGATAGAAGCCGTTACTGGATGGGAGGTACCGGAGACACGTAAAAAATAAGCCAGCCAATCATCAGCACTGCCTCAAGGACTCTGGTCTCCCTTCGTGCTTGTAAATCCCTCCTCTGGCTGAATATTAAATCCATTATATTCACCTTACGGTTTCCCTGAGTCTCTTTCCGGGTTCCAGCATTTGGGTCTGCCAAGTCTCGCGTAATCATGACACCTTTTCAGGTCATCTTTTATAAGAAATTCTTTACGAAGTGAAAGCATAAAGAGGTTTTTTTTTTCTTTTTTGCTATCAAACTTGCATGAAGTGACAGACAGTAGCTCTCTGAGGATTAATCAGCTCCTTCTATGTCTAATTCTTGTCATTATTTAATGATAATGAATGCAATAACCTTTTCTGATCATGACCATTAAGCTCTCCACTTTGTTACAAGCACTCCATTTTGAAACTGAATCTTTTATAAGATTTCTGTAATATTGTAGTAGTCTTTCTTGATGATAATTTTAAAGCACTTTAATTTGATTCTTAACCAGTGATATGTATTGTGATTTATGGAATAATGTAAT
Organism: Oryzias sinensis; assembly: GCA_037389245.1. NCBI lineage: Eukaryota > Metazoa > Chordata > Actinopteri > Beloniformes > Adrianichthyidae > Oryzias > Oryzias sinensis. The sequence goes on along the minus strand of CM074489.1, from coordinate 9,117,076 downwards.
ATGTTTAATTTGAAGTTACAAATCAAAATGTGATATATTTGTTAAAAAAAGGAAAATAGTTAAGTAAAGCCTAATAGGGGTGGGGTTACATAAGTTTGCTTTCTCTCACTTCTTTACAAGCAATTATCTACGCTGTTTTTTGAAAAACTTCACTGGATGTATGAGCCAACTGAAGGTGGCACAGGTGAAGCGCTGCGTCATCAGCCAGGTTGTGGGTGTGTCACTGGGGGCGTGTGTGGCACGAAGTTTGAAAGGTGCTCACTTACTCGCGGTGAGGCATGTGAATGGATGAGGAAGTGGGGTGAGCCGCGGTGTTCACATAATTTGTTGACCGCGTTACTTGACCGCGTCACTTGAGTGGGTTTGGAAGCCTGTCACTGCTGGAATATTTAATTTATCAATCGTTTGGACTGTATGGATTGGAAACCTGCAGATGAAAATAAATACTTCGCAGCCAGGCAGACGTTTGGGACTTTTCATTGGAACACGCGTCGGACAAAGAAGCCGCAGCTTAGCCCACGGCGGCCCTCAACGCTGTTTAGCCGCAACACTGGATTCAGTGTGTCATGTATTATTAAATCTATGAGGTTTATGATTAAGAGTAATTAGGGCAGTTGTCTCCCTGACTTGTTTTATTTTTGGCCAAGGTTCCAATCCCTCGGTTTTGTCTTTTTGATTGAACCAGCACAGTGATTTCTTTTTGCTTTACAGGACACAGATTCTCTTTCTTTGTTCCTTAAACTGTGTTCCTCAGCTTTCTGGTGTCCAGGCAATCTAGAGAGAAAATAAACCAAGAAATGCATTATAACATCAGGGGTCATTTAGAGGACCTCTTCAAACAAGCAGAACCAGCTTTGACCACAAATGTGGATGGACTATTATACAGGGGGTGTTGACATTATAACCACAGTTTGCAGTATAGCATAAAGTTTAGTACTTGAGTTTTATTTATATATGTTTTTAAATCTCACTAATCATCTTTTGATTCATGGTAAAGTGTTCCCATAGGTCTTTCAATTATGATAATGCAGTTTTTGGCCAAATCAAAGAAACTGTGTCGTTTTTTTAGGCCATTGCTACAGACCGGCAGAGGTTAATTCAAATTTTGCAATATGAAGTTGTCCTGCCTTGTATCTGATTTTTAGCTTTAATAATGCTAGTGACAGAATATGAGTGAGCACTGATCATTGCTTCGTCCCCCCTCCCTCCTGGAACTGCTGACTGGAATTGATTTATGATGTACTTTTTGTGGAGGGGATGTGAAAACGAAAATA